>CM046878.1:576433043-577150344 GCA_025667525.1 Glebionis coronaria
TTGTTGTGTTATCGAGTTCCGGTTAAAATGATATGATAAACTATTTTAACTCGACTCGACAAGTTTTTTTGGGTCAACCTCATATTACTGACCCCCTTATGTGTATATTATTGAGTTGTTAAAAAATGTCTTTTTTATGGTTGTTAAATATAATTCAATTAATTTATTTACTTTGATTGGTTAAAAGTTTATTTATTAGGTTGTTTTATTGGTGATCACATGGTTCTTATATTTGATATTTTAATTATGGTTAAAGTTATTATTATTTTAAACGTATAATAATTATAATTTACATACTAGGAGAAGATAAACGGGCAACAAGCTGCGCCGCTAGCCCTTTTTGTATTGCAAAACCAAGTCTATTAAATACAACGTTAACACATATTTTTGCATATGTCTACAATGTTAACACATTGCTTATTATTCTCTTCAAAATTATAATGTAAACTATTTACTTCTTTTTGTTATATGTTAATTAATTGATGGGTTCGATCACTTTCAAAAGATGATTTTGTTTTCATTCGACTAATAGGTGCTCATGGAATGGACTTTATCTATTGACCTAGCACTTATATGTATCATATGCCATTCAAATGAATCAAGACGAAAGTGCATAAACATGTATGATGGAGATTGTTACAAGTTCAAACATTTATCGAATAATTCACATTTTTCTTATTATTATTTATTTCATGTATTAATGGAACGTGTTTACATTCTCTTATTTTTTTTCCATCTTTGTAAATGTTTCTTTCTAGATTTGAAAATGTGAGAAATGCCTTTTAGAAACATGACAATGGTATTTGGAGGAAATTTTAGACAAGTTCTCCCTGTTATTACAAAAGGTTCGTGGAAATACATTATAAGTGTAACCCTAAAGCACTCATACTTATGGGATCATTGGAAAGTTCTTAAGTTGATCGCGAACATGAGGAAAACTGGTGGTGCAAAACCTGAGGATGTTGATGAAATACAAGAATTTGTAGAGTTGATACTAAAGGTAGGAAACAATGAGCTTGTAGAGTTGATGAGTTTAAAATTTAAACTCATCAGGAAGTATGAACGGCCTTGGAGTGTTCACAGCTGGTGGCCGTCTAGCCGCTTGAACCGCTCGGTTTGGAATAATAATGTTCTCTTTAGGATTTTTTGAGTATGGCCGTCCAGACAAACTTATGCGGCCTTATGGCCTCCCGGCCTCCATTTATCCTCTACTGGATCAACTTGAAAACCGAACTTAATTTAAATTTGATTTTCGATTCGTTAAATGTATAATTTGAAGTCAGCTTGGTTAGTTTTTTAATTTCCTAAAGTTATTTGCAAACGAACCAATAAGCACCCGTGGATAAAATTATATTGAGTAAAATGCAAATATAGTCACTCTGGTATGTCAATTTTGCATATATCTTACTCGATCTTTTGAAAATACAGACAGGTTACCTGTAGGGATAGTTTAATTCTATTTTGATACTTTGACGTGAATGAGGTTATGTGTTGACCATTGGTTTATTTAAAGGACAAAATGGTTTTTTCTATATTTTTTACGATCACAGATTCTATCTAATTTATACCCGACTGTGTTTTAAAGCCCGATCCATAACAACAAAAAATACAACTGACGATTTGTAAAATCCGACTGTATCTTTACAACAGAGACATATATGTCTAAAAAGCTAACGAAGAACAACCGACAATAATAGAGAACTGGCTATGATTTAAAGTACTCGAAAAAGGCAAAAAAAACAACTAGTCGATATATAAGACACAAACCGAAGTCTTAAACCAAATCCAGCATATCTTTGAGAATAATATATCGTAGAAACCGAGAAAACATATCGAACTTGACTAACAACATAACATACTGAAGTTCGGTGTTCGGTCCCCATTTTTTTCATATTCGGGTCATCGATCTGGTTCGGTCATACGCCTAACCGACCATTATGGTTTGTTAAGCCTAACATACTCGAACCTTCTGATTAGCGTTGACCAGATCCTGTATTATAAGATATACGATATGGTATGCGATTATAACGTGAGTCCCAATTTACATGTGCAGTCCAACAAAATATATATAATAAGCAAAATTTATTTCTTTTATCAATGTGGGATTAAAAACTCAAAATAGATATGTGTTAACCTTTTTTTAATTTTAACTACTTGCCTTAATATATACTAGTACGTGTCTAATTAAGGCATTTCAAAAGAACATCAAAATCACATAGGTCACCATTTTCTTATGGGACCGTATATATCCTGATTTCGAGGGACTCAAAGCATGATTGTGCTCCAAAGATATACGAGATGTCACGCAGTTTCCATTATCATACACGATCACACGAACTTTTGCCTTACAACCGGTTTTAGTCACGAGTCTCGTCCTTTTAGATCGAGGGTTAGTGCTGTTATGTACGCCTCCTTTATCACATCCAATAGCATACTATATTCTATCGCGTTCTTTTCTTACACTTGATTTTCGAAGACCAAATCCAACTTTGTATGCGTATGCACTAAAATATTCATAAAGTTTACCTTATGTATCAAACTTCATTCTAGGAGCATGAATATGTTGGGTTTGAGAAGGTTCAACATCTTTTGGAATTCGTTCGACCGTATTTGCATCATTTTGAATAGGGTACGTTTCAATATCCTTAGAATTTAGAATTGTACCATCGTGTATTGTCTTTGTTAGCAAGGTTGGAGTTAAGGGGGTTCCTGCGGGTGTCCGTGACCTTTATGAATTTTTTTTGCCTAGTGTTAATTTGTGAAGAAAAATCGTTTTTTTTCTAAATGCATTTTAAATGCATCCATTCAATCGGAACGTGTTTCTACCATTCTTTTCAATTCACTTTTTATATCTCTTATATTACGGTTAAAAAATTTGTCCACCCGATCATATTTCATCCTAACTTCGTCCCTGTTTATTAGTTTCGAACACATAAATTGATCAAAACGGGAATCAATCGCGTCACTTACTTTAACTTCCATTCTTGAAACTCACAGTGTTTGATGTAAAAGAGAATTACAACACAAGCAATTACTCTGTAACATAATCTCTTACGTCAAATCTTAAATGTAATACGTCCATTCAATATTTATTTACATGGTTTCTTTAATTCTCTTTTACATCAAATATATGTTATGAATATTGATAATAACTTTTGTGTAGAGATTAATTACGCACGGGGTTTTGATAAAAAAGTATTAGTTACGTGTTTATAATAAATAGTTTGAGTTTAGCTTATTACATATGTTATTAAGCATAAATAATTTTATGTTTTGATGTGCATAATCGTATATGTTAAATGCTAAACTACACTTAAGTATTAGTTGTCAAGTAACACTTCAATAAAACATTGTAAATTTGTAATCAGACTATCCTTTCTTACCCAACAAAACTTCATAATAAAGATCATATAGTTTCACAATAGGGTGACAGATTAGCTTAGGTTTGGGTTAACGGGACACAGAACCTTCAACCATCTGTACTGCTTCATTCGGGTGACAAGTCGTTGTTAAATATGATCACTAAGGTTGGTTCTTGGAAGATCTTTTGCTGCCAAAACAGTTTATGGTGCCAGTTTTCTACCTCTATTTTCTGTAAAGCAATACTTGAAGCAAATATTCTCCATCTCTTTGATCTCTTTCCTTATTATTGGGAGACCACATAGAGCGTAGCCACGTTTGACATCTGTCACATTCCACCCGCTGCAAGAAACAATGATAAGTATATTCTATTTTAAAAGAAACAAAAGATCAAGAAATAAGAACTAAACTTACGTTGTTGTCTCGTTCCTAATTGTTCTTTTCCTAAATAAGAACTAAACTTACGTTGTTGTCTCGTTCCTAATTGTTCTTTTCCTTTTCTAACTCTGCTTTAAAAAAAAGAACCTCCAATTGGTAATTCAATAGTAGAACCAGATCCCATGTAGCATATTGTACATATGCAATGTTGTGGTTTTGTGTTTGTGACACTGTTCTACTTTTCTATTGACCGATGATATGAAGCATTTAGCGGGATCTGGACGGAAGTCACAAAATGTGCAATAGATGGGTGCAGGCACCAACATATAATCGAAACAACTCCATCTTCAAACCTAAATAAAGCTATATATATATATATACATTTACAATGTTTTCTAGTGACTTATACCTTTACATTAAGGTTGGACGTAATGGTGCCCCATCCACACGTGCAATGGGTATTATTATTTGATAGACATCGTGTCATTTACTTTCTCGAATACTAAGAGAGTTTGACTATTTGAAGTCCGCTCGTGTTCTAAATCACTGATTTTATGCGCGAAGCTTGTTCTAGAATGTGGATATTTGCTTGCAAAGTCTTTTCTGATTCCTGCATTTGTGTGCAGATCTAAAGTGTTACATCAACTAACATCAGAATAAGTAGTGGCTGAATAAAAAATAATCAAAAGGGGTTGGTCTCTTTTTTATTTACTTGGCTTGTTATGGGGAGTGTGGCATTTCAGAATCACACCTTATGTTGGATTTTCAAGACATGAATCGCCCATGGTCTTGATCAATAGTTTTATCCAAAATCTGCACTAAAACATGATCATAAAACTGAATTTATCTTGAATCGGGATCTTTTGGCTCCACTTTATCTCTGTTTTACCGAGGGAGCAACCCCATTTGAGATCTACTTACAAATCTTTGATTCCTGTGAGGAATAAGAAAGTCTATTTTTTGGTGTTCTTCCATAACACACTTGCAAATTTATATGGCATGTAACTATCATTTAAAAAAATATCTAAATTATATAAATTCCATGGTTGTTTATATTAAGGTCTTATGGGCTTAGAATAAGCTCATGGAAACACTAAAAGTTAAGGGCAGAATTGCTAATTAATGACGTAATGTTCCAAAAAGAGATTAAGTTGTTTAGTGCATGAATTTTGGACAACAACTTTTAGCAGCAACACAACTTAGCACATGTTTTTGGTGAATGTATCTGGCTTAAAAGGTCAAAGTTTGCCTTAGTTAACTTACTGATGGAATTTGTGTCTCTTGCAATAATAAGTTTAAGTCTTTAGTATTCTAAGACCCCCCAACAGCTAAAAACCAAACAACTTAACGTGTCCTCAATGATATTTATTTGTTTTTATTCATTAAAAAACTTATGTATATATCCGTTGTTGGTCGATCCTGATCAATTTTAATCAAAAGTCGGGTGAAGTCAGCAAAAACTGGTTAAAAGGAAACATATAAAAACCTTTCTACATTATTACGCAGAGTTAATGACTTTATATATTACTAACTTTTATAATTATTTGAGCATACAAAGGTGTTTCGGGTGAATCCAACCAGGCCCATTCTGTATCGACTTTTGACCCTACATAAAACTTACCCATTTGACCTGTTACCCAACCCGTCTATGTTACCCAACCCGTTTATGTTTTCACCTTTACCTCCTACTTTAGAACATACCATATTCATATGAAGGGGCAGTCACAATCATAGCCTGTTGACAATAAATGCACCACCTGTAGTCCTTACCAAAATTGGTTCCTCCATGGTAATGTCAAGATTAAAGAAAATAATCTCTACTTGCTAAAAAAACATTAGAGAAAAAGCAATGTTATGTAGTACAAATCTAAAAGAAACACAACCTATTTTAGAAAAAGAACCGTAAAACAAAGCGTAATGCATAAACACCATCATTTTAGACCTTTTTAAAATAACATAAAGATAGCAATTTCGACGTATTTACTTATAAACATTAAGAATATATCAAAATTCAGCAAGGTTGAAACGACAATGCCTTTTCTTGTACCATACTGCTTTCAAAAAATAATGACAACTTAATTCTAATTGACTTGCAACAACAACGTAACTATACCAAAGAGTAGTTTTCCTCTCTATTGATGTAATATTTATGTGGGTTATAAAAGTGATAATTGCGACATGAAGAATCAGTGTTGTAGTTGTTTTCCATCCAAACGCTCAAATGTTGTTATTTGCGTTTAAGGAACAGTAAACAATTAGCTGAAACTTAGCAATCGTAAACACCTTAGCAGAGTACAACTTAAAAAATGTGTTATCTTTTACCTGATTCACCAAGACATTCAGGACTGTGGGCCTATAATATTGTATTATTGATATCGTTGTTGTGTGATTTGTACAGGGAATCCATTAAAGCTAAATCTTATTTTTGCAACTCATTAAATATGAATCAATTGATCCAACCTGTAACATTTACTGATATAAAAACAAAATTAATTCGACCTAAAATCCAAACCATGAACTTAAAATCAAAATCAATAAATCAACAGCATAAGAACATATATCACACGACACTCATCACAAAATTCACACCTTTATAAACAAAATCCACTAACTCATTACAGTAACAATTAGATAAATAAAAAAATAGGGATAATCGATACCATTGGTGAGAAACTGTCGATTACATAATCGAAAGTAGTGGTTGATTATGATGAATTGAAAGGAAGGAAACTGCATGATGATTTTGATCAGAGATGAAGAACTGATCCCTTAAACAATCCGATTGGGGTTACAGAAGTTTTTTTTATGTGAGATGGCGTGGGCTTCGATGTTTTGTTATTTTAACCCAAGTTTTTTATGGATCTAACCCGTTTTCTTAAAGTTTCTTTTTTTCGTTTTTTGCTTTAAGTTTTGCTCATTTAGATCCGTTTTTGTAAAGTTTTGTTATTTATACTTTTGACACGTATACTTTTCTGCTTAATATTCAACAAAACCGAATTTAAATATTTTTCTTCTAAATTAAGAAATATTTATGATTCTTTTATTAATAACAAAGGAATAAATTAAGTGATTATTTCCTGCTAAGGAAAGAATCGTTTAAAAAAGTCTCTACTTTGTATTTTGCTTTACAAAGAAAAAGATTAAACAAGGGTGAAATGGGAATAACAAAATTTGATTTTTTAGAATATATAATTAATGACAGGCTGTCACCAAGGCCTAATTAGTATGCATTATTTTTCTATTTTAAAATACATTTTTACAGTAATAGATATATAAAAATGAAAATGAGATATCATGTGACTTGATGGCTAAACATGTTTTCTCTCAAACTGAAGTCTCGTGTTCGAGTCATCCAGCCCATAGGTATTCTTTTTTTAATCAAATCCATGCTGAATATTAAATAAAGCATTCTTTGATTCTATGTATCCACTTTGGTTTAATGCATTTGGTGTTAGAAGCAACGTTTTGAAATCTCGTTTTTAAATTGATTTGGTACAGTCATTGATTCCGGTTCAACTTGGATTAGACTGCATTTAAAAAAAATTTATTTTTATATATATTTATCAATTCACAAAAATTATATATAAAAACCATGAAATTTTTTATTTATTTTTGAACGGAAATTGTTAGTGGTTAGTGGGTCGAGTCGTTCAATGACATTCAAGCGGAAGAATGTCTTCTTCGAACCCTCGCCTGGTTATGTTAGACTTCTTATCCGCTTCGCGTGTGGCAGGTTTTGAATCCATGACCTCCAGGGATCCTTCCCCAACGAAACCACTTAGTGAAACCTTGGTGGCCAATTAAGCCAGTTGGTTACCATGAAAATTTCTATATTGAAGATATAAATTTTTTATCAACCATAATTTAAAATTTCGTAACAAATATGTAAAATTTACACTTTAAAAAATACTCGAAAAATCGAAACCCGTCGGGTTTAACCGGGTTTCGAAAATATGAAACCCGGTTTCATATGACCGTTTTTTTCATCGGAACCAGGTCAACTCGTTAACCGGCCTACCAGGCTACCAGATCAACTCGGGTCTGAAAACATCGGTTGAAAGTAATGTGTTGCGCAACGCCATCTTCGTTTGATGTGATCTGTTGCGATGCAATATTTGAATTACAGTTTCGGATAAACGTATTCGGACCCATATGAACATACTTTTGTTGTATTATTACATTTTATTTAATCTCTACTACTATCTCCGTATTAAAATAAATGTCTACGTCTAATTTTTGAAACCTTTTTTGTGCAACTTTTATGCTAATTATCTTTGTGTGTTATATAATACTTGATGCGACATAATGGATGGAATATTAAATGTATTTTCATTGATGTAAATTTTATCAAGTATTATATAATTCAAATAAGAGTGAATTACGTAAATCGTCTTTGTGGTTTGATAATTCCTACAAGTTTCGTCCCTTGTTTTTTCACTGTTTTTGGTCCATGTAGTTTCTTTTTCTTACAGATATAGTACACTATCAATATTTTCTATTAAATACAAATAAAAAACAGGGGTATTTTGGTCATTTTTAGGAAAATAATTAAATTTTTTTTCGAAAGTTTGTTTTTTTCTTTCAAAAAATATTATTTTTAAAATACTTTTTTTCTTTTTTTTCGAAATATTTTTTTTTCGAAAACTTTTTTTTTAAATATTTTTTCGAAAGATTATTTTTTTGAAAAAACTTTTTTTTTTAATTCGAAAATTAAAAGTTTTTGATAAAAACAATTATACTTTTTTCGAAATTACATTTTTGTCTTTTTTTTTCAAAAATGAATTTTTTCATAAATATGGTTTTTTTAAATAATACTTTTCTCAAACGATATATTTTTGAATTTTGTTCTCCAAAAAGTCTAAATTTATAAAAACGTTTGTTCTCCAAAAATATTTTTTTAACAAAAATTAGCTAAAAAAACGCAATATATAGATTTTTTTAAAAACTATTTTCGAATTTTTTTTATTACAAAAATAAAGTTATTTAGAAAAAAAAAATCAGTAAATATTTTTTCGAAGAATTTTTTTTAAAATAAAAAAAAATCTATAAAAGTTACTACTGAGTACTAAATTTGTATCATTATATAGATTTTTTTTCAAAAAAATTTTATTTTTCAGATTTTTTTTCAAAAGTAAAATTTCTTCAAAAAATTTATAATTGAATAAAACAAAAAGTTTTTTTTTTCAGAAAAATATGGTTTCGTAAAAATATTTAGTGAAAAAAAAGTTTAAAAAAAATATTTTTTGAAAGAAAAAAACAAACTTTCGAAAAATAAAATTTAATTACTTTTCTTAAAATGACCAAAATAGTATTTAATAGAAAATATTGATAATGTACTAGATCTGTAAGAAAAAGAAACCACAGTAACCAAAAACAGTGGAAAAAAACCAAGGGACGAAACTTGTAGGAATCATCAAACCACACGGACGATTTACGTAATTCACTCTTCAAATAAACATATTTACAATCAAAGTTTTAGAAAAAGAACCGTAAAAACTAAACGTGAACATTTATTTTTAAACGGAAAGAGTATACATTATTGTGTGATTGATATTTGAGACGACCCTTATTCTAGGTGATCGGTTTGATCCATAATATTTGACAGTCCCGTATAAAGACTACACTTTTGGAATGCAACTGCAAGGTGTTTGACGCACCGACTTGAACCGTTATACACCCTCGTAACTTGTCTATCCTGAAATTGAAGTTTTAATAATAGATAAATGCATTCTATAGTAAGAGTTGCTTAGATATAATGGCTCAATAACATATCTCATAAATTGTTAGGTCCCGTGTTCGAGTCATTTATGAATAATTTTTAATAGACACCTATAAACCTCAATTTCACATTCATTACAACGTAGTCAAATGGATGTCCATGTTACCTCTTTGTCATCATAGACCTTCTTTCGAAACATTTACGTCAATTCTTTATTTTTATCTACTCATAAAATTTATTTTTCAAATATTATTATTTTGATTATCGTGGCTATCCCAATTACATGTGATTTGTACGATGAGTTTCATGTTTAAACATATATCATACACATCGAAATAACATAAGAGTGGTCATTTCATGAGACGCAACTCGATAAGTGAAGTACTGAACCCCGAAACAAGATGATAGATACACTGACGACAAAAGTTTTAATCAATAGCACCTGAAAGAAGATGAAAAAAGTGTTTGAATTTTGTTTTTTTTGTTTTTTTTCAAAAAAGTCAAAACTTTGTCGCATAAAAAATATCAACAGCCGTCGATCAGGCAAAACTTATGACATCGGTTTAGCAAAAACAATACTTGGTCGCACATAGGTCGAGCAAAACATCACGTGGTGACACAAAACGTGACTTCGGTTATAAAAAGCCACCCACCATCAGTATACTCCCATGATCTATCAGTCGCACAAGACGAAAATCGTTGTTCATGTTTTTTCAATGTGAACCTTTCGGAGCAGAATGAGTTTTCTAATAAATAAATGCAATTTATAATAAAGTCAAAAGGGCATGATGACTAAAACACATTAGTCATGAACTGTGGGTTTAGTGTTCGAGGCTCTCCCCTAGTGTCTTTTTTACTATCTTTTTACTATCTTTTTGTAATTGCATTTCATACAAAGGTTTGGGTAAGTGTGGTCAAACGAAGGTTTGACTTCTGCGCATTTGTGTTTATAACGTTGTGACCCATTACACGTTACCCGTAAATAATGGATACACTGACGACAAAATTTTTGCTCGACCGACAACTAAATGAAGATAAAAAAGTTTTGGTCTTTTTTAAATTTTTCGAGATATGAAGAGCTGTTGATTGAGCAAAACTTATGTCATCGGTATGTTGTCCTACTTTTATGATAAAACAATACTGATTTATTAAACATTACATTGATTGAGCAAAACATAGTTTTATGGTAGAGCGTATGTTTTGTCTTTCCAGTATGAGTTTTCTAATAGATAAATGCATTTCATAATAGAGATTTCACTGGGTTCGAGTCATTTACGCCGGCGGAGTCTTTTTTTTTAATATTCATTATGTTCGTGTCATTACATATCAAAGGGTTTATAAACTTTTTCTTATGATAAAAATATGTTTCAACTTTATAAACGCTACATATGTACTCGTTACCCAGTGATCCCACCTAACACTTTGACAATGTCCTAAACAAAAATTTACGATTGGTATTTCTTTCTATCAAGATATTGTATACTATCTTTTATATTCTTTTTCTTATCTAACAAAGCCTCTTAAGTGATACAAATAAAGGATAAATGTTATAAATATACTTTCTCAGATTATCTATTATACATATCGTACTAATTTATGTTCAATATTCCTATTTGAATCACATATTTATCCTTTATTTGTATCACTTAAGAGGCTTTGTTATCTATTATACATATCGTACTAATTTATGTTCAATATTCCTATTTGAATCACATATTTAACTTTTGACTTCTAAAAAAACTTGCCATTGGACCCCACTTTTTATATTTAATCTCACCACTTTCCACTATAGGCCCTACCACTTTCTTCATCATCTTCATCAAACCAAATCAAACATAATTCTGGTCTTTCATATCTTTTTTATTTCGATCTGGATTTGTCTTGCATTCCATGTTTTTTTTTGAAACAGTAGAAATTTGCATTCCATGTTATATTTATGATTTACGTACGATTGGAAAACTTGACTATAATCTTTTTTGTCTTCATCCGATTGAATCTTACTTGTATGTTTTGCTTCATAATTATTAACTGATGTTTTAGTTGAAAGGACGTGGGTTTCATTGCCCAAGTAGGATACATTTATTATTGTCCTTGTTCCTAGAATGACAGTAAGTTTATAAGCTTACGCGATTACTGAAGATGAAGATGGAAGAACTTCATATAGTTTTGAGTAGCAAACAACATGTCACAATGAATGCACCTACCACACGCCTGTTATGTTCTTATATAAGTTGCTACTAGTTAATTAATGTTGTTGACTAACGCATTCTCATGACTGCCACCTCCAGTATTATATTGATGATCCGGTATTATGAAACCAGAAGAGGACATATTTGTGGCATTGTTTTGGTTAACACTGTTTTTGGATCCATTGTTGGTACTGTTGTTACGAAGGTGGGGAAGTTGCATCAACCCATGTATATTTGGATCTGATAAAAAGAAAGTGGTTTGATGAAGATGATGAAGAAAGTGGTGGGGCCTATAATGGGAAGTGGTGGGATTAAATATAAAAAGTGGGGTCCAATGCCAAATTTTTTTAGAAGTCAAAGTTAAATATGTTATTCAAATATGAATATTGAATATAAAATAGTACGATGTGTATAATGGATAATCTGAGAAAATACGTTTTGTATTTATAACATTTACCCTACAATACAATGCTGATTGCAATTCAAGAGAGCCAAATATAGGATAAGATATAAAAAGTAACCAAAGTTTATTCTATTTACCTACGTGGAACTAAAGAAATACTATCTTAATAATGCTACACCATATATTTGTATATCAGTTTTTCATGGAAATAATGCAACAAGTTAAATTACCGGTTCTTGCAGCATTGACTATTTGTCGTGCTTCTTGTTCATCAACTAGTAATTGCTGAATTCGACCTTGTCGGCTGTAATTTTCCATGACTGCGTACAAACCTCAAGAGAATTGTAATTCACAATAAGAAGATCAAGGCTACATGTGAATAGTACTATAATGCAATGTTAAGAAACATAATATCATAGAACAAGAGAGATCTTACACCCAACCAATCACCCTTTGGTGTATTTTATTATAAATCAAAGTACAAAAACAAAACAGATAAAGATTAGTCCCCAAACGGATGCTAATCGAACGATTACAATAGAAGATGAGAACGTCCCAACTAGGTTGATCCGTTCTTCCTCAAATACAAAGATCACTCAAACACACAGCTATACAAGACGAAAATAATCAAACTCCCAGGTCAACCTTCATAGTTTAGTGAGAAAGAGATGAGCGAGCTGCGCACACACAGATATGTGTGTGTGTAGTGAATGATGATCGAAACCCTAGCCAAAGGCTAGGGATATAAACTTGTTCCACAAAGGGGCCACATAATGGGCTTCCAACGGTAATAACAAAAAAGCCCACCAAGAGAAATAATACAGCCCAAGTCCATAAACCTGAAACACAACACAAAAGGTAACACAAAGAAAAGTAACATATGGAAAGATTGTAAAATTAACACCCTTCCTCAATCTGACATATGAGAGAGCACTGATTCATCTTCCAAACATGTTAACAGCCCTTAGCTGTTTACATAAATTCAAGTGTTGGTTTATACCATGAGCCTTAGTAAAACTGTCAGCAGTTTGATCAAGTGAAGCAACCTTGATAGTGTTGATCACACCATCTTGTACCTTTTCCCTTACCAAATGGACATCAACTTCAAAGTGTTTGGTCCTCTCATGAAAAACAGGGTTAGCAGCAATCTGCATAGCAGAACTGCTATCACTATAGAGGTTCACAGGAAACAGGTTTTTCACTCTTAGATCACCAAGCAAGTTAGTGATCCAGATAACTTCACAGGTAGCACTTGCTATACATCTATACTCAGCCTCAGCTGAAGATTTGGATACTATTGGCTGCTTCTTGCTCTTCCAAGAGACAAGAGACCTCCCAAGAAAGACACAATATCTAGATACAGACTTTCTGGCTCTAAGACATTTGGCCCAATCAGCATCAGTGAAACAAGACACCCTTAAAGAGGTATCTTTATAGAACTGGATACCAGTCCCAGGTGATTTTTTGAGGTATCTAAGAACCCTCAAGGAAATTTTAAGATGAGATTGAAGGGGGGCATGCATGTGCTGGCTAAGGCAATGAACAACATAAGATATATCAGGTCTGGTATAAGTCAGATAAATGAGTCTCCCAAGTAATCTTTGATACTTAAAAATATTTAAGAGAAATTTATCATCTTTGTTTTCATCAACAGCCAAAACACAATTTTCAGGTAAAGGGGTTGCTACTGGTTTAGCATCAAGCAGACCAAACTCATGTATAAGTTCAAGACAGTACTTCCTTTGGGTCATGCAGATCCCATTAGAGTTTTCAAGCACCTCAATACCTAAAAAATACCTCATAATGCCAAGGTCTTTAATCATGAATTTGGTTTTTAGAAAGCTTTTAAATGATTCAATTTCCTCAATGCAGTTACCAGTGATGATAAAATCATCAACATAAACAAGAAGAGCAATGAACATGTTACCATTCTGTTTAGTGTAAAGAGAGTAATCAAATTTACTTTGGTTAAAGCCATGCTCAACCAAGACAGAGGTAAGTTTAGCATTCCACTGCCTTGGGGCTTGCTTGAGACCATACAAAGCTTTATTAAGCTTACAAACCTTACCTTTATCCTTGAATTTGAAACCCAAAGGAAGAGTCATATAAATGTCCTCATCAAGATCACCATACAAGAAAGCATTGTTAACATCAAGTTGGAAAAGAGGCCAGTCATTAGAGACAGCTATGCTAACAAGACACCTAACAGTAACCATTTTAACAACAGGACTGAAAGTCTCATCAAAATCAATGCCTTCCCTTTGACTATAACCTTTAACAACAACCCTAACTTTAAACTTGTCAACAAGACCAGAAGACTTTTATTTAATCTTATAAATCCATTTGTTGTTAATAGCCTTTCTATCAGCAGGTAAATCACATAAGGTCCAAGTATATTCCTTAAAAGAGCCTCAATTTTATTGTTCATAGCCTCAGCCCACCTACTATCCTTCACAGCTTCATAGTAGGTGGATTTTTCAATAGATTGGTTAAGAGTGGTAGCAAAGCAAAAATTGGTGGTTTTCAACTTAGAGTAATTAACATGCTTCACAATACCATAATTGAGCTTGCTATCAAGAACAAAGTCATTAAGTTTAGCAGGCAGTTTAATGGGTCTACTATACTTTCTAACAGGCTGCTCCTCATCTTGAGGATGGTACCCACTATGCTTAATAAAAAAGTTAGAAGAATTTTCATTTTCAAAATTGCCCTCAGAGCAGGATTGCACATTTTCACCTATAGTGGTTGTAGAGTTCTCCTCCTGATGATGCACCGAGGCATCATCAATAATGGGGTGAACCCTACCCTCCACATTAGGGGTTGCTCTCTCATCATCATTGGGACTTGGAGGTGTTTTATTATCAAAAAAGGTCAAGAGTTTAGCATCACTTGTAATGACTACATATGTTGAATCTTTTCCAAGATTGTTTTTCATTTTGAAAGGAAAAACAATTTCATAAAACTTCACATCTCTAGAAAATAAAGTTCTTCTATTATCCAAGCTAAACAATTTGTAAGCCTTTTTAAAATAAGAATAACCAAATAGAACACACTTCTCAGACCTAGATGTGAGTTTGTCACTGTTATTCAGACAAGTAGAAAAACACGGACATCCAAAACACTTTAATGAGAGAGATTGGGTTTTTTGCCATATAGTAGTTCATTGGGAGACCTACCATTTAAGATAGAAGAGGGGAGCCTATTAATCAAATAAACAACAGTCAAAATACATTCAGACAAAAAATAGATAGGAATCCCACCCTGAAACATAAGACTCCTGGCTACATTAAGCAGGTTTCTATGTTTCCTTTCAGCAATCCCATTTTGCTGAGGGGTATGAGGACAAGAGGTCTGATGGATAATACCCAAAGAAGAGAGCAATGTGTGTACTTTGTTGTTAACAAATTCAGTCCCATTATCAGATCTAAAGATTTTGATTTTGGAATCAAATTGATTTTTTAAAAAGATTAATAAATTGAGTTAACCAATCAAAAACTTCATCCTTAGATTTCAAAAGATAAGTCTACGCAGCTCTAGAGTAATCATCCATAATGGTAAAGAAGTATTTATACCCTTCCTTAATAGGAACCTTGTAAGGGCCCCACAAATCCAAGTGAACAAGGTCACCAAGGTGACTGAATTTATGATCACTCAAGGGAAAGGGTTCCCTTGTTTGTTTGGCCCTATGACACAAGTTTCACAAATAGAAATATTGGTGGTTTTTGAAAGTTTGAGGTCAGTTTTTAGAGCATTGAGAACTTGGTCAGAGGGATGACCAAGTCTGCAATTCCAGATATCTTTGGAGGTATTAAAAGTCATAGGAGAGTTAATAGTACCTAAGCTCTTAGTCTTATGGTCATCAAACAAGTAAAGCCCCCCAGATTCACTACCAGTCCCCAGAGTAGTCCCCTTGGCCAAGTCCTGAATATAACATTTATCCTCATCAAAACCAACAAACAACTTGCTATCCTTAATAAGCTTGTTAACAGACATCAAGCTAACACAGTAACCAGGCACAACCTGTTGATCCCAAACTTAGATCGATTAAGCTTTGTGTAGACGAGATTAGATCAAGTACTACACGTAGAGAAACCTTTGCTTATGAATAAAGTAACAAAGTGTTATGCGGAATTAACACTTGATCTAAAACACAATGATGTTAAACAAACTTTCACTTGTATTAGAATAATCGTGTTGATTACAATGAAAGGTTTAACTTGCAAAATACTATGAAAACTGATATCAAACATTAACCTAAAAGATCTTCTTTTATAGAACAAGAAGTCTTGTACAATAAGCTACAAATCAACTATTCTAGGTAAAGATAAACATAGAAAATACATTGTCGTTTCTATCCTTACTAGAAGTAATCTAGAATATAATAAACGTGTAGCTCACATCTTCCATCAGTGCTTGTCTTCAATCTGTCAACGCTTGACTTTAACTTGTCAACGCTTATGCTGTCAGCGCTCACTTTGCTCTTGTCAACGCTTAAGTTGTTCTTGTCAGCGTTCAAGTGTTCTGGCCTAAATTTATTCCCAACAATCCTCCCCTAAACTTGATATCCACTCTTATGATCAAGTTTCTGAATAAACATTAAGGACTTGGAGGAGTCTGACAAACCTTATCATATTGGTAATAAATAAATCTGATTAAATTCTTTGCCACGTCACTTGTATAGTCTATCTCCAACTGGGTGTCCTTCATCTTCTCCAAAACAGCCTTGGATATGAAATACTGAGCATCTACAAGTAAATACTCAGCAAACTTTGTAGAACTCAAATGGTATACACCTGCAGCTGAATATAACCTCCATTGAAGACCACTGAGGTCATCTTCAAGATCCTTCCATATTTCAGGATCTTCTTCTTTTGTCCCACACATTCTTTTGAATGTGGTCCAAAGTTTTATTCCATTGGCTGAAGTTGGTGCTTCAGCCTCATACTTGGTCTCTAGCAACCTCCAAAGGTCTACCAAGTCTTCTCTGTCACAACTTGCAAATAAAGATATGAGAGTGGTAAAAGTGTGTACCTCCTTGCCAAACCTTCCAATTTTCCAGAATCCACATTCATCTTCCTCATAACTTATAATTGGATTCCTGGAATCTAGTGGTAACACATGAACCATATCTGAAGCTTCTAATGGGGAGAGCTTAAGGCTCTTTCTAATGATTGCTTCACTTGGATATAGTTGAGACATATCTTTTGGAAATTCAAGAATAAATCCCTTCTTTACTGGTCTAGGAACTATCATAGCTTTCTTGATTGCCATCTCTTCTGCAAGTTGCTCCTTTCTTTCATCTGAAAGAAGTCTGAAAGTGTTTTCTTCTTGCACTTTCACCCAAATAGGATAAGCTCTATGTTCCAACTCATCAAATGTCAAAGCCTTCAGCTTCTGATGTGTCCATCCAACTCCATGACATTTGAGCAACATAAAGTAGAGCTTCCTTCTATCCCTTTTCAATTCAGAGAGAATATTGCTTGCCCTGTACTTCAACATCACCTTACAATCCTGCTGAACTCTAAGAAGAATTTCCAAACCCCATATCTGGTCTGAAATGGTCAAGTCTGGATTATCCATGCAACTTTCTTCCCAAGAATTGTACATCTGAACTACCTCTGGCATATCAAAATCAATTTGCAACTTCAAATCTCTCAGCCTTTCCCTAGCAAGCTCATCACCATACTCAAGTCTTTCTGGTTCAACAATCATCACACTTGAGTCTGAGCTAGCTCCATCACTTTCTTCTTCAGAAGTCACAACGAATGGTGACTTTTCCTTTTCTCCTTGTTCCATCATTTGCTCAGCCATTCTTCTATCAAACTCAACCTGAGCTGCATTCTTTGGAACAATTTCTTCTACCAACTTACCCTTACCCTTATCTGTTGGTTCAATTGTTGGTAGGGTAGATGATAATACCTGAGTATGAACATCTTTGATGATAGATGATGACTGGAATACATCACCTCCATATGCAGATCTGTCAACGCCCAAATTTCCTCTATCAGCGCCCAAAATACTTCTGTCAGCGTCCAAACTTGCCTTGTCAACGCTCAAATATTTTCCCTCAGCGCCTTGTGTAACCTCTCTTAGCATATCTGTAAATGATAAATTTAAATTTGTTGGAGAGATTAAGGACATATCAAAACCTTTTTGTTCCTTTAATGTAGTAAGAGCTTCAGCAATATCCAATGATTGACCATCTTGACTGCTCTTATCACTCAGATTTCTTGCTTCCTCCCCTTTGGAAGACTCCTCCATACCTCCCCTTGAATGAGCACTCTCCAAAACAACAATCCTCTCCCTCAATTCTTTGAGTTCAAGGCCTTGGTTACTGACAATTTGTACCAAGTCTGCATTTTGCTTTTGCAAGCTAATGCAGACAGCCGTCAATTCCAAAAGCGTCATTGGTTCCAGTCTGCCCTCTTCCAAAATGGGAATTTGACCTCCCAAGTTAGGTTCATTGGGCATGGATGAGGACTTAATTACGGTGGGACTGTCTTGGTCAGCTGCTAAGCCAGAACCAATAGTCTCAGCCTCATCCAGGTCACCAGCCACACTTGTGGTGGTGGTTCTCTCTGCTACATGGCTAGGACCACCAGAGGAGAACACTCCAGCAGTCCTTTGGCGTTTAATCAACCTATATTCTGGTGGTGTGGAAGATGGTGTAGAAGATGGTGTAGATGTAGGTTGGTTAAGGGGTGTTTGGGATTGTGATGGTTGGGTGTCAGCGGTGGAAATAGGCATATCAACGCCCACATTAGATGTGTCAGCGTCGAAGGGATTTTGGTCTATTTGCATTTGGTCAGGTGAGGGTAAAGGTTCAGGGATAGGTTCAAGTGGTGGTTGAGGGTCAATATGAGGTTGGGGGTCTGGTTGGGGGTCTGGTTGGGGTTGTGCTGCTGCAATAACAGCAAGCATGGCTGGGGTTAATGGTAGGTCTCTATGAGGTGGTGAATTCATCTTGGTAAAAATAGCCTTCTTTTGTTCAGGGATCTTATAAAAGTCATTGTGATCCCTTGAACAATATCTTTGAGCATCAAAAACCATTTGCAGAAAACGGGGATAAGCTAAAGTCATTTTTGTCCCCTTGTTTTTACACATTCCTTCAAAAATCATTTTAGACCAGTTATAATTTTGCCCTGTTGTAATACACACAATAGCAGATGCAATGGATCTATTGATCTCATTGTGTGCAGTACATTTGGGACTCAAACATTGAAGGAGAATGTGAATTAGGTACTTCCAGGCTGGGGGAAATTCCTGCTTATGGTACTTATTGAGAGTACCTTCATCAGGAATAGGGTATCCCAAAGCCCTAAGCCCTTGTTCTATTTCAGATATGGGAAGCATGGTTATACCATCAGCATCATTAAGATGCAAGGCCTGGCGTACCAAGGCCTCAGTAACCACCCAAGGTCTCCCATGTACAATAGAATTTAATGTTGTCACTCCATTAACTGTTGAGGAACTAACAGTGTTCCAAAACTGTTTAATGTGTGTGACTGGAATGAGTGGTGCATGAGAAAGAGCATACCTTAATGGGGATGCATTCAAATACTCCACCATCTGAGTGTATTGAGGGAACAAAGTATTATCAGCAACAAGATAAGCAATCATGTTGTGTTGAGACTTGAACCCCAAATCCAATTCTGCTGAGTTAAATCTTGGTGCCATTGATGAAAGCTGTGAATTTGATGTATAAAAGATGAAGGTTGATAAGAGAAAAGTGTTAGACAAGAATTATAGATACCCAGTTTAAAATAGGAGCCAAATTTATAGGAATGGATGAATGCACGTGATTGGCCCAAAAATAGGCAAAGATTTTCAAAAATCAATCATGAAAATATTGAAAAAGTTTATAAGTTATCCCATGCATTTAATGAAAGTAACAACTCCTAAAATTACGGCTTGAAAATATGTCAAAAAGTAACAACTGGGTAGGTCCCATTGTTTGTCAACGGTCAAATATAACCCATCAACGCCCAACGGCTATAATCTTGTCAACGTTCGCCTAAAACCATGTCAGCGTCCATTTTGGTCACAACAACGCTTGGAAAAATCTTGTCAGCGTCCAAAAATAAAATTGTTTTAAAAAGTGAAAAATGACCTTAACAAGTAACTTATCCTAGAGAAGATAACCAAAAGCTGATAATTATCATAGGGCGGCAAGCACTGTCCAGTTATGCACACTTGCACAAACAAGATAGACATAACAGTCCTCTAGTGTCCCTTGCTAACCAAAATTCTTAACAACCAAGTTACCTCATAAAATCCTTGTTACTCCCAGGTAAAACCCATATCAAAAGGATTCCCAAGCCTCCCAACAGACCACAACCAATTCTAGGCCAAAAATGTCTTGGCAGCATGCAAAGTTGATATACTATGCATGCTACAGTGCCTCATGGTTTAGAAAAACTAACCCATACTCACCAGTGGACACAATCTAGAATTGTGATGAGAGTATTCTAAGAATACCCAAGAGTCCTAAAGGTTCCTAAAACCTCCCCTTAAACTATGATACATGAGTTCTCAATAATATATATGAACATTAAAAATTTATGTCAAGATAGGAATATAAATATTCCAACCATCATCCATAAACAAAACATGTCCAAATAGGTCTTCAAAGATCCATAAGCAACTCTGTATCCAATGGCATAAAGCTACCATTACCTGCACATTTAGATGAAAACCACAAAACTAACATTTGTTGCTGACAGCGTCCCGACAACACTTATCAGCGTTGAAGGAACTCTTGTCAGCGTTAGACAATAATATCTCCAACAACGGCAAAATAACACTTGACAGCGTTGCATTTACCTTTGTCAGTGTTAGAAAAATAATGTGGAAAATCTAAATCATCACAAAGACCAATAACAATGCATTATCCTGTACATACTTTTACAAAAAGGTTCCAAAACACATATTAAGTGAGATTAACCATTCCAATATTTGTTACCAAATATTGAAATCTTCCAGCATCAAAAGGTTTAGTTAATAAATCAGCTACATTATCTTCAGTATCTACCCTATCTGGTTGTATTAAACCTTTCTCAAAGCAATCTCTGATAAAATGATGTCTAATTTCTATGTGTTTGGTTTTAGAATGATGTACAGGATTTTTAATAATGCATAAAGTACTGTTATTGTCTACAAAAATCTTGGTATGCATAAAATTATACCCATAATCCAACAGCTGGTTCTGTATCCATAAGACTTGTCCACAACAAGCAGCTGCTGCAACATATTCTGCTTCAGTTGTAGAGTTGGCCACCACTGTTTGTTTCTTGCATTGCCAAGATATTAATCTGCTCCCAAGAAATTGACATCCACCAGTTGTGGATTTCCTATCAAACTTGTCACCACCATAATCACTGTCTGAATATGCAATAAGGTCCAATGGAGAATCTTTTGGGTACCATAATCCAAGATCTGGATAACACCTTAGGTACCTAAAAATCCTCTTTACAGCAAAAAGGTGACATTCTTTGGGAGTCACTTGATGGCGTGCACATGCACACACAGCAAACATGATGTCAGGTCTTGAGGCTGTAAGATACATCAATGATCCAATCATTGATCTATAGTGCCTAACATCCACATCCTTTCCAGCTCCAATTTTTCCCCAAGGGTGTTGTCTATCCATAGGAGTGGAAGCCTCCTTTTCATGTGGAGAAAAACCATATTTCTTCAAGATTTCAGCTACATACTTGTCTTGGGAGATGAAGATACCATCTTCTTTCTGCTGAACTTGTAAACCTAGAAAGAAGTTCATCTCACCCATTGCACTCATCTTGAATTTATCTGTCATGAGCTTGGAAAAGTCCTCACTCATTTTTGGATCAGTAGACCCAAAAATGATATCATCAACATAGACCTGCACAAGCAACACATGTTTTCCTTTCTTCTTTGTAAACAAGGTCTGATCTATGGTGCCCCTTTTGAAACCATTTTCCACCAAGTAGGTGGACAATGTACCATACCATGCTCTTGGGGCTTGATGAAGTCCATACATTGCTTTCTTCACTCTATAAACCTTGTCTGGATTCTCAGGATCTTCAAAACCAGGAGGTTGCATGACATATACTTCCTCAACTATTGTCCCATAGAGGAAAGCACTCTTCACATCCATCTGGTAAACAGTAAAATTCATACAAGAGGCATAAGCTAGAAAAATTCTTATAGCTTCAATTCTTGCAACTGGTGCAAAAACTTCTTCATAATCAATTCCTTCCTCTTGTGTATAACCCTGAGCTACCAAACGTGCCTTGTTTCTGACCACTATGCCTCTTTCATCTTTCTTGTTCCTTAGAACCCATCTTGTCCCAATTGGTCTCACATATCTAGGACAATCAACCAGCTCCCAAACATCCTGTATAGCAAATTGGTGAAGCTCATCCTGCATTGCTTCTACCCAACTTGGTTCCTTGAGAGCATCAAAAATTTTCTTGGGTTCTTCCTGTGACAGAAAACAGGCAAACAAACATGCTTGTACAAGAGGGGTATCAACCTTCTTGTGTATATTGGCAATAAATCCACCAAGACCTTGATGGGATCTTCTTGTCTGAACTGGAGCCATAACATCACCAATGATTTGAGATGTGGGGTGATCCTTAGCTGTGGAAGTGAGAACTCCTCCTTCAAAAAGTCTGGTGTCCTCAACTTCACGCTCCATGTTGCCAATATCTTCTTCAGATTCTTCTTGATCAACAGAGATCTCTTCATGGACATTAGAAGGTCCACCTTGTTCAAAATGAGAAGAGAAAAGCTGTGTAAAGGTGTCTCCAAAGTCTGATCCTTGTTTATCAGCGTTTGGGCTAACAACGCTTGAACTGGTGTTGTCAGCGTTGGAGCCATCAGCGTCTGAATTGGTCGTGTCAGCGCTTGATTTCCCTTTGTCAGCGCCTGAAGAATCATGCATGTTTGTATTTGGTGGTATTTGAACACCACCATTATCTTTCCTTGCAGCAGTAGCAGCAGCATAATACTCATCTGTCCATATAGGAAGTGTAACAAACTCTTGTGTGGGAGATGATTTAACTGCTGGAGGTCCATCCTCCTTAGCAACCTGTATACCTGAAACATTACCAATTCTCTTTTCCAAAACACTTGAAGTTACCTTCACAATGTCTGGATCAGTAACAGGCATATAATTTAAAGCTCTAGACAAAGGTTCTAAGTCAAACAACCAATTTGGACCACTCTCAGGATCACTAGGTTTACTTTCTAAAAACCTAACATGTACCTTTTCAAGTATACGTTTTTCCTTTTTAATGTAAACCCTATATCCTTTGCTCTGCACTGAATAACCCATGAAGTAGCCTTCATCACCTTTTGAATCAAATTTACCTAGGGCCTCACTAGTTTCTAAAACAACTACATGACAACCAAAAGGCTTGAGAAAGCCAATATTGGGCTTCCTTCCCCAACGTAATTCATAAGGTGTCTTATTATGTATCTTGTTGACCAATGCCCTATTTTGAACATAACAAGCTGTGTTAACAGCTTCAGCCCAAAAGGCTATAGGAAAGTGGGCATCAGCCAACATGGTTCTGGCTGCTTCAATAAGGGTCCTATTCTTCCTTTCAGCAACTCCATTTTGCTGTGGAGTTCTAGCTATGCTAAACTGCCTAGTAATCCCTTTCTTGGCACAAAAATCATCCAACAACTGATTTCTAAACTCACCCCCATTGTCACTTCTAATAATTTTGACCTCATTACCATTCTTCTTTTCAATCTGGGTAATGAAATTAATCAGACTTAGGGCAGTTTCACTTTTCTTGGCTAAAAAGAAAGTCCATGTAAACCTGGAGTAATCATCAGTAATGACAAAACAATATGATTTACCCTTCAAACTTTCTATATTAGTTGGACCAAAGAGGTCCATATGCAATAAGTGAAGTGGTTTAGAACTAGTGTGCACCTGTTTAGACCTGAATGAGACCTTGTGCTGCTTGCCCTTAAGGCATGCAACACAAGAGTGGTCATTGTGGAAAGCCTTTGCAGGCAAACCATCAACTAAACCAAGCCTCACAAGTTTATTGATATTCTTGAAGTTTATGTGCCCTAGTCTCCTGTGCCAAAGATTACTTTCATCTACTGAGGCTTTAGAATATAGACATGACATTTTATTATTTAACTTAATTCCATTAAGATTCACATTATATATGTCTTTATGCCTTGGTGTTCTAAAATCTATGTATTTCTCCTCAGGGAGCTTATAATCTTTGCTTAACACCAAGCACTCAGTATCTGTGAAAAGAACCTTATTTTTGTTATCACACACTTGTGATACACTAAACAAATTATAATCCAGATCTTTTACCAAGAAGACATTCTCAAACCGTAGATTGTTGGTGACAAGGGTTCCTTTTCCTGTGATTGTTCCATAGCCCCCACCAAAGTATACCTTATCACCATTTTGAATAGGAGAGAAATTGGTCAGATAGTCTTCTTTTCCTGTCATGTGCCTTGAGCATCCACTATCCCAGTATCCATAATCATTGATCTTCTTCTGAATGCCCTGCACATAAAGAAAACACATTAGTTTTCTTTGGGAACCCAAGCCGTGGAAGACTTGGATTCATTTGGTTGCTCAACAAGAACAGACTTGGTTCTCATAACAACCCCATTTTCATCCCTGTTTGAATGAAATTCCCAGTTAACCCCAATTGGTGTTGACAATGCCTTAGAAATATAATGAAACCTGTTGCATGTCATAGAAATACCAGTAGAATTAGGGTTCTGGTCTTGTTTTGGTCTCCATGTTAAGCTAGTAGAAGCTTTAGACCTATATCCCTGTGGTTGCAAATACCTAGGTTTAGCAGTGTTTCTATCAGCGCTGAAATTTCTCTTGTCAGCGCCCCGATTACTCTTATCAGTGTTGAACCTAGGGTTTGCTACAGGAACCCATTGCCTATTTGACCAAGTATTTGACTTTTGAAAAGGTCTTAGGCCTTGTGTGTTAGACCCTCTAGAAAAGAATGGGGCTGGTCTAACAACTTGTGAACTTTTGTTCACAAAGGTATTGGGTCTTACAGTGTTTGACCTATGTTGACTTTTGTCAGCGCTGAAATGGTTCCTATCAGCGTTGACATTGGAAGCGTTGACACATTTGTAGGCCAAATGTGAGAAGCTACCACATGTGTAACAAGCTTTTCTAGACATAGTCTTAGGTCTAGAAGCAAAGAAGCCTGTTCCATGATTACTAACTTGGCTTTTTGGTGACCTAGTATTCCTATACATCTCTGCATATTTAACACTAGGTTTTCTAACAGTTTGTGGGCCAAGGTCAATAGCTTTTCTAGTGGTAGGGTGTGTGATCTTAATAGGTTTAGGATCATCAATTGGTTTTGTGATTGGTGTTGGCTCATTTGGACTTTCACACAACAACCCTCCCTTAACAAACAAAGTGTGGTTAGCTTTCTTCCACTCTTCTAGGTCAGTCAGCTTTTGCTGATATTCCTCAACTGGGGAAGTCACTCTAGGTGGAGGAATGAATTCCTCCTCTTGGCATTCTGGCAAGCCAGTCCAAGATAAGTCCTTTGATTGGACACCATAGAAATCCCCAGCTGGTGGTGGAACAACAGTATAATTATTCATCCCAATCCCACTCATATCCTTAGAGTCTCTTTGTTTGCTAATACACTCTCCTAGGGATTGTGTGGCCTTATCAAATCTCTGGATTTTAAGACTCACATTATCTTTATTTTTGTTAGCCTCCTCTAACTGAGCTATCAAATCAAGATTAACCCTATTTACTATATCTTGAACATCCTTACTCTGATGTAACTCATGTTTTAAGATATTTATTTGATCCTTTAAATCAAACTCCATTTTCTTATACTCAGATACTGTCTTTTCTGTTTGGGTAAGGGCAACTTGATAGTTAGATACTTTGCATCTTTCAGTACTTGCCTCATCTAGTAATTTAACTATCTCTTGTTTTAATTTTTCAGTATTTAAACGACAACCCTTAGAACAGAAAGCATCATCATATACCTCATTATCTGATGAAGAGGAGGAGTGTGCCATGAGAGCATATTCAACATGCTCTTCTTTAACTTCAGCAACCAAAGCTCTGTCCTCTTCTTCATTCTTAGCCATCCAGCTCCAATCCCATTCTCCAACACCATCAATTTGTTGAACAGCAACCATAGCCTTGGGATCTGGGCTCTTAATCATTTGGCTTGAAGGCTTCCCAGCATCAGATCTCCTTGGAGATCTACATTCCCTCATAAAGTGCCCCATTCTATGACAGTTGTAGCACTCCACCTTGGATTTATCAAATCCAGCAACATCCTTAGCATTAAAGGTCATCTTCTTCTTGAACCTTTTATTGAACCTGTTTGCTCTTAAACTTACAAGAGCCATAGTCCACTTGATGTCCATCTCTTCCAATTGTTCATCACTTATCTGCTCAAGATCTTCATATGTAATCCTTGAATCACTGGGCAAAGAAGCAATGAATGCACACACAGTATCAAGATCAAAACCAGCAGGTTTAATTCTATCAGCGCCATGATTGTGTGTGTCAGTGCTTGAGTACAAAGCATTGACAGGATATGATCCAGCGCTGACAGATTGACATCCAGCGCTGACACCTTGAGATCCAGTTGCTGAATGTCCATAGAAGTTCATGGAATCAAATTGGCCTTCACTTTGTGAAAAGAAGGCCATGTTGCTGCTGGAAGATTTGTTATCACTTTCCAATTGCCATTCATTCTCCAATAGTCTTAACTTGTTGAAGATGTCATCAAATCTGGAAGTCTTGTGGGTATTATTGACAAGAATGGATCTTGTCTCAATCTTCCATACATCACCAAGGCTTTTGAGAAAAGTGGCATTCAATGCAGGATCATCAATCTGTTTTCCCATGAATGAAAGTTGACTTGTGATGTCAAGAAGTCTACTTCTCACACTGCTGAGATTCTCATTAGGTTGAGCTTTAAAGACAGCATACTCATGCAATAGTTGCTTCTTCTTTTCTTCTTTTGTATCAGCATTCCCACCATGTGCTACTTCAAGAGCTTCCCAAAGCTCTTTTGCAGACTCAAATCGTTTGTACTTGTGCTGATTCTCATGACCTAGGGCATGTTTCAAGATATTCAAGATTTTCATGTCCACCCTCTTCTTGGCTATATCTTCAACAGCAACAGCTCTCCCATCTTCAGGTTTTTCCACCTTATCAGATTCAGGACAATTAGGAACAGCTGTCCTTGTGGCAATAGCAGCAGTAATCTTTGCTGCTTTATCGAATGTGTTCCCATATTCGATAATTTCCCAAAGAGTGTAGTCATGAATAGCTATGTATTGCTCAAAATTGGACTTCCAAAGCTCAAAGTTCCTGGCATCAAACATGGGAATTTTGATACTAGGATTTGAGAAGTTGTTTTGTAGCAAAGCAGGAGGTTGATTTGTGCCAGACATGATGTTTTTAGGGTTTTGAAAATTTAGGGTTTTTAGGGTTTGGTGTTTTAGGGTTCTTGCGTTACTTAAAGATCAAAAGTTTCTCAACAAGCTCTGATACCACTTGTTGATCCCAAACTTAGATCGATTAAGCTTTGTGTAGACGAGATTAGATCAAGTACTACACGTAGAGAAACCTTTGCTTATGAATAAAGTAACAAAGTGTTATGCGGAATTAACACTTGATCTAAAACACAATGATGTTAAACAAACTTTCACTTGTATTAGAATAATCGTGTTGATTACAATGAAAGGTTTAACTTGCAAAATACTATGAAAACTGATATCAAACATTAACCTAAAAGATATTCTTTTATAGAACAAGAAGTCTTGTACAATAAGCTACAAATCAACTATTCTAGGTAAAGATAAACATAGAAAATACATTGTCGTTTCTATCCTTACTAGAAGTAATCTAGAATATAATAAACGTGTAGCTCACATCTTCCATCAGTGCTTGTCTTCAATCTGTCAACGCTTGACTTTAACTTGTCAACGCTTATGCTGTCAGCGCTCACTTTGCTCTTGTCAACGCTTAAGTTGTTCTTGTCAGCGTTCAAGTGTTCTGGCCTAAATTTATTCCCAACACAACCAACACATCATGGAGAACAATTGAAAGTCCCTAATCAATGCAAGAAACCCTAATCTTAACTTAATCAACACAAGGTATTACTTTTCAAACGTAATCTTATTATTGTATAATAAAGAATTACAAGTGTTATGGATAACACAGTTTGATGACAATGTGTTGTGCACACTTTGAACAACAATAAACCCTAACTTATGAATACAGTCTTAGCTGTTTGATTCACTAAGTTATATGCAATAATGTTCTTAATATATCAAAGTGTTGAACATTAATGCATGGATACACATCCTATTTATAGTGTTACGAGTTTGACTTAAACAGTACTTGATGGCGACTACACAAGCTTTTACAAGTTTCCACATCAGTCACATGATGTCCTTCTATTCTTGGTAGTCTTCCATTATGCTTTAAGGAACAGTTGTCAAAAACAGTTTTCTTATTCTTCATAGTCTCGAACACACAAATGGCATGTCCAAAGTGTGCTGAGAGTTATCAGGGTATTGCCACCCCTGTTAACTCTCAACCCCTCAGAGTCCCTGATACATCTTGGCTGTTATCCGTCACAGCCAATGAGTATGTCTTCAGGTAATTCTTCGACTTCCCTGACAATGTCTCTGACATGGACTCCTCTGAGGTTGCTCACAGAGACTTGGATCTCTGTGAGTCTTGCGAAACTTGCCTGCCTCCTAGGCACAGGCAAGGGACTATCTAACAGCCTAATTATGTTTAAATCAATGATCAGGGAATCTAACAAGTTTAGATTCCCAACAATCTCCCCCTATTTAAACATAAATAATGCTAGATCTAACTAAGTTAAGGTAAGTGAGTTTAACAGCTTCTTCTTACACATAACAGATCTAAACAAACATACCTCATGATTTTATTAAAACTTAAAGAAATTTACAAGTGCATTACATAAGCAAAATAAAAGATGAAGGTAAAAAGGGTTGTGAACATCTTCAATAGTCATCATTTTTAATTCTTTCTTCAGCTTCAGCCAAGTCTAATCTGTTATCAATTTCATCCTGCAAAGTCTTTGCAAACTTCTTGGAATACTCTGTGTTGATCTTGAGACACTTCTTGTGACAAAGTAGCTGAATAGTTGAAGCTAAGCACAGCTCATCTTCCCTTTGAAAAGCATACTGGCAAGCCTTGTTCATGAATGCCATTCCTCTTTCAGGCTCTGTGTATGTCTGACCATCAACAGGGCCAACAATACCATTTGGGAGGATCAAATCCCTGTGCATGTCATCCACTTGAACATCTTCAGTAACAAAAGTTTCATTAACAATTTGTGAAATCCTTCTCCTTTTGTTGCCTGTCTTTGGGGGTTCTTGTTCAAAAAGCTGTGGTGGGGGATCAATCTTAAGTTTGGCTGCTATTTCCTTGATCCAGTTAAACTTGGCCTTAAGAGTTTTAAGCAGAAGGAAATTAGCCTGTCCAGACTTTTTGGCAGCTAAGGCTTCGAGTTCGAACCATTCTGATAACCCAAGTGTCTTTAACCTGAAGTTGTCAAACACATCCATATTTCTCTGTTGGTTTTCCCTCCATAGGATCATCTGTGGGGTGTTTGTGGATTTATGAATGGTGTATTTGAACTTGGTTATCTTGCCAGAAGCATATCTGTTGTTCACGCAGGCATCATAGTCAGCTTTGACTTTCCTTAAAGCCTCAGCGCGTTTTGTTTCCATTTCCCTCAACCTTTGTTTTTGTTTTTCCCTTTCAGGTGGTGACATCTTCCTCAGAGTAGCTTCATTTAATTCTTTGGCTGTCTTGAGTTCATTTAATCTTTTGAATTCTTTAGCCTGTTGCTCTATTTCTTCAGGGGTCAAAGGAATCTCATCGGAAGGTGTAAAGGTTGAGAATTGGGAAAGGTCTGTGGTGGATCCTCCTGTCTCTAGCATCGCAGCTATCTTCTTAAGTTTGGTATCTGTGTCAACCAAAACTATCTCCTTTCCTTTCTTCGAGACAAAGGACTCCACACTTATGTTTTTCAAAACATCAGCTCTTTTGATAAACGCTGTCTGAGCCTGAGTTTGAATAGCTTTGGGGAGAGAGCTAACAGTGAATTTTAGTTTCTTGGCAGCTGGTTCATCATCATCCTCAGGCTTGCTGGTGTTAACCAAAACCAGAGACTTTGATGAGTCAGCTCCATCTTGAGTTTGTTGCTCCCCCTGAGTATTATCCTCATCATCAGGTATTATGACAGGTGTGATGACTTGGAGAGGAACAGGTGTAATGGTGGGGTTAGCTGATGATGAGCCTTGTTCAGCAGATGCAAGGCTGAGTGTTGTATTTTTCTCCCCCTCACGTTTATCCTGACTTCACAGATGTTTGGATGAACGTGCTTGAAAATGTCTTGCAATCTGCTCCACAGAGGCAGCCATAGCACGTTGTCTTTTTCTTGAAGCCATGGCAATCTTCAGCAGGAGGTTGGCATTTGCATTAGTATTTGCCTGAACACGCCTGACAATAAAGTTAGCATGGCGGTATTGCCTGGTGCGAACAACATTAAATTGCCTGTGCATGGTGAGTTCATGTTCATGGAACATGGCAGGGACGGCTGAGTCAATGGCATCCTTTATTCTTGTTGAAAGATGACTGAGTCCCTGGGCTACACCTCTTCTTGCACCATCCTGAATTGGCTCAGTGACAGCCTCAGCCACAGCCTTTTTGATGATGCCTGGAAATGTCACAGTAAAGTTGTGCATCTCAGACTTGATCACATCCAGCTTTCTTGATAAGCGCTCAATATCTGATTGATGATGGACAGGCTGAAGATTCTTGATATTGAGGCTTTGCTGAGCATAGTCATCCCCCTTGGTATTAAGTCAAAGTTGGTCTGGGCAGGATGATCAAACAAGAGAAATTCTGCTGTTGGATCATAAGTTGGTCTTTGGAATACTGTTGTTGCTGAGGTAGCAGAGTTTGGAGTATCAACAGCATCCTTGAGAGGAGAAGTCTTGTCACCAGCTGGTGTAGACACAGCTATTTCTTTAGGAGGAGAGACAGACAGCTGGTCTTCCTCATCTTCTTCATCCTCTTCATCGAACATTCCTTCAGGGAATTCATCTTCAGGCATGGGTTCAATATCAGAGACAGAATCCTCTAATGAGAGCATTTCTTCATCAGCATTTAACAGTGGCTCTTCATCATTGGTTTTGTCTTGATTACATGTATCAGCCTTCTTTTCTTGTTGTACCTGAGACTCGATGACTGGCTGTACAATTTCAGCCTGCAAATTTGTTGTAATTAGTAACAGGGAAAAATATAAGGGGAATGGTCGCCATTTCGCTGTCCTAGAGAGGCCGAGGGTGATTACTCAGCCACTCCAAAGGATAAATCCTTGGGATTCTTTTAAGTGTGAAAAATAAGGTTAATGATCGCCATTCGCTGCCCCTAGGAAAGCTGAGTGTGATTATTCAGCCCCCCCCCCCCCCCCCCCCAAAAGGTAAAAACCTTTGGGACTCTTTTGATTGTGAAACATATGTTGTTTATGGATCGCCAGTCGCTGCCCCTAGGAAAGCTGAGTGTGATTATTCAGCCCCCCCAAAAGGTTAAAACCTTTGGGACTCTTTTAAGAGTGAAACATATGTGGTTGTAGGTCGCCTGTTACGCTGCCCCTAGGAAAGCTGAGGGTGATGATTCAGCTCCCCCTGAAAGGATAAATCCTTTGGGACTCTTTTAAAGAGGGAACCAAGAGGCTGTGTGAAGTACAGCTGATCAAGGTTGAGACATTAGTGTATTCAGGTTGTTGTTAGCCTGAATACTGTCTAGAGGGTGCAGGGTCATCGGGGTGCTTTATAAACACAAATGAATCATTCCCTGGTGCAAAGACAGGGTGTACAGAAGTCTTAAAGGATTCTAAGTGTATTGACAGACTTCTATGGGTCGAGGATTACCCTAACTTCACCACTCTCTCCTACAGATAAATGAGAGTGGCTGCTTGTGAACCTCTAAAAATGTACACTAATTACCTGTGAGATATCAGCTTGATCAGGCTGGTTTCCTGTCGTCTCAGCTGACTTTGAGACACTAGACGCCTGTTGTTTGTCAGCCAAAGAATCCAAATCCACAAGAGTATCTGGACCAGAGGAGGTGTCAGTCTTCTTTCCCTTGGCCTTAGTAACAACTTTGGAGTGGGAAGAAGAGGGGATTTTCTTCTTCTTAGGCTGTTGGCCAGATGAAGCCTTGGACTTAGTAGTGTGCTGCCCAGAGGTCAAAGACATAGACTAGCCAGCAACACTAGAAGTATTCACCTTCTCAGAGGAAGGGAGCAAGGGCTTCTCAGCGTTTGGTACTTGGTTGGCCACATTCAGCATATGGGCGGTGACAGGGACATCTTCAGCTCCTATTTCCTTGTAGATGGCGCCTGTGATGCGATAGGGCTTAAGAGCAATCAAGGCCTTGTTGTGGTAGTTATCTCCCAGCAGGCTTTCAAAGATCAGAGAAAGGAAGCGCACATAACAGATATTCTTTTCTCTGACCTGATTCCTTCCCTTCAGCTGTTCTTCAAGATTTGAGAAGAGAATGCTTCCAACGTCAACATCAGCTCCCCAGATTAATCCATAAGCAATAGCCTGATGGTTGAAAGACATCTGATCCTGTGATCCCTGCATTCCTCCCAGGGATTTTACAATGTGGGTGAAGAGAACACGCCACATGGGAGTGAAATACTTAATCTTTAGAGGAGATTTGGTGAGGACCTCAGCTGTTGTAAGTGCAGGGTTAACATCATGGCAAGGGTTGAGTGTGGCCAGGGCTTCCTTGACAGCCTTTTTGTCAACTACCTTCAGGCATTCATCTCCATGCTTTAATCCAGCCACACTTGAAAAGTCTTTAAGGGAGAAGGCAAAAGGGTGTTCATTGCATGAAAGGCTAAATGTTATGGTGTCTTCTACCACTTCAGCAGAATACCAGAATTCCCTAAGGTATTCTTGGTAAAAGGTGGATGGGGATTTGGTGAAGGCTTCATTTAGGTCACAATTCTGCATGAAATTTACCAGATCTGAATAGGTGTTGTTTGGTGCCTTAATCCATCCAATGGCGTTGTTGGAGGCGAGGATGCTCTCGTTGATCTCGAAGTTAACATTTGAAGCTTTGGGAACTGAAAACGCCATGGATTTGAGGTTGAAGGTGAAAGAAAATGGCGGATGGTTAAGAGAGATAAGAACTTAGAGAGAGAAGTAGATTTTAGAATGGTGGTGGGTGAGAAGAGAAAGGAGACAATATATATTCAAACTAAGTGAACAGTTATTCAACCGTATTAAATGCAAGGTGCGAAAATGACTGCTCAAGTGGGTCCCCTTGACCTTTCAAAAAGTTTGTCTCCTCGTTATCCGAAAAATAAATGATTAAATATTTGAGAATGTTTTTTGCATTTACTTGGAAAGTAACTACCTAGTTTCATGTGAAAAACATTTAATATAGAATCAATCATTTAATGAACATATTTAATATCAAGCCACAGGCTTTGAGATATTGAGCATCCCTAGCTCAGCAACTAGCCTGTTGAACGAAGGTTCAGCCAAAGGCTTTGTAAAGATATCAGCTAGTTGCAGCTCTGTGGGAACAAAATGCAGCTCAATATCTCCCTTCATTATATGATCCCTGATAAAATGATACCTGATATCAATGTGTTTGGTACGAGAGTGAAGAACAGGGTTGTTGGATATGGCAATGGCGCTGGTGTTGTCACAAAAGATTGGCACTTTGTCATACAAGATTTCATAGTCAGCCAATTGACTTTTCATCCAGAGCACCTGAGCACAACAGCTGGCTGCAGCGACATATTCTGCTTCAGCTGAAGACATAGCCACAGAGTTTTGCTTTTTAGCACTCCATCCAACCAATTTTCCTCCTAGGATTTGACAGCTGCCTGAAGTGCTCTTTCTGTCAATACAGCATCCAGCATAGTCTGAATCTGAATAGGCCTTGAGATCAAAGCCTGATTCTTTTGGATACCATAGGCCTAGGGATGGTGTTCCTTTGAGATACCTAAAAATTCTCTTAACAGACACTAGATGGGATTCTTTTGGGTTAGCTTGGTACCTTGCACAGAGACATGTGGAGAATTGGATATCTGGACGACTAGCTGTTAGATACATCAGTGACCCAATCATGCCTCTATATAAAGTCTCATTGACAGAGACCCCTGACTCACCAGGGCCCAAGTTGTTGGGTGGAAGCATGGGGAATTTCACTGATGCACAATCAGCTAAGTCATATTTTTTAAGTAAATCCTTAACATACTATTCTTGACAAATTGAAATTCCCTTAGGACATTGTTTAATTTGAAAGCCCAAAAAGTAAGCTAATTCACCCATCATACTCATCTCATATTTCTTGGTCATTAATTTAGCAAAACGTTTACTAAGATTGACATTTGTTGACCCAAAGATGATATCATCCACATAAATCTGTACAATGATGAAATCACTCTTGTCCTTGAAGGTAAAGAGTGTTTTATCAATAGAACCCCTGACAAATTCATTTTCAGTTAAGAAATTTGAAAGAGTTTCATACCATGCTCTTGGAGCTTGTTTCAGACCATACATTGCCTTGTGAAGTCTGTACACATGGTTGGGAAACTCGCTGTTCTCAAATCCTTCAGGTTGTGCAACATACACTTCCTCAGTCAAATCACCATTGAGGAAAGCACTCTTAACATCCATCTGATACACAGTGATGTTCATATAGGCAGCATAAGCAAGGAAGATTCTGATGGCTTCCAGTCTAGCAACAGGTGCAAAAGTTTCATCATAATCAATTCCTTCAGTCTGAGAGAACCCCTGAGCTACCAGTCTGGCCTTGTTCCTGATGATGTTCCCAATCTCATCCATCTTATTTCTATAGATCCATCTAGTGCCTGTGATATTCTTTCCAGGTGGAGCTGGCACTAGTGTCCATACTTTGTTCCTTTTGAACTGATTGATTTCTTCTTGCATAGCAGCTACCCATCCTTCTTCTACCAGAGCCTCAGCTACTCTTTTAGGTTCAATTTGTGAGAGAAATTCAGCAAAGAGACATTCATTGGCTGAGGCTGACTCTGAGTCTTGGATTCGCTGTCTGGTTGTGACCCCTGCATTTGGTTCCCCAATAATATTGACAAGAAGAATGTGTTGATCTCTTGACCACTTATTTTAAGGAGTTGGTGATTCAAGGACAGGAGTACTTGAGGGCACAACTGGTATAATTTGAGTCTCATCCTGCTGACTAGGAGGGCTATCTCCAAAGACTACTTCAGTGTCAGAGTCTTCTTCAGCCATATTAAGGGAAGCTATTTCATAATCAGCAGGAGAATCTTTAGGGAGTTGAAGAATTGGTGAGTCATCAATATCATGAGAAGGACCATCAGAAATTTGAGGTTCTTCTTCATCAAGTTCATGAGAGGTAGGAACTTCTAAGTTGTGAGTAGACAGAGGGTCAAAGGCAGGGACATAAGGAGTGAGAGTGTTGGAGTGATGATGACTGGTAGGTCTGGGTTTTGTGAACTCATCACTTGGGAAAGAAATATTTTCATTAAAATCTATTTCATCACCCTCTGTTCCTGTTCTCTGTATGACTTCATCATCTTCATTGAATCTAACATGGAATGTTTCTTCTACTTCTTGTCTTCTGATGTTGAATACTCTGAAGGCTTTGACTGTTGGAGAGTATCCCAAAAAGAAACCATCATCAGCTTTTTCATCAAACTTTCCAAGTGTATCCCTGTAGTTATAAATAAACACAGGGCACCCAAACACATGAAAATAGCTGACGTCTGGAGATCTTTTTCTGAAGACTTCATAGGAGGTTTTACCATGTCTTTTGACAATGATTGATCTGTTTTGGGTGTAGCAGGCAGTGTGAACAGCTTCTCCCCAAAATTGCTTTGGTAAGGCTGCACCATTTAACATAGTTCTTGCTGCTTTAATCAAAGTCCTGTTTCTTCTTTCAGCCACACCATTTTGTTCAGGGGTGTCAGCTGAAGAGAAGTTCTGAGAAATCCCTTTTTCATCACAAAAAGATTCAAGTTGATGATTCTTGAATTCAGTACCATTATCACTTCTTAGAGCTTTGACTCTAACATCATTCATATTTTCAACCTGTCTGATGAAGGACATGATGGTTTCAGCTGCATCACTTTTCCTTCTGAGGAAGAACACCCATGTGTATCTTGAAAATTCATCAACTATGACCAGGGTGTATTTGTTGTGATTAATGGTTTGAGGTTTGACAGGCTCAAACAAATCCATGTGAAGAAGATGTAAGCACTTGTCAATAGAGAATGATTGCCTAGTCTTGAATGAAGACCTGTGATGCTTTCCTTTGACACAGGCATAACAAGTTTTGTCTTTGGAAAACATTACTGAAGGTAGACCAGCAACCAAGTTTTGAGTGGCTATCTTATTGATGTTCTTGAAGTTGAGATGAGACAGTCTTTTGTGCCACAGCCAATTGACACTTTCAGAGGCTTTGGCAAGAAAACAATTTGAGCTGTCTTCAGAGCACACAGCCATGTTGATGACATAAACATCTCTCCTTCTAGGTGCAATCAGCACAACATCATTGTTTTTGTTGAATATGGTTCCCTGAGTCTTAGTAAACAAAACCTTATAGTCAGCATCACACAATTGGCTGATGCTAATAAGATTGTGTTTAAGACCATTCACATATGCAACCCTGGTAAATGTAATCCCATTGCAGTTCACTGAGCCATATCCTTCTGTGTCACCTGAAGAGTTATCTCCAAACACCACTTTAGGACCTGGCTCCTTTGAGTATCTATGCAGGTATTGTTGAATCCCTGTCATGTGTCTAGAACAGCCACTATCTAGATACCATACCGATTCCTTGAGATATTTCTGCACAGATACATAGAAACAGATTAGTTCCTATGGTGAACCCACTTTCCAGTGGGTTCCCTGAATTGCTTATTAGCAACTCTTGTGTTCCTGAAAAACTTTTGGCGTTGGGATGGACAGTTCATTGTTTCATGGTTATAACTCCCACAGATATCACACCCAGGGAAGTCACCACACTCGTCTGAGTGATGGTCTGTGAACCCACAGAATTTACAGGGAGGATAAGGTTTGTAATTTCCTTGTTGTCTTTTGGAACTCTGTGGTCTGTCCTTAGAGGGTGTCTGAGCTCTTTTAGCTGCCATGTGTCTGTCATGATCTAAGGTCGAATGGTGAGAATTTTTACATACATTGCAATAAGGTTTGATTAACCTTTCCCCTTTGGGTTCACCTAGGACTGACTTAGGTTCATGAGAAGTAGAGCATTCAGCGGAAGGCTTAATGTGTTGTTTCAAGAGTTCTACTTCTTTCATAAGAGACAACAGGCGATCTTCAGTGGTAGGTTCAACCTTATTCACAGCTTTAGTAGTAACAGGCTTAAAAGCTACTTGTTTGCCAGTTTGTTTAGCAGGAACATGAAAAACTTTAGCTGGAGGATTCTCAATATCTGTCCTAAGTTCATCCTTAGCAGATCTAGAAGAACTGCTGGGTTCAACTCCAGAGAGTTTGGGCAAGGGTGGTAGCTCAGCCACATCTTCAGAGACAGGGTCATTTGTCAAAGTGGTATCTGACATATGAATAGTCTCTGTAGATTTAAAGATAATGTCTTTGGGTTTGGTGAGAATTCTCAGCTTATTTTTCTTAGCAGATATATCCCTTTTTAAGTCAGCAGACACTTCATCCCTAAGCAATTCATCAATAGTAAACCTAGCACACAGCCATTTTTCAATAATCTTGTTCAATTCAGAGACTTGATCATTTAAAGCAATGTTTTTCAAGGTTAATCTAGCTACTTCATTTTGCAGGGATATTTTCTCTAAATTAACCCGCCTGAGAGTTTCACATTCAGCCTTAGCATTTATCATTTCAGATTTAACAGAGTGAAACTTATCAAGTAGGTTCTTTCTTTGTTCCTCAACAAAGTGTAAATCAACAACGATGTAATCGAGGACATGCTTACGTTCATCACTATCAGACATGGATAAAAGCCTGTGTACCTTTTTCATTGTGATGTCAACCCATTGTCCTGATCTTGCATCACCTTTTCCAACAGCTAGTTCATCCTCAGCTATCGCCATAAAAGCCCTGACTCTGGTGGTGTCTTCTTCATCTGAAGTCAGTGGCTCATCATTCCAATCATAAGTTTCAGCAACCAATCCTTTCTCTGTCTTTTTCTCACCACCCTTCTTTTTGGACAGAGCTTCAATCTTCAAGTTCATTTGTTCTAACTCAGCTTTAAGTGCCTTGTACTTATTTTTGTAATCTTTCTTCTCAGTGTCTGAAGAATTGGATTGAGATGAGTTGTTATGTTGTTTGAACTTGTAGGGTTTGGATGAAGATGATGGATAAGAGGGTGAGGATGTCTTGGTGGAAGGACAGTCTTTTTGAAAATGTCCAAGCTTTCCACAGGCAAAACAAGTTTCTTTTGACATGTCAGTTGGTTTACTAGCTGATCCTACTCTTCCTGATCTTTTGAAGTATCTTCTTTGGTTGGCTAGCAAGGCTCTTTCATGGAACTCTGCATTGAGGTCTATCAAAAATTCTTGGCTGCTACGGGTATCTTCTTCAACATCAGAATCGCTGTCATAAGGATGTGTTGCAGAGATCAATGCTTTGGAAGATGCTCCTTGGACTACAAATATTTCAGTCTCTGATTTGTAGATAGTATCGATCAGCCCTTCTTCATAATTGTACTTACCATAGAGCTGAGCAAGGGTATCATTTTTGATTGAGTTGTTAGCTCTCTGAGTCTGATTCATGCTCAGCCACTTTCTTGGAAGGCTGTTGACAAAAGTAGCATTGATCTCAGCTTGACCAATAGTGACATCATTCATAGCTAGGTCATTTAGAAGAATCTTCAGCCTATTATAGGTTTGCTGAACCTTTTCACCTTCAAGTGACTTAAAGGCATTAAACTGAAGTCTGAGTGCCTGAATCTTTGTCTCTCTTGTTTCAGAGGGTCCTTCATGGCCAAGAATGAGGTCTGTCCACATTTGTTTAGCTGTGGGACACTGAATGACAGACTTCATGATATGCTTGGGAAGGCAGGAAATTATGATGCTTTTTAGATGTTTATCTTGGTTTGCCAATTTCCTATCAGCTGGAGTCCATTGTTTGAGAGGTTTGGGAAGAGGGTTTTCTTCAGTGGATGTAAGCGCCATGGGAATATATGGACCATTTTCTAAAATTTCTAAAAGAAAAGGTTCAAGTCCATCAAGATATACAAGAAATTGACTCTTCCAACTGGCAAAATCTTCTTCATCAAAGACTGGTACACTTGTGACGTGTGATCCACCTCTTGAGTCAAGAAGTTGGGGTAGATCATCGTCATTGGCAGGAGGGTTAAGTCTTGGTGAAGATGGGATTGTGGAAGGTGATTGAGGTGGGTTAGATGTTTCTGGCATGGTGGATCTTGATTATAAAACTGAGAACGATGTTTCTTGAAGGTTTTAATATCAAACACCGCTCTGATACCAATTGAAAGTCCCTAATCAATGCAAGAAACCCTAATCTTAACTTAATCAACACAAGGTATTACTTTTCAAACGTAATCTTATTATTGTATAATAAAGAATTACAAGTGTTATGGATAACACAGTTTGATGACAATGTGTTGTGTACACTTTGAACAACAATAAACCCTAACTTATGAATACAGTCGTAGCTGTTTGATTCACTAAGTTATATGCAATAATGTTCTTAATATCTCAAAGTGTTGAACATTAATGCATGGATACACATCCTATTTATAGTGTTACGAGTTTGACTTAAACAGTACTTGATGGCGACTACACAAGCTTTTACAAGTTCCCACATCAGTCACATGATGTCCTTCTATTCTTGGTAGTCTTCCATTATGCTTTAAGGAACAGTTGTCAAAAACAGTTTCCTTATTCTTCATAGTCTCGAACACACAAATGGCATGTCCAAAGTGTGCTGAGAGTTATCAGGGTATTGCCACCCCTGTTAACTCTCAACCCCTCAGAGTGCCTGATACATCTTGGTTGTTATCCATCACAGCCAATGAGTATGTCTTCAGGTAATTCTCCGACTTCCCTAACAATGTCTCTGACATGGACTCCTCTGAGGTTGCTCACAGAGACTTGGATCTCTGTGAGTCTTGCGAAACTTGCCTGCCTCCTAGGCACAGGCAAGGGACTATCTAACAGCCTAATTATGTTTAAATCAATGACCAGGGAATCTAACAAGTTTAGATTCCCAACAACAATATTATTAGAAAGTCTGAGGTCACCAATGTGACTAATATTGGCAACAGTCCCATTAGGGTGACCAACATAAATGTTGAGGTTGGAAATATCAACAACATTAAACATACCAACCGTGGAAGTGGTAAGGTGTTGGTTAGCCCCATAATTAATAATCCAACCCAAAGTAGTAGCTTTAACAAGAAATTTAGAGTTCCCATAGAAAAACTTGGAATAGTTAACATTGAACCAAACATTATGATTAAAGAAGGAAATTCTACCTGCCATATTGGACTAAACATTGCCAGAGGTGTCATTGATCAAATTAAGAAGCTTCTGCATTTGTTCAGTGGTGAAAGAGTTTGGAGAGTTACAAGTGGAAACCTGTTTCTCTCCAGTTTTAATGTCATAATTAGCATTAAATTTAGATTTAAAACCAGTTTGCCTTTGAATTACCCCCCTTTTTGATGTAACCAGTAGGATAACCAATCAATTAAAAGCATCTATTAACAGTATGACCAATTTGATTGAAATGAGTGCACAAAAGGTTATGGTTAGGACCCCTAAAACTTTTGGACCCATTGCCCTTGTTGGGGGTTCTATTAGAAACATTGGAAGTGCTTCTCCTATTTTGATTAAAGGTCTTAGTAGCAAAAGAAGTAGCATTCAATTTAGCCTCTGTATGGTCAGAGTTATCAGGAACACCCCTATCGGATTCCTCTCTAGATATAGTGACATAAGCTTCCTTAACATCAGGAAGTGGATCCCTGGTGAGAAGTGTAGTTCTAATGGGTTGATAAAACTCATCAAGCCCCATAATAAACTGCATAAACCTCATGATTTGCTGATGCAAAGCTAATTCAGTGCTAGAAGAACAAGAGCATTTAACAGCACAAACACATTTAGGAATCTTAGAGACAACATCAAACTCTCTCCAAAGAGAGTTCAATCTGTGATAGTAATCAGATATAGAGCTACCCCCTTGTTTAACAGACCCAATTTTTTGAAGTAAGTTATAGACAATAGAACCATCAACCTTGTCATAAGTTTCATTAAGCTCTTTCCAAATATTAGCAGAATTTTCAGAATAAACAAGCCCCATATACACATCACTAGAGACAACATTCATAATCCAGGTAAGAACCATAGCATTGCATCTATCCCATTGAGCACACAAGACATCATCAGCATAAGACTCCCTTAAACAAGAACCATCAACAAAAGCAAACTTGTTCCTAGCTTGTAAAGCAAGTCTCATAGCATTGTTCCACATTCTATAGTTCTTAGTCCCTAATAATTTGAAAGGGACTAGGACAGAACTACTGTTGTCACTATTATGAATATGAAGTGGGTTTCCAACATCCAAGTTGCTAATGAGAGCAACTGGATTGGTAGTGGTTTCATGGGGACCCCTACCACCACCATTACCTCCACCACCATTGGGTGTAGGAGGTGGACAACCAACACTCATAATTCACACAAAAGAGAGAGCAAAGCAGGTCAACAAGAAACAGCAAAAGCAAAACAAGAATAAGGGACAAATATAGCAAGTAGAGCAATCCAACAAATAAACACAAAGAACACCCAGAAAGTGAGCACCAGAAATGTTAAGATGCAGACTGGGATTGGCCAGAGCAGGTAGCCACACCAGTCAAGGTTGGAGGGTCAAGGTGTTAAACGAATCCGTTTGCACCCACAAACTTAACAACAGTAGCTCACAAAGTAACCAAGAGAGAGATAAGAAAGGAAATGAAAGAAGACTTACAACGGAAATCAGCAACCAGTATCTATCAAAAAGACACCCAATCTCTAGATTCACTCAGTATAGAGGATGGGTGAGCCACCAACAGGGAACCCCCAAAAACAAGAGTAAGAAACTAGGGTTAGCAAACCTTAGCAAAGATATACCAGTGCGAGCTAGCCAAAAAAGGTAACGGCACCAACAAAGGTGATACCAGGATACCAAGTAAAGAGAAAACCCCAAAAAATTAAATTAGGGTTTCAAGAAACCCTAATCCAATCTTCAAGATTTTTAACGGCACCACCGAATAAAGTAACGACACCACCTATTAAAGCTTCTTGGGCACCACAAAATCAAAACCCCCAAAAAATAAAATTAGGGTTTGTGAAAACCCTAATAATATTTTTCAAGAAGACGAACGACACCACCAATACAAGCTTCTAGAGACGTCAAGAGAGCAAGAATCACCACCCAAATTATAAAACCCTAAAAAATTAATTAGGGTTTCGTAAAATCAAAAAATTGATTATAATAAAAAGAAACCGAGAGAGCTTCGATAGGCTGAAAGATCTACAACCAACGCTCTGATACCACGTTAAGAAACATAATATCATAGAACAAGAGAGATCTTACACCCAACCAACCACCCCTTAGTGTATTTTATTATAAGTCAAAGTACAAAAACAAAACATATAAAGATTAGTCCCCAAACGGATGCAAATCGAATGATTATAATAGAAAAGATGAGAACGTCCCAACTACGTTGATCCGTTCTCCCTCACATACAAAGATCACTCAAACACACAGATATTCAAGACGAAAATAATCAAACTCCCAGGTCAACCTTCATAGTTTAGTGAGAGAGAGATGAGAGAGCTGCGCACACACAGATATGCGTGCGTGTAGTGAATGATGATCGAAACCCTAGCGAAAGGCTAGGGATATAAACTTGTTCCACAAAGGGGCCATATAATGGGCTTCCAACGGTAATAACAAAAAAGCTCACCAAGAGTAATAATACTGCTCAAATCCATAAACCTGAAACACAACACAAAACGTAACACAAAGAAAAGTAACATATGGAAAGATTTTAAAATTAACACCACCGGATCCTAAGGATTTTAATAGTACATTAGTCGTTGCTAAAATATTTGTAACTGAATTAAAAAAAATAACTAATGTAATTCGGATCAAGCCTAAACCAAAATAAATTTAAATTTGATTTTTTATTTGATGATAGTATAATTTGAAGTCACATTTGGAATAAAATTACGCTCTTGAATTATTCGTATCTAAATAAACACCCATGTTAGACAATATAATGCTAATCCAAATTCAAGAGAGATAAATACAGGAGAAGATATAAAGTAACCAAATTTTTTTTATTTACCTATGTGGGACTAAAGAAAGACTGTCTTGTACTGAAGAATGTTTACTACGTTACTTCACATATTATGATCGCAACCTAAACTACTTTTACCAATTACTATTATTGAAGAGAAAAAACAAGTCTTGCTCATGGTTAGAGTTCAGTATAATAGATCGTGGGCCGAACCAAACCTTTTTCCTCATATTCGGTCATAGGTCCTCTTCGATTTTAAACACAACCGACTATTATGCTTTGTTGAATATCTCAACCGAACATTTCAGTTTGATCCTCTTGGGACATTGGAGTAATAATAGTTTATTATATTTGTGCACTGTTATTGTTTTTGCTTCTTATGACAAGTGACTGATCGGTGGCAACTTTCTTTTCTCGCCTCGAAACTAGTTTGCTGTAGTAGGCAACGTACTGTAGCGTCAAAAAGACTTCGTACGTATTTTGACGGATTATATCTTATATGACATGTTTTAGTTATGGTGAAACAAAGAAGCGATGATAAGTTAATTCATAAAGAGTAAAGGTTTGCATTGATGATAACCTTTCGTTCTTTGATCGACAAAAAATGTTGTTCGCCCTGAATGCGTTATCCTTTGTTAGTCCTTCCCTCTAATGACCCTAATGAGAGGCTAGTTACGACGATGAAAGACCAAAGGCGGATAAACTTGGCAGTTAAAGACGAATGACACAAATCTTTTGTTAAAAATTCCACTCTTTTTCCATTACTGGTGTACCACAAATTTAAGACCTGATCTTATTAGCTTATTTTGATACATACTATTTACTCGAATTAATTATCAAATAATTAGTATTTCACTAAATGTTTACTAAAATACATACATAGGCGGTATGTGTTTTCTAAAATACATACATAGGCGGTAAAATAGTCTCATGTCACGTGGTTTGACCGTGTGGACCCATTTGACAACCCTGTTGACCCGAGTGACCTGGCTGACCCATTAACCCAAACTGACCCTGCTGAACCGAAGGCTGGCCCATTTGATGGATCTGTTGAGGAGGCTGACCCAATAAAGTATGCTGCCATGGATGAGATTGATGCTGAAAAGTGTTGGAGCTGGCTGTTTGACACATTAAACTGGGCCGGATGTTGACCCAATAACCTGCCGAACCTGATGGAGTATAAGAATGGGTTGGGGAAATGGGAAACCAAGGTAGGCTTTGCATAGCAGTAAAGTGTTGGGCTGGAGTAATGGTAGTAGTATGTAGTACAACATGTCCATTAGTTTTTTATTATTCAACACAGGAGATAATATATTACTATTAAAACCAAGTTTTGCCATAAGGGATTGTAAGGTCCCTAAATCACGATTCTTATCATCAGTAGGAGTTTTAACACTAGTAGATGATTTACCATGGACTCCATTGTGTAAAAACTTGCAATTTTCACCAAAATGACATGGACCCTTATCAAAAAGAAAACAAGGTTTGTTTACCTTTTCCATAGAAGATGTAAAATAGCGATTGTTGGTACTGGACTTGGTTAACAAAGCAATCACACAGGATGAAGTAGAATCAACATATGATGTTTGTGCCCTTGATTTCAACAGCATCTCTGTTGTAGTAAGCATGGAACACACCGTTTTGAGATCTGGAAACGGATCCCGATGGATAATAATATCATAAACATGATGGTACTTATCCGTTAACCCATCAAGAACGATGTTAACCACATCATCATTACTTATGGGGGATCAAGGCTGGATAAAATCGTGGCAATGGACTCGATCTTACTAAAATAGGGATTAATGGTCATGTCTCCAAGCTTCATCGACCTCAATTCCGCCTTCAATGCAATGGAACGTGATCTTTTATTGTCACTAAAGATCAGTTCCAAAGTGTCCCATGCCTCCTTAGCCGTTTTAGGGTTTTAAATTACGAGACGTTGTTGAAGAGTTTTTGATAAGGTTGAAAAAATTCATGTTAGAATAATGGAATCGATGGTCAGCCATTCATCGGTTGGAGGTGTAGGATTACTAGATGCCGCATCATCCTTAGACGCACCAGAAAGGTGATCAAGGAGCTTATAACCACCACAAAAATTGCAAAAAAAATATACTCACGATGAGTAATTCATCTCATCAATATCCAATAGAACCGGAACACGAGAAGTGAGATTGGTGATTGTCATGAGTTTATCCAAGAGCAAAATAGCAGGAGAAGAGGGGGAGCACCCCCAGTCATTATGATAGGTTAAGGAGAGTGATTGGTGAAAGAGTAGTATGAGACAAAGCAGGGACATAAAACACAATATAACAACTCTGGACAAGAACCTGTAGTCACGAACGTTCCAAACAACCAGGACACAAAGAAAAGTTGACACAAAACGGGTCGACTCACGAACTAACAATCGACCAAGCTACAAAGACACACGTCGACTGGTTTTCTAGATCAACCAACGACCGACTAAACAAGATTAGGGTTTTTGTTGAGGGGAAGGGATCGTGTTTGACTTGATACCATGTAAGAATGTATTTGATTTGTGATACATATAGAGTACAATAGATGGGCTTGAGCCCGATACAATCATCAAAAACTGGCTAATATATGGATAACTACTAATACAATGTATGACAACTAATCACACTACTAATGACATCTCATATATGACTAACAAATAGATCGTGGGTCAAACCAAACCTTTTTCCTCATGTTCCTCATATTCGGTCATAGGTCCACTTCGATTTTAAACACAACCGACCATTATGCTTCGTTGAATACCGACTTTGGAGTAATAATCGTTTATTATATTTGTGCACTATTATTGTTTTTGCTTCTTATGACAAGTGATTGATCGGTCGCAACTTTCTTTTCTCGCCTCGAAAATACTTTGTTGTAGTAGGCAACTGTAGCGTCAAAAAGACTTGTGCGTTTTTGAGGGATTATATCTTGTATGAAATGTTTTAGTTACAGTGAAGCAAAGAAATGATAATAACTTGATTCATAAAGAGTAAAGGTTTGCATTGACAATAACCTGTGTTATCCTTTGTTAGTCCTTCCCTCTAATGACCATAATGAGACGTTAGTTACGACGATGAAAGACCAAAGGCGGATAAACTTGGCAGTTAAAGACTTATGACACAAATCTTTAGTTAAAAATATTGAATTTAATCTTTGTCTTGGATCTTCGAACTCAATCAAGATATACAGAAAATATGCAAAGTTGTTTTGATTCAAGCTTTGATATAAAATGTTATCAAATAATCATCAAATATTCATCATCAGAGTTTTACAAATGAATATGCTATATATAGTTTTCTAAACGGTATGTTGAAACGTTGTGATGTTTCAAGAATCGTTGTGTCGGTTTGGAGTATGTAATAACTGCCAATAACCGCTATTTGTAACTGTCACGTAACTGCTATATTTTGGGTTTTGGGATTATCTTGATGGGCTGTGAAATCGGCCCAACATCTCCCCCATAATCACAAAATGCGTCTTTAGTGTTGTTGTAGATTTCGTAGTCCAATAAGTTGTCTCATCGTAAGAAATCGTATCTTTGGTAGTGCCTTTGTGAGTATGTCAGCCTTTTGATATTCGCCACTTATAAATTCCACTTGTATGTCGTTTCTTTCAACGCATTCTCGAATGAAGTGATATCTAGTGTCGATGTGCTTGCTTCTTCCATGAAAAACTGGGTTTTTCATTAGTTGTATTGCTGATTTGTTGTCCACCATTATGGTAATCTTTTCTTCTCTTGTATGAGTGAGCTTGCTAAGTAGTCTTTTTAACCATAATGCTTGAGTTGCTGCTGCAGTTGCGGCTATGAATTCTGCTTCACATGATGATAGTGCTACAGTGGCTTGTTTGTGTGAACTCCAGCTAATAGGTGATTCTCCATAGTAAAATATAATGCCAGTAGTTCCTTTGCCTTCTAAAGTGTTAACTCCATAGCTACTATCGCTATATCCTTGTATTTGGTTTCCTCCATTATGTTTGTAGGTGATTCCATGATCTTTTGTTCCTTTTACATAACGTAGTACCTTCTTTATTGCCTTCATGTGTTGCTCTTTTGGTTCTTGCATGAATCGACTAAGTAATCCAACAGAATAACTTAAGTCGGGTCTTGTATGTAATAAATATCTTAAGCATCTAATTATGCTTCGATATTCAGTTGAGTCTACCAATGTGTCTTCAGTCTTCTTTGTTAGCTTTGTTCCAGGGTACATTGGTGTCCATGTTTCATTGCAGTCAATCATTCCAGCTTCATTTAGTATCTTGTTTGCATAGGCAGATTGCTTGATAGATATTTCACCCTTTGATTGTGTGACTTCTATGCCAAGATAATATGCTAATAATCCTAAGTCGCTCATTTCAAATTTTTCTTCCATTTGAGCTTTGAAAAGGTCATTTTCCTTCTTAGGTGTGCCAGTAATGATTAAATCATCCACATAGACTCCTATCAATAGGATTGAGTCTTTTGTGGCCTTCGTGTAGATGGCTTGTTCCAATGCACACTTCTTGAAATCTAAAGACTTCAAGGTGTTGTCTAGCTTTATGTTCCATGCACGTGGTGCTTGTCTTAATCCATAAAGTGCTTTCCTTAATTTGTAGACTTTTCCATCTTTCTTTATAAATCCTTCAGGTTGTGCAACGTATACTTCTTCTTTTAAATCTCCATGTAGAAATGCAGATTTTACGTCGAGGTGATGCACTTCCCATTTTCTATTTGCAGCTATGGCAAGTAGTAATCTAATGGTTTCCATTCTTGCTACAAGAGCAAAAACTTCTTCAAAATCTATGCCATGCTCTTGTATGTAGCCTTTTGCTACTAATCTAGCCTTGTGCTTGATTATTTTCCCATTTGCGTCTCTCTTTGTCTTAAACACCCATTTTAAGCCAATTGCTTTATGTCCATAAGGTAAGGTTGTGAGTTCCCATGTGTTATTTCTATTTATAGAATCTAACTCATCCTTCATTGCTTCTATCCATTTTTGATCGTTTGAAGCTTCCTTGTAATTCTTGGGTTCATCTTCTGCTAGTAGTAATTCCTCAGTATCTTCGTAAACATCATTCAATGATCTATAGCCCCTTATAGGTGTATGATCAAATCGTGAGTGAGAGCTTGTAGATGCTCTGGATTCGCTATTTCTTTGATTGAATGAGTGTGTCAAGTTATTTGGTGTAACTTGGGAATTTACTCGAGATGATCTTGTTGATGGTGTTTGAGTCGTGTGAGAATGTATAGGTGAGCTATTTGATGGTGATGTATATCCAACATCGTCAATATTGTTAAAGTTATCGTCTTCGTCATGTGGTTCGTCTTCATCCCTTGGTTCGGTTTCATGATCAGGGTGATCATTTTTGTTAGGGTTATCTATTTTGAAGTCGATCCATTCAGGTTCTTCATTGATGTGCTCGTCTAAATAGTCGCTCCAATCCCATGTTTCATTCTCCTTGAATTTCACGTCTCTACTAACGCAAATTCTTCTTCTTATTGGGTCAAATAGTCTATATGCTTTTGATCCATATTCGGTTCCTAAGTATACCATTTTGATACTTCTATCATCCAATTTTGTTAGATGTTGTGATGGAACCTTCGCGTAAGCTATGCAGCCAAAAATCTTTAGGGTTTCTAGATTTGGCTTCCTTTGTTTAATTGCCTCGTATGGAGTGATATCTTCTAGTGCCCTAGTGGATGCACTATTTAGGATGTATATGGCGTGTCTAACAGCTTCAGCCCAAAAGTCTTGTGGCATGTTTGTTGCTTTCATCATACATCTTGTCATAGACATTATCGTTCTATTTCTCCTTTCTACTACTCCATTTTGTTGAGGTGAATAAGGTGCGGTAAGTTGTCGTGCTATGCCATTGTCTTTGCAATATTGTGTAAATTCACTTGAAGTGAATTCTCCTCCACGATCAGTTCTCAACATCTTTAATGTTGTTCTTAGCTCCTTTTCAATTGTCTCCTTGAATTCCTTGAAAGTATCAAAAGCTTGATCTTTTGTACTTAAGAAATATGCCCACATAAATCTTGAATAGTCATCGACTAGCAAGAATATGTATCTCTTTCCAGAAGGTGTTGGTGGTGTGATTGGTCCACATAAGTCTCCATATACTAAATCCAATGGTGATGTAGATCTAGTTTTGGCTTTCTTTGGGAATGGCGCTCTACTATGTTTTCCAATTAAACAAACATCACAAATTTGTGTTGTAGGTTTAATGGTAGGTATTCCATGGACTAATTTCTTTTGAGTCATCGTAGTGAGTGACTTGTAGTTTAAATGTCCTAATCTTGCGTGCCATAACCATGATGTGTCTTGTAAGTTTGCTAAAAGGCAGATAGGTGTGCCTATCCTTAGGTTTGCCTTGTAGAGTCGGTTCTTTTGTCTTGTGACCTTTAAGAAGATCTTGTTATCCATGTCATAAAGTCGTAATTCATCGTTTTCCATTACTACTTTACAACCAATTTCTGTGAATTGTCCAAGGCTCAATAGATTGCTTCTCAGGCTTGGTATGTAGTAGACATGTGATATGATTCTTTGTTCGTCATCATCACACTCTATTATGATTGAACCTTTTCCTTTTATTTCTATGTATGAACCATCTCCAAATCTTACTTTTCCACTAACCTTCTCGTCTAAATCTTTGAAGTGTTCCCTCACTCCAGTCATATGGTTGCTTGCCCCATTATCTAGGTACCATTGACTATCCATGTTTGTCTCTTTATATCCTACATCAGTTTTGTGTAGCGAGACTTCTTGTTCTTCAACATCCTTAAGTCGTTTTCTCTTATTTTGAGGTTCTAAGATTGCCATCAGGAGGGTTGGCTCTAAATCTTCTTCTTCGACTAGGTTTGAGTGTTCATTTGCTTTAGTTTGTGTGCGACACTTCGATGCTATGTGCCCTGGCTTGTCGCATTTAAAGCAAATAATTTTATTATTATTCCTTGTTGTGTTGAAGTTTCTTCTTTGGTTATTTTGAGAAGTTTCTTCTTTCTGCTTCTCATCCTTGAATTTTGCGTGGTTCTTATTTTGTGAAGATTTGTAGTTTCCACGTCCACGTCCTCTAAAATTCCTTCCCCTATTCTCATGTCGTGTGAACATCAGTTTTTCTTGATTGTCCACTTGTTTACCCTTCTTATGTTTAATTCTTTCTTCGTAGGTCTTGAGTCGGCCTATCGCTTCTTCTAGAGTCATCTTATTTAAATCTGAGTATTGCTCGATTGATGCGACGATTTGAAGGAATCTATCAGGTACAGCATTTAAGAGTTTTCGTACTAGTGTCGAATCCTCAAAAATGTGTCCTAAGCTAGCGGCTTTGTTCGCGTATTGTGTCAATTTTCCAGAAAAGGTGTCTATTGACTCATCTTCCTTCATTTGTAACGTCTCAAAGTCGGATTTGAGCGTTTGTAATCTCGCCTGTTGGACTCTTTCCTCCCCCATATGCCTTAATTTTAAAGCATCCCATATTTCTTTGGAGGTCTTGTGCTTCGATATTTGAAGCAGTTGTTCTTCAGGTAAAGATTGATAAAGAAATGCCATTGCGGTCTTGTCTTTCTTGTTATCAGTTTGAGTAGTATCCGTTGGATCTACCATTTCCCATAAACCATTCGCTTCTAGAATGATTTGCATTCGAATTGCCCATAATGGATAATTCGAGGATTTAAGCATAGGACATTGGAAGTGAGGTGTACTCGTGGTACTAACCTCCTTCTTCGATCCTCCTCCATCTTCGTTAGTCATATTATTAATTATCTTAATGATAGTGACTGAGAAATTTCCTAATTAAAATAATTTTGACACTTATAGTGTCCAGAAAAATATATTTATTTTTCTAATGAGATCTCTATCGCCAAATAGGCTATTTTAATTCTAATAGGCTTAATTTTTTTGTAAAAAAAATTTTCCTTGGAAATTTCTATTATTTTAATAGTGAATAAAAATAAGGTTAATTACTCCCTAAAATTATTCTAAAATATAATAAATAGTGAAAACACTAAAAATTATATCTAAGTTTTTTATTTAATAAAATCTACTTATGATTTTAAAAGTATAATTTACTAAATAAAATTTTATTTTAAAAGTTTATAAGTTTTCTAAAAATTTTTTTTCTAAAAACCTATAAATAATAATAAGATGGATAGTTTGGTTTTTATTAAAACCTGTTTGGGCTTTTTGGCCCGTAGATCCTTTGGTGCAGATTTTATAAATCGGCCCAGTTCTCCTATTGGGGTATTAAAACCCGGTCCTTTATGCTTTGTGTCTATTATTAACACACGTTATGTGTGTTTAATAAGCCGTCTGTCTCTCTCTCCTTTTCCTTGTTTACTCCGTCCCCTCTCTTCCTGTTTCACTGTAACAAAAAATATCTTGGTTTTTGTGATGGATCTATGTGAATCAAATGGTGGATTTAATCCTTCCTTTGATTTATTCAAACGTTTTGTTGAAAAACGTTTGATTCTCCTGATTATGTTCTTGCGAAAATTAGGTTTTCGTAAGAAATTTTGGGGATCTGGTATGTTGTTCGGATATATCGAATCGTGATGATTCCTATTAGGTTATCAAGTCCTAATTAAGGATTTGATTGGGGTTTACCCAATTTTCGAGAGATGTGATATCCGAATCCTGGTATGTTGTTTCCTGCCTTGTTTTCGAATCTGTGTTTTAATATCAATCCGTGTCTAATTTTAATTAGACCAAGAATCTATTTTCTGGGTTTGATTTTTGCAAGTTTTCTGGGAAAAACCCTTATTGCCGAATCAATGATTCAGGCGGTGGGTAGGATTTTCCTGTGATTAAAACACTATGATTTAATCGTGATTCGTGTTTTTCTGTTTGTGCAAAAATCGTTCGAAAAGATTTCGTGGGTTGGTTTTGATTCGAAAGCAGAAAATGGTATATGATGATTTGGTTCTATAACCAAAAGCTCTGATGCCAATTATTGAATTTAATCTTTGTCTTGGATCTTCGAACTCAATCAAGATATACAGAAAATATGCAAAGTTGTTTTGATTCAAGCTTTGATATAAAATGTTATCAAATAATCATCAAATATTCATCATCAGAGTTTTACAAATGAATATGCTATATATAGTTTTCTAAACGGTATGTTGAAACGTTGTGATGTTTCAAGAATCGTTGTGTCGGTTTGGAGTATGTAATAACTGCCAATAACCGCTATTTGTAACTGTCACGTAACTGCTATATTTTGGGTTTTGGGATTATCTTGATGGGCTGTGAAATCGGCCCAACAAAAAATTCAAACTCTTTTTTCATTACTGGTGTACCACAAATTTAAGACCTGATCTTATTAGCTTATTTTTGTCAAAATTATAATTTGAAAGTTTAGAGTTTGAACCTAACCCATTTCACAATATTTGTGAAACACAATAAAACGTTAAAAAGAAATAAAAATGGAAGACTTAAATCGGATCTATCACGAGAAACATGATACGGATATATCATTTTAAATGAGTAAAATACAATGCAATATAAATTAGTCAGCAAAGCTTCTTATCTTTACCCATGTGGGACTAAACACATTCTTAAGAACGCTAACAACAACACGAAATGTTAACAACAACTATTGCTCACGGCTATAGCTAAGCACAATCAGGCCAGAAACCGTACCGACCGAACATTGTTTCCTTCGATCCACCATTTCCTTAATATTCGGTTCCGGCCATTACGCTTTGTTGAAACAGACTACCCGAGACATCGACCGAATATTTTAGTCACGGGTCTTCGGTTTTAATGTTTTCGAAAAATCGGTTTTTTTATTTGGTCCGGTTTCCACAATCAATTCAAAATCAACCAAAAAAGTAATAACATCAGGCTTAGAAACCAACATTGCAATTTGCAAAAACCTTATACCATAATGAAATGATTAAAACGACTATTACATTACGAAATGTTATTAACGGAAATACCAACTATTGCTCAGTGCTCACTGCTAGAGCTGAGCATAATAGATCGTGGCCGAACCAAATCGAGAAACGAACATTTAATATTACACGAACTGCCCATTATGCTTTGGTGAAACGAAATGACCCCCTAACATTTTTGTCTCGTCCTCGGTTTTAATGAATGGGCAAAATCGATTTTCGATTTGGTCGGGTTTCCATTGGCCAGTATATCGAACTGTAAGTTTCCCATGGTTTAAATCACGATCAATTCTTCAACATATATTATTTTGAACTACTTTAGTCGTTAACATGGGTTTTAGCTCGGCTTTGTAGTGGTGTTAATTTATTAACTACTAGTATAACTTTGAAGAGTGGCTTACTAATATAGAATCTGTGGACTACAAGTATAACATACCCTAACTAAGCGATAATGGCACTCTATTTGTCGAACCCTCTTGTTAGCTACCTTCTTGCCCTTTTGACATAGGTGTTTATCAGGTCCCATATGGATTGCTCAAGAGCTGATAGACTTCTTATACAGGCCTTTTTAACTGCTTGTGACAGAGTTGACTTAAAAAGAACATGATCTTTTACAAATTACTAACATTATAAACCTAACCAAACCGAGAAATAAAAACACCTCTACAGAGCCGAGCTAAAACACAATGAAAATGACGTCTGTGATCCCAATTCTGTCCATGGCTAGGGCTGATCGTAAGCCTAACCAAACCAAACATTTTTCTGGTCTTTCGTATTCGAGCATCTGAGTGATCCTGAGGTAAAATTGCTTTTTGAACAAGAACGATTCCATTGCTGTGGTTTAAATCAATGAGAACGACTCACAACATAAAATTGGCCTATTAGCTCAGTTGGTTAGAGCGTCGCTCTAATAAGGCGAAGGTCGTAGGTTCGAGACCTGCATGGGCCATTTTTTATTTCTTTCGCGATTTTTTTGCAAAAAAAAGAAAGTTACGTATCTCCTGCCAGGACTCGCTCCTGTACGGAGTCGAAAGATGCTACGTCTTTTAGGTCAACTTTTAAACCAAAGATTGATTGTGTGCTATGGATAACCTAGACAATCTTTTAAACCAAATATCGATGTAAGTTTGTTACTGTTTCATGAAAGAGTATTTGGAGAATGACTAAAGTTCACTCAACTCTTAGCTAATCAGATTGGTGTCACACGAGTTCAATGTATGTGGTCAAGTCCTCGCGGAAGGTACCCACTATCATCAAAATTCAAAAAGATGCATGACATCGGTGTGTTTCAAATTCAAATCTTCTCGAGTTTGTCAAGAGGGTTGAAATTGTGGGTAAGTGAATCAAAATTCGATACACCAACATCTTATTTTCTTATTCATTGTAGCAAGTGAATCAAAATTTAATACACCAACATCTTATTTTCAAAAATACATCTAAATAAGGGTCTGACCCAACACATCATCAGTTTGTATATTACAGTATTTGACTGATATTAGGATCCAAATAAGGGTCTGACCCGACACACATACTAATCGATAAGGATTTCAAAATAAACTAGGTGATCAACCCCCTATCCCCTAAGTTACGACACTGAACATTATAATGCCTCGATGACAGCAAAAAAATGTGCAATTAAGATGAAACTAAGCATATACTAGAGTACGTGGACTGCAATATTTTTGACCATGATATAGTTTCTGTAACAGAGTATCTGATTACCGTGGCCACGATCAAACACGCTCTCTTTAACCAAAAAGACTTGACCGGTTTAATATATCACACGACATTCAGTAAAGCAATAATTTATGTTGGCACATACCTCACTTGTCTCCTTGACTAATTTTATTTCATCTATAACCGACAACGGCGACTTACTTGTGCTTTCACCCGGATCTGGTGCTTTCACCCGGATCTGGTTTATTATATTCAAAAAGTAAGCCTTACGTAAATCGTGGGTTATTATATGGGCTTAATTGGCATGTGCTAAACTTCAGGACGGATTGTTTTCCGGGGTTGTCAAAACCATAATGCAACTTTAAGGAACAAGCCTTTAAGGAGGTAAAGTGTTGTGTTCTTGACAAAACAATTTAGAATGCTATAAACCCATGCATGTCTTTCTTTTCCATTTATAGTCTTTCATTTCCTTGTTTCTGTTAGAGAATAATATGGCCCAAGCCCGACTTGTGGATTGGGTCCATTAGGGTTTAATATCTTGTACTCTATATATTTAATTGATCAATAATATTATAATTACGGGTTTATTCTATCCTTCTACACGGGTTTAGTCTATCCTTCTACAGTTTCTAACTATGCTTTATGGTTAAATAAATGAATTGCATTTGTCAGTTGTGACCTCTAAGGTTGGGCGTAATAGGTTTGACGATAATGTGTTGTCCCCAAGCTAAGATGAGACGTGTTCTCGTTATTAGACCACCGCTATAACGACGCGTTTTCTTCCCTTGAATAGATGAAATGTACGTTTTCCATTAATGTACATTTCATGTGTACGAATGTGTAAGAATCGACTTGATGACTTTATGTTTGTTGAACTCTATATAATGCAACTCTTTAACTAAGTGATACTCAGCTATTTAGTACATGTAAATCAATAAACCCCTAAACGGGCTACATAAGCCCAAACAAATCTGAAATCGTAATTAAATTTTACCCTAGCAACACAAGTTCTAATACTTGTATAAAGCATGCCTACCAGCCCCCATCTTGAACCACATTCTCATTTTAGGTTTAGCAATCTTGCCGTCATCTCTTTTAACATTTTTTTTTCTTGTTTCTGATGATGGATTTGGGATTCGAAAGCTTAAAAAGCAGTTTGGTAAGATACCTAGATTTCTTTGTTTAAATCACATCACCACTTTTTGACTATGTGTAAACCTTCTATTGGTTAATTGTATAAAAAATAATAAATGATGATGTCATAAAAATAATGAATATTTATTTTACAATTTAAATACATGTGTGTTACAGTATTATATGACTGAAAATAAATAAAAAAAATTAAAAAAAAAATTGATTGGCTTCTATGTCCAGTGCATTGGGGAGAGGTGCTGCTTTTTTAGTATCTCAATACTTGATTTTTGAATTTCAAAATGTTCAAATATCTCAATTTCAAAGTGGTGTCCTTCAGTTCTAAGATTTTTTTTTGAAAGGCAGTTTGGTGGAGTTCGAATCATCTCACGAAGAGAATATCAACCCCATGCTAGCCATCCAGTTTCTCATTAAGGGGCTTCAAGGCATTGCGATGGGATTCAAACCCGGCTGCCAATTCTGGGAAAATCCCGGGAATGAGGAGTCGAACCCCTGACCTCCCCACATGGAGACTATGACCAAATGCATCCATCTGAGCTAGACTTCATTTGCCCTTCAGTTCTAAGATTGAGGTCGTTGGAGAACTACCACTTTAGCATCTCAATTCAAAATCTTAAGATGTTTTAAGAACTACCATATCATATGCATGTATCGTTTTTAATTTTCTTTTACTGTATTTGTTTTGTGTTGTTATTTTCAATTATGGAGGTCCATTGGACTGCTTTATTTCATTAATAATTAAATATATTGCTTTTATCAATAGAAACAATACTGAAGCTGCTTCCATGAGGGATAAACTGATAGCTAAACCGAATCATGTTTTTCATATACTTTTTTGTTTGCATTCTTATTTAATAAATCTAATTAAACAATCTTACAAAATTGATTTAAATCGTATTCCTTTGAATTAGGATGGAATGGTGTTGAAAAGCTCTCACTTTGATCTTTTGAAGGTTAGCTGCATATGAAGTGTTTGCTGAAACGTCTAAGTGAGAAATTGATAAGGTTCGTGGTTCGTCTCCTAAATAAAATGCAAAATCGTTATATTTATCAGTTCAGTTTTGATTTTGATTTTATTATGGAGGTGTTTCAAGTAAAATCGATTATGGAGATTCAACGTCACATTGATAGGTGATTTTTTTAATTTAATTTTACAAGTCTCTTTCTTGATCATTATGTATCAGTTTGTTTATATGTGCTACGTTCATTTATATGGATTGAGCTTAAATGTGTATATGTGTATATGTTCGAGTTGCTTCAAAATATAATTTTAAAATTGTTTGTGTTTATGTTAACTTTAAGATGGACTAGATAGTTGCATTCAATAATACCGCCTTTGCTTCTGATCAGATATATTTGCACTGTGTTATTTTGAAGGCTTTTCATGTTGGAAATTACGTAGTAAGATTTATCATGCCGCATCTAATAAGCAACAAAATCTTAGGCAAGAGGACATTTCGTGCAAAAGCTGGCTTTCTTATGATCATACTAGAACCAATAAATGTTTTGGTTTGAGCAGGTCTTGGTAGCCGACCCTAAAGACTGGACTCAAGTGATGAATAAGAAATGAAAGGTTCGTCCTTCTAAGCTAAAATTAAGGTGATTCCATGTATCTTTTGGGCATAGATATTTGTATGTTGAGCCTTTGCAAGTACTACTTAAATATCCATGTGTCTTATGGCTTTTCGAAGGACAAATAAACTAATGAGCTTAATCTTAATCTATTTGATTGGGTCTATCTAATAATGCATCACCTTTTACTCTTTTAGGCATGATCTTGCTCAAACACCCAATTAGTAGCATAAATTTTGTTTACATAGGTTGAATGTTAGTACTCAGTAAGATTGCACATCATATACAACTAAATAATGTTTCAGATGCATTTTATTGTCTGCGACAACGAGTTAAGTATTGTTAGACCATGAACTCCTGAATATTAGTTTTCCATCCCTCATACAATGTTGCATAGTCTGATATAAGTTGTGTATCATGTGTGTTAACGGTAACAATTCTGGATCTATCACTTATAATAGGTATTGTGTCTAAGTATATGGCTAGGGTTTTTCTTTGGGATTTATCATAGGGCTTTGAGACTACAGGTTCTAACAGTTCATTCAAACTCTGAAAGCATGTAATGCTACAGAGGTATCTATGCCTTTGTAACTATACTTGCAAGTGTATTTTGTTTCTGTTAGCTCTATTCTACTCAAGCTATTTGTATTAAATTTAATTTACTGAATACTTAAGTTACAAGCTAATCGAAATTTTGATGGATTTAAGGTGTATTAGAAGCTGCCATCATTTTATCATTATGGTTTAAAGAGATTTGATGTTTATATTAAAAGTAGGTATGCTTTTCTTGATAAATATAATCTTTAGGTTTGACTCAAGGGGACATAATAAGAATGATAAGCCATATTGTCTCCAGTCGCTCCGGTTGAAGCCAAAGAAGTGTGTTTAGTGTTTGGTCTTTCCCTGGCAATTTAAATACGAAGTACCTTTTTGTGCTAAAATAACCTATTGTATTACATGTGTATTTGTGTTATTATTTACAGTTTTAACGTAAATAGTTTGTCTATTATTTATGTTTGCGTCTAATTTGGAACCACCGGAACCTACGACATTTCTAAAGCGAGAAAATGGGTATCGTGGACTAAGTAAGTAGCAACTCTATGCTTATTTTCAGTGAATTACTAAAATGAGCAGTATGTGAAATTTGGTGAACTGTGAAAGGTACAAAGGATACATCCCATTGGGGGAAACTATGTTGGTGTTGAGTTTGGCTGGAGATCAGTTTGCAACTCTAAAACTGTAGCTATGAATTATACTAATATTTTGCTCATCTTTGTGTAGTTGTTGCTGCAGTTCACTTTTATGTTTCACTGTTGCTTTTGGGCAACGACTTGTATTGTAATAGGTGTGTTAGATTGTCTTAATTGGGTTCAGTAAATCTACTTTGCTTGTGGTGGAAATCTGCAACTTTATGAGATTTGGTCGTAACTGTTAGATTGTTGCTGGGCCGGTTGCCTGGCCTGGTTTGATATTCTTTGCTTTGGTTCATTATTGATTAAGATACTGTAATATACAAGAAGAGACTTAAAAGGTGGTCTTTTGATTAAATCAATGATGAACGTGGCGTTTGACAAACATACTTGAAATGAACTTTTGGCTTTTACATAATAAAGGAGCTAAAATTAGTTTTAACATGTAAGTTTTTATGGAATCACAATGAAGTTTTGGTTTGTAGTTTGTTGTGATATTTTAATTCATAGAGAACTTCCTTATATTATTTCTTTGGCATAACATATTTGTGCATGAGTTACCGGTAAACACAAAAGTTATGCGGCCAGTTTTAAGTTGAAATTGCAGCTTTAAGTGTACTTAAAAAAAGCAAATAAATCGTACAGGTATTGATGATATTGACCGAATGTGAACTTATTTATCCGATGTCATGTTATATTTGATTTTCATAAAAGATGAATCTTTAAACTACCCGTGTATTACACGGGTCTTAAACTAGTACTTGTATAAAGCATGCCTACCAGCCCCCATCTTGAACCACATTCTCATTTTAGGTTTAGCAATCTTGTCGTCATCTCTTTTAACATTTTTTTTCTTGTTTCTGATGATGGATTTGGGATTCGAAAGCTTAAAAAGCAGTTTGGTAAGATACCTAGATTTCTTTGTTTAAATCACGTCACCACCCAAAAGAATGGTGAAATGGGAGTAAGGAGAGAAATTCCAGATGTGTTCCTCCACTCAAGAAAGTTTGGAAACAAAAGGGAAAGAAATGATTCTTTTGTTTTTGAAACAGGTTCAATAAAACATGTACATAGGTGTTAACAAAATCATATGTATGGAGACTTTTGTAGTGCTTCTTATAATATTTTTTGCTTTTCCTATAACAAACATAATGGAGTAATTCTTAGTTGGTCAAAGACCCCTGTGCTTGAGTTAATCGAGTTCTTGACAAAGGGCACTTTGCTGTTGTAGATCTCTTATCAGATATCTTTATAACAAAAAATTGTTATTTGCTCTGCTTTTGCTTTTATATGCCTGAAGAACTCTATTCGCTTCGTGCTGTTTTTAATTGTAAGTATTTAGTATCTTGATTTTGCGATTTCACCTCTCAAATTGTGGGTATTAGATGATAAGTTCCCAAACCAAAGCCCTATACCATAAGTATATGATATCTATTTGTCTTTTTTGTTATTGTATTTGATTATCATTGTGCTTTTGGTGTTATCAATTTCTTTTACACATGTTACTATTCTCATTTGATGACACCATTCTTATGTGGAAGATAATGGTTTCAGATAGGGCGTAATGGTCACCAAATTGACCTTTAGTGTGGGATCACTTTTTATGCCCCCCACGACCGTGCAATGGTCACCAGATCACCCAGTGGTGTTGACCTTAAATAAGCAGTTATGTAGTATTCATCTTAGATCAAACGACAACAATTAACCTGAAACAAGTTCAGATTTTTTAGCATTTTATATTCTAACAATTAACTAAATAACTTGGCTCCAGATATGTGACAGATTTTGTCTCAGTGTCAAGTAACTTAACCTAAAGAGCGGCTATCATGCTCCTAATCGCACTCGATAAGCAAACAATTCGTATTTAGAACAACAGAAATAGCTCAATAAGTCCTATTGAATCAGAATATCAAGGCTCAAGCTCCCCTAATATAACAAGCTACTACATGCATCATTAAGTGTACTTTTTGAGCTTGTCAGACGTCACAATACCATCATATCATTATCAGTCATATGGTCTTATGGCATAAAAGCAATTTAAATATACATTTAGGTGGTGTTTGTTTCATTAAGATGTTTTAGGTCTGAATCTGACTACCACATCTTACTGGTAAGAGGCGGTTCTGATGTCTGAATCTGATTGAAAAAAATGTTGTTTGTTTTTCATAATTGTGTGAATGGTCTATTATTTAGAATATATATTTAACAATAATAATGCAATGAACACGTTACTTGTGTAAACATGAAACAAAATATTTTTATCACATAATCAACACAATAATGAACCATTATCTTAATTATTATAATACATATTATAAATTTTACATAATAAAACCATAGATTAATTATTTTAATATTTATTCTAAATTTGAAATAGTCGAAATAAATAAACACGGTTTGATACCTCACTTTTTCAGCAAACGTTTTTACGACCAACTTACATTTTCACGCTTTCTTAAATTCGATGAACCTAACTATATAATCTAATGTTTAAAAACCCGGTTCGACACGACCAGTTGAACCGGTCGAGCCGGTGACCGATAATGATAATGAGTCGTTGTTAAGTGTTTTTTTTACATCCGAACCGATTTAATAAACCGATGATCTAATGAACCTATAACTCGACCGAATCAAACTATAACCACAAGCACAATAAGAATTAAGAAATTAATCTAACCAATGAGAAGTATATAGTCCAAAATATGATATACCAATTTGGTTAAAAGAACGATTGTTTATACTATTATTTTTCACTGGCCCAACTTTGTGTCCATAGACACTTAGGGCTCGTTTGGTTGATTTTTTGATTAAGTTCTGTTTAATTAACAGAGGACTTATTGCAGACAGTTTCAGTTTTATTACTTAATATTTTCAGACATCTTATTTTATTAAGTCACAAATAAACAAATTTCTTATGACTTAAAAAATTCAATTTTTATCTCATTAAGTCATTTAAGTCTTTATCAAACAGCACCTTAGCCCACATTACACAATTAGAAACTATCACATAACCTAATTTTGTGAAACCTAATATTACTCACACATAGTTTAACACGCCTCCTTCCTTTTCTAACAAGATCACCACCAAATTCTAACCTAAATATGATGTCTTTGGTTTTCATTTCAGAACACATGAAATAAAGATCAAATGCCTCTTTCTCAAACCCACGAATGACCAAAAAAAAACCCTCTGTAGATCAATGTTGATTTCAAAACACACAGGTAAGGTTTATTTTTGGTTGTTATTAAAGATTGATGATGGGTTTATATAGATTTTCTTTCTTGACAAGACCCAGATCTTCATTTATCTTTGTTCTTTTTAGATTTTGTTTGATATTGTAGAGTTTTATAAAAGGTCAAGAGGCAATCAGAGATTATGAGACTTGGTTAGATTTGATCACTGCCTCTGACCGCGTCAGACAATATGCATCTGACCGCGTCTGGTTATTAGCTAAAAAACAAACAACGAATACATCTGACCGCGTCTGACTAGTAAGAGTTAGAGGCGGTTCAGACTTTTTTTGCAAAAACAAACACGCCCTTAGTCGACTAAAGTGAGTTACACCTACTACTTCATAAAGGCAAATATACAACCCATATCTTCGCACACTCAATTTTTTTTACTCCTAGTACTACTTTCTTCAAAACTCTGTCTGATTACATCAGTAAAACCAAGTTCAAAGATAAATTTGGATATCCGTTACATCCTACACTCAACGAATTTTCTTATTTATTTTCTAAAATACATCTAAATAAGGGCCGGACCCAACACATCAGTTGTATATTACAGTATTTGACTGATTAAGATCCAAATAAGGGTCTGACCCGACACACATACTAGTCGATAAGGATGTCAAAATAAACTAGGTGATCAACCCCCTATCTGATAAGTTGCTACACCGAACATTATAATGCCTCGATGACAACAACAACAAAATGTGCAATTCAGATGAAACTATGCATCGAGTGGACTGCAATATGAATGGCCATGATACAGTTTCTGTAACCAGAGTATCTGATTACCGTGGCCACGATCAAACACACTCCCGGTTTAATATATGACACAACATTCAGTAAAACAATAATTTATGTTGGCACATACCTCATTTGTCTCCTTGACTAATTTTATTTCATCTATAAAAAGGACCTATACATCCCTTTTTGAAGGAAACTAACACAGTCTGAACCAGAAGTTAACAATTGTAGTAGAAATGCTAACCTTGAATATCAAATCACATTTTCTATGTCCGACACAATCCTCTTAAAATTAGTTAGTTACTTCTGTCACCTTTTACCTTTTACAAATGTATCTGTGTGGCAAAGTCAGCCCAAAAAGAACAGGAGCCCAAAAAGTGTGGAAACCATAAACGGGATACATAAGCCCAAACAAATCCAAAAATGTAAGAACTTTACCCTAAGTAGCAACACTGTATAAAGCAAGCACACTGCACACCTACCAAACCACATCTTGACATATTTTTAGGTTTACTGTATTCTCACCATCAATCTTCTTTTAGTCCACCTTTCACATATTTTTTTTTTATTTTGTTGCATTTGCTGCTGATAATGAGGATCTATGATGAATCTGTTGAATTATCATATGGATCTCTTGTTTTTTCTGATGGATTTGAGGCTCGAATGGTGATTAGAGATGGCATTTGGTGGTTTCGTATGATGCTTTTAGACCACGATTTCTCTGTTTAAATCTCGTGCAACAAACAACTCTCTGATGATCTCGGCTCATCTGTACTTGGGCTGACTCCAGCTCAGCTTCAAACCTGGCTTAATGAAATAATAAGTGGGGGAGAAAAGGATGTTGTCACCAACATTTATTAATATACACAGGACACAGACACATTCTGAACCTTCATGGATGTTTTGTATTTGTTTTGTTTTTATATTTAGATGTTGTCAAAATCATATTTGTTTTTATATTAGACTTTAATTTCATTGTTAAATTAATGTAACTATTTGAATGTATTTGTAATTATTGTATGTTCTTATATTTAGTATCGACGTGTTGGCTAGTTTTTCATTAAGGCTATTGCCGACTTGTTATCCACATACAACTTCACACTTGAGCCTTCCAATCCTGTGAGGTCCTTTAACAAATTTTCAGCCACACAGCTTGACACGCTGCCGCCGTAGCCGCCTTAAACTCGCTTCACAAGAGGATACTGAAACGTATGCTATTTATGTGATGCTGATCGGGCTATTTGAGAAGTAGAACACAGTTCCTGTTGTGCACTTCCGATCATCTATATCCATTATGTGGCTACTATCACCACTATACACGATCAATATACCATCTCCGCTTCTTTGATATACATATCCAAGCTGTAATGTTCCATTCACGTACCATAGAATTTGCGTTACTGACTTCAAATGACTTTCTTTAGGCGCATTCATGTATCGACGTCGACTAACTACCCCGACTTAGACAGTGAGTAAGCAAGGTCTGGTCTCGTATGAACTAGATATCATAGACATCCGATGATGAGGGAACGATAATTTGTAGCGTTCACCATCCTTTGATAAGCTGAACTTTGATCTTCCTAGAATTGCAGTCAAGCAGACCTGCTGATAGCAATATTTTCTATGCATATCCAGCTTGTTTTAATTCAATATCCATTTCAGTTTGTCAAACTTCGATCCCCAATATGTTAAGCGACCCAAGTCACTCATCTCAAAGACCTGCTTCATTTTTTCTTTGAATATTGCAACTTGTCCTTCACTTGAACCTGTAACAACCAAATCATCTACATATACACCAACCCAATTCTTTTATTTCTTTATCTAGACGAGTATACCATGCTCGAGGTGCTTGGCGTAGACCGTAGAGAGCTTTATGAAGTCGATAAACCATGTGTTCTTTTCCTTTACAACGAACCCATCGCATAGTCCAGCCTTTCATTGCTGCTAAAACCAGTAGTAATCGGATGGGTTCGATACGTGCCACTGGAGCGAATGCGTCTTCATAGTCCACTCCCTGCCTCTGAACATATCCCTTTGCCACCAAGCGCGCCATGTGCTTTACGACATAACCTTCTGCATCTCTCTTTGTTTTAAACACCCATTTGAGACCGATTGGTTTGTGGCCAAGGAAGGGCCGTAAGCTGCCATGTTTGGTTCTTTTCAATTGACCCGATATGCGCTTTCATTGCTTAACACCAGGACTGTACACATGGTGCCTCTTTATAAGTTGCAGGCTCGTCTCCTACCAGCAATAATTCGTCCGGTTCTAATAAATTCATGTAAGTAGAAACCAAAGTTTTCAAGTGAGGGACTTCAAAAAAAAGCCGATGTGAGAAATGCCACTTGACCACACCTCCAACAAAGATCTCCACTAGCAAATAAACCTGCGTCCCATGTTTTGGCATTCCGAGACCAATTCCAGATGGGTGACGGAAATCTAGTACATTTATGTAATCTGATGTGCAGAAAACGCGATCATCCCCTTCTGCTTCCGATGAGCTTACCCTGCATTAGACATTATATAACAGATTTAGTATACACCTATCCAACCGTTGATGAAAAACAGAGATTTTTACTCTAACAAGCGAAATCTATATGAAACAATCTATACAGGTAGTCATTTAGACAGGTTGTTTAAAGGGTCAGAAGGATTTCAAGTTTAAACGGATAACAGTTCTCCGGGTCAGTTCAGGTCAAGTTGACCCACAAAAACTATTGTAACCATCTTATAATAATCTAAAGTACTCGTAGTATAGACATCACAAGATATATCATAGTATAGCAACTAAAGTAAACCCCGAATTTGAGCCCAATTCTGATGACCTTTCGCTAAGGGTGTATCAACAGACTTGCCAGGGAATGCATTGGAGATATTTCTATTGGAACTAATCTGAATCTTTATGTTAATAATTTAAAAGTTTATATGTATTTATTATATAGACTTTGAGCAAACTTTTAACCCCATTCATACAATCCCTTTTTAGCTACTTTTACTTTGACCCATTTAAGATAAAGCACAATCCAAGTCGACTTTTAGGTAGACTGATCAAATAACCGATAAGGAGGTTACTATATGCATTACTAATAAACTCCGAGTAACATTCATATTAACTACTCCGTAGTTCGCATTTGTTACATTTTAACAAATCGATAGAAATCATACCTTTGGCGATCTCCTCCACCAAGCTCAGCATCAGTGTTATTCACATGGAGAGCTAGAATCTTTCAGTAGAAGAAACTGTAAGTAATGGTTCAGGGGTGAGAGAACCGACCTCCCACAAAGAAACATTTTCCGTCTCCGCCAAAACCACCTTCTCCCTATTCCTCCATTGCAAGGGGCTCGAGTTATCCATAGCTGGTTCAGGCATTGTATCAAACACTTTAAGCGCACATATAAATATAATATAACATTACAAAAATAAAAATCAATGGATTTTTTGCTTGAACAAGAGAGATTTGACGAATGTTACGGTGGCTGATGATAGCGAGTCATCCATTACAAAAACGAAAAACAGTAAAAAAAGAAATATCCGGCGCCAGGACTCGAACCTGGGACCCCTCTCTAGAAGAGAAGAGCCGAAACTGTTAGACAAGAGTCAAGAATTGATCAAATACCAATTGATATAATGCTACACCGGATTTTGTTGATATGTTTTACTTTTTAATCTATTTAACCACTAAATAAATTATTTCGAGCGACAAATAATTAACGATATTATACATTTTGGTAAGTGTTTCGTTTAACCATCAACATAGAACCTGAATATATCATAATGTAATTGCAAATGATCATAACATTCTATCAGTTCTTAACATGTACCAAACAACACATAAAAGCACTAAGTAAAATTAAATATGAGATAAAATCTAACAATACACGTTACTCGTCGTGTACAAGTTTGTAATACACGATATTCGAGGTGTAGGGACTTACTGGAGGCATCAAGTCTGCAAGCATACGGTCAACATTACCTTTCCCATTGGTGAACGAATCATGTGCTTTAGAACCAACTTACTAATGTACCTAATGGAGCTATGAACACGCTAACTTAAACATTTAACATATAAGGCTAAAGGGTTTTCACATTAATGCACCTTCAACTCATAACAGTCAACTAGTCATAAATCGATCATGGTTCTGATTATCTAAAAGTGGGAAAGATGTCGCAAGGAAATGAAAGGTACATGTATTGTCACCCTAATATCTCAACCTTTTAATACTTGGTTACCTAATTTGGATTCTTCAAGGGGCAACCAAACACTAACAGCTATAAAACTGCCTCCCTAAACTATTGTGCGTCTACAAATAATGCAATTACATTAACATAAGGCATAAATTGAACACTAAAGCAAAATGGAACAAAATTTAATACCTCAGAATTGGCGACATCATAAAACGAGCACGAGCCATCATCATGAGCAAGTAAAGTGGACTCGCCCTCTGATAAAAACCATCCTCTCGTACAAGTCTTGTTCCCAATCTCATTCAACTGATCATTATCACTATCGTCAAATTAACATCAAACCCCATGACCGCCTCCTTATTTTCTTCGTCATCGAATTCCTCCTCAAGTGCTTCATCAGCTGCAAGCATCGAGTCAACATTACCTCTCCCACTGTTGAACGAATCAGGTCCTTTAGAACTAACTGGTTGTTGGAAATGTTGTTGTCTTCTTCCTTATTGGATTCTTCGCAACACTCTGACTCTTCATGATTTTACCGTTCGATTGTTTGAATTGTGGGGTATTAGATGATAGTTCTCAAACTATATGTATTGGATTTCGTATTAGATGTTGTCAAAATCATATGATATATTTTTTTCTTATTATGTTATTTTATTAAGTATTTAGGGTGAAAGCTAAAGATACGTAATATAATTTTTCAGAAAAACCGAAATACGTAACCAACTTTATTTTGTACTAGTAGTCCCAGTATACTTTCAAATTTTGTACAATATACGTAATATGACCGGCTAGATGACTTGTTCGACAGGTTTCACCTTCAAATTTTATAATTATGATCCCTTGACTTTTGGGGACTTCCACTTTTAGTCCCTTTACTTTTTCAGTTATTATCACGCCTTCTATTCGAAACATTGTTGGATAATGGACTAGTGATGTTCTGGTGTAACATATCTTCACCAAGTGCATGTACTATCTAACCATTGACAAAAAAGCAGAGATTTTACTCGAAAATACAAAATCTATATGAAACAATCCATACAGGTGGCCATTTAGACAGGTTGTTTACAGGATCAGAAGGATTTCAAGTTTAGATGGGTAACAGCTATCCGGGTCTGTTCAGGTCAAGTTGACCCACAAAAACTATTATAGCCATCTTTGTCTTAAAAATTATTAAGATAATAATCTGAAGTACTCGGAGTATAGCCATCACAAGATATATCATACTCTAGCAACTAAAGTAAACAACCAATATGAACACAATTATGATGACCTTTCGCTAAGGGTGTATCGGCAGCTTGCCAGGGAATGCATTGGAGATATTTGTTTTGGAACTCATAAAACAAATCTGGATGTCGAAATGGATTTTGATTAAACGTAGTCTGAATCTTTATGTTAAACAATTTACCTCTACATTATATTTGTAATATGACTGCCAAAACAAATATTATATGCATCAATTGCAGTTACTAAGATGAAAAAGTTAAGAACGGCATTTGCATAAAATTGGTGATGGAAAAAGGATTTCTGTATGGTATGACAAATGAAATAGTTTTGCTCCTTTGTGTCAGTTCATATCAAAGAGAGTAACATGTATTGCTGAGATGATCGAGAATGGTGTTTGGAAGTGGCATGTGGATTGGTTGGTTAAGTACCATGTCCTCAACAACATCCAGGTACCAAACTTGTGCAATGATTCAGAATAGAAAGTTGCGTGGATTAACAGAGATGTGGGACAAAATGTAGGATGGAAGTCTATGGTATGGTTTACTCAGTGTACACCAAAGATTTGGATGGCAATGATTGATGACTCAGGATAAGTTTTTAAGGTGGAAGCTGAATAAACTTATGACTAGTGCTCTGTTCACATGACCATTAATTTTTCAAGTATGCAAAAATAATATGGGATGCAATGCAAGTGCTAATGAATAAGAAGTTTGGCAAAGGATTATCTTGTAGAATTCTCACGAGGATGGTATGTAGTGCTTCTGTATACAGTATATTACATTTGGGAAGACAAAAAGAAATGATGCTGATTACCGGGGTATCCCGTTACCCAAACAAAAAAGAGAAATGATGCTGATGCTTATAAATAACGTGACAAATACCTTAGAGCGGAGATTGATAAGTATGAAGACTAGTAGTGTTTGGTATATAGAACTTAGTTACGCAGAATTGAATAGACCCGAGATTGATAAGCAGAATTGAATAGAGCCGAGATTGATAAACAGAATTATAGGCAATGCACAGGGACTGTCTGCAGGTTGTCCTATTTGTCCTCATTTTGTGATATATATTTTTTAACCTTCACAAAAGAAAAAAATTATTAGTGTGCTTGATGGGGATCTAGAAAAAGCTAATTTTAAGTAAGGCGCATCAAACACGCCTACTAAGCATAAATAGTTAAGAACATTACTTATGAGATCTGAAATGGCATGTTCATAACACTAAAGTAAAGAGTTAAGAGCTGCATTCTGAAGTTACTAACTTACTAATGTACCTAATGGAAGTTACGAACACGCAAACTTAAACATTTAACATGTAAGGCTAAAGGGTTTTCAGATTATTGCACCTTAAAGTCTGAACAGTCAACTAGTCATAAATCGATCATGGTTCTGATTTTCTAAAAGCGGGAAAGAGGTCGCAAGGAAATGACTAGCAAGGTAAATGTATAGTCGCCTAAATATCTCAAACTTTTAACACTTGGTTACATAATTTGGATTCTTCAAGTGGGAACCAAACACTAACAGCTATAAAACTGCCTCCCCAAACTATTTCGTGTTTACAAATAATGCAATTATATTAACACAAGGCATAAATTGAACACTATAAAGCAAAATGGAACAACATTTAATACCTCAGAATTGACGACATCATAAAACGAGCACGGGCCATCATCATGAGTAAGTAAAGCGGACTCGCCCACCGATAAAAAACATCCACCTGTACAAGTCATGTTCCCAATCTCATTCAACTGATCATTACCACTAGCGTCAAATTCAACATCAAACCCCATGACCGCCTCCTTATTTTCCTCGTCATCAAATTCCTCCTCAAGTGCTTCATCAGCTGCAAGCATCGAGTCAACATTACCTCTCCCACTGTTGAACAAATCATGTCCTTTTGAACTAATTGTACTATCCATCTGCTGAATTTCACTTATCGCAACCTTAGACTCACTGGACGGATTCAATAAAGCAGGTGCAAAACGATTCTCGACAACATCATTTAATGGTTTTTTTTCCATTTTAGTTTCTATAATGGTTTCAGCAATCTTAGCAAGCGTTGTTCAGAGTAACTTATGGTGAGTCTGATATATCTTGCAAAACGATTCTCGACAACATCATGATTTGGATACTTAACAATTGATCCATCTGAAGTACTATTACTCCCTTTACTAATTTCCGAACCACCAAAACTTAATCCCACCACTCGCCTTACTTTCAGTCCCGTTACTCGCCCATAAAACGGACACTAGACCTGGGCTTAAACCTCTCCAACATTTCAACACTTTAATAAAAGAATCCAAACTCACCTCAACTTTTTCACCTATCACATTTTCCGCCTTCATTCAATCAATTTTTTCGGCTTCTAATCAACAATGTAATTCACATATCTAATTAGTACTAAACACTAGCATACAATTAGACATTTCAAAATGTATACAATTACTAAGTAAGTAGAAAATACAATGATTCTAAACCAATGACCACTGTGCGAGTCTTATTTTTATGTTGTTAGTTAGCTAGATAAACTAAGTCAGCCTAAAAAATTCCAGAAACTAATCAGATTAATATTATGATTATATTGTTTTGCAACTGAAAACTCATAGAATTGTTGTGTTTTTGCAGCAAAATGTGTATATATTTAGCGATAAAAAAGGGGCGTGTAAGTTGCAAGCAGCTAAACTAGTACTCTAATAAAGTTGGTTGAGGCATTGTATCAAACAGTTTAAGCGCACATATAAATATATAGCATTAGAAAATCAAAATAAAGGGATAAACATTTCCTGATGACAAATTCCAAGCTTTAAATACACTCTGATTCAACAAAAATCAACGAAGACTGTGATGGTTTCTAAAAGAAGAACAGTAAAAAAAAGAATAACCGGTGCCAGGACTCGAACCTGGGACCCCTCTCTAGAAGAGAAGGGCCGAAACTGTTGACAAGAGTCAAGAATTGATCAAATACCAATTGATATAATGCTACACCGGATTTTGTTGTTATACTTTACTTTTTAATCTATTTAACCAATGTTTTAAAACCCGGGTTTTGAATCGACCCGGTCGAGCCACCGGGTCACCGGTTCAACCGGTTGGACCGCCGGGTCAACCCGGTTTTTAATTAAAAAATTTATTTATATATTTTCAATATTACTATATATATATAAATATAAATCGTGAATATTTCATATATTTGGCCTAAACACCATTTACTAACAAATATAACACGTAAAAACATAGTTACCTTACAAATACGTATAATTATATCGCGGAAAAAACGAAAAAAAAATAAAAAAATCGAAAAAAATCAAAACCCGGCCAGGTCGCACGAACCGGGTCAACCCGGGTCGCTTCAAACCCGGCGGGTCACACCGGGTTTCCAAAATGTAAGACCCGGGTCAATTTGACCCGTTTTTTCGGCTAGAACCGGTCCAAGCGGTTGAACCGGCCGGGTCGACCCGAGTTTCAAAACATTGTATTTAACCACTAACTAAATATTACTAATCGTTTGTGTTTTGCATTATGTATCGTGCGTACAACAGAATTTTTTTGCTTTCAAACCGAACCGATTATTTTCGGCTCGGTTTTTGAATTTGTATATTTATGTCGGTTTTGTTTTGTTCAGATTCAGTTTCAAAAAACGAAAAAAGACGCTTAAAGTGTATATATGGTTCGGTTTATATCGGTTCATAACGGTTTCGGTTTTGCTCGATCTAATTGGGTTCGGTTTTAGATTCGTACTTTTTTCCAAATCAGTTTTCAGTTTGGTTCGATTTTTCCGGTTAGGTTCGGTTCGGTTTTGAACCGATGCTCATCCCTACTTTGAATGACCAATCCCACAACCAACGCATATTAATAACATACGTAACACTATACTTGAAACTGGACTCCATGACGGTGGCCAATGACCATCGTTGAGCTATAACACTATAGATGAAACATACTAAGGTGTCGTCTCTATGCGTGATGTGCTATAAGGCGGCATAAGACGTGATAAAGCGCGCTATACCGCAAAGTGTGACAAGTTTTTTAAATGAACTTTGATAAAAAAAAAGTTTAGAAAATTAGATGCAAGGACAATTATTTTATGTTTACTTATTATTTACAAGAGAGTCAATAAATTAGATAAATATAAAATATGAGATAAGGGACAAGGGACAAGTATTTATATATCGTGTGCCGATTTGAGCCACGCCTTCAAAACACTAAGATTTCGTCTTCATGTCATCACATCACGCCTCACCTATATATAACATTGGTCAGGCTGCCATGTCACGCCTCACGCTTACACGTGAGATTTTACAAAAATTGATGTATCTTTAACTTACTCTTATCTTAAATAACTTTAAATCACCAAGGTTTTGGAGACTCTTCACCTCATTAGATAGCAAAATATTTAGGTGTTGTTTGTTTATTAAGATACTTTAAAACTCAACTTGGATCTCAATCAGAGACGTAAATATCTTAATCGAAATTAAATGATGTTGTTTATTTTTCACGTTTTATATGCCTGGATGATATGAGTACGAATAAGTATTATGTTTAATATAAGTTTTATTCTTACAAAATATAAAAAGGGTTTAAACATGGAGCGTTTTAGTCATAAAATTAGCATAACTTTGCAATTTAAAAATAAATGTTTTAAAGAAAATATTTAAAATCATTGTGTTACAATTTATTCTTTTAAAGTAATTATATATTGTTCATGTGTCGTACTCTCATATGTTTAAACATTTTTATTATTTTACAAAATAAAAAGTTGAAAAACATAGAAATCAAAAAACATATGGAAAATTGTTCTGATTTAGCTTTAACCTGCATAATAAAAAAGTAAATTACCATGAAATTAAGCTACCTAAGATCAAAATCGAAGAACATATAGAAAATTGTTTGTGTGTGTATATAATGATTTGGTGGGTGAAGATGGAATGAAGACGTGGAGGAGGATGTACATGGACCACTTTAAACCACTCAAACAAACAAAAAAACACATAAACCAACAATCAATACCACCAATTAACCAATACCATAAACCAAAACTACCTTGAAACTACCTAAACCATCAAGAGATGGTGACAGATTCGATAGATGTGGTGGTGGATTCGACAGATGTGGTGGTGAAAAGATTTGGTGGCGGCTTTGTGTATTAGGGTTTAGAGAGAGTAACGATTTTATGTATGTTTGGAATGTGGGATGTGGAATGTGTTTAAGGTATTACCCATATTAAAAAGTCAGAAGATATATATGGAAGTATAGAAAAATGATTCTTATAGTTTTCATTTGTGATTTCTATATTTCCCAAATAAATGGTTGAAAAAAATGTTATTTTTCTTTTATAAAGAGTAGAAAAGTAAAAATAAAAAATTAAAGAAAATAATAAAATAATAGATACTGTTTAAAAGCCTCACAGTCGCAACATGCTTTCCCTAAACTAATAGTATAAGTTATAATAGGCAATCATTTATTAACATAATAATTATTAAAAACTCATTATAAAGAAATATTATTATATTAAAAATTGTTATTATAATTAATACTAGAAAAATTATTATATAAATAGTTATTTATAAAATAATTAACATAACAAATTAAAAAATAACTAATTAATATATTATTATTAAAATATTTATTACTAATAAAAAAATATATTAATATTATTAATATATTAATATAATAATTATTAAGAAAATACTTAATAAAAAAAATTATATTAAATATTATTTTATTATTATAAATTATTTATTATTAAAAAGGTAAAATATAATATAAATAAATAAATATTATTATTATTATTATTATTATTATTATTATTATTTAATATTTATATATTAAATAATAATTATTATAATAATAGTAATAATAATAATAAATACTATTATAATTATTTATTATTAAATATAATAATAATAACAATATTATTTTATTTAAATTTTAAATTATTCAATTATTATTATTTAATATATTATTATTATTATTATTTATTATTTATTATTTATTATTATTTATATTATTAATATTTTTATTTTATTTTATTATTATTATTATTTTTATTACTAGTATTTATTATTATTATTATATTTTTGTCATTATTACTATTTTTAATTACTTTTATTTTAAATTCTTTTAAAAATATTGAATAAATTATGTTGGTAACCAACCAAACACTATGATATCTATATATATATACTATAATATAAAGAGGTTATGTCCAATTTAACTTTGATTTTAGTCTCGAACCTAAATTTAACAAACCTAACTCCAAACTAAAAATTAAAAAAGGTTAAATTTAAGCAATTAGATCATATTTATATGTATACTATTATATAAAGAGGTTATGTCCAATCTTAACTCCGATCTTAATCTCGAACGTAAATTTAACAAACCTAACTCCAAACAAAAAATTAAAAAGGTTAAATTTAAGCCATTAGATGATATTTGTTAAATTGATTTTATCCATTCATCTTTTTTTGTAACAACCTTTTCTAACAACTTTTATAATAAACTATTCAAAAAACTTTTATTTTTAAACTGATTTTTTTTTTCTTTTCATAATATAGTTTTACCATACTTTCTAAAATTTCGTGCTTTTTAATTCAATATCCATTTTGATATATTTTTATTATTTTTTTCATTTTAGTGAATTTATTTTATTTTGATTTAATTTTGTTTTTATAAATTTAACTTTAATTTGAATATAAACTTGATAAGTAAAAGTGTAATGGTTGTTTGAAAAAAAAAACAGTAATCGAGTACCCTTATGCTAGTATTATATTAATTTTAATTCTAACACATTACAATTACATTACATTACATATCTTTCAGTTATAATTTATTTAGATTACAATTCTTTTCATCAATTAAATTTTTTTTAAAAACATATTGTGAACCAAACGCACCCTAAGTGGTTATTTATATTTCTATTGTTCGATTAAAACCTTAATGTGTAAGGTTAATGTTTGATTTTTACAATTTATTAATTATAAACTAAGGTATGTTAATTACAAACATATATGTGAGCATTGGGTCCGAATCAATAAAAATTGAAATCGATTCAAAACCAAATTAAGCAGAATTTTCAACCGAGAATTGAACCAAATATACCTATACAAAGCGAAACCAAACAGAATAATGCTGTCCGGTTCAATTTAGATAGTTCGGACCAACTAAATGTCCATTTTGAACCAAAACTGAATTGAACCGACGGAACCCAAAGCCCGATCAGTAAGCTTGGATCGGGTTTGGTTCAACCCGGTTCAATCAGACTTAAAAAAAACACAGCCTTATTAAATTCTTCTACTTTGCCTGAAAAGAGTCGAAATTTTTATATTGCTGCCGACAAGATAAACCCTAGAAAGAAAGAAAGAAAAAAATGTCAGACAACATACCGATTGATCTCCAATTAGAAATCATCAAAAAGGTTTCTAATGTGAGGTCATTGGTTCGATTCCGGTCAGTTTCTAAATCTTGGAAATCTTTCATTGACAGCTCTGACTTTATTACTTACGCCCCCCGCCACACGCAACCCAATAGTCATATTCTAAGTTACGGTATCCGGAACCAGGATGAATTAGAATTAGGGTACATTTGTTTGGTAGACGATGATATTCAAACTTTTAAGGTACAACAACAACAACAGTTTGCTCCATTTGTTCTCTCTCCTTTGCTTAAACAATTTTCGGTTGATAGGGTTGTTGGTACGTCTCATGGATTAGTGTGTTTCTATGGTTTTCATAATATTTCCAAGGAATGGATGATTGTTGTTTGGAACCCGTCAATCGGAAAATCATTTCGTATTAATATTGCTCCTATTGGTTTGTCACACACTGTTTATGGTTTCGGGGTTTGTCCTGACACTAAAGATCCTACCATTGTGAAGATTAGGCAACCACACAACAAGCCTTGGCATGTTGAAGTTTTTACATTCACTACTGGGGTTTGGAATGTGATTCCAAGTGCTAATTTGCCTCAGCAGTCAATTAAACTCAACCGAACACCTCATGTTGTTGTAGTTGTAGATGGGTTTATCTATTGGAGTGCTCGTGAGAAGACTATTAATGATGAGAGTCACTACACAACAAATCCTATGGTTGTGTCATTTGATTTGATTACAAAGGAATTCAATCTGGTAGACATACCCAATAGCCTAACAAACCAGCTGTTAGGTGGATCTTGTTCTGTTTCTAAGCTAAGGGAGTCTCTTGTTATATATGGGCACATTTGGGTCGACCAAGCAAGTTGTTGCAGTGTATGGGTGATGGAGCGTGATTCGTCTTTTAGAAAGCTGTTCACGATTGCCACACCCGTAAGTAGAATATTGGGGTTTAGTAAGAGTGGTGAACCTATATTTGAAATTCCAGAGGATTTGGAGCTTGTCACACTTGTTGTTTACAATCCCTGCTCACAACAAATCAAAAAGAATCTTGGGATTTCTGGAGTGTGGGGCTCATTCTACATTGGCTCTTACAAGGAAACACTACTTCTACTTGATCACTCAGACTAGGATTTACATACGTTATGACGATAATTGATCACAATGACAACAGCCACATTTCAAGGTCTGGATTTATAAAGTGGATGGAGAAAATCGCTTGTAGTTAAGGTGTGTAAAAATCGCTTTCATCTAATTTAGTTTTTTTATCACTCATTTACTGTTGTTAAGATATGTCATTTATGGGATCTTATGTAATTGTATGTTACATATATTTTAGATATGTGATTTTTAGAAAGGTTAGTGAAATCGGTATAATCAAGGTTATTTAATGTGATTCTGTTACATCTGCTCCTTGTTTATGATGGCTTTTTTTATTATGGGGAATGTCCTTTATAGACGGCTTATTGCTTATTTAATTAAGGGCAAATGACTTAAAAATGCATCTAACTTGACACTTTTTTGCGTTTTGTGTAGCCATCTTTTTTTTTTCCTATTATATCATCAAACTTTCAAAAGTCGGTCATTGTGTGTATTTTGTCACAATTTTACCATGTAAAATGACCATTTTACCCTTCAAAATTTCAAAAAAGTAAGGGTAAAATGGTCACAAAATACACAGAATGATCGACTTTTGAAAGTTAAATGATATAATAGGAAAAAAAAAAGATGGCTACACAAAACGCAAAAAAGTGTCAAGTTAGATGCATTTTTAAGTCATTTGCCCTTTAATTAATGATGACAAGCCATTTAGATGTTCACTGTTTGTTGAAATCTTGTTAGCGTTCTTTGCTTCGTTACATCCTCATTTCATCATGTTTTTGGATACTCTAACTACAAACACAAGTTTATCAATCTTTGAATATGCATAAGTAGTGAAGGATTAGTAGCGGGTAGGCGATGTTTGGAGAAAGTCTCGCTATGTATCTTGGTGTTGAACGCAACATTGTTTGATACTCTTCTCTCTTGTGACTGTGTATCTTAAAAGATGAGGTGACATTCATTTGGTGTATCGTGATTGAGTTTGTGGAATCCTGAATTGGTAGAGTTTTGTTTGTCCGGGTATGATTCTGTGATGCTGCTGATATGATCCTTTTCTGGTATGAATCATTTGACAGCTTCATATGATGCGGTTAGTATTGTTTTTTTTTTTGTGTCTGTATTTTCATGTTATGTGGCCATGGGAAATCTCCATGGTATGCCATAACTTGACTCTTATATTTCACTTTTTACCGGAAAAAAGGAAACATGGTAGAAAGTAGAAACAGAGCTATGACTATCGATTGAGCAATGCAATCAAGTTCTTATCGCACCTGCATTTAACTTCTTACCAGTGGTATAGAACACAAGATAGTGACTGTAAGTTCTAGTGCTTCTTTGATTCATCCCAACTAACTAGGTGTATGCTAAAGTCTCTTGGAAACATAAATGATTCTAACTGCAGTTCACCAATTTTCGCTCAGCACAGTAGTTTGTATCTCTCAGGGCTTAATATGATTTTGTGTCGTTTATTATGTAACATTTGATTCTCATAGATATTTATGTGAATATGTATAACATGGTCTATATGAAAATGTTTTGGGTTGTGGGGTTTACTCTAGAGGTAGCGACCCCTATTTAGATTATAGATTTTTCCATGTATAAGTTGCCTTCTATATCAAGTAGATGCTTTTTAGTCACGTTCACGAGTTTGGAATTCTAAGTTCAAACCGTAGCCTGCCTCTTAAATTAGTTTTTGGTCTGTGCCTGATGCAGCGACTAAGTTAACCCATGCTAGTTCGCTTGAGAAGGATATTTCAGGTTGTTGGCTTTCAAACTAAAATAAGCAGATAGATGTAGAGGTTATTAGATATCCCGAGCCAGAAGCTACAACACAAATGAAAGGAATCAGGACACCACGTTTCCTCACTGCTTAACAGATGTTCGTGATGATGCTTTGGCCAGACACGCTGGTAGGAGTTTGGCTGTAACTGACAAGGTGCCAGTGAGTGCACGCGAGGTACCATCATACACAAAAGATAGGGGCCCTACGGTGTATAATGATGGGGTTCAAGTTCAGCAAGTTTACAGTGATGGCACAGTTAGTGGGTCTGAGATGCATGCTTCCGCACCTCTAGAGTCGACCAAGAGGCCCAAGTTAAAGTTACTTGCGAGATCTAATCTAGTCGCAACTTTGGAACCCTTAGGTATTTAAATATGTTCGACTAATGTACATCTTTTAATATACTACAGTAATTTTGTATATTTATGGTATATGATGGTAACCGTTCTCTGCTTGTAGACTATCCCAAATCCAGTGGTGGTGTAGATTGGAAATGCGAGTTTTAAGGGACATGTTTTGCTGGGCCAGAGGATGCTCATCAGTCCTATGAGCGACCAAGAGTGAACTTAATATCTGTAAATTAAAGGTAGTGTTCACATTGCTTGACTCTTAATATACTGTGACATTAATCTGAGTAGTGACTGTCTAACAGACAGGTTGTAATGTGTAAGGTTAAGGGGGAATTTTTGAACCTTGGATTGGTGTTGGGAATTCGTACATAACATAAGAAAGGTAGTATCAGATTAGAGGTGGCAAATCTTGCCCATTTTGATAAATATGGGCATTTTTTAATACTTTTCAAAAAAGGACGGGGCACTTTTTGCCCATTATTTATTATTATGGGCTAGACGGGCGCACATGTAAGAAACTAGATGGGCTCAATGGGCGCACATGTAAGATACTAATTAGGCTACTCGGGGAATATTTTATGTTTAATTGTTTATCCCGAGCTTTTAAACAAGCATTTTTATTTTTTATTTCTCCGTTTTTATATGTTTTTTTTTTCACTTTTTAGCTTACACCCGTTTAGCCCGCCATTTAGCCCGCCCGTTTCGCCCGTGCCCGTTTAGCCCGCCCGCCCGTTTAGCCCGTTGCCCGTTTAGCCCGCCCGCCCGTTTTGCCACCTCTAGATTAAGGATATATATGTCTATATCTATGTATAAAATATAATAAATCAAAAGTCAAGTGTTAATCGCTTTTTTAACATTGGTTCTTACTATAGGAACCAAGAACCAACCCATAATCCAGTAATTTAGTTTTGGTCCAAATTGAACATAAACCGAAATTTTGAAGCATCCTTTTAAATTCAGATTTTGTAATTGGACAATCTGGTTACGTCCAAACAGTGAGCACCCCTGATACTTGGTGGACTGGACAATGCCTGTATGAATTATGAAGATCAGTCGGTAATTGGTGTGTGTTAGTATCCATCGTATATTCATATGTGTGTGAATGTGTATTGCAGGAGGTTGGAGGTAATCATGCTGATTTATAACAGATGGGTCTGCTACTACAATTACTATGAGGAAAATGCACTTGGTATGGAGTGACTTCGCCAATGCACATCAAAATTGTTTCGACCAGAAAATAAAGGTGTGTTTGGAATTGATATTGTAACTGCTTATGTTTTTCTGAAATAATCAGAAGTTGTGACAAAATGCAATATTCAGTTTATCATTCTCCGTTTACCTTGACTTAATCCAAACGGTCAAACTGATTGTTGTATCAAACTGCAGTAGAAACAAAAGATTCTTCACTTTCTGGACCGAAGGTTCTCTCTTGTATGTATTCCGTTTTTGGCATTGAGTTTTGAAAGTAATTAAGCTATGTATGAAATAATGAATGACTAAAATCTGTAACTTGCAATAAAACATGATGGTTAGAAAAATGTTTGGATGTGCTTTATGAGATTTGAAGTTGTGAAAAATATATCATCACTCTTTAATAACCATAAGTCGACTGATCTCATTTTGTCGTAACTGATCGTGATCATGTAATCTTTTTTAACGAGTTCCAAATATAAGGGTCAAGCACAACCTTCTATTGTGTTGGTGTACTCGATGCAAATCTTTGTGCAGATGCTAAATGAAAAACATCACTTTCTCCATTTTAGAGGTTTTTTTTGCATTTAATAAGAGAGAAGGTGCAATCTCTTTTATAAGGGAGTTAACACAACCTAAATCGAGTTGTTCATGTGTATGGGTCGAGAGCACAATATTAGTTTCCTCTCTACTATTGTAATTATAAGGTTACTTGATTATGTTTAATAATTGGTGTCGTTTGGACAATTTGAAATTTGAATTATGTACATCAAGCTAGAAGCTGCTGTCAAAACTGTTAATTTTATTATACAGCTATCCCCTGAATGAGATATATCATATCACGAGTTTTATAAGGACTCACACATACTGAAACTTCTAAAATCAATTTTTTTTTTTCTAAAAATTTTGAACGCAGTATGATAGAATGGGACTTAAAAGCTTGACGGGTAAAAACATGTCAAATGAGCAAAAAGTAACACTTCTGAGAATACATACCATGTTTATCACGTTCAAAGCACACATCCAAAGACACTAAATGTCAAACTTTGTTTCCTAACATGTGCCTTTTCTTGCAAGTTTACATTTGCCCTCAATAGTTTGCGACAATGCACAACAACAGTAGCGGTTCAATATGAAGTAAAAGCGTGTGCAAGGCTTATATATAGCAGTTGACAAGAAACTTAACATCACTGTTATGGGTTTTTGGTATTTTCATTCTATAGCTATATTATATTTGTTGTTATAGCTGTTTGGGTTTTTAATACACTTTTTGGTATGCAAGTTGACTCTTAATCTACATGTACATGATTTTTTTTATATAAACAGCTTTTGTTTGTTGAACGAATCATATACTTTAGAGCTAACTGCGCTCTCCGCCGCTTCTTGAACTTCACTTATCGTAACCTGAGACTCCGCTTTACTCGACGGATTCAACAAAACAGGTGCAACACAATTCTCAACAACAAGATAATCTTCTAGTGATCGGTATGATTAAGACGACTACGATGACACACACCACCACCACCGACACTCGCAACAGCCCGAGAGTCACCGCCATTCAGAATCATCATCTACTAGAAAACCTCCCCAAGCACCAGCAACATCCGATTCCAAGACAGTTGCACCAGCACCAGCAGTAAATGCAACAAGTGCAGCCAGTAATCAGAAACATAAGGCGAGTGTCTTCTCGCGCATCAATTCCTTGAGGAACAAGCTTTATCAGCTGCTGCAGCTTCCAAGAAACGCAAAACATCAAGTTCCTCTGAAGCTGCGTCTGCACAGAAAAAGCAGCAGCAACCTGCGTGCATCTGAGTTCGAACAACTTGTTTCAGATAAGTTTGGAATTTGAAACTTGTTTTTTCAGGCATCAAGAGTCAGGCTCACACTCCTACACCAACACTTCTTGATTCAGATTTTCATTAACATCATTTTTGCCATCCTGAAAGATAAAGTCAAGGGTAAAACAGCTCACTAGTCACTTATACAGAATCACCTGACGCATAAACACCCAAACTATATCGATGAAGATAATGCAGTATTCTTCACAGTTGTTAAGTGTATCGTTTTGCCTCAATCGACTTGTTAATACTAGTAACATGTAGTATGATAATCATTAAGATGGGTGTGTCGGAAGTTTTAAAGGCCTAAGCAATGGAACGCAGCAAGCATGCGGAAAGCAGAGCAAAAAAATGATTGTCTTTTTTTAAAGTAGGGTAAAGATTGACGGGGAGGCGGCTTAAGGTAGTGGTGGAGGTCTTTGGTAACCAACAAGAAACCAGAATATGCAAAGCAGTGCGATTAAACGAGTAGCTCGCAAAAATCAACCCGTGTTAGTTAAAATGACAGAAATCATTACACATGTGTCCTATCTGCATAAATGGTTCCCAACTGCAATGTTTGCTTTAGCTTTTGGTCCCTCAAGTCTTGATAGATTAATTGCAGAAAAAAAGTGTTATTAGCATCAGTTTTGTAAGTCAAATCATTATTGGAAAATCAATTGTGTACAATAAGTTCACAATGTCCCACAAGCAATGATGCCTATGTTTAAAGCTAAGACCTCACTAGTGAATCATCGTCTTGGTCCAGCTATCAGACAGCTGAAGTGAAACTTTATAACACGTGTTAAGGAAGAAGAGTCTTGTGACAGCCTGAAAGTGTAAAGACTAAAATAGAAATAACCTGACAATTGGTTAGAGTCCTTCCTTTTCGAAAGAACTCTCCAAAAATAGGCGTATACCAATTTATACAACGAGCACACGGTATTCTTTAGTAAAAGGCAAAAGAATAGTTCGCTTTGTGCTTACTGCTTGGCTGCGTAACTTTCTCGGTGTTCAGCTTATTCCTTATATACAACCTTCCTCACTCTCAACTCCAAGCGATGTGGGATAAACCCAACAACCACTTGTCCAAGACACCCGCCCTCTAATTTCAATTTTCACTATTCCCTTGGCTACGTGACTTTCTCAATGCATCAATAACTTCACGGCTAATTATGAGACTAGTTTTTTCTGTGAGTGAAAATGGCACAACCAGGATCTCACAATTTGAAGCCAATTCAATGACGTTGGGAAAGTATTTGTAATTTGTTTCTCGTTTCTCTTATCTAGAATAGTAACTAATGGGACAGTTGAATGTTTCGGATCTCTTAACAATTGTTGTGTTGATCCTGCCAAGACCTATGATTCCTACTTTTTTTACCACTAAACTGCAGGTATATAGCAAACAAGATATGAAGACATTATAGTCCCAACAAAAAATTTCATTAAAACTAATAGAACTAATGGTAATCATTGGAACTTTTTCACAGTTTCAGGTAATTCAGCTTTTTGGCCAACTTTCCTAGCAAGTTGTTTGAAAAGAAAGGACATGGTGTTATGATATCGATGTTGTTTATAACAATGCTGTTTAGTGTGTGTGTTTATGGTGTTTTGTGTAGTGAGAGTTGTTTGGTTCATTTGGTTTGTGGAGGGTTAATGGGGTTTCTTTGGATTCAAAGTGGTTGGCTTGGTCATGATTCTGGTCATTATCAGATTATGACTGACCGAAAAATGAATCGTTTTGCTCAAATCTTAACAGGGAATTGTCTCGCGGGTATTAGTATTGGTTGGTGGAACAGAAACCATACTGCTCATCATATTGCGGTTAATAGTCTTGATTATGATCCTGATCTTCAACATATGCCGGTTTTTGTGGTATCTTCGAAATTCTTTGATTCAATCACGTCGAAATATTATGACAGAAAATTAATATTTGATAATGTTAGTCGCTTTCTTGTTAGTTACCAACATTTTACTTATTATCCTGTCATGTGCGTAGCTAGACTGAATCTATTTGCACAATCTTTCGTGTTGCTTTTGTCAAATAAATCAGTACCTAATAGAGGAGAAGAGCTTCTAGGACTTTTAGTGTTTTGGATATGGTACCCTTTGCTTGTTTCGTGCTTACCCAACTGGGGAGAACGTGTGATGTTTGTGCTAGCAAGCTTTTCGGTCACCGGGATTCAACATGTTCAATTTACTTTAAACCATTTTTCATCAAGTGTTTATGTTGGGGAACCTACTGGGAATGATTGGTTCGAGAAGCAAACGAATGGGACACTAAACATCACTTGTTCTCAAGTTATGGATTGGTTTCATGGTGGATTGCAATTTCAAATTGAGCATCATTTATTTCCAAGATTGCCTAGATGCCACCTCAGGAAAATCTCTCCATTTGTGAAGGATTTATGTAAGAAACATGGTTTGCATTATGATAGTGCTTCTTTCTACAAGGCTAATGAGATGACCCTGGCAACCTTGCGCACTGCGGCTTTTCAAGCTCGTGACTTGACCAAGCCTGTCCCTAAGAATTTGGTTTGGGAAACTGTAAACACTCATGGCTAAGTCGACGAGGTCAAGATAAAAGAGGGTGTTCGATTTGGTTATTATTTATGCATATGTAATATATTTGTTCTTATGATATTTTGTTTTTATTCTTTGGTTGTCCAGGGCAGATTGTTGTTTAGTTCATTTTTAAGTATGTAATATGGGCACAGAGTTAACATATATTGTATCTGTTGCACCTCAATCAACGAATAAGACAAAATATTCGGATTGTGTCGCATGTGATACAACCAATTTGAATTCTCAAATTTTTTAGAACCTAGACCAAAGCTAATCATAAAACCATTGGTTCCGTCTTTGTAGTTTATTAAAACGTGTTTTAAATTTATAAATGCTTCGTAAAACCGTTTTTGTTATTTATAAAGGCTTTGTAAAACCAGTGGTCCCGTCTTTTTAATTTATAAAAAACGTTTATGTAATTTGTAAAAACGTTTTTGTAATTATAATTATAATTATATTATAAATTATATTATATATAAATATAATAAAAAATGAGAATATTTTCGTAATAAAAAAAAACAAAAAAAACGTCTCTGGTCTCACATAAAAAAACCGCCTCAATACAAATCTTCTTTCCAGATACAAATAAAAAAAAAATAAACCCATCCATTATTATCTTCTTCAAGACAAATCTTTGTTCCAACAAATTCGAACTTGATTCACAAACAATCAATTCGAAGCGGAGGTATGTTCTTTTCGATGATTGTTTTAGTTGAAGTTTTTTTATGGAAATAATACTGATTGTCTTTTTAATATAGAGGTTTCTTGCTTATATTGTTAAGTTTATGATCTTTTGGGTACCCAACACTCTGTGAATGGATAGTTTTGAGTCTTTTTCTACACCAGTGTTCGAAATCTTGATTTGGGGGTAAAATTGATGTTGATTAGGTATATGTTAATTTTTGTTTGCACGAGTTCTTAGTTTTACATTACAGACACAAGGAAGAAACTCCTTTATTGCCAGGTGTTGTTTAACTATACACGAAGATTACAGCGTTTGCATCACATGTTTTATATGGAATTATCAGCTAACCAAATATGTGATTCCAATCTAATTCTTTTTAAAATTTTGTGTTCTATATAAATTTTATTTTTAGGAATGTGGCCTCATGTGGACTATGAAACGACTCAAAGGCATTATACTCTCATCGAATTTCCTGGACATCCTGATTATGTCAAGGTAGGATAAATATTACTTACGTTATTAAAATTGTAATTGTCTTGCTGATTTCGTGCAGACAAATTTGGCCATAGGCAAGGAACAATCATAACTTATAGTTTCTTAATTGATATCGGCGGATTTCAGTTGACACGAGGAAAGTTAAATATGCACTGAAGCGTTAGTCCCAGATGTGTAACAAGTAAGTCGCACTTTCGTTAACCTTGCGCAATTTAAATATGCAATCCCAAAGATGACTTTAGTAATGATTTATGTTGTTGAATCCCTATTTATATAGAAGGTTGTATTATCAATTGCATCCTGATGGGAAATCATACCTTTAGGCCCTGTTTGGGAATGCATATTTAGAATGCAGGTTATGAGATTTCTAATTCAAATTGATCATGGTGTTGGATTTATATGTAACTAATAAAACATTACAATATGAAAATTAAGTTAGTAGATGGACAGCCGAAACTCATGACCAGGGGCGGGTTTACATTATAGCTTCTGGGTGACGGCGCCCCCATAACTAGACAAAAAGACAAGACTTTAGTGTATTTTTTCTATATTTTTAAGCGTTTTTTTAAATGCCTTCCACTCGAAACTCATATCGCCCCCACTCACGCATTGAATTCTGACATTTAACATTGTAAAACATATAAATCTTCAATTTTTAAGTTATAATACTCGGGTTTTTCCTATTCGGATGGTAGTTTTTTCGCCTTTTTATAGTCAATTTTTTTTTGCCTCCCACTATGAAATTTCATGCCTCCGCCACTACTCATGACCACAACAATTAGCAACCATAAGTCCAGCACTATAAGAAATATCAGTTAATTTGTCACTTTCATGGTTTTAGACTTTTAGTTGCTACTATAGCGCATCATATTTGTGAATATTTCGGTTCCAAAGTATTTTCCTTCTTATTACTTGATAATAGAGGATCTTAAGTAGTTGTAGGACATGATATTCCTATTTTAAAGCATAAATGATTATCTTTATTTACCAGCATGGTATCAAAAGATGGCATGAATGTGTTGGGAGGGTGGTACGAAAGCTAGACTGACTAGGCTGCGAAAATCTATGCTGCTGCTGCGTTTTCGACATGGGATATGATCCGGATCATACAAGAATATGCCTGCAAGACGGGCTCATATAAACCACAAAACGAGTAGTTTTTTTTGTCAGTTCATGGGCGACTTCTAGAAATCCTGTTATGATGCAGGTTGCGAGTATCATCGTGCTGAAAGATGGAAAGGTTGCAAAGATTCTGCTGACAAAACAAGTGTATACCAGTATCATTTTTGTCCAGTTTGTGATGTAAAGCTTTGTAGATTATTTACTTATGTTAAGGAAGATTCTTAAATGTTAAACTGTTGGAATACATTCAAATAATGCAATGACTTCTATCGTTTTAATTGAACGCTCTATATTTAACATAACACACTGCTCTATACACCGTTAACATGGACACATTGCTCCCGCGGCAACGCGCGGGTCTCAAGTCCTTGTTGATAATATTTATGGGAATGTTTTTAATTTTGCAAGTTTAAAGGAGTTGTAAATTATTTCATTTTATTAGTAAATTAGATAAAAAAACCCGTGAAATTCACGGGTATCTTAAAGAAAACGTCGAAGAAGGTAAGTAATGACACTGCGTATAAAGAACCACATTTGCCTAATCGCATCGAAAATAACAGTCATGTTGCTGAACAGACTGTCCCATTATTTGACTCACGCAAAATGTCCTTTCATGATATGTCTAATCCTCCGAAAGAATGCTTGTGAGTTATTAGGGCTTCATCCCATATAATTAGTTTGTATTTGCGCAACAATGCACCAGATCACTTTGAGAGATAATGGAACATGTAGATAGTTCATCAATCTTGATAGGAACTTTGAAACAGGGACTGGTTCCTTATAATCCTTAACGCGAAACATTAATCCTTCTGCCAGATTTTACTCGTGGCTATTAACATTCGTTTCTTAAAATGGATTTTGTTATTATATTTGCCTCTTATACAAAATTTTATCAACCGACCCATACAAAGTCTTGCTTCATTGCACAAACCATTCCAAATGTTTCATAAAAGTATGATTGGAGCATCAGTTAGGGGTGAGCATCGGGTCAACCTTTGACTCGACAAAGACTGATTTAGCCCAAAACCACGGACCAAGGACCCAATCGAATGTGTTTTGTCCGGTCCAGTCCAACTCTTCGATCGGTCCAAACCGGGAAGACATAATTGTCAATTTAGTCTACCGAATCGGACCAAGGACCCAACATGAGGTAAAGTGTGGACAGAAGACCGGACCAAAATAAATCCGACCCGGTTTGATACCATTTCTATATTTGATCTGGTTCACTGTCCGTTATGGTCACAACTACTTTGAATGTAGCTTATGGGTAGGGACACATGATAATTTAAAATTGTTAATAAACACTAGAATGCATATTCGTTTATGCTCGTACAGTGGTACCATTCGAGACATGCAAACACTTATTGTATTGCAATAAAAGATCGTTTAGGAATCCCACGAATCGTTCATAATTGTTCTTTGGGGAAATGCTGAATTTATGTAACATTTTTGTTCAAATTAACTAATGTACGTGAGATAATTTTTTTATTCCATATATACGCAACATACTTTCAAATACTTACTAATCTACGCAATATTGACGAAAATGTGACTTGTTTGACTAGTTACCAATTAGAAAAGTTACAGTTTGGTCCTTTGGTCTGCGTGTAATTCTCACGTTAGTCCTTTGACATTTTTTCGTTAAAAACTTAGTAATGATACTTTGACTTTAATACACACATTTTTATACACGATTTTATACACACTTTTTTATAAGTGTAATTATATACACGTTTTTATACGCGAGAAAGTTTGAACTTTGACAGACGATTTTAGCGTCAAAACTGGTCCCATAGACTCCGAAAATCTCGCGCTAAGTCAATGTATACGTTCTCTACAACTTTCACGTTTTATGTTTTTCATGAAAAAGATATTTAGATGGTCGAAACCCTAATTTAAAACTATGACAGCAATACCAGTATTTTTGGTAATTAAGTAAATCCGAATTTCGACGGTCTCGGTTAGTGCTAAAAACTTACTTTTAAGTCTCTAAACCTATCTGTGACTAAATATAGACAGTCTATACGTAAAATATTATTAAATGAAGTTTAAAACTTATAACGATAGTAGTATGATAAAAAAATGGAAAATTAATAAGCGCATATCGATTCCATTGCGTATCTGAAAAATATAACAGTGAAAAGAAATTGCTTGAAAAACTTCCCGTTTATAATCAAACTCAAACACATAACATGCGTCTGTATCGAAGTGTGTGTATACAAACGTGTATAAAAACGAGTGTATAAAAAAGTATATAAAAATGTGTGTACAAAAAAGCATAAAAAACATTTATATACACACATTTTTACGCAATTATATAAATATTTTTTACGCAATTATATAAATATTTTTTACGCTTTTTAATACACACAATTTTATTTCACACTTTTTTTTACACGTTTGTATACACACACTTCGATACACATTTTTAGACACATGTTTTGTGTTTAAGTATAATTTTAAACGAGAAGTTTTTCGAGCAGTTTCTTTTCATAGGTTTTTTTAGATACGTAATGGAATCGATCTGGTGTACTTATTAAAATTTCCATTTTTATCATACTACTATTTTTATAAGGTTTACACTTTTTTTTTTATAATATTTTACGTATAGAATGTCAATATTTAGTCATTGATAGGTTTAGAGACTTCAAAGTAAGTATTTAGCACTAACCGAGACCATCGAAATTCGGATTTATTTAATTACCGAAAATACTAGTATTGTTGTCATAGTTTTAAATCGGGGTTTCGACCATCTAAATGTCTTTTTCATGAAAAACATAAAACATGAAAGTTGTAGAGAACATATACATTGACTTAATGTGAGTTTTTTGGAGTTTACGGGTTAAGTTTTGACGTTGAAATCGTCTGTCAAAGTTCATAATTTTTCGCGTATAAAACGTGTAAATAATAACACGTATAAAAAGTGTGTATAAAAACGTGTATAAAAATACGTGTATTAAAGTCAAGGTATCATTACTAAGTTTTCTAATGAAAAAAATGTCAAAGGACTAACGATGGAAGTCCACGCAGACCAAATGACAAAACTGTAACTTTTCTAAGTGGTAACTGGTCAAACGAGTCACATTTTGGTCAATATTACGTAGATTAGTAAGTATTTGAAATTATGTTACGTATATCCGGAATAAAAAAAGTATCTTGCGTACATTAGTTAATTTGAATAAATAAGTTACATAAATTCAGCCTTTCCCCTTGTTCTTTTGCTTGTATTTTAGTAGCCTTTTTGTCGCCATTTTAATTTTCAAGTTACGTATAAATTAATATGCCCATAAGTTATGGCATATAAATTTTAAAGTTTGAATTTTATATTTTTGGTGGAATATATTTTACCTGCAGTATACCATAATAGCGAATGTGTTTGTATAAGAAACTAAGTTTGGCATGAACAATATTAACTTATCAGTTTTCTTTAAGTTGATTCCAAAATGTAACTTTAACTTCATTTTCGTTGAATATCAAATGGTTTTTGATAGATGTGTTCATGGCCCTTCGGCCTAATTGAATGCATTGCGAATTTCACGTTCCAACGTATTCATGCTACGATCACGATTAGACATTGTGCTCTTTGCCTTAGAAAAAATGATAAGAATACCAACAGATGATCCTCAAGAAATGATTGATGCAAAAGCACCATATCTAGAAAACTTGAAGAAACATTCAAAGACGATATTGAATTGGTATGGTCAAAACAACTTATCCAAATAAATGGTAAAAGTCATAAAATGGACACTTATTTTTCAGTTTGTGCCGTTTTGACCAACGAACTATTTATTCAACGACTTCAACAACAAACTTGTTAATTATGTGTTGATCTCACCAATATACAACAACAAACAAAACATAAAGGAATATGTTCAAAATAGATCATGAGTGCTAAACATATCAAACAAAAGATCTTCACGGCGTGTCCGAATTTTCTTTGTATTGGTGTTTGATCTACATATGTTAACTCGGAGTTGGGTTTCGCATCTGATCATACTGCATATAGATAAGTAAACTTTAACCATTATCTGATAGTAACCTTCAACTATGTAAATGCCGTAAAAACATGTTTTTTTGTTTGAACGACAGTTTGGTTCACCTTGCCACAACAAAACGAAAACAATTAGTGTTATTTTGTTCATTCCTCCAAATGGTGCACTTAACATGTAACGTGTGATATTTGTGTTTTGTTTTCCTGTTGGGCTTATTTATTGTTTATGGGCCTTGTCACTTTCTTGGGCCTTATGGCCGTCGGAGCGCTTGTTGTCTGATTATGCATATATTACCCTAGCAACTCATTTGCTAGGGTTAGCATTCTCTCTCTAACTCACACACTTATTGTGTGTGTTTGACTGCTCTCTTTCTCCATCTAACCATTATTGGTTATGGGAGGTTTTTCATCTGTTTCATCTTGATTATCTTGTGTGATTGAGTGAATCTTGTAGTGAGGGAGATTGGATCAACCTAGTTGGGACAATCTCACATTTATCTTGTAATCGTTCGACTAGCATCCGTTTGGGGACTAGTCTTTATTTTTTTTGTTTCGTACTCTGATTTATAATAAAAATACACCAAGGGGTGGTTGGTTGGGTGTAAGATCTACTTGTTTTGTTTTGATATTATGTTTTTAACATGGTATCAGAGCACAAGGTTGTAGTTCTTTCAGCCTATCTAAGCTCTCTTGTGGGTTTTTTTGCTTTATCAGTTTTTCAGTTTGTGAAACCCTAATTTATTTTTTAGGGTTTTACCTTTTGGTGGTGTTCTATAGCTTTCTCTTCGTTCCTGGAAGCTTTTATTGGTGGTGCCGTTCTTTATCCCAAAGATTTGACTTAGGGTTTTCACAAACCCTAATTTAATTTTTGGGGGTTTTGCTTCTCTGGTGCCCTGGAAGCTCTGTTTGGTGGTGCCGTTGACTATTTTGGTGGTGCCGTTGAAAAACTCGAAAGATCCAATTAGGGTTTCTCAAAACCCTAATTTGATTTTTGGGGGTTTTCTTCTTTGTTGGTTTCCTGGTATCACTCTTGGTGGTGCCGTTACCATTTGTGAATTATTTACTCAGGTATTATTTATCAGGGTTTGCTAACCCTAATTTATCTTCATTTTTTGGGGGTTTTCTTGTGGTGGCTCACCCATCCTCTAGACTAAGTGAATCTAGAGATTGGGTGGTTTTTTGTTTCATATTGGCTCTTTTATTGCACTGTAAGTCCTCTTTCATTTTCTTTCTCTCTATCTCTTGGTTACTTTGTGAGCTACTGTTGTTTGAGTTTGTGGGTGCAAACGGATTCGGTTAACATCTTGACCCTCCAGCCTTGACTGGTATGGATACCTGCTCTGGCCAATCCCAATTCACAACTTAGCATTTCTGGTGCTCACCTTCTGGGTGCTTATTGCTTTATTTTTTACTCTTGCTTCTTGTTTGTCTCTGGTTTTTTGCTGGTTTCTTGCTCTTATTTGTGGGTTTATTATTGTTCTGCTTGCTCTCTTTTTTGTTGTGAATCATGAGTGCTAGTGGTGCCCCTCCTACACCAAATGGTGGTGGAGGAAATGGTGGTGGTGGAGGTCCTTCTGAAACCACTCCCACTCCTATTGCTCTTATAAGCAATTTGGATGCTGGTAATCCACTTCATATTCATAACAGTGATAATAGTAGTTTTGTGCTTGTTCCTTTTAAACTTCTTGGAACTGAAAACTATAGAATGTGGAATAATGCTATGAGACTTGCTTTACAAGCTAGGAACAAGTATGCTTTTGTTGATGGTTCTTGTTTAAGGGAGTCTTACACTGATGATGTTATGTGTGCTCAATGGGATAGATGTAATGCTATGGTTCTTACTTGGATTATGAATGTTGTCTCTAGTGATGTTTACATGGGTCTTGTTTATTCTGAAAATGCTGCTATTGTGTGGAAAGACTTGAATGAGACTTATGATAAAGTTGATGGATCTGTTGTTTATAATCTGCTTCAAAAAATTGGTTCTGTTAAACAAGGTGGTAGTACTTTGGCTGATTATTATCATAGATTAAATTCTCTTTGGAGAGAGTTTGATGATGTTTCTAAGATTCCTAAATGTATTTGTGCTGTTAAGTGTGCCTGTTCTGCTAGCACTGAGTTGGCACTGCATCAGCAGATCATGAGACTCATGTAGTTCCTTATGGGCCTTGATGACTGCTATTAGCCTGTTAGGACTGCTCTTCTCACCAGGGACCCTCTCCCTGATGTGAAGGAGGCTTATGTCACTGTCTCTAGAGAGGAATCCCATAGGGGTATCCCTGACACCTCTAGTCAGACTGAGGCAAAAATGAATGCTACCTCCTTTGCTGTCAAAACTTTTAATCAAAATAGGAGAGGTAATTCCACCAGTAGTAACAACAACACCTCTAACAGACCTCCTTTTAAGGGCAATAGTACTGGAAATTTTAGGGGTCCCAACCCTAATCTTCTTTGTACTCATTGCAATCAAACAGGCCACACTATTGATAGATGTTTTGAGTTAAATGGTTATCCTGCTTGGTATAAAAAGAATGGTAATGCCTCTAAGCAATCTGGTTTTAAACATAACTTCAATGCCAATTGTGATCTAAAAGTTGGGGATAAGCAAAATTCCACTTGTGAATCCCCAACTTATTTCACCAGTGATCAAATGCAGAAACTTCTCAGCTTGATAAATGACTCTCCCAGAAACACTCAGTCCAATATGGCAGGTAGAATTTCCTTTTTTAATGCTAATATTTGGTTCAATATTCATTTCTCTAAATTTTTTGTGGGAAACACCAAGTTTACTACCAAAACCATTACCTTGGGTTGGATAATTGACTCTGGGGCCAACCAACATCTCACCACATCCATTGTGGGGATGACTAATGTTGTGGATATTTCCAATCTCAACATTTCTGTTGGTCACCCTAATGGGACTATTGCCAACATTAGTCACATTGGTAACCTTAAATTATCTAACAGTGTGATTCTTCATGATGTTCTTGTTGTTCCTGGTTATTGTGTTAGTCTGCTTTCTGTTAATAAACTTATAAAGGATAGCAAGTTATTTGTTGGTTTTGATGAGGATAAGTGTTATATTCAGGACTTGGACAAGGGGATCATTCTGGGGACTGGTAGTGAATCTGGGGGGCTCTATTTGTTTGATGATTGTAAGACCCAGAGTTTAGGTAATGCTAACTCTGCCATGACCTTTCATACCTCCAAAGACCTTTGGCATTGTAGGCTTGGTCATCCTTCTGATCATGTCCTTAATATTCTTAAGACTGACCTTCACCTGTCTAAAAATACCAACATATCTGTGTGTGAAACTTGTCATAGGGCCAAACAGACCAGAGAGCCCTTTCCTTTTAGTGATCACAAATCTAACCATCTTGGTGATTTGGTTCACTTGGATCTTTGGGGCCCTTACGAGGTTCAGAGTAAGGAAGGGTATAGATACTTCCTTACCATTGTGGATGACTACTCTAGAGCTGTATGGACTTATCTTTTGAAAACTAAAGATGAAGTTTTTGACTGGCTTAAACAATTCATAAGCCTTGTTCAAAATCAATTTGATTCTAAAATCAAAGTTTTTAGATCTGATAATGGGACTGAATTTGTTAACAACAAGATTCATACTATGCTCTCTACTATGGGTATCATCCATCAGACCTCTTGTCCTCATACCCCTCAACAAAATGGTATTGCTGAAAGGAAACATAGACACCTTCTTAATGTTGCCAGGAGTCTTATGTTTCAGGGAGGGATTCCTATTAATTTTTGGTCTGATTGTATTCTTACTGCTGTTTACTTGATCAACAGGCTCCCCTCTTCTGTCTTAAATGGTAGATCTCCCTATGAATTGCTCTATAAGAAAAAACCTAATCTCTCTCACTTAAAGTGTTTTGGCTGTCTATGTTTTTCTACTTGTCTGAATAACAGTGACAAGCTCACATCTAGAGTTGAAAAATGTGTTTTAGTTGGTTATTCTTCTCTAAAAAAGGCTTATAAACTTTTTAGTTTGGATAATAGAAGGTTCTTTTTTTCAAGAGATGTGAGGTTTTATGAAACTGTTTTCCCTTTTAAGATGAAAAACAATACAGGAAGTGAATTGGCTGATGTAGTTGCAAGTGATGCTGATCTCTTATCCTTTTTTGATAATCAAACTCTTTTAAGTCCCAATGATGATGAGAGAGCAACACCTGTTTTGGATGGTAGAGTTAACCCCACCAATGAGGATGCCTCAGTGCATCCTCAGGAGGATGACTCTGCAACCATCATAGGTGAAAACCAGCAATCCTGCTCTGAGGGCACAAACAATCTTTTTCATTTTCCTGATATACCTTTAGAGCAAAATGAGATCACCACTGAGGAAGTAGGGGAACCTGGTGTTAGAAGGTCTTCTAGACCTACCAAACTTCCTGTTAAACTTAATGATTTTGTTCTTGATAGCAAACTTAAATATGGTATTGAAAAACATGTCAATTATTCTAGACTTAGCACTATCAATTTTTGTTTTGCTACTACCTTGAATCAATCTTTTGAACCCACCTCTTATTATGAGGCTGTTAAGGGCAATAGGTGGGTTGAAGCTATGAACAATGAGATTGAGGCTCTCTTAAGGAACAATACTTGGACCCTTTGTGACTTACCTGTTGGGAGAAAAGCCATTAGCAACAAATGGGTTTATAAGATTAAATACAAATCCACAGGCACTGTTGATAAATTTAAAGCTAGAGTTGTTGCTAAAGGGTACAGTCAAAGAGAGGGCATTGACTTTGATGAAACATTCAGTCCTGTTGTTAAAATGGTTACTGTTAGATGTCTTATTAGCATTGCTGTTTCTAATGATTGGCCTCTTTTCCAACTTGATGTTAATAATACTTTTCTTTATGGGGAGTTGGATGAGGATATTTACATGACTGTTCCTTTGGGTTTTAACTGTCAAGACAAGAACAAAGTGTGTAAGTTGAACAAAGCCCTCTATGGACTTAAGCAAGCCCCAAGACAGTGGAATGCCAAGTTAACCACTGTCTTGGCTGAGCATGGCTTTATCCAAAGTAAAAATGATTATTCTCTCTACATCAAACAGTCTGATAATCTTTTCATTGCACTTCTTGTTTATGTTGATGATTTTATCATCACTGGTAATAGTGTTAAGGAAATTGATAACCTCAAAAATTTCCTTAAAACTAAATTCATGATAAAAGATCTTGGGATTATGAAGTATTTCTTAGGAATTGAAATTTTTGAAAATACCAATGGTATTTGCATGACTCAAAGAAAATACTGTCTTGAGCTTATCTATGAATTTGGTATGTTGGCTGCTAAACCAGCATCAACACCTTTACCTGAAAATTGTGTGCTTGCTGTTGATGAGAGTGAGAATGATAAATTACTTAACAATGTTTTTGAGTATCAAAGACTCTTAGGGAGGCTCATTTATCTTACCCACACTAGACCTGACATTTCCTATGCTGTTCATTGTCTTAGTCAGCATATGCATGCCCCTTTACAGTCTCATTTGAAAATTGCTCTCAGAGTTATTAGATACCTTAAAAACTCTCCTGGTACTGGCATTCAGATTTATAAAGATACTTCTTTGAAGGTTTTTTGTTTCACTGATGCTGATTGGGCAAAATGCCTTAAAACCAGGAAATCTGTTTCTGGGTATTGTGTTTTTTTGGGAAGGACTCTTGTATCCTGGAAAAGTAAAAAACAAGCTACCATTTCTAGATCTTCTGCTGAAGCAGAATATAGATGCATGGCTAGTGCCACTTGTGAAGTCATTTGGATAACCAATCTTTTGAATGATTTTCTGATTAAGTGCTTGTTTCCTGTTCACTTATATAGTAATAGTAGTTCTGCCATACAGATTGCTGCTAACCCTGTTTTTCATGAAAGGACCAAGCACTTTGAGGTTGATGCTCATTTGATTAGGGAAAAAGTTCAAGATGGAGTCATTAAGACTTTCAAGGTTGCCTCTGCTGATCAAACTGCTGACATTTTCACAAAGGCACATGGGATATCTCAACACTTGAAGCTTTGCAACCAATTGAGGCTTGTGAACATGTTTGGGAAATAATGCTCTCTTCTGCTCTCTCATTTGTCGGATTGAGGAAGGGTGTTATTTTGTTCATTCCTCCAAATGGTGCACTTAACATGTAACGTGTGATATTTGTGTTTTGTTTTCCTGTTGGGCTTATTTCTTGTTTATGGGCCTTGTTACTTTCTTGGGCCTTATGGCCGTTGGAGCGCTTGTTGTCTGATTATGCATATATTACCCTAGCAACTCATTTGCTAGGGTTAGCATTCTCTCTCTAACTCACACACTTATTGTGTGTGTTTGACTGCTCTCTTTCTCCATCTAACCATTATTGGTTATGGGAGGTTTTTCATCTGTTTCATCTTGATTATCTTGTGTGATTGAGTGAATCTTGTAGTGAGGGAGATTGGATCAACCTAGTTGGGACAATCTCACATTTATCTTGTAATCGTTCGACTAGCATCCATTTGGGGACTAGTCTTTATTTTTTTGTTTCGTACTCTGATTTATAATAAAAATACACCAAGGGGTGGTTGGTTGGGTGTAAGATCTACTTGTTTTGTTTCGATATTATGTTTTTAACAATTAGATCTCCTAGTAAATTGTATTGTACAAACAGAGCTTAAAGGTGTGTCAAGTAGGCGAACAATTAAAGCTTTTTAAGGTGAGTATAAATATTTGATGCGACATGACCAACATCAAGTGTAAAAAAAATGGAATTAAAAGTCCATCGAATCTGTCATGCCTACTACTCTTTCTCAATTCTAAAAATTGTCTCAAACATTCAACAAAGATCATATTAGCATAAGAAAGTCATATATTTGAAATTAGAGACCTTGATTGTTAATTGAAGTATTTAAAAGCCTTTTCATATATAGACCCGCGGAATCAATGTTTCAACTCTAATGGGTCGAAACAGGAAAGATAAAAGTTGATAGTACAAAATAAGTGTGGATGAAGAGATTTTTAACACTTCAAAAACCTTTTTTAAGCCTGAAATGTATTTTAAGCATATTTTGTTAGGTATTTGGTACTCAGTTTCTTGGATCCATTGGAGCAACAACCTACGGGATAATATGCATGGCTAACAAAATACTACACAGGTCATTATCTTATTTTGTTATTACTAAATACCGATATGGGTCTTAATGGGTCAGCTCGGGTTGGTTTGACAAAACTTTGGGCATGTTATATTACATTCGATATACCCTGAATCAACACTTTTTAGAGAGTAGCTGCAAGTAGAAATATAGGATAACCTTGAAAAGATATGAGTTCCTAACTAATCATGTTATGCACCGTACTTAATAATAGCATGAATTCGATTCACGTCTTCTGGGAAAATCATAGCAGCCACAACTTGTTTTACTACGACTTGTGTCTTTAGACTTGAATTGAATAATTGTATATGTCCTTATAGCCAGTTTTTGTCATAATAAGTCTTGCTGCTACACATATGCCAACACGTGAAACATGAACCACGAACCACTAAGCCATATATAGTTTTTTCCTGAAAGTATAAACATCAAAGCAACTATTAAATAGGCTTATGTGCGTACTAAAACATTGAAAAGAAAATATTACTTGACGCAAATAAACACAAAGAACGAAGTTCTCAGATTTTGATATGTACAACACAAATAATGGCTGATTATTAAACTTTAAACACAACATGATAACACCGAGAAATTTTAGACTATACTAGACGAGTACCCACGCATAGCGGCGGGAATACCTAGCGACAAATAGTTAACAATATGAAAAATGTTTAGCAGCCGATAATAACATTACTCCATTTTAAATGTAATATATCTATAGACTAAAGAGAGAAAGGAATCATACCTATATTCAAATCAACATGAATGAGGTTATTGTCTACTCCAATCCAATCGTGTGTCTTAAAAAAGGATTAATAATTACTTTATTTTAAAGTTAATTGATAACTGATAGTAATATAACGTTGGTTATTTGATGTTTGATATTGGCAGACATATACATATAAATGTTTGAACATCAGGTCATCACCCCTCTTAAATCGATATATTATTGGTGTGGACTATCTTGACGTTTCTATTACATTAACTGGATGAATTAGAGTATCTGTTTTCTCATTAAATTCTCATGCGTGACATGATAATGGGTAGTGGTTGATATACAATCCTCAAATTTGAGCATATCATATTAGCCAGACCTAAGGGTTTAGGTATCGAACAAGAGTATCGTTACTTAAAATCGTATGCTTCTACTTAAAAAATTAAAAACATGCTTGTCGAAAATAACCAGCAGTTGAATCAACTGAGTGTTGATAATCGATAGTTGAGTCAATAAGTATTGCTTCTCGAACTATCGAATTCTATTAATTGAAAAAGTATATTGTATGTTGTGCGTTTTTGAAGTAAAGACAATGTAATCGTTTTTGTAGGGTTTAATCCCTACAACCCTGATTACTAGATGCGGAAAAGACGATCGTGAAGTATACACACATAAGCAGAATCGAATCGACAGAAAAGTTATCGACGCCCACAAGGTAAATCCCTAACCGATTACGATTAGTTTATTGAAAGAATGACGTGTTTGGTTCGTTCCCCCTCACCTCCTTTTATAGAGATGAGGGGGAACCGACTCTTACAATGACTCCGGGTCGGGTTGGGCTTAGACATTGCCAACCGACCTTTATTCTTGCTGATTAGGAAACTAGACTCTTATTACCCTAGACATCGATTTAGGCTAATACTATGACTAAACATAACAATTTCCACCTTAGGCATATATTAGCCTATCCCAACACTCAGCAATTCCAAGCAGTGTTGTAACTTGCGTCCAGGTACCACCTTCGTCAAGGCATCCGCAGCATTGTGTTCAGTACCCACCTTCAGAACTTCAACCGTATTTGCTTCCAAGACTTCTCTGATAAAGTGATAACGCACATTGATGTGCTTTGTCCTTTCATGAAAAACATGATTCCGCGATAAGTGAATCGCGCCCTGGTTATCACAATTAACTGCAACAGTGTTGAGCTTCACGCCCAACTCTTCCAAGAGTCCTCTTAGCCAAATAGCTTCCTTCACAGCCTCCGTAAGGGCCATATACTCTGCCTCTGTAGTTGAAAGAGCCACCACGTGTTGTAGCGTTGCATTCCAGCTTACAACACATCCCTGTATTAAAATTGCGTAACCAGTGAGAGACCTACCCTTATCCGGATCCTTAGCGTAGTCTGAATCAACAAAAACTGTTACGTCCACATGGTTGCCACGATTTGTCCCATACACCAAACCCACGTTTATAGTGCCCTGCAAATATTTCATAATCCACTTCACTGCTTTCCAATGGAGTTTACCCGGATTCGCCAAATATCTGCTAACTACACTTACTGCATACGCTATGTCTGGCCTCGTGAACACCATCAAGTACATTAAGCTCCCAACCGCATTTGCATACGGCACCCTACTCATTCTTTCAACATCACAATCCCTAACCGGGCAATCCTTCAACGACAGCTTGAAGTTCCCACCCAATGGTGTCTGAACCGACTTCCCATTGTCCATTCTAAACCTTTTTAAAACTTTAGAAACATACCCGGATTGTGACACCCTCAGAATCTTGCGACTCCGATCCCTGACGATCTCCATACCAAGAATCTTCTTTGCTTCCCCGAGCTCTTTCATGTCAAACTCCCTTTTAAGCAAAGACTTGGTAGCCGCGATCTCAGCCTTGCTTTTACAAGCAATCAGCATATCGTCTACATATAACAATAGATAGATATACTCCCTTGGTGCATAACTCCTGTAATATACGCAGCTGTCGTAACTGATACGCTTAAACCCGTTGCTCAGCATATACTCATCGAACCTCTTGTACCATTGCCTAGGTGACTGCTTCAAACCATAAAGAGATTTCTTTAACAAACATACCTTGTTACCTTGTTCAAATCCCGGTGGCTGCCTCATGTAGATCACTTCTTCAAGATTTCCATGTAAAAACGCCGTCTTTACATCAAGCTGCTCCAGCTCATAATCTTTACACGCAGTCAATGCAAGTATAACCCGAATAGATGTGTGTCGAACTACCGGAAAAAATACTTCATTGTAATCAATACATGCCCTTTGTGTGAATCCACGAGCTACCAAGCTTGCCTTGTACCTAGGCTTTTGAACACCTTCAATCCCTTCCTTTATTTTGTACAGCCATTTGCAGCTCACCAGCTTTTGCCCAGCTGGATGATCTACTAACACCCAGGTCTTGTTCTTCTTCAGAGAATCCATCTCTTCTTTCATAGCAGCTTTCCACTTAGAACTGTCTTCACAACCAACTGCTTCCTGGTATGTCAATGGTTCATGAGTATCTTCTTCCTCTGCTGCAGCGAACGCGTAAGCAACCATATTACTCTCATCCCGAAACCTTGCCAGTTTCGTTCTTGTCCTTGGCTCTCTATCCCGAACCAATTGATAATCTGTGAGATCCGGTGGATGATCAATTTCTTGAACCCCTGCACCTTCATCATAGCCATCTTCCTGATCTGTCTGGTCTTCCTCAGGCGTATGATTATTTAACCTCTGCAGTTCCACCTCAAACTGTAATTCTTCAACAGACTTATCTTTACCTGCACCAGTATCCTTCAACGTGTCTTTATACATGACACTTTCATTGAAGACCACGTTCCTGCTTGTGACTATTTTAGGTGATTCATTATCAAGCCTATATAGTCTGTATCCCTTCACACCTTCAGGATACCCCAAAAGAACGCATTTTACCGCTCTCGGCTCGAGCTTACCTTGTTTAACGTGTGAATACGCGACACAGCCGAAAACCCTCAACATCCCATAATCACTAGGATGTCCCGACCACATCTCCATAGGTGTCTTCTTCTCAATCGCTGTCGATGGTGACCTATTTATAAGATATGCGGCCGTACATGTCGCTTCCGCCCAGAAGGTCTTGGGCAATCCAGACTGTATTAATAAACAGCGTACCTTGTCCATAAGAGTTCTGTTCATCCGTTCTGCTAACGCATTCTGCTGCGGCGTCCCGGCAACTGTCAAATGTCTAGCAATCCCACTCTCAGTGCATAGCTGATTAAACTCCCGGTTACAGAACTCAAGACAATTATCCGTCCTAAGCTTCTTAACCGTCCTCCCAGTCTGATTTTCTACTAACTGCTTCCACTCTTTGAACTTTTCAAATGCTTCGTGTTTGAACCTGAGAACATAAACCCATACCCTTCTGGAATAATCATCGACAATAGATAAGAAATACCTCTTACCTCCCAATGATTCCACCTGAGACGGACCCCATAACTCTGAGTGAACATAGTCTATCACTCCCTGAGTAGTGTGCCTTCCTACACCGAAACGTACTCGATGTGACTTTCCCAGAACACAATTCTCACAAAAATCGAGCTTACCTAGACTCTTCTTGCCAAACAAACCCTGCTTTTCCAGCACGTGTAGTCCCGCCTCACTGATATGTCCCAGTCTTTTATGCCAAACCTGCACAAGACTGTCTTTTTCTTCAATACTAGCATAAAGCTCACCGACCAATGCATGGCCATCCAATGAGTACACACAGTTCTCCCTTCGGGTTCCATATATAATAACCCTAGAACTATTAATCACCTTGACTTTGCCCGACTGCAATTTTACGGTATATCCCTCTTTTTCAAGAGTTCCCAGTGATATCAAGTTTCTTTTCAGTTCAGGAATGTACCTGACATTGTGTAACACAAAACTTGACCCATCTTTCAGTTGTACCTTTACCTTGCCAATGCCCCTGATCTTGCACTCCCTGTTGTCTCCCAACAGTACCCTGCCCCCATCGCATTCCCGAAAATCAAAAAATACATCTAACCTGGGTGACATGTGATATGAACCACCTGAATCCATGATCCAATCTTGCAGTCTCTCTGCACTCATCACCATCATCACCTCAGAATCGTCATAAATCGAACCACTAGAGCTTGGTTGATCATCTTTCTTGACGTAAGCTTTTGACTTCTTACGATTATTCTTCGGACAGTCTCTTCTCAAGTGCTCCTCAGATTGGCAAATGAAGCATTTGAGTCTTCCACCTCGAGACTTCGATCTTGACTTTCCCTTTGACTGATGTGAATTCTTGCGATAAGTTCTTCCCCTCACGTATAACCCTTCACCATCATCCCCCTTCGCCTTGAACCTTTCTTTGATTTCCTTTGAATTTAGTGTGGCCATCACGTCCTCCAAAGTCAAATCTTCCCGTCCATAAAGTAAGGTATCCACAAAGTGTTCGTATGATGCTGGTAAAGACGTGAGTAACAATAAAGCAAGATCTTCATCCTCGAATTTTACCTCAATATTTGCTAAATCGAGAACGATTTTGTTGAACTCATCTATACGCTCGGAAATCTTTCGTCCAGACGGCATGTAGAATGTATACAACTTCTTCTTCAGGTACAACTTGTTGACCAAACCCCCGCTGCAGTCGGCTCCCCGGTAACCTCTCTCAGGACCTTGTTACCTAAACACAAAATCATGGCACTGTGAGCTTTCTTGTCAAGCTTATATTTCTCTTCAGCTTCCATAGTTGTGGGTAAAACCTCCAGAGCTGCTTCGCATCCGTTCTGGATTAATAAAGCACGCATCTTGATTCTCCATAACCGAAATCACCAGTTCCATCGAATTTCTCGATGTCAAACTTGGCTCCCGTCATTCTTTATCCTTTTGTTGATTTGCTAAACCTTGTGAAAACCCTCACAATCACAAACCGACAAAATCCCTTCGGTAACTCGCTAAACCTTGTGATACGTTAAACCTCACAATCACGAATTACGAAGTCCCTTTGTGTAAAATAACTTCAAAGTACTAACCTTTTGTTTTATATAAAAACAAAAATAACACCTCTAAAAACCTTAGCCCAAATTTAAAGCCAAATTTAGTAAATGGTTCTTAGAACCTTGGCCCAATAACTTTCCTGACCCAAGAGAAAAACCCCTTTGAAGTATATATTACCTGTGGTTGACTTTTAATAAAGAAAAAGAACGAATAATTTATCTTCTTCTTCTTTATCTCCTTTTATTTGTGACTCCAGCCACCACAAAACAAAAACACAACCACCACACTTTTCCGTCGAACTCAACCTGCTGTCGAAATCAGTGTAGCCCAAACAGAATGCACCCTCCTGCTCCTAACTAAAATCGAACAACAAAAATCCTCTTCTGCGATCGACCTAGAAACCAGTGAGATCCTCGATAACCTGAGCTCTGATACCACTTGTAGGGTTTAATCCCTACAACCCTGATTACTAGATGCGGAAAAGACGATCGTGAAGTATACACACATAAGCAGAATCGAATCGACTATTAAGTTATCGACGCCCACAAGGTAAATCCCTAACCGATTACGATTAGTTTATTAAAAGAATGACGTGTTTGGTTCGTTCCCCCTCACCTCCTTTTATAGAGATGAGGGGGAACCGACTCTTACAATGACTACGGGTCGGGTTGGGCTTAGACATTGCCAACCGACCTTTATTCTTGCTGATTAGGAAACTAGACTCTTATTATCCTAGACATCGATTTAGGCTAATACTATGACTAAACATAACAGTTTTGACCAAACAACCGTTTACCTCTCAGTTGTTATTCCAGCTCCTACTTTTTCCGTCTATATTTGAAGACCAGTAGAAAAATGTTACAAAACGTAATGGATACCAAGTTTTTAAAGATTGTGTAGAACATTTTTATACATATATCTTTGGAACCATCAAGATCTTTACATTTTGGTATGGTTTTCCCTTGTCCATCTTCACTTTTCAAACAACAAAAAAACAAACGAAATGACAACCACACCTCATTAACAAGACAATTAAAAAAGATAGGGTTATTTTAAAAAGAAAATTGTTTAATGTCCACTTAAAAGCAGGATGGTCAATCCAATTTTTCATGACTAATTTTCTGCATCTCACAAAATCACTCGTTAAATTAGACTCATTTGTATAGACGGAAATTTCTTATCATAAATTATTAGCCATTATGAGCAAAATGAACCATAAATTGTTACACACAGTACATCTAATCATAAATTAATTACCCAATCCTGATGAAGTAACTACTATAAGAAACTATTTTCGATATAAACTCTGTTAACTAGTTATCTACCATATACAGTAATCCATAATGATTTTAATCAATAACCTTACATTTAGCAACAATCCAATTAACTACCGGACCTGCAAATGAGTATTAACAACATCACGTGGCGTTATAATAGCAGTTACAAGCGCCCCAATCACAATTCCTGCAATGGCATAAAGAACCAACTTCACATCACTCACACCAACACCGCCACACCACTTGACGCTCATTATGGCGCCTCATACGTGCCAAAATGCACAGACGTAAATGACGCACTCAACGCATACATATCGCCACCTAACTGGCTCCTTGTTTATGCCTAACACAACCATAGAGCTTATGGGTATCATGCAAAACAGTAGGCTAAACCAAATAGTCCGAAGATCGTTCGAAGATCGTCTTCTAATCGCGCCATAGCCACGTGTAGAAGACTATCAAAACTATCTTGTAAATTCACATCCTGGGTCATGTTTATAATCAAATCAACAATGTTTAAATACTCAATTGAATAAGAGATTTAATTAAAAGCATGAAAGAAACACAAACTAACATTATTTAATATATGTAAACATCATTGACCATAACATTTCAACCACACTAAAAAAGGTTATTTGGAGCTATTTTCAGAAGTACAAGTCACCATAATATGTGGGGTCGCACAATTGCATACAAAGTACCCGTAGATTGGGTCAACACACAAGAAAAACATAAACTCAAACACCATAGGATTAGGCAAGATCCTGTATTGTCATGGTAGTGTCACGGTAGTGTCGTGGTAGCTTCGGCTGATGGTGATGGCGATGTCTATCGACGGTGGTCGAAGATTTACCTTAGGGGTGTAGGTACGTTAGAAAGAGAGAAGGGAAGAGAATGATGTTTGTGTGTCGAAGGTTTTTGGGTGTGTGTTTATATGTGATGTGAGGTTGACAGTTTCAAGTGTTGCTCAAATCATTTCCTGTTTTAAAAGTTATTGTTGTGTTCAGTCAACTTTGAATTACAAACCGTATACAACTATTATATGAACATTTTACCTTGGATATTCATTATTTGTGATTCATTTGTAAGAGAATGTAACATTTCCTTAATAAGTATCATTACCTTACATTGTTCCATACATGAGAAGTTTAAATTACTTTTATTGTTTTCACTATTTCCATATATATTGAATTGTTGAATTTTTTCAACTTTTTCAACAATCATGATACACCCTTTATTTTAGACTATATTTGGATTCGAGTGTTGCACACCTTTTGCTACAACATAATCACGAGTCAGTTAATTGAGCTACATATCAGACTCTGCATAATAAGAGAACATAGTCTAAAACATGATTAAGAAAAAATACAATTGGAATGAATTTAATTCATAAAAACAAAAGAAATGATAAAAGAGTTTAAATGAGATTTGTATAATTATCTCTCCTAAAATATAACTACCCCATCATTTGAGCCATTTTTCATCGGAAAAGTACAAATGATTGGTTCTTTACTAAAATATACGGTGTTGAAAACATTGGCAAATCAAGGGCAGTTGTAAACCTTTCGTAACTACAGATGAATCATTGGGATTGTGTATGTGTTTTTGTATGAGTGCTTGAGAGAAAAAGAGGTTTATTAAAAAACCCATAAATGTTGATTGAAACTGCTCGATTAATTTGAAAAAATAGTAGCTTAACATAGGAAACTTGTATTCATAGTCATATTTGTGATTTTTTTAACAAAATTAGTTTAATTTTTTAGTGTGTACAATTACGAAACGTTAGCTTTCTAGAAAAATGAGTTTTATATAAATAATTAATTTTAACAAAAATAACTTATTTCATTTAATAATTACGGAGTAATATTTTTTGTGCTTACACTTCTTGTACATTGATAATATTTATGGGAATATTTTTAATTTTGCAAGTATAAAGGAGTTGTAAATTATTTCATTTTATTAGTAAATATAAAAGCTATTAAATAGACACGTACTCTTCATTTTATTCTAATATGGCAAATGTACTATTTTATGTACTCATTTGCCCATTAAACTTGTTAGTTTGTCACAATATCACCAATATGACCGGATCTATTTCTATGTTATTTTTTATAACGCGAAATGACTAATTTACCCTTATCCCCTCCTCCCACCATCTTATTTGTGTGTGATCGTGTGTGGCCTTGTCTTATTTTTTTTCTTTCATACATTTACAGAATGCAAATCCCTTTTTAAGTTTCATATCTCTTGTTTCTCTTCTTTCATACTTTTACAGAATGCCAAACCAACCAGATATGACTGACTGCTAATCTTAGTCCTGTCATCCATCACACCAAACCCTTCAACATTCAACACCCTCGAAGCATTAAAGCTCCCCTTAACCAACTGGACAACCTTTGACAAATCAAAAACCAAAGCATCGTGATCCCTATTCTCCATCTCCAAAAAACCCAACAAGACAATCCACCCAACAATGATCCCAGCTCTAATAAACTACCATCAGCAATACCGAACGGAAACATACCTATCCAATGAACCCCAACCCGAGAAATCAATCCACCATCAAAACGAAAAAAACAAATCAAACCACCAAATAAACCCAGATTGATGAAAGAATAGATAGGACGAGATGGATTAGAGAAATAGGAATTGAATCTAGGTCTCGGAGCATTGATTTGTTGACATGTTATTATTTTTTGACCAAGATGGATTAGAGAAATAGGATTGATGAAAGATGGATTAGAGAAATATTATTTTCTGACGAGATGGATTAGAGAAACAGATTGATGAAAGAATAGATAGGACGAGATGGATTAGAGAAACAGGAATTGAGGATAGAAGATGTACTGATTTTTTTTATTTTTTTTTTTAAACTGGGAAGATGTACTGATGAAGAGGAGGGTCATCCTAGTGGAGTAGAGGATTTTGAGTTGGGGCAAAGAAATGAGAGGATAATCATCTTCTGGAAGTGTGAATTCAACGGTTTGGAGTTAGATAGGAGGTAGGAACAGTTAAATTTCTGACAAGGATTAAGGAATGAATGGGATAAGGGTGAATTAGTCATTTCATAACTAATTTTGTGACTAATTTACTAATAATATAAAAAAACCGGTATAGCCGGTAACAAGTGACCCATATTGGTGATACTGTGACAAATTAACAAGTTCAATGGGCAAATAAGTACATAAAATAGTACATTTGCCATATTGGAACAAAATTAAGTGTACATGTCTATTTTATACTCCCTCCGTCCCAAAATTATAGTCCACGTTTCCTTTTTGGTCTGTCCCAAATTAATTGTCCACTTCCAAAACTTCTAAAAATAGGTATGAATTTTAGATCAAGATTACTAGATTACCCTTAATTGAAATCATAATTACAAACTTTAAAAAGGTTCTAAATTAATTGGTTAAGGATAAAATTGTCTTTCTACAAAAAGTAAGAGAAAGAAAGCTAAAAAGGTGATACTTTTCTTAAAATGTGTGTTTTTTGTCGGAGGACAATAATTTTGGGACGGAGGGAGTAGCATTTACCCTTTATTATATCAAAGTTGTAAAGTAGAGTTGTTGAGTGGTTGGTGGTGGTCCTTGAAGTGAAGTATTTGTACGTAAATTTTTGTGAAGAGATGATTCGGCTTATATATAAGTATGAAGATATGAGAAAAGATTATGAAAAGATTAGCAAAGAAAAGTACTAATGCTACAAATCATTTCACTTGGTTATCTACACACTTATCTTTGGCTATCACGTTGTATGAAATTTTCATTGCGTGATTTATTTATGGGAATTTCTAACATGTGCCCCAAGATACATGTTTGAGTTTATATAAAAGTAAAGTTTAAATGTATTAAATGCAAATTGTTATTTATTTATGGTGAATTTTGAGTGTATTTAATGTGAATTAAATGTATTTTATGATATAAAAGGAAAGTTGGTGTTTAATAAACATACCTTAACATGTTCTTGAGGGCACATGTTAGAAAAACCCTTTATTTATTCATTAACTATATAACTGAATATTGTAGTCTTCATTTTGTGTTTATACAGAGCTTTGTGATCGGAGACCAATTGATTTCTCGTAAAATAAAGAAAGAATGTGGATATGAACAGAGACGGAGCCAGGATTTAGAGTTAAGGATGGCCGAATTTTTTTTACGATCGCAATAACGACTAATGGTAGACACAAACACCATTTATTAACTATTATTCTTGGTTACCATCGAAGGTAAACAATCATACTATAATTATTGGTTACTTATTCTTCACTCGTACATAATTTCTACTCAATTTATGGCTTTTTAATATGCTAATAATTTATATATCCAAGTTATTGCATTTCAAAGAAAATGTAAATCACATACTCTTTTTGTCCAAGAGCATGCATCAAAAATCTATGTTTAGAATCATAGATAATTTGTACTAGCAAATTAAGAATTAAAGGTTATTGATTTGTTAAAAGAACTTTAAAAAAGACTTTAAAACATCAAGAAAATATTCATAAAAGTACCTACTATGGGAGGTCCAAGAATAAGTTTAAAAAGTTTAAAGAGGTTTATATTTATTTCAATCATAGTGAGAGTTTAGTTTATATATATGTGGCATGAAGAGGTTCTAAATCATAGACCTCCTCAAAATCATAAAACATTAAATGCATGTGTTATGTGAAAGAATTATAAAACTTTAAAACTTTTATATCATAATATAATTATGTTCAAAAAATTAAAAGGTTAAAAAAAGGTATAGGTGGCATGAAAAATTAAATTTTGCCTTCAAACTAAAATTAATATAAAAACAGAAACTATACACTTTGAATAATGTAGTTCCTATTTTCATGCAATCTGACAAAAACATAAGTACTATAGTACAAGTTTAGTTATTAAAATATTTTTTTTACTTTTTCATCACATTCCTTCCTCTTCGACAACCCCTCCATCTTCATCTTCAACAATTCTCTAAGGCTAGAGGGAGTGGGACTTAACTCACCCGCGGGTTGGTTAAAGCCACGTGCAGCCCCCACCCCCCATATAACTCGCGCACGATTTTTTAGTTGGAAACAAAAAAAAAACAGGCCAAACTCACCTGGGTGAGTTTTATACAAATGGGTCCTACAATTTTTTTTATACCGTTACTTTTTAAAATAATAAAAAAAAACTTTTTCTAATACCCCTTTTTACTTATAAATACCTAACAAAAACTCTTATTTTTCAAACACACATTCAAATTCGATACACATTTCACACATTCTCCCAAATCACTAAAAAATAAAAAATATCGACGTATACGAGTTATTTTTTGCCACTGAAAATCCAGAAGTCGCAACGAAACGCAAGTGGGTTTTTATTAAAAAAGCGTTGCATTTTATTAAAAGACGACGTATTGCTAATCGAGTACCAAGAAACGTCATAACTCGAGACCGAATAGGTGCTCATGATCGGTTAGTTGCGTCTTTTTTTCGGCGAACCCAAGATACGATGCGAAAGAGTTCAAAAAAGTTTTTCTAATGGGCCGCCCCCTTTTCAACTGGATAGTTAGTGAAGTGACTCACCATTCTGCATACTTTCATAATAATGTTGATTGTACCAGAAAAGAAGGTATTTCGCCGTTGTTAAAGTGCACATCGGAAATTCGTCAATTGGCATACGGCGTCGTTCCTGGTTTTCTAGATGAGTATCCGCAAATGAGCGTAAGAACTTCTCGAGAATCAATTGATCATTTCGGTAGTGCTGTTATGGAAATATTTGGGGCCGCGTATATGAGAAAGCCCACGTATACTGATGTTCAGAAACTTTATGCACATCATGAAGCAAAGCACGGATTTCCAGGGATGATAGGAAGTCTTGATTGTACAGACTGGGAGTGGTTCGGTTGTCCAACTGCCTTTAAAGGGCAATATGTTCGACGAGATCATGGACCGAATCCATTCATTTTACTTGAAGCTGTTGCGTCGCAGGACTTGTGGATATGGCATGTATTTTTTGGTGTTTCTGGGTCGAACAACAACATCAACGTTTTATATCAGTCCCCTTTATTTAATAATGTGAAAACCGGACGAGCACCTGAGGTGGAGTTTGTGGCTAACGGTGTACACTATCCATGGGAATAATATCTTACGGACGGAATATATCCGGAATTGGCAACACTTGTTAAAACAATTCCCGAACCATCATGCAATGACCATAATAGGATTTTATATAAGCAGAAACAAGAATCCGCAAGAAAAGATATTGAAAGAGCTTTTGGTGTTTTGAAGAAGAAATGGACCATATTAGCCAATCCTGCACGACCTTTACGGAAAGAAAGAATCATGAATATGATGTACACATGCATCATATTACATAATATGGTTCGAAAGTTTAAAAAAAAAAGCAATATCTCCTAAATGGTTCCCAGAAGAAGAAATTCAACGGGATGATGTGTTTCAAACCCAAGAACACATGCTACGAGTTATGCGGCACATCAGCTCCGCGCAAGAACATCATAATCTTCGAGCAGATTTGGTCGAGCATTTATATGCAAATGCTTAATTTATTATGTTTTTTTTATATTTATGTTTTTTTTAAATGTTGTTTTTAAATTTCCTATGTATCGTCTTTTAATTTCGTACTGTGTTTTAATTTTCTATGTACCCGTATATTAATAAAATGTATGAATAAAAAATATTTAATAAAAAGATAGGGTGATGTGGAGTGAGTTTGGGTGAGTGTCATTACCTCCTGTGGTGAGTTTGGGTGAGTTTTGGTAAGTTTGATAAAAAAAAAGCTGACGTGGCGCTGAGATGACGGTGAGTGAGTTTTCACCCACTCCCACCAGCCTAAAGAACTCAATCAAACGATTAATTATACCATTTTAAATAGTAATAACCAAGAGTGTGCTTAGATATACGTTATTGGCACGGGCTAGAATGAAGAGATCACAAAACTTTGGCTGGAAACCAAGCTACTATATGGGTTGCTTGGGTAGGTTGGGGGTGGCCGAGCACCCGCTAGCTACCCCATTAGCTCCTCCCCTGGATATGAATGTCTATTCAAATATTACTATGGAGATATACTTAACTTATATTATACTAGCATCGCACCCGCACAATGCAACGGCGAGTACACGATAACTATCTTTTTAGCGAATAAATATTACAATTTACTAAGATTTAAATTAAAGTTAAAGTAGTAAAAAAATTAAATTAACTTAAATAAACTCATTAAAAACGAAAAACTTAAAATTTAATAAAATTATATCAAAATAGAGAGCCAATTTTCAATTTGAGATTATAAAAAAATAAATATATCAAAAGATATTTTAATTTAAAGATAAAAGTTTTTTAAATTGTTTGTTATTAAGGTTGTTACAAAAGTTTGTTATAAAAAATATGGATAGATGAGATCAATTTAACAAAATATGATTTAAGCAAGGGTTTAAATTTAACCTTCATATCTTAATTTTTGGTTTGAAGTTAGGTTTGAAAATTTTAGGTTCGGGATTAAAATCGGAGTTAAGATCGGAGTTAGCCTCTTTATCTTTTATATAATAAAAGAATTAGATTTTTTGAGATTTTTAGTAAAAAGTGGAGGTTGTGAAAAAAATAATTGAACCAATCAAATGATTTGATTTTGACACATAAACATAATGAAGCAATATGATTGGTGCAAAAAAGTCAAAATTAAAATCAATTTAGTCAAAATTAAAAATTTTGATGGAGGATTTTGATAAAAACACACAAAAATATATGTGTCAAATTTAGAAAAATAAAAACATTAAAAGGGAGGAGGAGATTGATAAAACTTTAATAGTTTAATTTTAAATAAATTAGATGAACTTAAGTGTAAAATTATAACTTTTCATATTTTTTGGTAACTTTATAAAATAAACAAAATACCCCCCCTTAAATTGTATACCCTCTTTATATTTTAAAAATACAACATATATATTATATTAAAAAATCAAAAAATCACATGATTATAAATATTCAAATAAAAATACAAATTATTTTCTAATTCTATTTTGAGACTTAACAAAGTTAAGCAATGTAGTTTACGTAAATTATTACTAACTTGAATATAAATATCAAAATGAATGCGGACCTGAGATATCGATGTGAGATTAAAATAAATAAATGGGATTCTACATATTACAAAAATATACGTATATTTTTTCAAGTCGTTATGTGTTACTTAACACACAATGTCTAGAAAATGATAGCTAACATTTCAATTAAATAAAGTCAAATCCTTTGTGCAATAAATATTTATACAAAATCTCATTTAATATTTTATCACATAATGAAAAATCATTTAAAACTAATGGCTCCATGAGCATCGTAACTATTTAAATATTAAAAATTTAATATTGTTTTATGGAATAATATTAAGCATTAAAAAATCATGAATTTACGAATCATGTACGTGTAAAGTTGATGTAAATAGCTAATTTATTAATAATTAAGATAAAACTATTTAGAATAAAATACTGAAAGTAAAAAGAGTATGAAATTCAAAAAATAAAAATTGAGGTGAGTTTATATTAATTACACGGTGCACATTAAAAAACAACATAATTAAACATATAAACATTAAATATATATATATATATATATATATATATATATATATATATATATATATATATATATATATATATATATATATATATATATATATATATATATATATATATATATATATATATATATATATATATATATATATATATATATATATATATATATATATATATATATATATATATATATATATATATAAATAATATAAATAAAATCGTTATAACGAAATTACTACTTAATCTATCCTTTATTTTTAAAATCCGTGCGTGTACGGGCATTAAAACTAGTATGATAGTATAGATAAATAATTAAAAAATATTTATTGTTTTAAAATTTTCAACTATATATAACTTTTTTATAAAGATTTTGATAGAAATTAGTTTTATTAAAATCAATAGTGTAATGGGAAAAAAACATGTTTACCAAAAAAAAAAAATTAAAAAAAAAAAAAAAAAACATGTTTATTTGTTATTTTATCTAGCATTGAGTTATCCTACGTTATAACTCTTTCCAATACAATTTGATATTTTCATATTTTATTTTGAATGTTACACGACACAATTACCATAATGTCGCATATCGTCAATTATCTTTCGCTATACAATTTTCGCGATTATGCTCGGGTACTCGTCTAATGTAGTAGAACAAACGAAATTAGAAAAGATCCAGCAGTGAAGACTGTGTTATATAGATGAAGGGAGATAAAACTTATATGTGTGGAGGCGGTGAATTGGTAAGCTAAGTGTCACTTTAGTTAAAGGTGCAGGTTCAATTCGCAACTCAACCTTTTCTATATCTTTTTTAATTAAATCAATAACATTTCTATCTTTTCACTATTTGAGATACAAATGTTCAAAAATCTCAAATAAACCGAAAACAAAATCTAAACCAAACTTGTTAAAACGGAAACGAACTACAAATTCGTTTTTCAAGTTCGATATAAGTTTGACAATCGGAATAAAAAACAGAATTTATGATATAGGATGACGGTAACATATCAGTGTGAAATCAAGATGAAAATAAATAATGTTTTATGTCAATGAAAAATAAAAATGAAAATGACGAAGTTGGATAAACTAAAAAATCTTACTACTCGGCAATTGTATACAAGTAAAAGAGTATATGAATATTGACTTCTTTTTTTGAACGGCAATTTATTCAAACAAATAGCAAGGCGTTAGATTATAATACAATAAGATTAGGATTCTTAAGCCAATCTACTCAAGAAAATGAGCTTTTACTTCTAAACCTACACCAAGTAAACGAACTAGATTTAACATTCTCAAAAATAATCGACTCAAGAGGGGCTGTAGAATCGAATAAAGTCTTGTTACGATGCATCCAAGTGTGCCACCACGCCACATAAAACACCCCTTCAAACATCAGCTTAAGATTGTGAGGAAGTCTCGTCGAAGTAAACCAGGTGAGCCACTGATCATAATCTTGCACATCCGTATCCTCCATATTCCACCATAAATAGATTTTCTTCGCAATCTGTCTCGATAAAGGACAAGCGAAGAAAGTATGGCTTACCGTTTCAACATCCTGGTTGCATATTGGGCACATAAGAGTAGGGGTGCAAACGAGCCGAGCTTTTATCGAGCTATTCGAGCTCGAGCTCAAGATCGACTCGATCGAGTCGAGCTTTTATCGAGCTCAAGCCCGAGCTCAAGCCCAATAATAGGGCTCGAAACATATAATGAGCCGAGCTCGAGCTTTTGATAGCACGGGTCGAGCTCTTATCGAGCTTTTCGAGCCTTAATAAAAAGAATTTATATAAGTAAATCAACGTTGATTTGAATATTAACCTTATTATAAAGGATAACTTTATAAAATATTGAATAATTTATTGATAGTCGTTATCATAGTTTAATAAAAACATAGAATTTGTGGTGGTGTGTTAATATTAGTGATGTATTTGTTTCATATATAAAATTTCGAGCTTTTCTAGCTAAGCTCGAGCTTTGCTCGAGTCCTTATCGATCCGAGCTCAAGCCTTAACGGTTAAAGCTCGACGAGCTATCGAGCCGATCTCGAGCCCACCTTTTATGTTTCGAGCCCGAGCCCGAGCCCTGTTAAGCTCGGGCTCAGCTCGGCTTGGTTGCACCCCTACATAAGAGTATCAATTTCCATGCCCAGTTGAGATAAATTAAACCGCATATTGTGCACATATGAATATTGACTTTTTTATTGATGACTTTTTCGGTTTATATAGCCAAATTGAATAACATTCAGCACAAGTCATACTTAAACACGGACTCAATTGAATAAAGAGTAAGTTACACCGTTTGTCTTTGTGGTTTCGGTTGACTGCAAACTTTCAACCTTTGATAAATAAATTTGCACCGTTCAACCTTAAATAGGAAACGTTTTTTGTCGTTGGTCCTCGTTTTAACGACACTCAATAACGCTACACAATACAACACTCAATAACGCTACACAATACATATGGGATTATTAGGTATAAATAAGACCAAGTCTAGTTTGTGAGCTTGGGACATTATAGTTTTACCATTATAAATAATGGTTCTTAATAAAGGTATACCTACGGGTATATTCACCACTCACCATCCAACAACGTGGACGATTGTTGTAAATCGTTAATTTGAAGCACAAGTTTTTTTAGTTAAAAGATATCTTAAAAAGCCTAGAGTAGAATATACGTTAATTCTCAAGAACCAACTCTAAAAAAATTGTACTTCATGAAAGTTTAGGCGCTTGAGAACATAACGTTATACTTGACACACATGATGCTTACTCACACCAGTATATAAGCAAGGAATATTTTTCTTCTTCACCCTATGAAAGTGATATATGAGGTTTCAATTGATATTTGTTCCTTTTTGTCTGGTTGTTGCCGATAATGCAGCTCGTTTTGTGTTTCTTAAATCACTGTCGTGAAGTTAACTAAGTGTCGCTGTTGGCAGGGGCGGACCCAGGATATCTTATCGGGTGTTCCACAATTTTTTTTGACGGCGTTGCATATCGTTTTTTCATCGTAAACAATAAATTTTACATCATAAGCATGTATTAGCTTAAACCAAAGTAGCAATTTTTTTTTGGTGTTGCACATACTAAAAAATAAATATTTTCGAAAAAACTTATATTTCGTAGCCTCAAATCAAGTGTGGCCCGTGCCACACCCGGCTCTCATATAGGTCCGCCCTTGATCGTTGGTAACGTAAACTTTTTCCGTGTCTAAATTGGTCAAGAAACTCACTAGATATTTGTGAGTAATACGTGGGCATTTTTTAAGCACAGAATTTAAGTTTTAGTTCGCGCGTTTTTTTTTGTGTGGAGCATATTAACCTTAGTATATCAGAGAATTCATAATTAAACATGAGCATGTTGTATAATAGTATTATTTTCCTTGTAGCAATTGTAAAGGATACTTGAAGAAGTTAAAGATACATCACTACTCTTTTAAACAAAGCCAACTTAATATAAAAAAGTAGCAAATGACCTCCAGCCCAGCTGGCGTGATGCACTGGGTTTACATCCACTGTGGGCTGCAGGTTGTGGGTTCGATCTTTGTGGTCGTCGCATTATGCATAAATTTAACTCATACCTCACACGGGCCTACGTGGGGAATTCTCTCTGGAAACCCCTTTGGGGGCTGGGTTTGCCCGCTATGCGGAGCTCGAACTCGGGGTGCTCGTTGAAATATTGCGAGTAGGCTTCCGTTTAATTATTTGCCGTTTCCAAAAAAAAAAATAAAAAAGTAAATGTAGGATATGATTGGTTATTATACCTATTATGTGAGTTTAACATAGAATGATTAGAGCAAAATTACCATGAATTTCCTGACTCGTCGCTCATAGGCTGGGGGAGTTGTGATAAAAACCTACCCGTGGGTTGATGTGGAAAAAACCCACGCATGGGTTGCCAGGAACCCCACAAACTCACCTCAAAAATCCACTTGTGGGTTACGTTCTTAATAAAGTCAAAAACCCACTAACGGTGACTTACACATCCTTCACACATACCCATAAATTTAGTTTTTATCCCCATTTATTTCTATATAATCTCCCTTACTTCTTTTTCACAACATTCATCTTCTTCCTCTCAAACACATAATTCAACATCTTCTTTCACTTCTCAAATCAAATGGCGCCTGTACTATGGATACCCGCGGAAGAAATAGTTTTGTGTCACGCTTGATGCTCGGTTGCTGAAAACAGCGTGCCAAGTAACCTACCAACTTCTCGTACTTTTTGGAATATGATTTTGCAAATGATGGAGGGTCATCTAGATGATCCAAGGAAACGAAAACACGATAGGCTAATATGAAAATGGAAGGGCCTAGTGTGTGCCATTCGTAGGTTTGTTGGATGTTACAACAACGCAACGCGTGCACAGGTAATCGGATCTACAGACGAAGATGTAACAAATAACGCCATTCGTGCATATGAAGCTGAGTATATGGTCCCGTTTCAGTATCTTTATTGCTGGGAGGTTTTGAAAACTTATTCTCGGTTTCGTTCTTTTTATTAAATTATCCGTGTATCGTTTTTATTTATTTATGTGTTGTTTTTAGTATCCTTGTAATGTTTTTATTTGCCCATGTATCGCTTTAATGTCTTTTTAATAAAAGTTTTTGTTTTAAATTCATCCGTGTATCGTTTATATATACCCGCATGTATCATTTTTAATTAAATGTATGAATAAAAAGTAAAAAGTGATAGTAGAAAGATTAGTTGGAGGTGGGACGGTGGTGGGTGTTTTTTTCTTTAGTAACCCTGAAAGGTGAGTATTGAGTGGGTTAGTGAGAGAAAAGAGAAACCTGATGTGGCGCTAAGGTGGCAGTGGGTTTTTATGTTACCACTCCCCCAGCCTTATGTGGCATCTCCTCATCTTTAGCCATCTCTAGCCACCACACCACACATCCTTCTTACTTGCTTCTCATTTGCATTCTCGCCACCCAGACGGCGCAAAAGGAAAAAAAACATGGCCCACTTGATTTTTTTATGTTACAAAATGATAGTTTCAAAATATGTGTAATTATGGGGCCTAAATGAGAAAGGGGGTTTTCATAATAACATGAGTTTTTTGTAAGTGAGAGTTTCAACTGACATGACATCCCGTGAGATTCGGATGAGGAGGGTTTTTTGTTCATGAAACCTAGTACTCTTATGTGATCAATTTAGTGAAGAAGACTCATAATATTCTATCTTTCTCAAAATTGTTGTCCTAAGAAACAAACGAGGAAATTTGTGTCTAAGAGAATAAGAAAAGCTCAACAATCTTCTCAAAACGAATGGGCATTTTTAATTATACAAATAGATAACTAAATAATCAGTTACATAAGTATATAAATATTTTTTATTGTTAACTGGTTATTTAACATTGCAAGCTGGCTAATTCTACGATGACTGCTTTGTCGGATGTCTATATGAACCATCTTTGTAAATAAAAAAAGTCAAATACTAAAAAATTCGAGAACTTATATTTATTTTCGAGGTAATGAGTCGTATAAAGTTTCAATTTTATAATCAAACTTTAACAAAACAATATCTCTGAAAACATACTAATGTTCCGAACATGTGTGATTCTCATTTTATAAAGTATATAGACATGAAAAATTTCACTTCTTTTACCTATGTGGAACGTACATACCTACATTATTCAAATCTTGCATTTCTATATAACATTTACATATTCGTTACATACTTAATTTTATTTTTTTTGTACTTTGAAGCAATGTTTTAAAACCCGGGTTTTTAATTGACCCGGTCAAGTTGACGGTTCATCGGGTTATCGGTTCAACCGATTCAACCGTCGGGTCAAACCGGTTCTATAAAAAGTTATAAAATTATCCACTATAGAGAACCCACTCGTTACTACATATTGGTACCAAATTTTTCAAAATTCTATTCAATATTTATATAATGAAAGAGTATTCATTTCAGTAAGGCATAAGCATTGTTATCATTAACAAGCCTCACGTCATCACTTATCAACACAAGAATATGTTGAATATGGAGTAGATTTTTTCCCATCTTCTCTAATTTGGCAAAACAAAAACTTAGATCTTCCATTAACATCGCCTTATTTTTATCCACAACTCATCACCCCCACACAAATGGATCCTCAGTTTCATAAATTACTTATCATTCGTTTATCCCCACAGATCTTCATCATGCGTATGTGTTGGGAATAAATGTATGAGTATTAGTTTCTCCTGTTGGTTGGTCAAAGTTCCCCCTACTAGAGTCAGTCCCCCTGTTAAATAACAAAGGCAAAGATCCCCCTACTAGAGTAAGGTCCCCCTGCTGGAAGTCAAAGATCCTGCTACATAGATAAACTTGGAAGAGATTATAACGCGTTTCTGTTACTACTCCAGAATAGTTTTCAAGTTTGTTAGTCGTGATCTTGTACATGAGTCCTTGTACTATAAAAGGACTCATTAGGTTTTGATGTTTGATACATCTTTCTATTCATTTCATTTCATACTTTAAGGTTGTAGAACCCTAATACCACTATTGGGTATTCGTATATCTTTGATATATTAAAGTTCAACGTTTGATTTAAACTCTTCTTCTTGTGCTAAACATTATTTTCCGCATCTTGTTTAGCTACTTTGTGTATTGCAAAGTTTCTCTAGTGTTAGTTTGAATTCATTCTTTCTATCACAACCTTTAAATAAGCTAAGGTTTAAGATCCAAGTTTGGGATCAACAAGTGGTATTAGAGCTTGTTGAGAAACTTTGATTAAACCAAGAACAAAACATTCATTACAACCAGCACCAACCATGTCTTCAGATTCTCATTCATCCTCAACAACAATGCCCTCAAACTTCCCATTCTGGATCCTGAAAACTTTGAAATATGGGAATTCAGGATTCAACAGTATCTCAAGATGGAACACTAAGTTCTATGGGAGGTCATAGAGCTTGGTGATCAGTTCACCAAAATAGTAGCAGTTGAAGATAAGAACAAAGATAAGGTAGAAATTGGTGAAAGATCCAAGAGTGATAAAACCAAATCTGTTGTTGTTGCAGACAAAGAGATCCAGGCAAGAAGGTATGATGTCAGAGCTCACAGTTCTTTGCTGTTGGCTCTACCTGATAGACATCAGCTAAGGTTCAAAAAGTATAAGACTGCTAAGGAGCTTTGGGAAGCAATTGGTAACACATTTGGAGGGAATGAGGCTACCAAGAAGAAGAAAAAGAATCAGATGATAGACCAATTTCCTTCTTTTAAAGCAAATGGTGATGAAGCAATTGGTTCTATCTACAATAGGCTTCAAGATCTGGTTGCTCAACTGGAATTCTTTGACATAGAGGTGTTAAGAGAACAGGTAAATGCAAGATTCCTCAGCAGTCTTTAGAAAGAATTGTTTGTCTACAAAGCCATTTGGAAAAATAGAGATGACATTGATGATATCTACAACAACCTGAAGGTCTTTGAGCCTGTGGTCAATGAGATAAAGGCATCAGGAACCATTCCCACTAATTCAAGTGGAACTGCTGATTCCCCTACTAATAAGGCATTTATTTCTCATAGCAATCTAAAAATAGTGGGATTGAAGTTTCCCCTGCTACACATTCCCCTACATCAAGGTCGGTACCATCAAATATGGAAGAGAGGCCTGCGACGTTCAGTCTTGACACTGCTTGTGCTTTCAATGCATCACAAGGGTCTTAGGGCTCTACTGTGCTACATGAAGATCTGAATCAAATCAGCAAGCAAGGACTGGAGGAGATGGATATCAAGTGGAACATGTCTCTTCTCAGCATGAGAGCCAATAGATTTTATAAGAAATATGGGAAAAATATTTCCATTAATCCTTCTAATGGGGCTGGATTTGATAAATCAAAAGTGGAATGCTATAACTATGGCAAGAAAGGCCACTTTGCAAGGGAGTGTAGAGGTCCAAAGAATGGAAGCAGCTATAGGAAGGAAAGCAGGGATGAGGATTCTGGTGCTAAGGCTATGGTAGCCATGCACGGAATAGATGGAGTAGTTGGATGGGATTGGAGTGCTATGACAGAAGATGTTGAAAGAAATCAAGATCTAGTTGCTGAAGAGAAGGAAGAAGAATTTGCTCTTATGGCTAGGTCAACATCTAGTTCACACAATGAGGTATATGATGACTCCTATTGTACCAATGCATGTATAAAAAATACTAAGTTATTAAATGATCAAATAAGAAAACTGAATGTCGATTACATAAACTGTGATAATGATTTAGACAACTACAAACGTGCTTTAGAACAATTAGAATCCACCATAAGAGAATATAAACAAAGAGAAAATGATTATAGAGATCATATTGACATATTAGAAATAGATGCTAGGGAAAAAGATGATTCCATTAAGGAGTTAACTACTGAAGTAGAAGTATTTAGATCTAATAAAAAGATAGATGAGCAAACAGTTGAAAATTTTGGAAAGGCTTCTAAAGATCTCACTAAGGCAGTTGAAATTGGACATTCCCCAAGAGATAAAACAGGTTTTAGAGTAAAAAATGAACATGCCACTATTCCACCCCCACCTGCTAATGTACATGGACCCATTCCCAGGAAAGAAACTTTCTTGGACTGGACTTCCTTGTTTTAAAAAACAGGAAGGCATTGAGTTTAACTTAGATGCTTACATACCAAAGGATCTAGAAATAGAGGAATCTCTAGTGAAAACCAGTGTTGTTAGGGATTTTGAAAAGGAACAAATTGCTTTAAAACAGTAGAAAATAGATAACTGTGTTCTCTTTTCAAGAGAAGGATTATTTGGAAGTGACTCCATTTCTAAAAGTAGTTCATCCAGAACCTCTAGCAGATCTGATTGATCACCAAAACCTCTTAAAACCATTGTTAAATATGCTTGTATGTATAGACCTATTAGAGGACATCAAAGGAACTGGAACAACCAAAAGTCTCATTAATTAGGAGAGGACTTTGTGAAGAATACCAAACCTTGTTTCACTTGTGGCAGTTTTGATCATATCTATCAAGATTGTCAAGCACCCATGGAAATGGTGGCTGTAAATCCTTCAAAGGAAATGCAACCACAAGCCATTCTATTGAGTGCAGGGGCAAAACCTTTTTTCCCTGCTAAATATGTTCCCCCTGCTTTTGAGAAATAAGGTTTCTAGTAAGTATGTTGTTCCTGCACTAAGAAAAGTAACTGATGCATGTCCCAAATCTAGCTCTTATGTGACCAAACCAGCACCTCATACTACATGTAAAGATGACTATAGACCTTACCAACGAACTTATAGAGGCCAAAACAAAAGATGGGTCCCCCTGCTAAGCATAGGGATTCCCTTGCTAAGTTTAGGGTATCCCCTGCTGGCAAAGTTTTGCCTTCTAGAAACATGGGTAGATGGGGAAAAGCTATGAAAGCCTCAACTCGTTTGGTTTGGGTACCCAAAAGGGGTACTAAACCCAATGGTGTATCTTTAGCATTTGACAAATTATCTTACATTGATACACGAGGTAGACCCAAGTCAGTAATGGCTTGGGTCCCTAAGAGAAACTAAATTGTTTTTCTTTTTGTAGGTAACAAAGCATACTAAGAATGACAAAGCTTACTGGGATAGTGGATGTTCTAGGAGCATGACTGGTCAAAAAGCATATCTTTCAAACTTTGTTCCCCTACATGATAATAATGGTGTCTCATTTGGAGATGGACATGGGACAATCACTGGAAAAGGGACCATTATGACTAATGGGATGACATTTGATAATGTCTATTTGGTAAAAGAATTGAAGTAAGATCTCTCCAATGTGTCTCAGATGACTGATAACAAGAACTTTGTTCTCTTTACTGACACTGAGTGTCTGGTACTGGGTAAGGAGTTTGTTCTACCACCAAACACTCCTATTGTACTTAGAACCCCAAGGCAGAGAAACATGTACACCATTGACCTAAAGGACATTGATCTTCAAGACAATGAGAACTGTTTCATTGCCAAAGCCTTAGAATATGAATGCAAGAAATGGCATAGAAGACTTGGTCATTTAAACTTTAAAAATATGAACAAATTGGTCAAGCTAAATCTTGTTCATGTCTGCCTTCAAAGACATTCAATAATGACCATACATGTATTGCTTGTTTGAAGGGAAAACAACATAGAGCTTCTTGCAAATCAAAAGTTGCCCTCTCTACCACAAATCTATTAGAATTACTTCACATGGATCTCTTTGGTCCTACATTTGTCGCAAGCATGAAAAATAAGTGGTACTATCTAGTGGTTACAGATGACTACTCAAGGTTCACATGGACTTTCTTTCTGTTTGAAAAGAAAGATACCGTAGGAGTACTCAAAGACTTCATCTCCCAGATTGAGCTTCAAAAGAGTATAAAGGTGGTGACTATTAGGTCTGACAATGGTGGAGAGTTCAGAAACAAATAGCTGGACACATTTTGCACCAGAAAAGGGATCAAGAGGGATTACAGCATAGCCAGGACACCTCAACAGAATGGAGTTGTAGAGAGAAGAAACATGACACTCATTGAAGATGTAAGGACCATGCTATCTGATTCCAAGCTTCTAGTTATCTTTTGGGCTGAAGCTGTAGCCATTGCTTGTTATGTTCAAAACACGGCCTTGGTGGTAAAGGCTCACAATAAGACCCCTTATCAGCTATTCAATGGAAGACCTCCTTTAATTGACCTTTTTAGACCTTTTTTGGTGTCATGTAGTAATAATTAACACTATTGATCACTTGGGGAAGTTCAATGAAAAGGGGGATTATGGATACTTTGTTGGTTACTCACTAACAAGTAAGGGATATAGGGTCTTTAACAAGAAAACAAGGAAAGTGACTGAAAACTTACATGTGGACTTTCTTGAAGACAAGCCTGAAGATGTACAAACAGGTCCCAATTGGTTCTTTGATATTGAAGTACTTTCTAAGTCTATGAATTATGTGCCTATTTTTTTGGAAAATACTAACATTTCAGGTACCAAAGAACGAACTATTGTGGAAAGCTCACAATTGAGGTACATGATTGTACCTTCATTATTTCCTGATGATGAGGTTGTCAAAGAAACTGATAAAGAAGACCTCTCTCACAAGGATGGAAAACCTATCTCTTCTACTGCCAAGTCAAAACACGGAAGCAGTGGAATGTATGAAAGTAGTGAAATCCAGGATTCCCCTACTAGACCTGATGTTTCCCCTGCTGTTAAAGAACCAGTTGTAAATAATGCTAATGATAAAGAAAGAGAATCCCCACTCATTTCTACATCCTCACCAATTACTTTATCAAGAAGTGGAAGCAGAATCATTAAGCATGGAGGTCCAAGTTATTCAGAGTTGCACTGAGCTCACCAGCATCCATCCCTCAGCCAGGCAGTATCATTTAGAAGCACTTTTGAGGAGTTCTTTCCCAATCAAGATAGCTCTTTAGATCTTGATTTGGGAATTGATGAAATTGAAGTAATCATGAGCATGCAGCCCACCTACAGAATCAATAAAGATCACCCTAATCTCAAATCATTGGTGACCTTCATACTCCCAGACAAACAAGGTATTCAACAAAGGAACACAACTTCATTGCCAACATCACTATGAAGTTCAATCATGACAATATGCAATGTTACCTATTTACTGCCTTTTTGTCACAAGAAAAGCCAAAGAAGATTTTTCAAGAATTGAATGATCCAAGCTGGGTTGAAGCTATGCAAGAAGAGCTCTTGCAATTTCATATCCATGAAGTATGGATTCTGGTGGACTGTCCAAAATGGGCAAGAACCATTAGGACAAAGTGGGTGCTCAAGAACAAAAAGGATGAGAGGGACATTGTGGTCAGAAACAAAGCCAGACTGGTAGCACATGGATATACTCAAGAAGAAGGTAGTGATTATGATGAGGTCTTTGCTCCAGTTGCAAAAATTGAAGCCATCAGATTGTTTTTGGCCTATGCTTCATTCATGGACTTCATAGTATATCAGATGGATGTTAAGAGTGTCTTTTTGTATGACACCATTGATGAGGATGTCTATGTGATGCAACCTCCAGGTTTTGAAGATCCAGAACATCCAAACAAGGTTTACAAGGTGAAGGAGGCTATGTACAGGCTTCATCAAGCTCCTAGGACCTGTTATGAGAGACTCTCTAAATACCTGTTAGATAATGGATTCAATAGGGGAAAGATTGACCAGACCCTGTTTATCAAGAAACACAAAGGTGACTTTCTTTTGGTGCAAGTATATGTGGTTGACATCATCTTTGGATCCACAAACTCTCTGCTTAGCAAAGAGTTTGCCAAGTTGATGCAAGATAAATTCCAAATGAGTGCCATGGGTGAACTTAACTTCTTTCTGGGGTTACAAGTTCAGCAGAGGAAAGATGGGATCTTTATCTCACAAGATAAGTATGTTGTTGAAATTGTAAAGAAATTTGTAATGGGTAAAGGAAAGAAAGTCTCCACTCGCATGGATAAGGAGAATCCTTGGGGAAAAGATGGCCCAGGAAAACCCATTGATGTCAGACACTATAGGTCTATGATTGGATCTCTCATGTACCTTACAGCTTCAAGACTTGACATCATGTTTGCAGTCTGCTTATGTGCAAGATACCAAGTGACACCCACAGAGTGTCATCTGTTTGCAGTGAAGAGAATATTTAGGTATCTGAAGTGTCATCCAACTTTAGGACTTTGGTATCCCAAGGAGTCACCATTTGAGCTAGTGGCTTATTCAGATAGTGACTATGCTGGTGATAATAATGATAGGAAGTCTACAACAGGTGGATGTCAGTTTTTGGGAAGCAGGCTTATATCTTGGCAGTGTAAAAAGCAGACTATTCTGGCCACTTCAACAACTGAAGCTGAATATGTGGCTGTTGCTGCATGTTATGGCCAACTTCTTTGGATTCATAATCAACTGCTTGACTATGGGTACAACTTTCTTAAAACCAAGATATTTATTGACAGTAAAAGCACTATATGCATAATTAAAAATCCTGTTTTTCATACTAAGACTAAGCATATTGAAAGCAGACATCATTTCATTAGAGGTTGTTTTGAAAAAGGATTAATTGTCCCAGAGGCAATTGACACAGAACTTAATGTTGCTGGTCTTTTGACAAAAGCTTTTGACATATGGAGGTTTTAGTACTTGATTGCAAGTATTGGAATGACCACCCCCTAATATTCGATGTCTGAAATGTATTGATTATTTAGGATTGTATTATTGCTTTTGTTGTACATATGTTAGTCAATTTTTCCATTGTTCTTCATTCCAATGCTTTTGAACAAAGTTTCCCCTACCAAGGAAATTTACCTTGCTAAGAGTTTTTCTCTTGTTTGGGTTTGTTCTTTTTAAGTGGTTATATGTTGTTTTAGACTAACAATGCAGAGATTCTAATGGAGCATACTATCATATGGGAGAATCAGGTATATGATCTAGGTTTCAGGGGAGGTTAGGTCATACCTTTAGGTCTTAGGGTATCCCTAGGATACTCATATATTATTCTAGATCATATCCACTGGTGAGTAGGGGTTTGGGACAATGAATACTTGTTGCAAAGCTTGATGGAGTTCTGAAACCTTGAGGCACTGTCATGTGTACTCACAATTCTTGATTGAGAAGCTTGCTGCCTAATCTAAGATTTTCAGTGCATATTTCCAAGACCAATTAACCATAGAAAGAAAATGGTAGTGATGGAGTCTGGGGTATGCTTATTTTATTGGGTTGACCAGGTGCAGGGTTTCTTATGTGTTAACTTTTTTTGTTTGGAACTTTGTTGAATGGAGGACTCTTGAGTTTCTATTTATCTAACTTGTTTATGCAAGTGTGTGCATTAGAGCAGAGTTGTTTAGCATTGATCTATTCAGGTTAAGTCTAATACCCTTAGGATAGTTTCCCCTGCTTTATTTTTTGATACCCCTGCTAGTACAACTTTCCCTTGCTTTGCAAAACATTCCCCTGTTTGACCGTTGACCGACAATACCGTTGCCCTGCTTATAGCCATTGGGCCTGCTTGCTAACTTTTTGGTTAGGGAATATTTTATTAATTTAAAAAGATATTTGAGGCGCTTTCTTCGCTGATTGGTAACCTTTTTATTATTATTTCAAATAAGTTACTTTCTTAAAAAGATTTATTTATGATCTTTTTGCAAATTGATAATTTGGTCCAATCACAGTCCTTCAATTCGCCTATATAAACTCAATTCCCTTCGCCAGCAGGCCTAACTCACACTAATGGTCAAATCCCACAACGTTTTCAAAAATATAAACCTTTCAATTATTTAATATGTCTTCCACGACTCTCAAAATTGCTCCTAACCATAATCAAATTGCTCTTTTATCTAAGGAGCCTACTGAATTCACTGATGATGTTGCTTACCTTAAATCTAGCTATTTCAGGTTAGCTCTTGTGATCAGTCCTAGGATTTACACCTCACACATCCAACAGTTTTGGTCTAATGCCACGACTAAAACAGTAGATGGAGAGGTAACAATTAAGAGCCTGGTTAATGGCCATCCCAAGGTGGTTACACTTGCCTCAATTCAAGACATAATTAGTCTTGGATGATATGGGTAGGGTGGTTACCTTTCCAGAGGCTGAAATTTTTGAGGGTCTTACAAACTTAGGGTACAACATTTTTGATAATCAAAAACTTAAGTTTGCTAAAGGTCAGGTTGCACCCTATTGGAAGTATTTGATTCATACTATTTTGCAATACTTATCATCTAAAACTACAACTTTTAATGAACTTGGGAGTAAAGTTGCTTCTGCTCTGATTTTCTTAGGAACAAGGCGAAAATATTGTTTTTCTCAAATGATTTTTTAAGGTATGGTCGCAAATGTCAAAAGCAATTCAAAATTTTGTATGTATCCAAGGTTTATAGAAGTTTTGTTGGATATGAGGCAACATGGTAAAATTCGTCACAAGGACTATTTTGAAGCTAACCCCCATACGACCAAATTGTTCACCACTCTTGCAGCACCTACCCTACAATTTTCTGGCAGGGCAGTTTCCCTTACACAAACAATGATGAACCAGATCATAAGAGAAGCTGCTTCCAAACCTAGAGCAGCCCAAACCACTCTTGCTGATGCCCCTACTACTGATGCCCCTGCCAGCCAACTTCCCCCTACCAACCCAAAACAAGAAAGAAGGACAAAAGCCCGGTTTGCTAGGTCTCCCTTGCCTAGTGAATCTTCATCTGATGCAGAGAGGAGAGTGTCCATGGGTATGGATCAATCTGGGGATTTGGCTGCCACTACTGACTCACCCTCAAGGGGTGAGCAGGATAGTGACACCATAGGTAAGTCCACTTCCTCACTCAATGATACCCAAAAAGGTGAGAGATCTCCTCCTAGGGTTGAGAGCAGACTGAAACCACTCACTAGAATGGAATTGACGAAAATATGCATTAGCTTGGAAGAGAAAAATGCACAACTGGTACAAACAGTCAAACAACAAGGTCTGCTGATTACAAAATTAGAGTCTAGGGTTGCTAAGCTTGAGGGGAGGAAAAAGCCCAGCTGGTTCCAACCATAGATGAGGATGCTTCCAAAGGGGAGGAAGTACCTGTGACATTCGTCAAATTTCCATCATTTATTTATTCATATAGTACGAGTAGTTTAACTGTTTACCAACGAGTTGTCAACGTGAATGTGTTAATCATTTTGCTTTGCGGACAAAGCCCTTTTTAGGGAGAGCATATGTAACATCTCAATGTTTCGCGATTATTAAGTTGAATGCAATACACAAGTTGTGAGCGTCTTATGTTTTGACGTACGTTTATTTGTTATAGTTATTAAGTTTTCGTGACGTCTCGCACAATTGTTTTGTTTTGGGATCGTATACTAAACGGTTTTGGTGTCGGGATTATTCAGCCGCGTCTAAACTTAACCATTGTGAACCGAGTCGAGTATATAAGCTATCACAGCATGTGTTCATGTACTGAATATAAAACCTTCATTTATATTACCAAGCTTGTCATACAAGGGTCTCAAAAATCAGTCACATGTCTAAACCTATACATAAACTTTATAGTTTATTTGCCCCACTAAAGGACAGCACACTTGCCTAGTTTACCCCTTTTGGGTATATCACAAGTTAACATTTCCAGATTTACACTAACCCTAGACTAACAATACAAGTTTATATACAAACCCAAAGTATTATCCAATGTCCAAATACAAGTTATCTCAGTCCAAAATACAAACATCAAAAATCTGCACAAGTCTTCACAATATAACTTAGGGGTGAGCAGAAACCGCACCGCAAACCGTAAAACCGTAAAAACCGCAAAAAACCGCACCATAAAAACCACACCACGACAAAAACCAGTGGATCGGTTTTAAGAAAAAAGAAAAACCGCAAATGCGGTGCGGTTGCGGTTTTACCCTTAAAACCACACCACCAAATCCGCACCGCTCCGCATATTAATGATATAAAATCGAAAAACAGCACGTCAATTATTTAATGCCTTACAAGGGTTTTAGCACATAATACCATTAATATTCTAAGTAATGTGTGTGTTTACATTATATATATATGCATTGTTATAACAAAAAATACCAACATTATGAGTCAAAAACCGCAAAACCCCGCAAAATCCGCATTAATTGAATAAATCATAAGTGGTGGTGCGGTGCGGTTAAAATCCACAAAACCCACAAAAACCGCAGAAACCCGCAAAACTGAAACCGCAAAAAACCGCGCGGTGCGGATTCTCGATTTTTCAAAAACCGCAATCGCGGATGCGGTTTCATTTTTGCCAAAACCCGCGCCGCCCCGCACCATGCTCACCCCTAATATAACTCCTGGGTAGAAGTTTTGGTCCAGCCAACCCACACGTCCCGTCCGAACCTGCACAACCAAGAGTCTTCATCCCGTCCGAACCTGCAAAAACCGAACGTAGCATCCCCATTGTGAGTCTTTTGTCTTTTCGTCTTTCCTTTCGAAGTCTAGATGTGCTTGTTTTGTACGAACCTACGAATAAACGAAACCGTGGTTAGTCATTGTAATGGACTTATACTTTTATACTAAAAACTGAAAAATTGTTAAACTTTTAAATACAAACATGTTTATGTTATTGCTTTTCTGTCAACCAAACCGAGACCCATTTTAGACCAAACCGAGACCCGATTGAGACCAAACCGAGACTCGACTTAGAACCAAACCGAGACCCATGTCCAACCAAACCGAGACCCAATCAAGAACCAAACCGAGACCCATGTTCAACCAAACCGAGACCCAATCAAGGACCAAACCGAGAATCAAAGCAAACCAACCAAAGTTCTTACTGCCAAATTATTAACCATTATTATCAATCCATTCAAATGTCTTAATCAAGTTTTATTTTACAGAAACCATTAATCATGCCGCGGGTATAGAAACCCCCAATTCAAATCAAAACCCTAATTATTTTAAAACCTTTTAAACATCTAATTAACATTTGCCATATTCCAGAAACATCATATAAACATGAGTAACATTCGAATATATAAAAACCCCCAATTTTTATAAAACCCTAGATTTACTTTTTATTAATTAAAATGCTAATTAAACCTAATCTAAACCCAAAACCCATATTTAATTCAATTAAAAACGTGATATGCAAAAACCCCCAAATTAACCGAAACCCTAATTTTTATAAATCGAATTTATATTAAAATTAGTCTGATTTTATAAATGAAAACGTCAATTAATTATGTTTAAACCCGATTTTGATGAAAACCCCCAAATATTTCAAAACCCTAATTTTGTTTATTTTCAATCCTAGAACCATATGATTTACAACAAGTATATACGAATCAATTGAACCCACTGATATACATTAAATCGAAAATCAATTAAAGCTTTTAAAAGAAATAAAGGAAAACAAACTTATCTTTGATTTTGGTTATTGATTCACGAAACCGCAGGGGAGAACACCATCATAAAACCAATCGGTTTGATGTGGGGATTAAACCCCACATCTCACACGATCTAAACATCTCAGACCACCACACGCGATTGTTATATCCCCAAATGATTAGATGATAGCCATAGAAAGGGTTTGAACCGATCTAGATTAAGAGAGAGAGAGTTTTGGGACGGTGGAGGTAATATCGAGAGAGGAGAGAGAGTTATCTCTCAGATATGGGAAGTTGTGTGTGATAAACACACATACTTACTCCTCCCGTTCTTGTTTATTCCGCCAAGCGGGCCGGGCCGGGTCTATTGACCTTGGGCCGGTTTGTGTGTAATGTTTTGGACCCCCAATTTGGGCCTTGTGTGTTAAATTAGTTTGGTTAAAGCCCAAACGAAATTTTGGTAAATTTAAGTTATAATTTGACCCGTAAACCCGACCATTTAATAAACCGATTTCATTTATCGTACTTTTCCGTAAAATCGTACTTTTCATAAACGTATGGTTTCTTCAAGCACAACTAGGGTGTCGAGTCATTTAATAATACAATTATTCGTATCGTAACTCGATTTTCATAATTAATTAGGTCGCGGCTAGCGTAACCGTACTCTCGAGCTATTATACCCACGTTCTCTTTGCTGATTTAACGAGGTGAGTTTATAGCCCCATACTTTACTATTTTCACTGCTTTTGGGGTGAGACATTGCTTGATTTTAACGTTTGAACACAAGTGCATTTACTGATTTATATATTAGTCTAAGTCCCACTAAAAACCCAGTTGCTTTGGCCCGTGAATCGTGAACCGTTAATTACTTTGTGTAAGCGCGAATGTTATGGATAGATCTATCGGGATTGACGTCCCTGTCTGTCTTGTCCAACAAGGGGACAAGCGGGCACAGTTTCATTTGAATCTGATATAGGATGTCGTGGGTTTAGGCATCTAGTTTGGGCTACATTTATATGATTATACTGCCGGTGTTGTTAACGCTTCGGTGTCACGAGCTTAGACTGTAATAAATACTTTTGGGATGACTTTGTATCTGTTATATTGTCATCACATTTGGGAAAATCTTGTGGTTCATTAAACAATTCCACTTAACTAAACCAAAGAACTCACCAACTTTATGTTGACACTTTAGCAATGTTTTTCTCAGGTATTAAGAAGGAAGATGCTAAATGAGGTCTCATGCATTGCCGTCATTTCTTTGAAACAACGATCATTTGTACCATTTAAGAAAACTATGTTTTGTAACCATATTCAGTTTATGCTTCCGCACTTTGTTAAAACAACTTATTTTATTAATTACAAGTGATCTATTTTCCGAACGTCTCATTTAGAGGTCGTTCTTTGTGACTATGTGTGTATGATAATCATGACGTCACCACTCCCTTGTTGCCATTATACTCTGATATTTTGGGAGTGTGACAGATTGGTATCAGAGCCAGGTTATAGAGAACTAGGTTGCATTTAGTAACTCTAGACTATAACTGCTCTATGTTTAATCGATTATCATACAGATTGTAAGTACTAAGTATATGTAGATACATAAGTAATAAATGGGATACATGTGAATTGACAATTACGAGGTATATTTACATGGGTTACATGTGCAACAACAAAATCTGAATTATGTTATATGGGATACATGTGGATTCAACAATGATTGCTATGCTATGTTAATGTCCTTTTTACGGACTAATTTTATGAGATATTTACACACCTTTATTTTGTTTATGATTACAGCGATGTCTTCATCCGATGATTCCACGTCTACAGGAGCGTACTACAACCGTAGTTCGCAGTCGACCATCAGTTCATCAGTAGGACTACCTAGAGGATCGCCGTCAGGATATCCGTGGTACCGGATGGTTTCAGATGACGATATAGAGAGAGAGGCTGAGGAGGTTCGTCATTCACCGATCCGTATTCCTGACGCATCAGCTGACGATGTGCTTAGCCTAGAAGGCGGGGGAGAGGATGACTTAGACACTGACGTGGTGCAGTCACCAGGACAGACATCAGTGACTGGAGATGAGACGGTAGAGGAGACAGAGGATGATGAGATGGAGTTTACAGATGGGGAAGGAGAGCCTATGGAGGTCACAGACACTGAGGACCCTCCTACTGCATATGCCGCTACTCCTGAGGTTTCCCTAGCACACATCTCCTCATCTTCATCTGAAGACGAAGGAGAAAGGACTGCTATTCCTGCTCCAGCACCTGGTACTCTACCTTTCTACTATGTGAGACGACGTCTTCGGGGGAGAGCTGCTCGACCGCCACTTTCACCTTACAGACCCCTCATACCTTTCACTGCCACTGACAGGCATGCAGCCCGCACACCTACCAGTTCTGTCCCAGAGGCACCATTACTACTACCACCACCAGAGACTGTACCTGCAGTATACCAGGAGATGCTTACTGACGCTGGTATCTCTACAGGACCGAGAGCTACGACTCCTCTTCCTAGGAGAGCTACGTCGACGGTGGTAATGCTTGGGGCGGCAGATGGATGTGTGACGACACGGTTGAACAGGTTGGAGGATGCTGTAGAAGCTTTAGGTGAAGAGTACAATGAAGTGCAGGATAAGTTGGAGGCACTGGCGAAGAAGAGTCCAGTCAGGGATGAGACAGTGTTGACAGTATGTGTGACCCGTCTACGAGGACAGCTTCTTACTGTTCTTGATCAGATGGAATCCATGCCGAACACTCGTCTTGAGGAGATTGAGAGCCTGATGACCCGTTGGGGAGTAGAGCCATTGGTGGAGACAGGCGGACTAGAGGCACCAGTGGATGACCCTGTTGCAGACTTGGATAAGAGGTTTAGAGCCGCTTGTCATGACACCGATGTTAGGTTGAGAGATTCCCAGGCTCGTGAGCTAGTGGTTGAGAGGAGATTAGCAGAGTTGGAGAAGGAGCTTCATCAGCGTCGTGAGGGCACTAGTTAGATTCATCTTGTACCATCGACCTATCCCTGTATGACCACTAAGCTTTGAAGTTTGTCTTAGCTAGTTGGTATTTTATTTTCTTTTATTATGTTATGACAAACTATGATGTATTATCAAACGATTCCATGAATGATATTATGAGTTGCAAAAATTGTGAGATCATTATATATTGTGTATTATATCTTGGAGCATTTCATAATTGTGTTGTGTGTGCCATGCATGATATGTCTGGCAAAAACTTATTATCCTATTACCTCGTTAGATTATGGCGCCAGTTAGAAGATCCGAAACGCAGAATCCGCCAGCCGCTACCGGTGGAATTGACACCGCCCTGTTAAGCCAAATGATAGCCGAACGAGTGGCCGAGGCACTCGCGACCGCTGAAGCAAACCGTACAGCTAGCACACAGGAGGAGACCAACCAAGGAGCTACTAATGCTATTGCACGTACTTGTACCTACAAGGAATTTCGTGCAGTTACGCAAGTAAGTTTCCGAGGTACTGAAGGAGCAGTAGGATTAACCAGATGGTTTGAGAAGCTAGAATCCCAATTTGGGATTAGCAATGTCGCTGAAGCCGACAAGGTGAAGTTTACGTCAAGCACGTTAGTGGATGGTGCTTTGACTTGGTGGAACGTCTATGCTCGTGCAGTGACCATCGACGTTGCCCAAGCGACGCCCTGGAGTGAATGTAAAGCTATGTTTGTGAGGAAATACTGTCCCCGAAATGAAGTCAAGCAGATGGAAGTTGAGCTGTGGAACCTGAAGGTCAAGGGTACTGCTCTTACTGCTTACAATCAGCGCTTTCAAGAGCTGATTTTGTTATGTCCTGAAATGGTGCCCAACGATGACCGATTGTTGGAACGCTACATTGAAGGACTACCTTTGAGCATCAAAGGGAATGTGACTTCATCCAAGCCGACTGATTTGCACGAGGCAATCGACATGGCTCAGAGTCTGATGTACCAAGTGGTACAGGAGTTAGGAGAAAATACTGGGGATAAAAGAAAGTGGTCTGGCAACCACTACAACAACAATACCAACAACAACAACCCAAGCAACTACAACCAGAACAAGCGACAAGAAGTAGCAAGAGTGTTCACTGCTGGACAAGGAAATACTGGGAACTACGCTGGGAGACTACCTTTCTGCGGAAAATGTGGTCGACACCACGAAGGAGCATGTCCCCCTACGTGCTACAATTGTGGGAAGGCGGGACATAAGGCAAAGGAATGCCGAGCACCACCTCGTTCTACTAATCAAAGAGGACCTGAAACGCAAGGTGGCCAAGGAGCAAATGTCACTTGCTTTGGATGTGGAGAGAAAGGCCACTACAAGAACAAATGTCCGAGCGGTGGGTACCAAGGTCGTAGTAACCAGATTCGAGGGAATCAAAATCAGAACCAAGGGAACCAGAAGCAGAATCAAGGGAACCGAGGAGGGAATAACCGAGCCACAACTAGTACTCCTGGAGGATTCACGACACCTAGCAAAGTGTATCATCTCTGTGCTGAAGCTGCTGTGCAAGACAACAATGTTGTGACTGGTACGTTTCTAGTCAATAACAACTATGCTTCAGTACTATTTGATTCTGGTGCGGATAGGAGTTTTGTGTCGTCTATATTTAGTGAACGCCTAAATGTTACCCCTACTGCGTTAGACGTCAAGTATAATGTAGAATTAGCCGATGGGAAGTCAGTAACCACCGACGTCATTCTGAAAGAATGTAGTGTAAGGCTACAAGGTCGTTCGTTTAGTATCGACCTACTCCCTATAGAATTGGGAAGTTTTGACGTCATCATTGGAATGGACTGGATGTCGAAGCATCACGCAGAGATTGTATGTCATGAGAAGTGTGTCCGTGTTTCTTATGGAAACGACGTACTCATCATACAAGGCGAAAGAAGTGGTGTGAAGAATGGATCAAGATTGGAAGTCATCTCATGTATCAGGACCCAAAGATACATTGAGAAGGGATGTCCGGTATTCTTGGTTCAAGTAACACAAAAGGAAGGAGAAGAAGATCGCGAGAAGAAGGTGGAAGATGTACCGATCGTTAGAGACTTTCCGGACGTATTTCCAGAGGATTTACCCGGACTACCACCAGCACGGCAAGTGGAGTTTCACATCGAGCTTACACCAGGAGCCGCGCCTGTTGCTAGAGCCCCATACCGTCTAGCACCGGCCGAGATGACAGAGTTAGCTGAACAGATAAAGGAACTTTCTGACAAAGGTTTCATTAGACCAAGTTCCTCACCCTGGGGAGCGCCGGTCTTATTTGTCAAAAAGAAAGATGGATCCTTTAGAATGTGTATCGATTACCGAGAATTGAATAAGCTGACGATAAAGAACCGCTACCCATTGCCGAGGATTGACGATCTTTTCGACCAATTGCAAGGATCTAGCATATACTCGAAGATCGATTTAAGGTCAGGATATCATCAACTAAGGGTTAGAGAGGAAGATGTTCATAAAACGGCTTTTAGAACCCGGTACGGACACTACGAGTTCCAAGTTATGCCTTTTGGTTTGACAAACGCACCTGCGGTATTCATGGATCTCATGAACCGAGTTTGCAAACCATACTTGGACAAGTTTGTGATTGTATTTATCGATGACATTCTCATCTATTCCCGTAACGAAGAAGAGCACAAGGAGCATTTGAAGACCATATTAGAGCTGCTAAGGAAGGAGAAGTTATATGCAAAGTTTTCCAAATGTGAGTTTTGGATAAACACAGTGCAATTCCTTGGGCATGTGATCGACAGCAGTGGTATTCACGTTGACCCTGCTAAGATCGAGGCTGTAAAGGATTGGGCGACTCCAACAACACCCACGGAGATCCGTCAATTTTTAGGTCTTGCTGGTTACTATAGGAGATTCATTGAAGGTTTCTCCAAGATAGCTAAACCAATGACGGAATTGACTCAAAAGGATAAGAAGTTTGAGTGGAAGGAAGAGCAAGATTTGGCATTCCAGACGTTGAAGCAGATGTTGTGTGAAGCACCGATACTAGCCCTACCCGAGGGTAATGAAGACTTTGTGGTGTATTGTGATGCATCTATAAAAGGGTTAGGTGCAGTACTGATGCAAAGGACTAAGGTCATAGCTTACGCATCAAGACAACTAAAAGTGCACGAGAAGAACTACACAACTCATGACCTAGAGTTGGGAGCAGTGGTGTTTGCCTTGAAGATTTGGAGACACTACCTTTATGGAACTAAGTGTGTTGTATTCACTGACCATAAGAGTCTACAACATATTTTGAATCAAAAGGAACTCAACATGAGACAACGACGTTGGCTAGAGTTGCTCAGTGATTACGATTGGGAGATCCGTTATCACCCAGGCAAGGCAAATGTCGTGGCCGACGCTTTGAGTCGAAAGGAGAGAGTTCTTAGGGTGAAGGCGTTAATGATGACCATTGACTTAGACCTTCCATCCTTAATTCTCAAGGCTCAGAAAGAAGCAGTCGAAGAAGAAATTCTCAAGACTGAAGATGTTGGAGGAATGATAAAGAAGTTGGAAGCACGTTCGGATGGAACGTTATGCCTTGATAATAGGAGTTGGTTACCATGCCATGGTGACCTACGATCCTTGATTATGCATGAGTCGCATAAGTCAAAGTACTCCATACATCCGGGATCTGATAAAATGTATCATGATCTGAAGATGTTGTATTGGTGGCCGAACATGAAGGCGGATATTGCTACATACGTTAGCAAGTGTTTGACTTGTGCCAAAGTCAAAGCCGAACATATGAAACCATCAGGATTAGGATTATTGGTCCAACCCGAACTGCCAGAATGGAAGTGGGAAAGGATCACTATGGATTTCATTACCAAGCTACCAAAGACCGCAGCCGGATTCGACACGATTTGGGTAATCGTCGACCGACTCACCAAATCGGCTCATTTCCTACCCATCAAGGAGACTGATGGAATGGATAAGTTAGCAAGGACATACTTGGAGGAAGTAGTCATGAAGCACGGTGTGCCTGTGTCTATAATCTCCGACCGAGACAGCCGATTTACTTCGCAGTTTTGGAAGTCGCTGCAGAAGGCATTGGGAACGCAGTTGGATATGAGCACTGCGTATCATCCCCAGACTGACGGTCAAAGTGAACGGACCATTCAAACCTTAGAAGATATGCTGAGAGCCTGTGTGATTGACTTTGGAAATAAATGGGATAGACACCTACCTCTGGTGGAATTCTCATACAACAATAGTTATCACACTAGCATTAAGGCAGCGCCGTTCGAGGCACTGTATGGTAGGAAGTGTCGTTCACCCGTGTGTTGGGCAGAGGTCGGTGAAGCACAACTCACTGGACCTGAGATCATACACGAGACCACTGAGAAGATCTTTAAGATTAAGAGCCGTATGCAAGCCGCAAGAGATCGACAGAAGAGTTATGCTGATATGCGACGCAAACCTCTTGAGTTTGAAGTTGGTGACAAAGTCATGTTGAAGGTCTCACCTTGGAAAGGTGTGATTCGCTTTGGAAAGCGTGGGAAGTTAAATCCTCGTTACATTGGACCCTTCAAGATTATAGAGAGGATTGGTCCCGTAGCCTATCGTTTGGAATTACCCCAAGAACTTAGCCGAGTGCATAATGTGTTCCACATTTGCAATCTGAAGAAATGCTTAGCCGACGAAGCACTCGTTATCCCTTTGGAGGAGATTCAACTCGACGACAAACTCAACTTCGTAGAAGAACCCGTAGAAGTCATGGACCGTCAAGTTAAACAACTCAAGCAAAGCCGTATACCGATTGTGAAAATCCGATGGAACGCGCGTAGAGGTCCAGAATACACGTGGGAACGTGAAGATCAGTTCAAGAGCAAATATCCTCATCTTTTCGTTAACCAACCTACTACAACAACGTCTTGATTTCGTGACGAAATCTCTAAAACATGGGAATACTGTGACATTCGTCAAATTTCCATCATTTATTTATTCATATAGTACGAGTAGTTTAACTGTTTACCAACGAGTTGTCAACGTGAATGTGTTAATCATTTTGCTTTGCGGACAAAGCCCTTTTTAGGGAGAGCATATGTAACATCTCAATGTTTCGCGATTATTAAGTTGAATGCAATACACAAGTTGTGAGCGTCTTATGTTTTGACGTACGTTTATTTGTTATAGTTATTAAGTTTTCGTGACGTCTCGCACAATTGTTTTGTTTTGGGATCGTATACTAAACGGTTTTGGTGTCGGGATTATTCAGCCGCGTCTAAACTTAACCATTGTGAACCGAGTCGAGTATATAAGCTATCACAGCATGTGTTCATGTACTGAATATAAAACCTTCATTTATATTACCAAGCTTGTCATACAAGGGTCTCAAAAATCAGTCACATGTCTAAACCTATACATAAACTTTATACTTTATTTGCCCCACTAAAGGACAACACACTTGCCTAGTTTACCCCTTTTGGGTATATCACAAGTTAACATTTCCAGATTTACACTAACCCTAGACTAACAATACAAGTTTATATACAAACCCAAAGTATTATCCAATGTCCAAATACAAGTTATCTCAGTCCAAAATACAAACATCAAAAATCTGCACAAGTCTTCACAATACAACTCCTGGGTAGAAGTTTTGGTCCAGCCAACCCACACGTCCCGTCCGAACCTGCACAACCAAGAGTCTTCATCCCGTCCGAACCTACAAAAACCGAACGTAGCATCCCCATTGTGAGTCTTTTGTCTTTTCGTCTTTCCTTTCGAAGTCTAGATGTGCTTGTTTTGTACGAACCTACGAATAAACGAAACCGTGGTTAGTCATTGTAATGGACTTATACTTTTATACTAAAAACTGAAAAATTGTTAAACTTTTAAATACAAACATGTTTATGTTATTGTTTTTCTGTCAACCAAACCGAGACCCATTTTAGACCAAACCGAGACCCGATTGAGACCAAACCGAGACTCGACTTAGAACCAAACCGAGACCCATGTCCAACCAAACCGAGACCCAATCAAGAACCAAACCGAGACCCATGTTCAACCAAACCGAGACCCAATCAAGGACCAAACCGAGAATCAAAGCAAACCAACCAAAGTTCTTACTGCCAAATTATTAACCATTATTATCAATCCATTCAAATGTCTTAATCAAGTTTTATTTTACAAAAACCATTAATCATGCCGCGGGTATAGAAACCCCCAATTCAAATCAAAACCCTAATTATTTTAAAACCTTTTAAACATCTAATTAACATTTGCCATATTCCAGAAACATCATATAAACATGAGTAACATTCGAATATATAAAAACCCCCAATTTTTATAAAACCCTAGATTACTTTTTATTAATTAAAATGCTAATTAAACCTAATCTAAACCCAAAACCCATATTTAATTCAATTAAAAACGTGATATGCAAAACCCCCCAAATTAACCGAAACCCTAATTTTTATAAATCGAATTTATATTAAAATTAGTCTGATTTTATAAATGAAAACGTCAATTAATTATGTTTAAACCCGATTTTGATGAAAACCCCCAAATATTTCAAAACCCTAATTTTGTTTATTTTCAATCCGAGAACCATATGATTTACAACAAGTATATACGAATCAATTGAACCCACTGATATACATTAAATCGAAAATCAATTAAAGCTTTTAAAAGAAATAAAGGAAAACAAACTTATCTTTGATTTTGGTTATTGATTCACGAAACCGCAAGGGAGAACACCATCATAAAACCAATCGGTTTGATGTGGGGATTAAACCCCACATCTCACACGATCTAAACATCTCAGACCACCACACGCGATTGTTATATCCCCAAATGATTAGATGATAGCCATAGAAAGGGTTTGAACCGATCTAGATTAAGAGAGAGAGAGTTTTGGGACGGTGGAGGTAATATCGAGAGAGGAGAGAGAGTTATCTCTCAGATATGGGAAGTTGTGTGTGATAAACACACATACTTACTCCTCCCGTTCTTGTTTATTCCGCCAAGCGGGCCGGGCCGGGTCTATTGACCTTGGGCCGGTTTGTGTGTAATGTTTTGGACCCCCAATTTGGGCCTTGTGTGTTAAATTAGTTTGGTTAAAGCCCAAACGAAATTTTGGTAAATTTAAGTTATAATTTGACCCGTAAACCCGACCATTTAATAAACCGATTTCATTTATCGTACTTTTCCGTAAAATCGTACTTTTCATAAACGTATGGTTTCGTCAAGCACAACTAGGGTGTCGAGTCATTTAATAATACAATTATTCGTATCGTAACTCGATTTTCATAATTAATTAGGTCGCGGCTAGCGTAACCGTACTCTCGAGCTATTATACCCACGTTCTCTTTGCTGATTTAACGAGGTGAGTTTATAGCCCCATACTTTACTATTTTCACTGCTTTTGGGGTGAGACATTGCTTGATTTTAACGTTTGAACACAAGTGCATTTACTGATTTATATATTAGTCTAAGTCCCACTAAAAACCCAGTTGCTTTGGCCCGTGAATCGTGAACCGTTAATTACTTTGTGTAAGCGCGAATGTTATGGATAGATCTATCGGGATTGACGTCCCTGTCTGTCTTGTCCAACAAGGGGACAAGCGGGCACAGTTTCATTTGAATCTGATATAGGATGTCGTGGGTTTAGGCATCTAGTTTGGGCTACATTTATATGATTATACTGCCGGTGTTGTTAACGCTTCGGTGTCACGAGCTTAGACTGTAATAAATACTTTTGGGATGACTTTGTATCTGTTATATTGTCATCACATTTGGGAAAATCTTGTGGTTCATTAAACATTTCCACTTAACTAAACCTATGAACTCACCAACTTTATGTTGACACTTTAGCAATGTTTTTCTCAGGTATTAAGAAGGAAGATGCTAAATGAGGTCTCATGCATTGCCGTCATTTCTTTGAAACAACGATCATTTGTACCATTTAAGAAAACTATGTTTTGTAACCATATTCAGTTTATGCTTCCGCACTTTGTTAAAACAACTTATTTTATTAATTACAAGTGATCTATTTTCCGAACGTCTCATTTAGAGGTCGTTCTTTGTGACTATGTGTGTATGATAATCATGACGTCACCACTCCCTTGTTGCCATTATACTCTGATATTTTGGGAGTGTGACAGTACCCAAGACAGATGACTCAGCAAAATGGTATGCATTTCCTAGTGGTAGGGATCTAGGAAAAGAGAAGGTGGCTAGTGATGAAAAATGGAGTGATAAGGGGAGTGTCATAAAAGATGTAGCCCAAGATTTGTTGAATATGGGTAATCAAGAAGATGCCCCTGCTTCTACAAAACTTTCCCCTGCCATTGTTGATCCCCTTGTTGCAAGTCCTTCCCCTGCTAAACACATTACTCAAACATTTGCTAGGAAGAAGAGAAGGCAACCAGCTCAGAAGGGGATAAAGATTGGAGAGACTGCTCCTAAAGGAAAACCAACAGTGGATCCAAAAGACAAAGGAAAGGGGAAGATGATTGAACATCCCAAGAGGAAGTATAAGCACAAAGCACGTGAACAACTAAGGGCTCAATCTGAACATGATGAGCATGTGGCTCTAAAAGTACATGAAGAAGAGCTACACATGCAAGAACAGAGAATGAAACAGATGAGAAAGGAAGCACAACTGGAACATAAACAGGTACAAATGAGGCCTAGAGAAATGCTTAAACAGGTGGAAATAATGCATAGAGAGTTGGATGATAGGGTACCTCATGCTAAGGAGTTTTTGGAATGGGACAAGGAGTTAGTGAATGCTCATTTGGAAGAAAGGTATGAACTGACTATTCTGATCTTCAACTATCAAAAAGAATACTTGGAAAGAAGAGTAAGCCAGATTCAGTAGGAAAAGTAATTGAAGTCTGAAAAAGGGAGGCTGACACATTACAAAGTTATGCTAAAAAGATTCAAGAGGTGGACTGATGCTCACTTCAAGGATATGACTTTTGATGAGATAGAGAAGGCAGCCAGGCCAGTACTAAGGGAGACAAATGTTGAGGGTCTCATTGGTATAGGTACTCCTGAAGATGTTGAGTACATGAAGAAGAAAGTGGAAATGATACAGAGAGCTAGGGAGGCTAGAAAAAGGAAGGCTGGAAAAGAAGCAAGAACACAAGCAGGTGCATCATCCCAAGTTTAACTTTTACAACAGGTGAAAGATCTGTTCTTACATCACAAAGAGCAGCTAAAAGATTAAAGAGGATGGAAAAGATTGGTATAGTCACTAAGGAAAGTCAACATCCTTCTAATGAAGAAATAGATCAGCAATTGATTTTGGAAGAGAATGATGAAATTGTACCAAGTGAGTTTAGGAAGAAATACACCATAGTAGAGAATGCAGTTCATGAGCATAAAGGTATGTCCTAGTGGAAACTTACTAGGCTGACAATACAGCACAGACCTTTCTAAGCCTAGATCTATTATTTCAAATATTGGATAGAGAAGACTTAGATGATCTATGGAAGATTTTGAATGGGGCATTTGCTACAAATCATCCTACTTTGGATGGTGTAGAGAAAGACTGGGGATAATTTAGGACAACATGCACAAGATGTATGAGCATGAGTTGAATGATCCTCTATTTGATGTACTGAATGGGGCAAAGATGCTATATTGGAAGCTGTTCACAAATTCTGGTGTCTATGAGGTGGCCATGGAAGGTGTAAGTATTTATTTGCTTAATAATCGTTATTATCCTTTCACACAAGATACCGTGAAGAAGATGGCAAAGACAGACTTGATTGTGGATGCTAAGGAGCCTGTTGCTTATGATCTGGTTAGGTTTGTTCACAGTCAACTTTGGCCAGGAAGTTTGTAAGCATCCTCATCAAACCAGCATTTATTCATAAACTTATAATTTAGATGAAAGCACAAGTTTAGGGGAGGATTTTTGGGAATAAATGTATGAATATTAGTTTCCCCTACTGGTTGGTCAAAGTTCCCCCTGCTAGAATAAGTTCCCCCTGCTAAATAACAAAGGCAGGGGGATTGGTCCCCCTGCTGGAAGTCAAAGACCCTGTTACAAAGATAAACATGGAAGAGATTATAACGTGTTTCTGTACTACTCCAGAATAGTTTCCAAGTTTGTTAGTAGTGATCTTGTACATGAGTCCTTGTATTATAAAAGGACTCATTAGGTTTTGATATTTGATACTAGGCCTCTTCCCGTCCGTTGGACGGTTTTCTTAATTACTGATTGAGATCATCCAGTTGTATTTAAGATTCAACGACTATAGCATAAGAGAAATTATTACTCGCATAAGTGACCCATTTAACACACAATGTATATATAATTTACCAAATATAATTCGAACACCTTGGTCTGTTTCAGTTGTATGCATCAGACCAAAAAAATAACGTGAAATATGATGGCTGCTACGCCCACATATCATTCTCGCGAAAAACGTAACTTGAACTTGAAGCAACATGTTTGTAGTCCCTGCAAGAGTTAACCCACAACTATGTGTGAAAAATGAAGAAATTCGTTGACAAAAATCTATACCATAATTTATTTACACACATACCAACTTACGGACAATATCAAGTTTCATAACAAAATAGGGGCCTTTACTATATTTTGAGTATATGTAACATGATACAATCTGAAACCATTGTTTAATAAATGACAGTCACAAAAAACAGCAGTATTGCTTCTTGATTTTTTTTACCTGTTACCCAACCTCCCATTTTTTGCATTTGTAACCCAACCTCTAATTTTTGCATATGTAGATAATATCCTGGCAATAACCCTATAAGATTCCACTTTTTAAAACTATCAATCACTTAAAAAGATGATTAAGTGCCTTCCAAAACCCAACTCTAATCCATTTTTTGGTTTTAGAAAAGGCGAACCGGATCCTATAATGGCTCGATATCAAGTTATATACAGCTAAGTATTGCATCAAATAAAATGTGACTTACATGATAAGTGTTTTGTAGTTTCAGCAAAAGGGTTGCATTAGCTAGAAGCCTGAGAAAAAGCTTGGTCGGACTTTGGCATAATAAAAAACAATCTGCCAGAGGAAAAAAATCAACGAATTACAGAAGCGCGACAAAACAAAATATGTCCAATTATGTGGACTTAATATAGTTTTTAAATATGAAAAACTTTCTTACAAAGTTTTTAGAAAAGATTAGTGAAAGCGTTACTTGTTATACCTTAATGCATGAGATCACATTTGAGTTTACCCATGTCACCAATGGTATTTCCTGATTCCAACCATATCTGCAACAACAAAACAGTCCAAACCAAAGTTCTTCTAATGTGTATATACAAACCCCAAAACCCGCCACTTTCAAGATGCATTATAAGACAGCACCTAATTACTTCTAACTAATATTTGTACGATTACTATAAAGAAATGATTAGTTTCCATCAAGGAAAATGATGGTTTACCAATGACGTTTATCTCTGCAAAGTAGTACGACCAAAATGCGGCTTGGAGTTGCAAAAAGCCAGTTTTTTTGAAGAACTCAGTTTATCAACTCTAGTTCAAAGACCAAATTATTCACATAAAAAATCATTTCTATGAAAAGATATAAGGGATCTTACTTTGAACAAAATTTTTCGCCGTCTCTTTTCGCGCAATCAAACAGTAGGCACAAACTCATAATTTCTTGTCCAAACTTTCTTGTCATTCCGCCATATATTTTTTCACTTTCACATGCTTAGTCATAGAAGCATATATGAATGAATGAGTTTCCTGTGTGGATGTGTCTTTGTTCATGTTCTGCTTTTTATATTAGTCGTGTCTTCTGTGTACACACTTTGTCCTACAAAAATCACAAGCAATCAATATTCGACAATCTGATAATAAAAACATCAAAGATATAAGCTGAATGCACATTACCTACCTTCATATTCACATAAGTTCGGTGGATTGCATCATCAAATGAACAAATTTTAATATCACGCCATCTGCGTAAATTTTCATAAAAATGTCAAAATTATGTTCACATTTAGCGTAAATCCATTCAATAAGGACAAAATTGCTTAGCTTATGAATTGGCTAAATCCACTTTATTCTTAATTTCTATGATAGCCTAATACAAACACAGCTTATCGTGACTTTTGTAGTGGTTTGATCATAACATATCTCAATTCCACAACCACCTAATATATATATCAAGTTTGCGCCTAAAACACCTCTTTTTAGAAGCCTTCAAACCAAAAGGAACATAGGAACTGCATAAACTAAATAAAAAAGGAAGATAAGAACTGTGGTGAACTTACACTTAGTAATGTGACCGGGTGGATGTTCCTATCTGAGGAGGATCCTGCTTGACAACTCCATTTTAAACATTTGTAATAGTATCAGGGCTGACGTAACTTCTATTTGTTTGCAGATGAACAATATGGTGTCTTTCGGCATCTATTTCATGTCGGGGTTGGAGAGGTTGGTGCCTTCTGGTTTTCAGAACTGTCAATAAATAAACATTAATCGAATCTGAAATTGAGCTACAACCATATGTTTAGATATGACAATTTTTACCCATTTGCTAATGAATGGGTCAATTCATGTTATTATTCATCACTATACATGAACTACTCATACAAAAAACGATGAAAATATGCACTACACTAAAAGATACGTATCAAGTTAATATGAACGAACATTTAAAACTCAATCCGACCAATCCAAACCAAGTTCATAACATCACGACCAATAATATCAAGTTGATCACATCAAGTTTAAAATTGATGACCTCATAGATTCTTATTTTTTTTGTAAGTAATAATCACGAAAAAATGAATAAGAGGCATGCAATATATAAATGATGGAAACCTTTCACTTATTACCGGAGCTTCATGTTTTTTACTTTTGGGATGTATAAGATTATTTCGTTTTTTTCCGAAAACAACTCTTAACTATTCATTGTATAAGCTTATTACTTGCACTTAAAAGTCATTTTCAATAAGCAGCTCATACATTATGACGAAACAACTCATAATCTCTAGTTTAGTATCTAGGTTTGCACAACTTATACAATACAGCTCACGTAAAAAGAAGAACTAAACCCCCTGGATAAGCATATCCTCCTAAGGCTAAAGTTTACCCATACATTATATTGGGCTTGTTTAGTATAAGTTAACTATTTTGAACACACCTGAAACTTGATTAAAGAGACTTGATATAACATTTAAAAAGTAAACATGCTCTTATAGTCTCACTGTACATCTATACTACACACTAAAAGATAAGCATAAACATATACCATCATTTCGTTTTTAGTACACGTGTGTTTTGTGGCTTTCACCTATATAATTTAAAAACCACACGATAATGTGTTATTTTCTTCTCATTTTGTTTCCCTTTGAACTTTGTTCACATTTCAGCGGAAGCTAGATTCTAAGATGCATCGTGTGTAAACTACAAACCATCGTGCCCAATTTATTAACCAAAGGTTAGAAAGTTAAACACAACTAACCACTCATAAGGCAAGCACAATGTCAGTTATCCATCTAATTAGTAAAACTCAAATTAACAGATAGCCACTGAGCATATTCATCACCATCAACCAATCCAAAATACTTTTTGTGAATCATATATAATTAAATTAGAATAAATAGAATGGGTTATATTATAACCTTAGTACCAAAATATGTTGATGATTTACAACAACATGTCTTTCAGAACCAGGTGTACCCAAATTATTCGTTTATGTCATGAATCAAATCGAGATTCGAATTGATAATTCTGAAGTTGATTCTATGAACAAAAAATGATATAATAATTACACTGATTCTTATACACATGCCTATGCTAGAAAACTTTAGAACGTCACAAAAGCTATACAAAAATAGACCAGTGGGTGTGTACACCTCAATAACAATATATCATTATTGACATTAGCCTTCACTCGCATATTTTGATAGCAGTTAGGACATAATCAAACATAAGAAGTATTCTATTTGCTTTAATAATTTGATTTCTTTTGAACGAACACTTGGTGGGCAAGAAAATCATTAGAAGTCAAAATGCATATAAACAATTAACAGAAGAAAACTTAAAACTTACCAAAACAATTGACATAGTCGCTCTGCTTGCGTAAGTTTTCTGGTTAATTTTAGTTTTAGGGATACTGATTGAAAGCAGTTCCTGAGTGATTAAATTTTGGGAGGGAACTGAAACATGGTTAATTTTAGTCTATTGTTGTATTGAATAAGAAATACGAAAGGCATAGCAGTTTTAGCATGAACAGTTACGTTGGTAGATTTCTTTTATCAAAGCTTTAAGGAGTTTTCTTTGCATTGTACCCGAAATTTTCTCTGAGGTAGCCACGTAGGACTTTTGGTAAATGTCTACATTTAGAATTGTGACAGGTGTACCCAAATTATCTTAATTTAATTATAAGATAGATATCTTTCTGTTCATTTCATGTCATACTTTAAGGTTGTAGAACCCTAATACCACTATTGGGTATTCGTATATCTTTGATATATTAAAGTTCAACGTTTGATTTAAACTTTTCTTCTTGTGCTAAACATTATTTTCCGCATCTTGTTTAGTTACTTTATGTATTGCATCGTTTCTATAGTGTTAGTTTGAATTCATTCTTTCTATCAAACCCTTAAACAAGCTAAGGTTTAAGATCCGAGTTTTGGATCAACAGTACACATCGAAGCAGCATACGGGTCAAAATCACATTAAACTTGTCAAATATCATCATCTGATGTTAGATCCTTCTATTTTTTCACTTTGGTATGTGTTGAATCGTCGGTTTCCGGTCCGACAGTATGACCCGGGTCGATCAAAACCCGACGGTTCAATCCGGTCCATGTAATGATAATAACCCGGCTCACAACGACCCGATCATCACTCCGGTTCCCGGTCCAACCGGTTGAACCGGCCGGTCAAACCTGTTTTTAAAACACTGCTTTGAAGCAATGTTTTGAAACTCAGTTTTCGAATCGACCGGGTCGAGTTATCAGATCCGGGTCAACCCGATTTTAACATTTTTTTTTATATTTCTAATAATTAGCTAAAATTATATATAAAAATCATAAAAACTTTCGTATATTTAAGATATAAATTATTTACCGCCCAATATAATATATAAAAATAAAATTTCATCGCAATTACGTAAAATTTACATTTTTTTAAAAACCCGAAAAATCAAAACCCGGTCGGGTCTCGGGAACCGGGTCGACCCGGGTCACCCCAAACCCGACGGGTCTAGCCGGGTTTCGAAAATGTGAAACCTGGGTCAAAATGACACGTTTTTTCGACCGAAACCGGGTCAACCGGTTAATCCGGCCGGGTCGACCCGGGTTTCAAAACATTGCTTTAAAGTCACTTTGATAAGAGGGTGTCATTCTTCAATAATGTTATTAAGTGACGACTCTATCGATTTAGACATGCTCATATGGGTTTACCGAGACAAAATTACAACGGTTAAAATCAAATCATAAACTATTAAAAAATGGTTTTATACAACCAACGACACTTAATCAACTTCATGGCATATAAATTAAGAAACAAAAAATGAGTTGCATTATCAGAAATTCTTCTTTTACCCATTTTCTTAAGCCATCTTTTTTCAAACACTTGCTAGCAAAATACACGTAAGTATTTTGCACACGGCTTTGAGACTCTCAACTACGTTGAGTTATTATCACGACTGCAAATAGAAGATCACCAAGCAAAAAGGAAAAAAAGCCTCAAACACTTCCTAATTTCTAATTATAATATAAAAAAGCGCAAATAGAGATGGAAACGGACTCAAAATCCAAAAGTTGGCAAGAGATCAAACACAAGTTTGTTTTCGAAACAAAATTAACAAATTCATAAGTATAACTAGCTATACGTAAGAGTTTCATGAGGTTGACAAACTCAATCTAAATATAACTAGCTATAACATATCACACTAGCAAATTTAAATATTGGTTGGGATGATCTTAACTTGAACGCGTGAAAAACAAACCAAAAACATACACTATCAAGATTATGTGATTAATAAGAGTTTTCCGCATGTCACCATCCAAGTATTTACCTCGTTAGGTCGCAAAGATGCCCCATCGCCTCTATGTACATTTTCACGTATAACACAAACAAATTTCCAAGCCAAAATGGTAACATGAACATTAACATTGATACATATAATATTGCCTATTAATTTCCGGACATTGTGCTTTATTCCGGGTAAAAATGGTAAGAATTATTTTTCTAGACAATTTCTTATTACTAAAACATAGTAATAAGAAAGTTACTAGGGATGGATTTAGATTCTTTCTTACTGTTAAAACTTTGTGATGTGTGTGTGTCATAAAGGGTTAGAACCTTATGATGTGTGTCATAAAGCTAAACAGACTAGGGAGTGTGTCATAAAGCTAAACAGACTAGGGAGTCTTTCTCTTTGAGTGATCATAAGACTAAACAACTTCGTGACATTGTTCATCTTGATGTTTGGGGACCATATAAAGTTACTAGTAGCGATGGATTTAGATTCTTTCTTACTGTGGTGGATGATTATACCAGATCTGTTTGGGTGTTTTTATTAAAAAGTAAAACTGAAGTTTTTGATTGTATTGACAGTTTTTTAAACTTCTTGAGAATCGGTTTAATAAAAGGGTTAATGTTTTCAGAAGTGATAATGGAACAAATTTTTTTAATACAAGGGTTAAAGTTTTTTGAATTTGTTAAAAACCATGGTATTGTTCATCAAACAACTTATGCTTATACACCTCAACAGAATGGTGTTGAAGAAAGAAAACATAGGCATTTACTTAATACTTCTAGAGCCCTCATGTTTCAGGGGGCATACCACTAAACATGTGGCGTGAATGTGTGCTAACTGCTACTTATTTGATTAACAGGTTACCTACTGCTGTGTTATCTGGTAAAATTCCTTATGAAATGGTTTATTAGTCTAAGCCTAGTATTGTCTATTTAAAAATATTTGGTTGTTTGTGTTTTTCTAATGTCTTAAATGTTTTTGATAAGTTTGAGTCTAGGTCTGAAAAATGTGTTTTGTTGGGTATGCTTTTGATAAGAAAGGGTATAAACTTTTTAGTTTAGAAAATAAAAGGTTTTTGTTGTCAAGGGATGTCAGGTTTTATGAAACTATTTTTACATTTAAAAATGATATGATTGGTAGAGATTTTATTTCTAGTCAAAATGATGTTAATGATATAATTTTTTTTACATAAACAGTCAGATACCTAATGAATCCTATGATGAAAATGGAGATAGTACAGGTAGTAAACATAGGCTTGTACCTAATGATAGTGTTATACCTAGTGACAGCACTGTAGATTCTAGTGGAAGGTGTTCATACTGCTGATACAGATGTTATTTCTGAGGTAGATAGATCACTTAATACTGAAACTGAGTCTAGTAGGAATGACACTAGTAGTGAGTATATAACAGAAACAATTGTTTCTAAGGGTATACCAGACACTGCTAATGAAGATGATAATTCCTCTAAGGATGAAGGGATTGAGTCATTTGATAATGTTTTAATTGGTCATCATTAGGGTGAGCAGAAACCGAATCATGAATCGTAAAACCGCAAAAAACAAACCACAGAAACCGCACCACGACAAAAACCGATGGTTTTGTTTTAAGAAAAGGAAAAACCGCAAATGCGGTTCGGTTGCGGTTTTCGCTCGTAAAACCGTACCGCAAAACCGAACCGTACCACACAATAACTATTTTATACTGAAAAATGTCATATCGACTATTTTATGCGAGTTATAAGGCTTCTAGTACATATTATCATTTATATTCATATTAGTTATTAGTAAAGTGTTTGTTAGATTCAATTTATGCATTGTTATAACCGAAAATATCATTATTTTAAACAAAAAACCGCAAAAAGTCACAATTATTATATAAGTCACAAGTAATGGTTCGATGCGGTTAAAACCGCAAAACCGCAGAAACCGTAAAAACCGAAACCGTGATTTTTGGTTCGGTGCGGTATCTATTTTTATAAAAACCACAAATGCGGTTGCGGTTCAGTTTTTATCAAAAAACACACCAAACCAAACCATGCTCACCCCTACTCAATAGAGAGACTTTACGTGTGTGCCTTCATTTATTATCGTAACATGTCTTTTATTGAAGTCTATATTTTGTAAGTAATGTTACTAACTTTAATTTATATTAGTGAAAATATCAAATGCGCAGCATAATACTCTGAACATAATACCTTTTTAATTAAATAAGTAATTTCTTGTTAACATACGGCATCCTATTTACTTTTTCTACTAGATTCATGTATAAACATATGAGCAAGGGTGTGTTTGTTTTTTCAAAAAATGTGTGAACCCGTCTGTCTCTTGCCCATTCAGACGCGGTTAGATTTAATCGATGTTTTTTTGCTAACATTCAGAGGCGGTCAGAGGTGTTTGTCTGACTCGGTAAGAGGCTTTGATCAGTCTGACCAAGTCTCTAACCTCACAAAATCCAGAAAACAACAAGGATAAAAAAGATCTCGGGTTGATGTTCGTTTCGCAAGTCTTAAATTTATATTACAAGGTTTAGATAAAACAAGGTACTAGAATACAAACACGGGAAAGTATACCCTTTCGTTCGTAATATAGCTTGTAGTGGTAAGCCTAGATCGTTCGCTGAGACTTAGTTTCGCTTTGGTAATCAATATAATAATTGAAGAAAGAAATGGTTGATATGAATAACAATAGTAACAAATATGACTAATATGGGATAGTTCGTATAAGTTTTTGATAATAATAATGGCTGAGATATGTTTATGTAGGTAAAGAGTAATATCCATTTTCGTCAAAATGTCATTTGCACAATTTACTTTAGGGTGATTCAAGACTTATGTTTATTCAAGTGACTAAGCTCAAAATAAGTTGCCAATGAGTTCAATATTTTATCAAGGTTTCTAAGCGGATCTCTCCAACCAAAGATTCAAAACCATAGACAAGTCTTTAAAAAACTTATTACAACAATTTGCGTTTCTCAACGCCAAGCTTTCGTAACAAATCAACTCTAGATAAAAAATGGTTTATAAAACGAGGTGGTAAACTGGTTCTACAACATTAGCTTGAAATCAATTTATAAAGGATCATATCATAGCATCATCACTAATCATAGTCACATACCCATATAGTCACAAATAGCTTAGCCTAACATAGTAACCAAAGTAACAAATGGAAAAGAGTAAGAGAACATCATACTTAGATTTGATCGAATGAACGAGTACGCAAGTGTCACGATTGTATCGTTCTTTCAAGAATCGAAGAGTGGAATACTCTCGTTACAAGTATTTCCCAAAAGTGGATAATACTGAAATACTACTATAAAGCTAAGAATACTCGGATTAGAGTAGTGGTTGAAAGATGAGATATATGCCAAATGAGTAAAAGTGGCTCCTATTTATAGTGCTGGCTGAGAGCAAATGTGCGCCGCACTTATCCGAAAGTGCACCGCACTTTGGATGTGGGAATGTGCACCGCACTTCTGACAATGTGTGCCACACTTTTGTGTGTTCCAGAATCTTCTTTCAATAGTTTGGCTAAATTGCACAATAAGGACCCTTCTTTGTATTTTCTTTACTTTGCTTCTTATACTTCATACCTACATGTAAAACGCAATATATTAAGTATCGAAAGCTCTTATTTATAATACAAAGTGGCATTATAATAACGTTTTGAATATGTATATTTTGCTCGTTATTAAATTCCTCCACACTTAGCTATTGCTTGTCCTCAAGCAATCAAAGCGAGAAAACAAATTAGATTTTAAAAATACTTTTAAGTGTTATGAAGTATGATAGAAAAATGACTAAATTTTTATAAGTAGCAAACATAAATGAAAATATAATTTCAACACCTTACATGGATAGTGTTTAGATTTTAAGTTCACACAAATGTCACTCACAAGGGATAAATGTAAGATAACACTCAAATAGCTCGGTCATAAAATAGATAGTTACCATAGGTTTGTACATGAAACATAAACATAACCGTTGCAGCGTGAGCAACAGATAATTTTTCAAAGAGACAAAACGTGATAATGATAAGGGTGTAAGAACAAAATATGCCTTGTCAAAGTCGTAGAACAACTATACTAAAATACGTTTCTTTTTCATTGCTTTTTTCTTTACTCTTTTCTCTTTTTTAAGAGAACATCATATATACTTTTTTTTGACTTGACAAAATGGATAGGCATCAACACAAGGATAATAGCACAAGGGATAATATAGCACATAGGTACGAGTGCAACATATTTTAGCAAGTCAGTGTAGCTTAACTAAAATGATAAAATGGTGATTTATTTTGCCTCTTCTCGAAAATATCAATAAATTAATCTCACTGAAATGTTGATCAATCATAAATTTTGAAGCATACAAGATTATCTCACACTTAAGGTTTTTGTGCTTAGTTATAGTGTCAATCAATGAGATTTTTGCTTTGCTAAAACTTTATTTATTTAAAATATATCAATTTTTATTTTATTTTCAAAAAGGTTTTTATGTGGAGAAATTTTTTTATTTATTTATGTTTTTCTATTTGTCCCTCCTCGACACTTAAGGTGAACATCATCCTCGAGGTGATAACTGATAAAAAATAAAATAGGTAAATGCAGAGGAAAACGAGAACTTCCCGGGGCTAAGTAGAAACTTGCGGACTTCAACAGATGAATGCAGCTCAGAGCCCCAAGTTTGCTATTTTCCTGCATGCTATAAAACAAAACAAAACACATGCAATATATACAAGGACGATTTTATTTATTTATAGGTCCTCCTCCACACTTAAGGGAAAAAGTGGGGGATAAAATACGGATTGCCTTCCGAATAGCGCTAAGTTTAGAGTCTTCAGCCAGACTCGGCTACTCGGTTTTATTTCAAAAAGAAGGGGATTTCTTCATCATCGAATTCATTATAGCTTTATTCTTCGTGGTAGAGCTTGAGTCTATGTCCATTGACAATAAAAGTGGTATTGTCTCTACCATAGAGTTCAACATATCCAGATGGATATTGGTGTTTTACTGTATTAGGTTCAGTCCATCTCGATGTAAGCTTAGATTGCTTGAACTTATATTTTGTGATAAAGAGAAGTATTTTCTCTCCATGTTTGAATTCTTTTCTTTGTTGCAGTTTGCGATCATGCCACACTTTGGTTTGTTCATTGTATAAACGTGAACTTTCATAAGCTTGATTTCGAAATTCATCTAACTCATGAAGTTGAAATATACGTTTTTATCCGGCTGCAATAAGATCAGGGTTGCAGTTCTTAAGTTCCCAATATGCACGATGTTCAATTTCTATTGGTAAATGGCATGTTTTTCCATACAAGAGTTTGTACGATGTGGTTCCAGTTGTTGTTTTGAAAGCGGTACGAAAGGCCCATAGAGCATCTTCTAATTTCTTAGACCAACAAGCAGGGTTGTTTTGGACGGTCTTTTCAAGGATTCGCTTAAGAACTCTATTAGTGTTTTCAACTTGGCCACTCGTTTGAGGGTGGTAATATGTGGAAAATCGTTGGTTGACTCCATATCTTTTCATGATTTTTTCCATGAGTTTGTTACAGAAATGAGTTCCTCTGTCGCTTATTAGTGCTTTTAGAATTCCAAAACGACAGAATAATTTCATTAAGAATGCTATAACAACTCTTGCATTGTTAGTTTGCAAGGCTTGCGCTTCGGCCCATTTCAATACATAGTCGACGGTGACTAAAATGTATTCACATTTATAAGATTTAGGAAATAGAAGTCGATACCCCACACGTCAAAGATTTCGCTGATTTGGATATTATTTAGAGACATTTCATCTCTTTTTGTAAGATTTACAGTCCTTTGTCATCCTTCGCATAATCGTACTAAGGTATGAGGTTCACGAATAATTATTCGCCAGTAAAAGCTAGTGTCGAACACTTTTTTAGCGGTGGTTGAAACAAATGACGTTTTATGATAATAAAAAATAGAAAGCGTGAAGGAGACTTATGGGAATTGAACCACAAACCTTTCAAACATGAATCAATTCACTTACCATCAATCTACCTCATCACATATCAGGTAACTTACAGTATAATTTTTATGGGTTTTGCTAACCACCATCCTATGAGTATTTTTTTACCTTTCTATAATTAAAAACAATTCTAGATATAAACTTACTTAATTAAAAACATTTCTAAATATGAACTTACTTAATGTTAATGTATCCTTATTATAATTAATTTACCTTAATTACATATGCTAAAATCATGTATTTAGAGAAATGATAAGTTCATATTTGGAAATGATATTAATTATGAAAAGTTAAAAAAACAGTCATTCGGTGGTGGTTAGTAAAACCCAACTTTGAGTAAGCATTGAATTTAATAAAAATATTACTATTTAATATAATAGTACCCATTTTAGCTTCATAAACCATTTGTTTGTATATATGGACCCTTTTTCTAAACACGAGCTTAATTCAGCTAAACTATTTTAATATTGTTCACAGACCGGGCAATACCTTATAAACCAACAACTTAAACCAAATCGAAATGAAATATTAAATCGAATTATTTTAACTGAATTGAATTTCCTAAAACCAATTCAGTTTCCATACGGTTTTGACATAATAAAAATCGAACCGCTTTGAAAACAGATATCAGATAAATATACAAAAGGATAATCCAGCAGAGAACAAAACAACTAGCCAGAACCAAATACTACGTGACTCCTATGTATGTGGTCATGCATGAGAATTCGAGGAAGCCTCCATGCATGCAAAATAGCTTCTGTCCTTTGAGATTTCTTAAAATTAAAGGTTAGAAGCTTTAAACGAACCCTGGAGATAATCGTAACAACAACTTGCTCAATAGAACGCTCTTTTTTGGGTTGTGGTCGGGGAAAATTTGGCGATTATGCAACTCCTTGTGTGTTTCTTCTAAATAAAATGCCCCTGGAGTTAATGAGGAACACACACAACAGGGTTTTGATAAACCAAACTTTAACGACAAAGCTCAAAATTTCTCAATAGAGACCATACATGGAGGAGGTGCGCCTTAAATCATTTTAGTAACATGTCACTTTAAAATCAATATGGCATATTACGGTACGAGTTAGATAAGTTGTGTTAGAGTTGTGAAATGTATAGAGAGTAAAATGAGATTTTCAAAATATAGTACTCCGATTTATATGGTTCGTGTTAGTATCCCTCTCACTCTTGCTACGTCAACTACTTAATGGAAAAAAAGTATATTAAAAAGTGTGATTTTATACTAATTTTTGAATCTCAAGATTTACTCGAGTTTTAATTATTCAAATATATAGATAAACTTGATTCATCATGAACTTCAAAGCCTAATATCATTTTTCAACATGTATGATGCTAATAGCAGCTGCAATGCAAAGCTTGAGATATGACTTTTTGTTATTTGAATTAGCTTTTGAACAACTTGAAGCATTGTGAGAAAAGCTTTATGGATGACTTTTAGTGGTAAGACTTGGAACACACCAAGCTGTTGACACAAAAAACACCAAGCTATTCTCATTAATTGCATATTAGTTAAAGCATAAATCTGTACTTTTTTAACATATGAAATGGGTGAAAAGTTTTTGTTGATCAAGCTTTGCATTGGAGCAATGACTTATTGATTTGCATAAAACACTTCAACATTAATTGTATTTAATACATCAAGTCATTTGTGGCTTGATGCATTGCTCATGCTCTAATACACTAGTGTATAGTAGTATAATGAAGAGAGATTTCATTTCATTTACCTGTTTGGGTTTTAACTTAGAAATGGCTTTTATCAAATAATGTACACTCCTACATGTTCTAAAAAGTTTGAACTTTAAAGTGGCCAAAATCGTTTTAAATAAAAAATTAAAAGAGTCATTATTTGAGTAAAAGATATAAATTTAAGAATTCATACTATATTTAGAGATATAAAAATTACCAAAGTTTTTAACGTTTACACTTATCTATAAATTAAACTTCAATAAAGACAATAACCATACACCTGAAAACCAAATACCATCCTTCATATGTTTGATCCTCATACACTATGTATGAGTATATATCATATGTGAAATGTAAGTAACTTTAAAATGATTGATTATATCAAATGCATATAACATACATACCTACCGCCGACACTTGACTCATTATACATCTTTTCTATGGGGACAATTTGGAAGCTTGTTGCCTACTTAGTTCACACTAGGCTAATAAGCAACTCGAATAGAAAATTTAGAAATCAATTACTATGAAATTTTGGTGAAACGTAAAGTTTTATAGATAATCACATGGACGATCCCCATGAGAGTTAAGAGACCTAAGGTTAATGTCAGTTCGAATGGTAGTCTCTTGATCAATATTTTAAAAACCGGTTCAACCCGGTCGATTCGACTGATTGAAACAGAAACCGGAGTGACAACCGGTCTGTTGTGAAGCTGGTTTTTAGCAAAATTCGGACCGGATTAAACCGCCCGGTTTGGTTGACCCGGGTTGAACCGCCGGATCAAAACCCGGCCGGTTCAACAGTTAGCAAAAAAAAAAAGGAAAATAAGGTAACGTTAGAATATATCACTGTACTTGCTGAATGTATAATTGAACTTGGTATAAGAGGTATTGAAAATAGATCTAATTGAACTTTGTCGGTATAAGAGGTACTGAAAATAGATCTAGTAAAATGGATCTAGAATATATCACGGTACTTGTGGTTAGGGGTGTCGAAAAAGTTGACCCGACCCGAACCCGAAATAGCCTATTCGGTTCGGGTCATTCGAGTTCAAAAACATATTCGGGTCAATTCGGGTTGATCTGAATTGACCCGAGTTCTAATTAGCCTCGGGTTCGGGTTTATATTTTTTAGCCTTGACCGGACTTGACCCGAACCCGACCAACCCGACTTGACCCGAGATTTTTTACCATATTTTACCTTGTAAATATACTTAAATAAGTCTATTTTTAACTTTTTTACTTATACTCGGGTTGACCCGAACCCGAGTTGACCCGACCCGAATTAACCCGACACGAATTGACCCGAACCCACCCGAATTCTAATTAGGCTCGGGTTCGGGTTTGATATTTTTTGATTTCTGACCCGACTTGACCCGACTTGACCCGACTTGACCCAACTTGACCCGAACCCAGTTGACCCGACCCGATTCCCACCCCTACTTGTGGTATAGAGGTGGACAAAGAGATGGTTAAGGGTGATGAGATCTTTTCTCAATAAACATATGTTGTTTTGTGAAAGGGGGAATATACATAGAGGTGAAATGGTGATGAATGAAAAGGTGTGTAAGAAGGCTGCTTTTTGGTATTGTGTTTATTGAATTATTGAAGTGAGATGACTGTGGGAAAAGAAATTTATATACATTGTTTTTTTTTTAATTTGATATAAGTTTTTATTATGCATAATTATTTTTTTATATCTTATTAATTATGAAGTACACAACCTCTTTCTTTCCAAGTATCGGTAATTTTCTATTTTTATATGACTAGACGAGTACCCGCGCATAGCGGCGGAATTGCCCGACGACAGATAATTAACGAAACGTTTCATCGTGGTAAGATCAAGTATAATTGTAAAATATTGTAACATGTGATAATAGAATTTTAAATAAAATATCTAATACCACAAAACATATTAAAATAGGTTATTAAAACTAAACGTCAAACAGTAAACGATAATCAAAATTTTCGAAACCCGGCTAGACCCACCGGGTTAGAGGTTAGTGAATCGAGTTGTGCAATGACATTTAAGTGGTAGAAATTTCTTCGGTGAACCCTCGCCTAGTTATGTTAGACTCCTTATTCGTTTCGTTTAAAATGCTCTTGACATGTCTTGAACCAAAACCGAAAAAAAAACTTTTACATCGACATCGGTATAGTATATTCAACATCGTCAATTCATGAAAATATTTATAACAAAAAAACATGCTTCAATATTACTTAAAAAATACACCTTGCTTATTAAAAGTTCGCTTTAAAAAATGCACATGCTTCAATTTCACTTTAAAAAATACACATTACTTGTTAAAAGAAAGTTGAAAATAAAGTAAAATAAACAAATTGTATAACAAAAGTAGTAGTGCGGAGTAACTGATAAAGAAAATAAAAAATTAATGAAAAGATAAGTGTCTTTTTTTTTGTTTCCTTTGAAAAATTGTTTTTTATTGGTTTTGTCCTTGGTATAGTGGGCAACTCGGCATAGTGTGTCATGGTTTGCTTATTTAATTGAAGTGTAATACTTAGTAATATTTTTGTGTCTCTCGATTGCCCACTTAAACCATTTACATTTTCGATTTTAATTATCCAATTAAACCTTGATTCCCATGAGTCATTTAATGCATAGTCCATATACAAAACAATTTACTATTTTCGAGTTTACATTTTTTAATAGCAAGTCCAACAATAAAGTTGGCGGCATTTACTTTTTTTATACTTGGGGTTGCGTTTTGCTTCCTTGGAAAATGAGATTAACAATCTCGAAGCTTGGAATTAAAAAAAAAACATTTTATAATCCGTAAACATACAATTAAAAATTATACGTAATAATTGTGTAACAACAATTTTGATAAAGCTTACATCTCTCAACTTTTTAAAACAAACACCAAAAGACTTCAAATTTTTACTATACATATTAGTGGAAATGAGAAACCGAAGATCAAACACTATTCGGAAAAAAAAACTATACAAGATCTTCGCATGTACTGAAGCTAACACAAAGTAACAATAAAATTTTATAAACTTTATCTAAGTAATGTAAAACAACAAATAAATATAGAGAAAATAACAAATAAATATGCAAAATTTCAAAAATAAATATGCAAAATTTTGCAAATAAATATAAGGAAATTCCAAGGCCCTACGCATACACGTCTTATTTTTTTAATTATATAAATGAAGCCAATTACCATCTTATTTTCATTTAAAATATTTTTCTCAATAAAGCAACTCTAAAATTTTCAGCACGTCATAGAATAATAGGAAAGCAATTTGTGTGCACCATCACCTACTGATTGCCATTATAATATTCAAATTTTAAATTACATATGTACTTTCTTACCACCATCTCGAGTCTAGTAACATCGAGCCCACCAAAAAGTGTTGTTCTCGAGCTAACAAAAATATTTAACCTTTATCATAAATGTCAAAGTCTTACTTTCACACAACTCAATAATATTACTGTTTCAATGTATTTTATATTAAAAAAATTCATACTTTAAAATATTTCAAATTCAGTTTTTATAATCTAAAGGTATTCTTAATTCCCAAACTTTTAAATATTTCAGAATTCTAGTTTTCTTTCTATTACTAAAATTATAACCTTTAACTAACCTGAACAATCTGTAAACCAAGATAACCATTGATATACTTTAGCATTTTTACGTCAGATCTTTATAGGGAAAATCACTTAAAAATGTAGTAAACTTACCGCGTTTTATGGTTGTGTGTACTAAACTACTTTTTTTCTCATTATGTGTATTAAAATTTCAAATTCATTTCATTGTATGTATTTTACGGCCATTTTACCCCTACTTTTTTCAAATTTTGAAGGGCAAAATGGTCATTTTACAAAGCAAAATCGTCTTAAAATACATACAATGATCGAAATTAAAAAGTTTAATACACACAATGAGAAAAAAGATAGTTTAGTACACACAACCATAAAAAATGGTAAGTTTTCTACATTTTTAAGTGATTTTCCCATCTTTATAACCATGTATAAATTTAAACAATTTTACAAGATACCCCCTAATCCAAACAATATGTTTAGAAATAAAAAAAATAATACCCGACATAATCTACCAACAAATGAAAGTTCAAACAAATGAACAACCTTTACATTAAATTTGTTCGAGTTTTCGATGGCGGTTGGGATATTTCAGCAAGATCCAAAGCAGTTAAGATACTTTAGCGACTAATATCTATAAGAGAAGCAAAGATATATTAGAAAACAATAAAAAGCCATACATGATGAAATCTTCAACTAAAAACTTATATTACCATAAATATAAGTAAATAACTCAAAAAACTAATTAATCAGACTTATAAAATGTTCGAACCCGGTTTATATAAAAAGGAAAACTTGCATTCTTAACCTAGCAAAACAACATATATACTTCTATAAATAAGATCTACACATCCTTTAATATTTTGTGGCTTCAGCAAGAATCGACATGGGGGCGAAAAACTTTATTCTAGAGAGACACTTGAGTCAGCGACGATGGATTTTGTAGTGACGATGGCTATTTTCGACAAGAAAGATCAGTAAATTCCGGCAAAGTACACCTGGTCAAAAAAATCTAAAAGAATTAGCAAAAAGTTATATATAAAAAACAATAGATCCACATTTATAGATAACATATATACAAAAAATACAATAGATCTAGATATAAAAGTTATAGATCTATAAAAACATACCATCAAAACTTGAGAATCTTAAAAAATAAAATATAAAATACCTTGAACTTGAAATCCTCTTTTGTTAAAAGTTATTTTTTGTGTTAGTATCATGTAGTGATGTTTGCAGGCATTTGGAAAGGGTGGTTGAGATGAAAGGGTGGAGGAGACAACCGTCGGTGACGGGAGAGAATGATGGTAGTTTTGGTGATGGAGATGCTATGTTACCATCATGTGATGTTTTAGAAGAGTGTTTTGGTGTGTGTATATTTTTTAAATAAGAGGGTGTGTTTTTAGTTCTTGGTTTATATATTTGGTTATTAGTATTTCTTTTTAGCAGGACCTATCTTTTTCAACCATTCTAAGTGTACAACTTATATAATTGATAGTACAAGTATTTTAAACAGATGGTGGGACCATTCTATTTTCAAAATTTCAACATTCAACCATCCTTGTTTTTCCTTTATAAAGGAGTAGAAGTCGGGTTGACCCGGCGGTTGAACCGTTTGAGCCGGTAACCGGTAGCTCAACCGAGTCAACTAAAAAACCGAGTTTTAAAACATTGCTCTTGATATCTTAACTAGAAATGTAATACCAGATTTTTTTGCATGATTGAACTCTAGAATGATAAGAGCTTAAACGACTTATGAACAACAACGGCTACTGGATAAACATGTATGGACAATCTTTATGAAAAAAGGCATAAAGTACCATCTTTTTAAGTGTGCTACTCTCTTCGTCTCGAAATTATTGTCCAGTATATTATTTTCGGACGTCTCAAATTCGTAGTGCATAGATAAACAATATAGATTAAGCTTACTATCACTACCAAAAAATTGATTTCTCCACAGTTGTTTTGCCACGGTATAGTGAACCGTGGAAAAAAATTGTATATGAATCATAATTTTGCCACATTTATAAGCGTTACAAGTATTTAAAAAATTATTCACACATATAAATGTGTACAATTATATAAAAGCTACACTTATAATTGAAGCAAAAAAAGTTTGTTAAAATGCTTCATTTATAAGTGTAGATATTTTGAAAATTTGACTACACTTACAGATGTGGATATTTAATAATACTTAAATTTTTTGCAATTTTGCCACACTTTTAAATGTTAACATTCAAAAAATGTTTCCACACTTTTAACTATAACCATTATGAAAGATTTTCTACACTTATATGTGTAAGAAAATTTGTCACATCCATTATCTCCACATATAGCAAACCGTGGAGAATATAATTGTACATATTTTTAACCGTGGCTATTTAATCGTGAAAGTGTGGAGACTTAAACTAATTTTTTGTAGTGTATGTCACCCTTATTTGAAGGTATTATTACAAAGAATAAAAAAATTATAAATTAATTGGTTAAAAATAAAATTGTTATTATGTAAAAATGTAAGACAACAAAAACTAAAAAGTTATTTTTTTATTAAAATGTGTGTTTTTTGTCGATTAACTATACTTATGAGACGTAGGGATTATCATTTTTTATCGAGTTGTTCAATAAAAAAAAAGAGTACCATCCTTTTAAGTGATACATATTAAAAAAAGTTGAGAATTTATATCATTTTTCGCATATGAATATGGAACAAAGATGTGATTATTTTGTTGTACAATCTTTGGCTACATATCCATACTCGAAAACATAACATTTTTCTCAATATGGATGGTCCTCGTATAATGTACTACCTCCGTCCCAATATTATTGTCCACTATTCTATTTTGGGTTGTCCCAAAATTATTGTCCACTTCTAAAACTTCCAAAATTAGATAGAAAATTTTGTTTGGGTTTACCATATTACCCTCACTTGAGGTTATCATTACAAACAATAAAGAAGTATAAAATTAATTGGTTAAGGGTAAAACTGTCATTCTGCAAAAAGTAAGAGAGAGAAAGCTGAAAAAGTGATGTTTTTCTAAAACTGTGTATTTTTTGTCTGTGTACAATAATTTTGGGACGGAGGTTGTAGTAAATATCCCAGGAAGATTTCCTTACATTAACCTATGTGGGAATAAGGTTGAATTGCCTTTAATCTCTACTACTTATAAAGGCTGTATAATTTTTTTTTCAAAAGTCTCTTCATTACTACTAATAGTAAGTTTTCTCAACATTTCCTAAATTACAATCTCACACATCCACAAAAAGAAACCAGGGAATTTATTATTGCCATGTTTAAAGCATTCTTCTTCAACACGAATTAAAAATCAAAACACATTAACACTACATTCCTCACCCACATACTTTATTCTCCCTTAACCCTAATTCACATAAACCTTATTCTGCCGCCACCATAATTTATCACCATAGCATCTGCCGAATCCGCCCCATATCTTGATGGTTTTGGTGGTTTCAAGGTAGTTTCGATTGATGATATTGGTTGGTAATACTGATGGTTGGTTTATGTGGATTTTATTTATGTGGTGGTTATGGACCATCTTCTGAATCAATATCTACCCACACAATTGCAAGTTGTTGTTTTCCACATGATGAATTACAACCTCAATGCTCCATGAATTCGACTTCGCATCTGGACACCGAATATAGGTTTGAAGCATTGGTTGTTTTGGGTTATTTATTTAAGCAATTCAGTTGTTTTGGGTTATTTATTTTTTTATGTAACTTTATAATAACGAATTCTATATAAAACATTGGTTTTGTGTTTCAATGCAGCTTTTCCCAACTCTGCCAAACTTCTTCCATACGGTTCTTAGGACTTTCAAATCCATAGTTAATGTCATTAACCAATAAAAAATCAATTCTAAAATACACGTCTCTATAATTTTGATTCAGTCATCAACATTAACTTCCTCTACGAATCAACCAGTTTGAAAATCACCATGGATGATCTTGAATTCCACCTAATAATTACATTGTGTGTGTAAATTGATTTCGAATTTTTATACCCACTCTTAATCTATTCCTTTCGATTCCTACGACGAGCACTGATTTGATCTATGCCAGTGGTGATTTTAATGTTGTCCACACACACATGATTATTGGTTAGTATCAAGCTATTCATTTTTTTATTTAGGGTTTTGATCATAATCACATATATAGGCTATTTTGATGTGTTTGTTATCAATTTATTAGTTTGGATTCATTTATAATATAATTTATTTTTTCATTGCTTTTTTACTATTTTAGGTTTTTTTTTATGTAGAGGTTGTTGAAGTTTTGGCAAACACATGGAACAAAAGGGCATAAATAATCGAAAACTCAAATCATAAGTATCTATTGGAACACATATGATATTGTTCCAACACCATTCATAAAAGATGTATGACTTATGAGGTATATGTATCAATGTGTGTGTGCGATCTAACCTCTAAATCACTTATTAATAGACTAAGATTGTTGTTGTAATATTGTGTATCTTTATGCAGAAAATGAAGTAGTGATGAAATGGCGTTAGGGTGAACATGATCAACTTGGTTTAGGAATTATAAAAGTGGATTATAGGAAAAGAATTCAATGGCATAGATCAGTTGCGAGGTAATTTCTATGCTCTTGTGTCTTTAAGCTTTAATTATTACATGTAAGCGTTTAATCCTGTTGATCTTTATCGTGTTTCACTAACTGCGTATATCAAGTGAAACATGGAATGTATATCAAGGTAGTTTTATTGGTGGTATTGGTTGTTGGTTTGAGTGGTTTTTGTGGTTGGTTATATTGTTTTCAGATTCAAACAACACCACCGCCGCTGATCTAGACCACCACATCCTTCGATGCCCGTTGGCTTCTTCGTTGCCGCCATGCATGGTACGCGACATTGGTGGTCGGATGGTGTTGTTGGGTGCTTAAGGGGCTGCCTGGTTGTTGATTGTTGCGTAGGTAACTATAACAATATTTTGATGGTTGATCTTAGTTAATTTATGGTGTTGGTCTCATTGAAAGGTACAACCGATGTAACACCCCATTTTGATAAATGAAATGTCACGCGTAATTATGGCGTGTCATCAAAGCATGCAAGGTAATATGTAGTAAAACATACATGACCATAGGGAAAACCGAAATCAAACATCGGTTCCCAAACATAAGCCCAAAACATAACAAAGTAAATGAACTGAATGAAAGACTAAACAAGCATAAATATATGAAGGAAACAGGAGAAGAAGTCTATGGCAGCTTCCATCCTATGCATGTCCTCCAAATGCTCGAGTCTTGGGTACCTGCCGTTTTGGGACATGGAAAGGAAAGTAACGGCTGAGCAAAACGCTCAGTGCACGGATATACAATATAGCATGAAATAGGATAAGCATGTAACATATAACAGCGGAAGACTAAGTTCTGAGTAGACTGATTAAGTATTGAGAAAACTGGTTTTATAGTTTGAAAAGCCTTATGTTTATCTTATGAAAACTGTTTTAACATAAATATACCATAGCCCATATAGGTCATGAAAAGGTCACGTGCATGAATACTTGGAGGGGTGACCTCATCATGCTGATTAGAGGGGATGCCTCTAATTAATATACTGGTTTGGGTAGGAGGGATCAACTCCTTGTGAAGGATGCAAGGCACACACCACATTCACCATGAAATACTGAATAAAACATGTAACTAGGATGCACCCATACGCCCCACATGATATAATAATATGGCCAAAACTGAAAAGGGACGCCACGAGCAATCACTCCGCCATGGGGAAGTCATAACATTGGTGCCTCCAATGTTATGGTTATGGTACCTCCATAACTAGGTGAAACTGGTCATGCTTGTATATGGCAATAGATTATGCTAATTAAACATAAGCAGTTCAAAACAATAAAACAAATACTGGGGAAAACAGTTGGCTGCATACGGGGAAATCCTAATAAGGAAAGAATGTCCATACTGAAAGGACGGGAATCCGTACCTCAAGTCCAGTGAATGAACGAAAGAAAGACTCCTACTTCTGGATCACTAGCGCTACATGAATACACACGTGTATAAGTATCGATTCACTGATTACGTACTGGGTTTTATGTCTGGTCTTAGCTTACTTTGTATGTTTTAGGTCATGGTTTACTGTTTAAAGCCTTAAACTGTGTTTATCTTGTATTCTGATTAATCTGATTAAGTATTACTGGTATTTCATGTATTATTATACTTACTGTGTAATAATAAGTAACTTTCCAAAAATAGCAGGTTTCCAAAAATAGAAAGTTTCCAAAAATAGAAAGTTTCCAAAAATAGAAAGTTTCCAAAATTAGAAAGTTTCCAAAAATAGAAAGTTTCCAAAAATAGAAAGTTTCCAAAAATAGAAAGTTTCCTAAAATAGAATTTACTGCTTAAAATAGATTAGTTTCTAAAAATAGAAAGTTTCCAAAAATAGATCAGCTGCCTTAATTAAATAAGTTTCCATATATAGAAGGTTTCCATGATTAGATTAGCTGCCTGAAATAGATAGATTTCCATATATAGAAGGTTTCCATTAATAGATTAGTTGCCTTATTTAATTAAGTTTCTATAAATAGAAGTTTCCATATTTAGAATTAAGCTGGTTACATAAGCTAACATATAAGTCTAAGTGTTTATAAGCTTATTTTCTTAAGTCATATGATATAGTGTATAGTTTAATTATTATTTCATGTATTTTAATTAAACTATAGGTTAAGCATTTTAATTAAAGTATAACATGTTTTAATTAAAATGAAATAAAATACTTAGGTTAAAATGTGTATTATTATTATTAATAATATAACCTAAGTCATGTCTAAATTAATTAATTATAGGCATGTTTTAAATAATTAATTAATTATAACTTATAACATAAAATACTTAGGTTAAATTAATATCATGCTAAATTAATAATTAAGATAACCTAAGTCATGGTTTAATTAATATTTCATGTTATTAATTAATTTATATCCTAAGTTCATAATTCATAAAAATTAACATGTAGCATAAATCATGATTTAACCAACGAACCATGAATCGGGCATGAACTCGACACCGTACCTCGAGCCAAACTCGGGGTACGTGTGCCCCCTTGCTGCCGTGGGTCCCACAAGCACCAACCAAGACCAAAAATGGTCTTGGTGGTGGCGGCAATAAGCAAACCGAACCCCCTTCGGGTTGGTTATGCTAGGCGGCTAAAAACAAACACCCCTTTAAATCATCCTTTGATTTTAATTTACCCCAAAACATGTTAGATCAATGTTTAATTATCATGTTTTAATAAGAATAATAATAACATGTTCATGAAAATAATCAAAGATTAAAAAGAATTAAAAAGAAAGGTTAAAATGATATACCAATACGTAGCTTGAAAGGGGATGAACAAACACGGTTTCTAGCACTGGTTTTTAATGTCAAAAATCAACAACACCCTCCTATGGTGGTGTTATAGGTGGCGGTACAAGAGAGAGCAAGGAGGAGGAGGAGAAGACTTTTTAGGTTAAAATGTTATTTTGCTTGAAAGTGAAAAATGAAAAACATATTTACCATAACCCCCCTTTACTTGTAAAAGTCCATGGGCTTAGCCCATTCTTGGTTGTTGTGCCGTGGGTATGGGGGCCCCACATGGGGTACCCGTACCTTTCTCGTGTCCCGATGTTTCGTGTTCGTTCGTGGTTAAACGTGTTCGTGTTTAAAGTGTTTCTGTTTATTCTATCATGTCGTTTATCGTAATCTTAACGCTCGTAATTATATTATATGTATTTACGTAATTATTTTAGTTCGTATTTTAAATGGTGATCATGATTTAATTATGTTCACGTGACATATTTATTAACTGTTTATCGTGAGTTCGTACGTAATCGATACTTATCATGTCATACACGTATGCACTTGCTTGATTATTAGCACATGAATGTGATCAATACTAAATAAGGTAAGTTTTAATCTAGGACGTACGATCTTAAGGGCACTATTCATGGTAAAAGCATGCGGGTTTTACAATTCTTCCTCCTAAAAAGAATAATTCGTCCCCGAATTATAGATAACGTAACTGGAAGCGAAACATACCCGCATCAAACTGGAAAGGTATGCAAAATAATGGAAATGAAGGTGACATGGTAGAAGGGAACGTGGGACGTGACATGTCTTGAAAAGACATGGAACGTGACGTGACTGAAAGGACATATCTAATCGATAAAAGAAAAATGGATAAGAAGTCCGGATGAACTTGTCCGTTTCCAAGTGGCCTCCCTCCTGGAACGGTTCCTTCAGAAGATCCTGACACTAATGATAAATCTTGGTCCTCCTGACCTTGACTTGGAATACGAAGAAATTCTTGGTTATCAACGGAAGGTAGATCCCCTAAATTCGATCGAGGAAAATAAGAGTTAACGTGCAAGGGTAACTGAAACGTTACGATACAAGACCATCTGACTTAACTGATAATTAGAAACGATGCACGAGACATAAAGAAACGTAGTACGTGAAAAATTTTGAACGTGATACGTGAAAAATTTTGAACGTGCTACGTGGAGATATGGCGAGTGTAGTATGAGTAAACATATCGTGATCCATGATACGTGTAACCTATTTTGATCATGATATGAGGAACGTGAAATGAACATGACATGTGAGACATATCGTGATCATAGAATATAATGGCGGTAACGCCAAACGCTACAAGGTGAGACGTGGAATATGACGTGAAACGTCTATCTGATGATGGAGAGTTATACTAAACTTGGGTCTGGTCTCACAAGTTCTTGCAAACTTCCCAGAATGAGAAAAGAAATGAACGTAAAATCGTAAGCCAAAATACGATCATGAACGTGAATAGTGTCATGAACGTGAGCGCGAAAGCAAGTCGTGGAATTAGAATGAAGACGTGAAGTAAGTTAGGAGTACAATTACGAATCTTTGTCTGACCCGATAGCTGAGGGATTGCCAAGTGATCGGATGAGCCTTGGCTGGAACATGTTCGTTCAATCTGTTGGTTCTGAAATCCGTACGGATGTAAGGATTCTGCAGGCTTGATCAAACTGTTGACAATAACCCAGATAGCATCATGCTTCTTCTGAGTTTTCTGAAATCTGGTAACTAAAATCCATGGAGATCTTGTCCCATTTTAGATTCCCAATTTCATATGATGAAAACATCCCAGTTTGTTGGTGTCCTATCTTAACCTGTTGGTATGTCAGGTACCTAGATATGAACGTAACTGTATCTTGCTTCGTAGAACTTGATACCTAGGAGTTTGCGAAACTCTGAGTCTTTGAATCAGACTTCTCCTAGCGTAGGATTTTCTAGAACACCTAATGTAGTGTAGGGTTCTCTCCTTTACGCATAAGATGAGTCATGGTAAGATTAACCGTGGGAATCCATATGATTCAGCATGTCGCTGTAATCAACCAAAAGTTAGATTGGAAAAAATTTCCAGGGTAAAATTTCTCTAGTCATAGAATTTGCAACATAGTGCAGATATGGTTTTCCTGTTCTTCTTCTAGGCTTAAAGGAAATCAGGTTATCCTTAATGAAAACACTGATGAATTTACTATGAGTTCATGGAAACTCATTCTTATAGTTCCATTGGAGCATTGATGAGACTAATTCAAAATCATAAATCTAGCATGACCGAGTCGTGTACGAATAGCAGTCATGGACATGTCCTGCTCTTTCACCCGTCACTATTGGCAATTTGTTCATGAGTTCAATCTTGGAAAAGTGATTAACACTATACGGTTGATTGGACATGTCGTCAATACGTGGAGGAGAATAACGGTCATGAATGGTGATTTGTTTAAGTCGACGGTAGTCGACACATAATCTCATGGTACCATCCTTCTCCTTGTAGGTTCTCCTGGAATGTAAGGAACAATTTTGGAATAATCCGTTGGTTATGCGTAAAAGGACCTTAGTAGTCGTGTGTTACTGACAGCTAGAAAATTTTAGCGACCATGGCTAACAACAAACCTGCTTGTAAGCGTAGATAATTTGTACGGATTTTCCTGATGGAAAATCAAGCTGAATGTATTCAGGAGCCTGAACATTACTGTACATAATTATGAATCGTAGCATGGTGTGATGTTCATGGTCCATAATTAGGATAAAATTCATCTCGTGTCTGTCCGAGGAAATGCGTTAGCAGCTTGGATCTCATCATTAAGCTGAAGGAAAACCTTCGTATACGTGGGAATACGAAAGGCGTCCTTCATGGTCATGAATATATGAAATATGGTGAAAGAAATGAAAGTGACATCGGCAACGTGACAGTTCTCACTTATGCGCCGGTAATGGTATTGAAATTCTTGTGGCCTGATTAATACATGGCACAACAAAATGGATATACCCTTGGAGGGTACCCTGAATTTCTTAGAAATGTTCCATAGTTGGACGTGAGTCATGTGTCTTGACTCGTGTCTTGGAACTATAAGCATGAAATATGTCTTAACTGGTGTCTTGATATGTGTCCTCATAAAGTATACGTAAGACATGTGTCTTGACTGATGTCTTGACATGTGTCTCGAGATGTGAAACAATTAGAACTACAATTATTAGGTTAATATGCCAGAATTGGCGGATCGGTTGGACTACTGATCATTTGTATGTCTGATCACGTCCGTGGCCGGAGCCTCGGTTGCGATTTCTAGGATAGTTGTTGTCATAGTAGTGGTTACTATCATCTTGTCTGTCGGTTCCATGACGGTCATTCTCATGACCGTGACTCATGTAACTATTTAGCTGAGTGGCCGGCTGGTACTGGTTTGCACTCATATGGCTGAAATGACAGCCGAACGACATGTGACATGTAACTATGAATTTGGGACAATGATTGATGGGAATTGTCTGATGGTGAAGCATCTTCTCGTCCAATTGCTTTGCTCCGACGCCTTTGTCTTCGTCTTTTAGGATCTCCAGGTTGTGAACAGCATCAGCATCAGCATCTCGTAGCGTCTCCCAACATCAGCAGCATCAACCTTCAGTAACATCTCCAAGCTATGAGCGGCATCGACAACCTTGTAGAATATCAGCAAGTGAACATACGCCTGAGATGATTTAGAATCGACTAGCGAATACTCGTGAGTGATTGCAAGTGGAATACACATGGATTAAGGTACATGTAATACACATGAAATACGGTACGTGGAGTACACATGGAATGAACATGAAATGATCGGTATGGGCTCGATCATTTGTCATGATTTAAGGAAAGTAAACCGGTTAAACGGTTAGGAAAACCATCATGATAACCTGGCAGTATTAGCATAGACATCATTCTGGTTGCATAGAGAAACGCTAAAGTGTGGTTACACAAAATTCAACGATGATTTGCCTGACAGCATGATCAATGAAAACCAACCATGACTATCATGAAAGCATGATTCAAGGAATCTAACAATGTCTTGCAGGACAACGTAAATAACAAAAGAGGCGTGAAACATAATCAACATGAAGACGGAATTATCATGAGGAAACATGAAACCATCTATTACGAAGAAGTGTATAACATAATCAGCATGAAACTGAAGTTAACCATGACAGTATGAAGGCATACTTGACATAAAACATAATAACTTATGATGGGACATGAAAAAAATTTATGCCAATTTAAATCATGAGAAAAATTTTATGCAAGAAAACAGTGCATGAATGCGTAATGTAGTTTATAAAACCTTTATATGTGCGAGGGAACGCCTATGGGTCGGTTCCAAAACAAAAGACATGGCGAGGGGACGCCTATGGGTCGGTCCCAAAGTTAAAAGTTTCGATAAAAGCACATGCGACTAAATAGGGCCAGTCCTGTACCAACCATTACTTAGTCAAAATTCCTGCAACAGATGACATATGATATAAATGCATGAATGCATGAAACATAATAATTAAAAGTCATTGTCAAAACTTAACAGAAAAAAAATTTTATGTGAAAATTATGAACTACTGGGGTCAGTCCACATCGTCACAGTTCACGAGGAACATCATGCATAGACAATGACACATAACTAAGTATGGATGACGGTTGTTCATTCCATATTAGTAAGACGATACTGGTGAAAACATCATGGTGAAAACAACAAGGTGCTGAAAACGTCATGGCTAAAACAAAAAGGTGCTGAAAACATAATGGTTAAAACAACAACGCGCTGAAACATCAATACGTGGAATAACAATCGTTGGCTTAGGAAGCTCCTGGTGACTACCCACTAGTCATAGGTCGAGTTTTAGAGCCTACAGGTCGAAGCCTTGTCTCTGATACCATAATTGTAACAACCCATTTTGATAAATGGAATGTCACTCGTAATTATGGCGTGTCATCAAAGCATGCAAGGTAATATGTAGTAAAACATACATGACCATAGGGAAAACCGGAATCAAACATCGGTTCCCAAACATAAGCCCAAAACATAACAAAGTAAATGAACTGAATGAAAGACTAAACAAGCATAAATATATGAAGGAAACAGGAGAAGAAGTCTATGGCAGCTTCCATCCTATGCATGTCCTCCAAATGCTCGATTCTTGGGTACCTGCCGTTTTGGGACATGGAAAGGAAAGTAACGGCTGAGCAAAACGCTCAGTGCACGGATATACAATATAGCATGAAATAGGATAAGCATGTAACATATAACAGCGGAAGACTAAGTTCTGAGTAGACTGATTAAGTATTGAGAAAACTGGTTTTATAGTTTGAAAAGCCTTATGTTTATCTTATGAAAACTGTTTTAACATAAATATACCATAGCCCATATAGGTCATGAAAAGGTCACGTGCATGAATACTTGGAGGGGTGACCTCATCATGCTGATTAGAGGGGATGCCTCTAATTAATATACTGGTTTGGGTAGGAGGGATCAACTCCTTGTGAAGGATGCAAGGCACACACCACATTCACCATGAAATACTGAATAAAACATGTAACTAGGATGCACCCATACGCCCCACATGATATAATAATATGGCCAAAACTGAAAAGGGACGCCACGAGCAATCACTCCGCCGTGGGGAAGTCATAACATTGGTGCCTCCAATGTTATGGTTATGGTACCTCCATAACTAGGTGAAACTGGTCATGCTTGTATATGGCTATAGATTATGCTAATTAAACATAAGCAGTTCAAAACAATAAAACAAATACTGGGGAAAACAGTTGGCTGCATACGGGGAAATCCTAATAAGGAAAGAATGTCCATACTGAAAGGACGGGAATCCGTACCTCAAGTCCAGTGAATGAACGGAAGAAAGACTCCTACTTCTGGATCACTAACGCTACATGAATACACACGTGTATAAGTATCGATTCACTGATTACGTACTGGGTTTTATGTCTCGTCTTAGCTTACTTTGTATGTTTTAGGTCATGGTTTACTGTTTAAAGCCTTAAACTGTGTTTATCTTGTATTCTGATTAATTTGATTAAGTATTACTGGTATTTCATGTATTATTATACTTACTGTGTAATAATAAGTAACTTTCCAAAAATAGCAGGTTTCCAAAAATAGAAAGTTTCCAAAAATAGAAAGTTTCCAAAAATAGAAAGTTTCCAAAAATAGAAAGTTACCAAAAATAGAAAGTTTCCAAAAATAGAAAGTTTCCAAAAATAGAAAGTTTCCAAAAATAGAAAGTTTCTTAAAATAGAATTTACTGCTTAAAATAGATTAGTTTCTAAAAATAGAAAGTTTCCAAAAATAGATCAGCTGCCTTAATTAAATAAGTTTCCATATATAGAAGGTTTCCATGATTAGATTAGCTGCCTGAAATAGATAGATTTCCATATATAGAAGGTTTCCATTAATAGATTAGTTGCCTTATTTAATTAAGTTTCTATAAATAGAAGTTTCTATATTTAGAATTAAGCTGGTTACATAAGCTAACATATAAGTCTAAGTGTTTATAAGCTTATTTTCTTAAGTCATATGATATAGTGTATAGTTTAATTATTATTTAATGTATTTTAATTAAACTATAGGTTAAGCATTTTAATTAAAGTATAACATGTTTTAATTAAAATGAAATAAAATACTTAGGTTAAAATGTGTATTATTATTATTAATAATATAATCTAAGTCATGTCTAAATTAATTAATTATAGGCATGTTTTAAATAATTAATTAATTATAACTTATAACATAAAATACTTAGGTTAAATTAGTATCATGCTAAATTAATAATTAAGATAACCTAAGTCATGGTTTAATTAATATTTCATGTTATTAATTAATTTATATCCTAAGTTCATAATTCATAAAAATTAACATGTAGCATAAATCATGATTTAACCAACGAACCATGAATCGGGCATGAACTCGACACCGTACCTCGAGCCAAACTCGGGGTACGTGTGCCCCCTTGCTGCCGTGGGTCCCACAAGCACCAACCAAGACCAAAAATGGTCTTGGTGGTGGCGGCAATAAGCAAACCGAACCCCCTTCGGGTTGGTTATGCTAGGCGGCTAAAAACAAACACCCCTTTAAATCATCCTTTGATTTTAATTTACCCCAAAACATGTTAGATCAATGTTTAATTATCATGTTTTAATAAGAATAATAATAACATGTTCATGAAAATAATCAAAGATTAAAAAGAATTAAAAAGAAAGGTTAGAATGATATACCAATACGTAGCTTGAAAGGGGATGAACAAACACGGTTTCTAGCACTTGTTTTTAATGTCAAAAATCAACAACACCCTCCTATGGTGGTGTTATAGGTGGCGGCACAAGAGAGAGCAAGGAGGAGGAGGAGAAAACTTTTTAGGTTAAAATGTTATTTTGCTTGAAAGTGAAAAATGAAAAACATATTTACCATAACCCCCCTTTACTTGTAAAAGTCCATGGGCTTAGCCCATTCTTGGTTGTTGTGCCGTGGGTATGGGGGCCCCACATGGGGTACCCGTACCTTTCTCGTGTCCCGATGTTTCGTGTTCGTTCGTGGTTAAACGTGTTCGTGTTTAAAGTGTTCTGTTTATTATATCATGTCGTTTATCGTAATCTTAACGCTCGTAATTATATTATATGTATTTACGTAGTTATTTTAGTTCGTATTTTAAATGGTGATCATGATTTAATTATGTTCACGTGACATATTTATTAACTGTTTATCGTGAGTTCGTACGTAATCGATACTTATCATGTCATACACGTATGCACTTGCTTGATTATTAGCACATGAATGTGATCAATACTAAATAAGGTAAGTTTTAATCTAGGACGTACGATCTTAAGGGCACTATTCATGGTAAAAGCATGCGGGTTTTACAACCGACATACATGTACTATAATAATATCCTTTTATTTTTCATTAACCATTTTTAAATAAATTATTCATAATTTTCATTGCATTTTTAACCCTATTCCTCCTGTTAATTTGTCTCGCCAGGGTGACAGAGTCAGTTTACTCTTTTTATATATAGGAATGTGGCATATGTATGCATTATTTATAAGAAAATAATGTGATCAGTGATTGAATTATAGTACCACCATTCAATGACCAATACATTTTGAATTACATCCAGTTGAATATACCAAGTTTGTTATCGGTGGTGACTTCACTATAATTACAGTTTAAATATCCTGTTAGCATAGAATAGCACGTCTTATCAGATATCATTAGAAAAACATGATACTCATGTATAAGTTTTTTTGAGGAAGATTTGATCTTAAATATCTTTATTCGCTCTAAACTTCTAAGTTAGACTGTGTTTCTAACTTTCTGTAATGCAGTGCATGATTGAGAAAGAGAACAACTTCAAGCAGTCTGGAGACAGATACATGTCCTTCTCTCGAGACAGGGTCTGTGTTTTGTTGTTTCTGTATATTTCTGTTAACATGCTCTCATATTTCATGGATCTGCTAACATGTTTTCCATTTTCTCTTTTATCGTTTCAGACAAGAACGACTCATCACCATAATCATTGGTGCTCTATCTGACCCATGTGTCACCCATGAAATCCGCACAATTTGAATTTCATACTGGTCCCAGGTTCGACTTTCCTTCTCTTGCTTCAACACTTCAAATGTGTTTGATTCCAATATCATGCATATATACACAATTACGGTTTTTTTATTTGTTGATGCGAAATAGTGCCTATTTTAGCTTGTTGACAGTAAAAGACTACATAAATAATGCGAGACAATGAGCATGTTACAAGAAGAATTTGTTCAGCTCTTGGTAAGTTAAGTTTGTTCGTAAAAAAACTACCAGAGCATAACAGGAACAATTTGATAACAGCAATTATTATGGGTTGTATTTTATCAAAACTAAAGGCATGATTCAAATTATTTATACACGTCAAAGAAAACACTAAAATGCTACAGAAATACTCCATATTGCAATGTTACAAAAATAATTATGTTGCAGTTGATTCCCTAAAATGGTACCTGAAAACGCTACATGCGTAATATTATCCCTCTGTGTACCAAAACTAAAACATTAATAACACAAGACCTTTAAGGATCCTTGTAGGCATTATCTCCGAGAAATGCTTTTGATCAACTAGAATAACTTTTGAGAGCCAGATTCAACTGGCTTGACTACCTCTGCTTTGAGAGTTGGTTGGGGTTCAGCTACTATCTCACCTTCTTGTGGTTTTGATCAGGTGTGTATATCGAAGGATTATTGTTGAGGCGCCTATTTGTTTGACAAAGCCATGTTCATCATCTCATAGATCTCATAGTTATATAGTAGATTTTAGGGGGGTTTTTTTCTACAATTTCATTTTTTTCAATTATTTATTAGTTTTTGAACAAACAAGGCCAGTGGTTTTAGGTAAATCATATGTGCTTCGTAAGGGATGCAGTTCTGGATATTTATATGCCAACATAATACAATTGTTAGTACTTGCTAAACTATTGAAAGAAGTAATAGAAGGTGTATTTTACTGTGTAGCATCTCTTTATAGTAACATAATGGTATGGGAAAATGACATGCGCGAAAGAATGGTAAATCGGATTTTGAAAGAAAATTGGAATATGTTTTATTTATTTTTAACTTTAAACGGTTTTCCATGTAAATAATAGTTGCCAACTATATTTTTAGTTCTATTATTTTCTTGAAACATATCTAATTCTGATTGATACTTTCTTTTAGTCTAAGCTGTATCTCCTCATCTCTAAGTTATGGCTAGATCTGCTCTAAGGGGTGTTTGGGTATGGTTGATGCAGCAGTTAAGCTGCCATAACAACGGTTTAAGGTGCGTTTGGGTCAATCTGCACAATCCACATCTTTTTAGTGTTTTACTATGAAATACATGCTAATAAAAAAATTATAAGTTTTGAATTCTTATTATCTTGAAGTTATGTCACATCTCTATGAGTCAAAAGGCATGAGTACCATCAGACTTAGTCCTTACGAGCTATGTATTGTAGATCCTTGCCTCTTTATCGATGTTATTGATTGTTGACTTACATTAAGTGTTATTTATCTGTTCTAAGGAAGTCGCATGTACTTCAATACCTCTACTATCTTGCATAGGTAATGTAAAAATTCTATAGATGTAATCTTGTACTTTTTTTAGCAAGGCCGATATATGCTGAAGGATTTTGCAATAACCATAAGGGAAGAGTTAATTATTAATTATTTGTAACATAAGAAACCAAAAGTGTTGTTAGCGAGGCCACTTTGACTCATTTTGAGTCAGATAACAATGACCCGTTTTGTTCTTCTCATCAGATATTGCACAAAAACTGGAGGTGAAATAGAAAAAGTAAGTAATACTTTCTAATAAATAAGAGTTCATTCTCATTTTCAATAACTAATAGATATAAAAAATTTAATTTTTTATGTAGTACCTGATAATGATGCAACAACAGCAGGGTGTTCAACCAACGGTGGACAACCTCTAGAAAAGCGGCTCAGTAGAGAAGGCTAACAAGGTAAGCATTGCATTTTGATCTAAGAAAAGTATGTAAACAGAATAATTCTACATCAATGTAGTTTATTAAAAGTTACAGTGAAGTAGAGCATATAGAAATCACACCAGAATCCATAATGCAATGAGCTTTAAGTAGAGACTCGTGGTGCATCTCAACAGACTTGACTTCATTGGTCAAACCAGATAGTCCAAAATTAACAACCATACCGATCGAGCTTGATAACACCGGTTTCAAAATGTCCCACTAGCGCAGTTCCAATACCTCCAATCTTGTAAACATCCTGAAGTGGTAGACAAAGGGGCTTTTCTGATGGTCTCTTGGGCTCATTGATCTGGTCAAGTGCTTCAAGGAGAGTTGGTCCCTTGTACCAGTCAAGGTTGGTGGATCTCTCGATCATATTCATGCATATTAGCATCGACTTTTCGAAAGCATTGCCCCATAGACATGTCCTGAATTTGTAAGCATAGGCACCCTAATAAATTTGTTGATTTAGGTGATGGATGTTTGCCAGAATTCAATATGTTAAACTTCATATGCTTTTAACTATCACATCCGTAATTGTCGCACGAATACGTGTTGGTGCGCAAAGCAATCTTGGATCTATAGCTTTAGGTGTTACGGGTATAGTTAATGCGGGTGGACTAACCATCACTGTAGTTGGTGCAGCCGATGGTGTAGCTAATGAAAAAGAAACCAAAAAATATGTCCTGGAGGATTATTTGTACAAAATTATTTTCTTAGGAGTTTTTTAAGTCTATCTGGTATGTTTACTTCTGAATACCAGATACAATGCAATACCGCTTAGTATGTGATGAAAGTTAAATGAACAACGATTTTATGTTCGGTTAGTTCTACATGCAAACTTCAAGTTGTAGTGGATAATATTGACATTTAGAATTTATGATATATTCAATTTGTGTACCATAATGAAAAACAAATAGATACTGATGCAACATAAATCAATGCATATACTTTATGCCTAAGTGTGGCTTTTATTTCGCTGCCTATAATAGGTTTACAGTAGCTTGGTCAATGGGATTGCTAATATATTTGCTTATTAGTCGGTTTAGGAGCCCAGTAGTTAAACCACTCAAAGGAGCATGCTTCGATATGATAGTACGTCCAAATAAATATTGCTTTTTTATTTTATGCCTTAACAATGTACGATTATGTTTTATCTCATGACTAACTAATAACATATGTTACATTGTTTAGAAGTATATTGCGTACAACTACAAATTTATTAGTTAAATCAGTCAAAAAGTTCGATCAAAAGTGTGTTGTTATATCTTGTTTGATTCATTTTTATTTAATATTTTATCTATTGTTAGTCGTATGTTACAACACCTCTCAATTACAATTTAATCTAACCACAACATCGCGTATCGTTAAATATTTGTCGACAGATAATTCCGCAGTTATGCGCGGGTAATCACCTAGTGTAGTACAATCTTTATATATGTGGGTAACTCAAATAGAACCGTATTGCTAAAGCTTATCACTCATTCATATGGATGTTTCATTAAAGTTGAGGAAAAAAATGATGGTAACGTTTTTTTTTGTTTTTTAAGATACATGCCTTAATCAAGTATTCTACCTTAGCATATAAGAGAAGTTCTAAATAAAATCAATAGATAATATTTTTGCTACTCGAGTTCTCTATTAAAAACATACGGCTTGGTATAAATTTTTGATGCAACTCAGGTACAAATGCTCCATAATACAGAGAGAAATGGTTTATAGCAATGCAAGAGTCTTTAAGTATGCACATCATCTGATAAAAACACTCCTAACTTCACATCCCACATACGCTAGAGAAGTTTAATCGTTCTTGTTTATAAGCATGGCACATGTCAAGAGTCTTACCATGTTTTCCTTCAACTTAGCTGCTAAAGAAGTTGATTATAAGCTAAGAAGATCCAAATTTCGTTATTCCCCGAGTTGAACGAAGATATATATAAAATTCTTGACATTTTTTTGTATTTGTTCTCATTTTTTGTATTTGTTCACATAATATTGTCCATCCGTCCATGTATCTTAGGATACCATATACTCCAAAAAAACGCTCGTCCTTTGTGTCCCATTCAAATCTCTAATGTATAAACGGTTCACTGATCCACATGAGTTCAAATCCAATTACACGTGCAACTTGCACCGTAGGGCACATAGTTAACTTTCATGGCATGCAATTCGAGAAACACAAAACTAGTTGCAGTGCATTTTACTCAAGTGGCTCGTGGTTCAATTCTCGTCGCTCACACTCTTTCTTATACTACCTCTTTTTTTAAATAGTGAAGTGTTTTAAGTTCATATCCCACATTGGTTAAACTTTAAAGAAGTGAAGACTTTTTATCCATATACTATAATGAATGAGCATCATATATATGTCTAGAATGGTACAATGTTTTCGGATACACATGCTTATGAAGTTGATTGCTAGTATAAACTAACATTTTCAAACCTCATGCATGACTTTGGTGTCTCCGAAAATAAATATAAATTGCTTGGCTTTTTAGTTTATATTATGGTAATTCAAGTGCATCTTAGTATCTTACTCACTCAGAAGGTTTATATTTTATTTTCGAGCATACAACCAACCTTATTTTTTCACCGTTTATCAACAAACCAACCTAACCTAATAATATTATTTTTATTTATTTAATTTAATTACTTAAGCCCTTTAATATAAAAAAATAGATATGTTTATAAATAGAGTAATGTTTAATTTAATTATGTGGATCTAGTATTTCACTTATAAACAAATCACTGTAATATAAAAGTAAAAGTTTCTTTAAACAATTACAAATGATATTTTATGATTTTCATTACATTTACTTTTATGGGCCTAATTGGGTTCTTATTATATATCTTATTTATTAAATTGGGTCCTACCAGTAATATTAAGAGTTAAACTTAAGAGATAAGGTCATCTTCTTTCTCTCTTTCTTCTACAATCATTGCAGCCATAACTACTCATCATCTCTCCCATTAAATCTTTTTATATCAAAACAACACTATCTACATATATAGAATAAAAAACCTGCCTTATTCTATTATTTTTCTCTCAAAACAACAAGACAGCTATGAGGACGAATCAGAGAATGACAAGTGAGAAGGTCTGGTCAGAGATTTGGAAATCGCCCAACGAACTGGTCGTGACCATCTCGCTCTTCTTTATATGTACTTTAGATATAATATTACCTTTTTTTGTCCTTATACACTCCAACCGATTGCGTTGGATCGTGAATAAACTTAGTCTTACATGAATGAGACTATGCACACCTAGACCGGTTTGAATAATTCCTCTCGGCTCTCGCATGCTTGACTTGGAGAACCACAGCTTCATTCAACTTCATAACAAGTTACTTGCCTAACTACAATGGAATCGTATGCACGATAGGGGTTTGTAAGTTCAGGTGGATCGGTGAAACATTTCGATTTCATGTATTCTAAAATATTTCAAGTTTTGTTGGAAATACGTTTTTACGTATTTAGGAAGATTCGGTCACTCCGACAATATATTAAGTAGTAGCTCGTAGTCTAGATATCTTTATTAAACAAACAAAGTCAAGCCTAGCCTACAACATGTGTAGGCCTGCCCAACATTGTAAGCCCAAGCCCATCACAAGGCTTGGGTATATAAACCCTCTCCTTTGATGGAGAGGGTGTGTGTTCTTCATTTTTACACATAGTAAAAAAGTGTTTTTCTTTCACTTTCTCTCTCTAAGTGTGTGTGTTCTCACCATCTATCTATCTCTTTCTCTCTCTAAAAATATAAGCAAGATTTACATTTCTACAAATGGTATCAAGAGCCATGGGATGATTGTATTGTTCATGTGTTTGTGTTCTTGATTCATACGCCATTTTTGATCCATTTTCACACGTCCAAATTTTTTTTGTGTGTTTTTGATGGTTTTTTCTTGATACAAATCTTCTACATAGTTGTGGTAGGGATTTGGTATAGTTACTTTGGCTAAAAACACAAATTTTTTGGGTGTTTTGATCATTTTTTGGCTTAAAATCACGAATTGGTTGAGTTTTGTCCGAGAAAAGTGGGAATTATTCCGATCAGGTCATCGGAAAAGGGTTTATAGGACATTCTGATCAGTGTAATCGGAATAGGGTTTAGGGATTCCGATTTTGGGTACATTCCGATCAGGTATTCCGATTAGGTATTCGGATTAGGTATTCCGATCAGGTATTCCGATCAGGTATTCCGATTAGGTATTCCGATTTGTGCATTCCTATAAGGACATTCCGATTTGTGCATTCCTATAAGGACATTCCGATCAGGGTATTCGATCAGCATTCAGATAATCACATTCCGATCAGCATTCAGATAATCACATTCCGATCAGCATTCCTATAAAGTATTCCGATAGGACATTCTGATCAGCATTCAGATCACTATTCCGATCAACATTCCGATAATCACAAATTTTTCCATAAAAAATATCGAATCGTGTGTAATTTTGACTTGGAATTTTTGGTTTATTGAGAACATATTTTAGGGGATTTTAACATTGTTTCTCGACTTCAACTCACAACAACAAACACATTTACTTTCTTTCATTGATCGATCAACGTTTGTAAATCTTAACTTATTGAAATGGAGTACACATCTCTTACGGATAAGTCCATCCTCTCGGGTACGGATAATCGTCCACCAATGTTGGCGAAGACTATGTATGAGGAATGGGCTTCCCGAATGGAACTTTATATGTTGAACAAGGAGAATGGACATCTCATTTGGGCATCGGTGCTCAATGGACCATTAGATTATGGTACAGTGACGGAAGGTACAACTACTCGCCCTCGCACAACGGGTGAATTGACTGGAGATATGAAGATTCAAGACAAATGTGATAAGTATGCTACAAACATCATTCTCCAAGCCCTTCCTCCAGATGTCTACAAAATCGTCAGCAAACATAAAGTTGCCAAAGAGTTATGGGATAGAATTCGTGTTCTCATGCAAGGCACCTCGTTAACTAAACAAGAACGAGAGTGTAAGCTTTATGATACCTTTGATAAGTTTGCCTATGTGCCAGGGGAGACTCTCAATGATTACTATCTGAGATTTACCCTATTGTTGAATGAGCTCAATATCTATGGCATGACAATTCCTACATTTCAATTGAACACCAAGTATTTGAACACTCTTCCTTCAGAATGGAAAAAATACGTGACGGATGTTAAATTGGCTAAGGACTTGCATAACACCAATGTGGATCAACTTCAAGCTTTTCTTCAACAACACGAATGCCATGTGATCGAGGCTCGGTTGTCTACACCTCAAGTTCATGATCCACTTGCAATGTATGCTTCTCAACAAAACATGGCTTATACTTATCAACAACCATCATACTTGCAGCAACCACCACCACACACCTATCAGCAACCATCTTATCAACCACCAATGATGCCACAACAAGCATTTCAACAAGGTGTTCATCAACAATCTTTTCCGCAGCAACCATCATATCAGACATCACCATCACAAGCCAACACTTCTCCATTGGGCTATACTCCTCAGCAAGGATATTTTCCAATAGAAGCACAACCAGCACAAGCTTTCTACTCTAATGAACTTCCACCAATCCAAGCACCGGTCTGTACTCCAAATGATACGCCAGCTAATGTTCTAAACCATCTCACAGCCTACTTGTCAAAACTTGTTGCAACTAGAGGATTTCCACCAACAAACAATCAGCTCCGCACCTCCTCAAATCCTCGACAACAAGCCACTGTTCAAGATGGTCAAGTGAATGTGCAACCAATTCAGGGAAGGCAAAATTCATATGGACCTCCTACAAGGACTGGGAACAATCAAGCTGTGAATTCTCAAGCTAGTGGAAATGGGAGTCCTATTGGTCCTAAGAAGGTTGTGACTTGCTACAATTCCCGAGGACAAGGTCATATGGCTAGGGAATGCACTCAGCCGAAAAAGGAGGATGGATGATGCATGGTTTCGTGAGAAGATGTATTTGGTTGATGCTCAGTCTAAGGGGAAGATTTTGGATTCAGAGGAGTTAGCATTTCTTGCAGACCCAGGGGCAGCAGATACTGAAGGCATTGCAGTCGTTTCCACTTCTAATGTAGCTTATCAAGCAGATGATCTTGACGCATATGATTCGGATTGTGATGACATTCACTCTGCCCAAGCTGCTCTCGTTGCTAATCTCTCTCACTATGGTTCTGATGTCGTCAGTGAGGTACCAACCACATCTAATAATATTGATGATAACCAACATCAAGTTGGGCATGAAAATGACAACTTCGAACAGCATTCGGGAACTAGTAACTCAAATGATGTGGTACCCAATCCTACACATTTGAGTGAACCTCAACCAAATGCTACGACGGGTATGGAATCTTATGCTCAACATGATTTGGTCAGGGTGCCTAAACATATTATTGATCAAATGCATATGGCCCTCAGACAATCAGTAGATACCAATTCCACCCTAACTGCTGAGCTTGCGTTGCATAAAGAAAAGGTCAAAACTTTTGAAATGGCCCCTCAAGCAGAGAAAATAACATGTTCTGAATTTGACCAATTTCGTTTTGAAAAGATTGAACACTTGAAAGAAATAGAATCATTAAAAGCTAATCTTTCTAATGAATTAAAAGAAAAGGAGTCGGTTGTCAATGATTTTCAGAAACTTAAAATGGATTTCGAAACTCTCGAGTCTAAAAAGGTTGAATCAGAAATTAATGCTACCAAACTTCTTAAATTCAAGGAACAACAGCTTTTAAAACAATACGCTTCCACAGAAAAGGTTCATCTTTTAACTAAATCATTTAAAGAACTCGAACTTAAACGTCTTCAAAATTTACCACCTAATCCCGGTTATGCAAAACAAGCTCAGGAATATATTCCCGGTCTTTATGATATGACCATAATTGGCAAATCGAAAGAAGCACCTTTTGTTCGTAGTACTGAGGAGACACAATCACTTGCGGATGAAACTCATTCTAAAATGCTATCAAAATTCCATACAATTGATTATGATCAACATAACAAAGATCAATTTTTGAAAAAGACACGCATTCGCTTACAAAAGGAATTAGCAGAATTGACAGTTCTTGTGCCCCAAAGTTTGTCAAATGAAAACCTTCCTAATACGTCTCCTACACTTGTCAAAACGGATTTAAAAAAGTTAATTCCACCGGTAAGCAAGGCGTCCGTTAACTTAAATGCGGTTCACCAACACTTAGCCGATTTTGACAAGGTCATTTTGGAACGTACGACGGCTTCGACCATAACGGAAGGTGAATGGAACTTTGAGCACACTAGAGCTGCGTTCCGAGATTAAATTGTTCCGTTTGTCGACAATGTTAAGGCTTGTCTTAGTAACCTTGATCAAGATTTATTTTTGGAAATAGAAGAACTTAGACGTGTTTTCAATGAAATGGAAGATGCTTTTGAAAACAGTTTACTCGAAATAGAACGGGTTTCACGCCAAAATGATCAGCTTCTGAAGCAAGTGATGTCTCATGATATAGTTTCTGTCTGTGTGAATAAAAGTGTTGATAATGATTCTATTGTGCATAATGTTGAATCTGTGGATAATGTGGTAGATAGTAATTGTCACGAATCTGACGTTGAATTTTTAAAGCTTCAAGACTCATATTCTTCGCTTTCAAAATGTTTTGATGAGATTCAAACACATTGTATTTCGCTTGAATGCAAGCAACAATTTATTCAAGAAATCTTTGAAACGTCATTCGAAGGTGTTAATATCGATGATGCAAACTTTGAAAAGAATTTTCAATTGAATTTACAATCCAAACAGCGTCGGCCAAGTGACAATGTTGCTAAATCTTTGCCGATAGAAATAGAGAAATCTAAGGATCTTAACTGTGTGAACGTACTTGATGCAGCTGAGAATTTTAAACTTGATCTAGATAATCGAGTTTCCAAGATTTTGTCCAAAGTTGATAACTTAAAACAGAAAGATACACGACTCTTCGATTCAGTAAAATCCGCATGTGCTAATACCACTACACAGAATCAATCCTTGATTGAACAATTGAATAGAAAGTCGGTGGATATATCTGATTTGAGGGAACAAATTTGTGATAAAAATCTGGTCTTGGCTGAGTTAAAGGAAACACTTCGTACTCTAAAAGGTAAGAATGTTGTGGATAAAGCAGCCACTGTCTCAGCATCGTCCTCTAGTGCAATCAAAAGGAACCTTATAGCCGTCACACCACTTAACAAGGTCCTAAGACTAAACCATCTCAAACTTTGGTCACTAAAGATAAGGCGGAATCAAAACCAGCTTCTAATATTCCCGTGTTGCCTTCTACAGGAGTAAGCACCACTACTAAGGCTCAAAGATCTAAGCTTAAAAGAAACAAGAAGAATGATAGGATCTTTCCCCCATCTAGTAGTCAAGTGAAGAAGAAAGTAGAAGCCCATCCTAGGAATGTTATTTCTGTTTTGAATAAAAATAATCATGTAGCTAAACCTAAAGGCTCTGCGGTTGTGCAGCGTTCTAAGCCTAGTGTGAATTCTAATTTGAAATGTTGGAATTGAAATGAATGTATGTTTTCTAGTCGTCATGATTCTTGCCTTATTGACCATGTGAATGAGATGTATGCCCGGAAAAATGGATTAGAATGGAAACCGACTGGGAAAGTGTTAACCCAAGTTGGTTGGATGTGGCGCCCCACTGGTAGAACTTTCACTATAGTAGGAAATACGTGCCCTTTAACTAGGATCACTCCCACTGAAGTGAAGAAAGCGTGCCCTTTAACTAGGAGTACCAAGGCTACCAAAACACAAGCGTGTCCTTTAACTAGGAACACCAACACTACTGTAGGAACAAAGTGCCCTTTAACTAGGTCTACTCCCACTGTAGTGCCCGCGGATAATCCAAAACCTAAGAAAGTTGGAACTGTAAAACCTGTTAGTGCTAAAACTCACATTAGAAAACGCAGGAAATCTAAGGGTCAAAAAAATGTTAGCAATTCTGATAATATTTTATTTGTATCTGCTAACACTCCGGAACCAATAGTTTCCAATGCATTGTCTACTGTTGTTGTTGAAAACAGGTGGTCCAAATTGTTCTCTGGTATTTGGACTCTGGTTGCTCCAAGCATATGACCGGAGATCGCTCTCAGCTCAGAAATTTCGTCAGCAAGTTTCTTGGTACGGTTCGATTTAGAAATGATCATATTGCAAAGATAATGGGTTATGGTGAATATCATATTGGGAATGTTATAATTTCAAGAGTGTATTATGTGGAAGGTCTCGGTCATAACTTATTTTCTGTGGGACAATTTTGTGATGCAAACCTAGAAGTTGCTTTTCGAGAGCAAACCTGCTTCATTCGTAATTTGGAAGGGGTTGATTTATTGAAAGGTACTCGAGGGAATAATTTGTATACCTTGTCTCTACAAGACATGATGGCCGCTTCTCCCATATGTCTTCTCTCCAAAGCATCGAAGACTAAGTCATGGTTATGGCATCGACGGTTATCTCATCTTAACTTTGACGCTATTAATCACTTGGCGAAAAACGAACTTGTTCGTGGTCTTCCTAAACTATCATTTCACAAGGATCATTTGTGTTCCACGTGTACAATGGGGAAAAGCACTAAGAAGTCTTACAAACCCAAGACTGAAGACACCAACCAAGAGAAACTTTATCTGTTGCATATGGATCTTTGTGGGCCAATGCGTGTTGAAAGTCTTAGTGGCAAAAAGTACATCCTCGTTATTATGGATGATTACTCTCGGTTTACATGGGTGAAATTTCTTAAAGCAAAAAATGAGGCACCTAAATTCATCATCGGATTTCTCAAGATGATTCAAGTGCGTCTCAACACTACTGTCTGACGCATTCGTACAGATAATGGAACCGAATTTGTGAATCAAATTTTGCGTGATTATTATGAAGAAGTTGGCATTTCTCATGAAACATCCGTTGCTCGCACTCCACAACAAAACGGTGTCGTTGAAAGGCGAAATCGCACACTTATGGAAGCTGCTCGAACGATGTTAATTTACGCAAAGGCTCCATTGTTTTTATGGGCAGAAGCAGTATCTACAGCAGTGTACCAGGTTCGAGTCCTGGCACCAGCTATATATTTCTTTTTTTTATGGATGACTCGCTATTTACACAAGTCGGCATTTATCCCTCTCTCTCTTTTTTACAATAACCATCACGGTCATCGGTCACCGTCACTGGTTACCATTATTTGCGTCGGAATTTACATGTAAGTGATGAAACCCTAGATTCGTTAAATTGCCAGTGATTTTTGTAATGTGTAATATGTCATCAGGAAGTGTTTTTTGATTTTGAAATGTTATAGTATTTAAATGTGCGCTTAAACTGTTTGATACAATGTCTGAACCAACTCTATTAGTTCCGCTGCTTGCAACTTACACCCCCCTTTTTTATCGCAAAATGTTACTAACTTTTTGCTGCAAAACACAACAATTCAATGAGTTTATCTAGCTAAGCTAACAAGAAGAAATAAGACTCGGACAAGGATTTATTGTGGTTTAGGGAGGTGTATTCTCTCTCTATTTACATTGTAATTGGATACATTTTTGTAAACTCTAATCACTCTAATCGCATGCTAGTGTTTACTAGTATTTGGATATGTGAATTACATCGTCCATCAGAAGGCCGAAAAGTTGATGAAATGAAGGCGAAAAATGTGAAAGCTGAAAAATGTCAAAGTGTTGAAATGTTGGAGAGATTTAAGACCAAGTCTAGTGTAGGTTTAAGGGCGAGTAAAGGGACTGTAAGTGAGGCGATGGTGGAAGATTAAGTTTTTGTGGTTCAAGTGGGTAAGTTAGTAAAGTGAATAATAGTACTTCAGATGGATAGAGTGTTGTTAAGTATCCGACTAAATTGCACGCGAAGCTTGCATTTTTGGAGGAGAAGGTTAAAAGGACAGCGTGGGATATAAAAAGGACAAAGGAGATGTTGGATTTGAATAATCCTAATGTGTCTAAACTCATGTTGTCTGATATTCAACAAAACTGTTGCAGGGACTGAGAAGCCTATGGGTGATGTTGTAAGTGTCGTGAAAGTAAAAAAGAATAGTCATGTTAAGGTGATTAAGGAGTACTCAGGTGATGTGAAAAGTTTAGCTAAGGCGAGGTTGAATAATGATGAACTAGAAGCGAGGTTGTTTCTCACCATAAGTTACTTTTGAGACCAAACAACGCTTGCCAAGGTTGCTGTAACTATTACAGAAACTAAACCAGTAGAAAAACCGTTAAGTGATGTTGTCGAGGATTGTGTGGCACCTGTTTTATTGAATCCGTTCAGTGAGTCTAAGGTTGCGATAAGTGAAATTCAGGAGATGGATAGTACAATTAGTTCAAAAGGACATGATTCGTTCAACAGTGGGAGAGGTAATGTTGACTCGATGCTTGCAGCTGATGAAGCACTTGAGGAGGAATTTGATGACCAAGAAAATAAGGAGATGGTCATGGTGTTTGATGTTGAATTTGACGGTAGTGGTAATGATCAGTTGAATGAGATTGGGAACAAGACTTGTACACGTGGATGGTTTTTATCGGAGGGGTAGTCGGCTTTACTTGCTCATGATGTTGGCTCGTGCTCCTTTTATGACGTCATCAACTCGGAGGTAGTATTAAGTGTTCATCCATCCTTATATATAGATTACTGTCAATATATGTCGCATGCTAAAAAATTGCATTTCTGTAGACATGACAAAAGTAAAGAGAGGTGGTTTTTATAGCTGGTAGCATTTGGTTGCCACTTGAACAATCAAGTGTTAAAATTTTGAGATATTTAGGCTACTTTCCCTCTTCTTGAGAAACAGGACCATGATCGGTTTTGGGAAACACTACGACTAGTCGACTTTTATGGCTTTAAAGTGAAGTAATCAGATTAAATATAACTGTTAACAGCTTAATGTTTTGGAACTTTTCCTCGACTGCATAACAGAACCTAATGAGAAGCTTATAGAGTTTGGTGCTGGTGGTATCTGCAATTCGTGTGTTGCTATGTTATAATTGTTCTAAGCCATTGGATAGGTCTGTTAGCTCGTAATACAATGGGGGTAGAGATGGCATTTTAGTTCATTTCTATGAAAACTGGTCAACCAGGGTTGTATTCCGTTTGATAACTGACCCAAAATAATATGTTTCTCAAAAGTAAATTGTGTTCGACGAGGCAGAAAGCTGTTTAACTTCTTTATAACGTGTTCTGTGTAAATGAGTCTGACCAACTCAACGTGACCCGTTTTTCCTGTGGAGTTTTATTTGCACAAGAAAATATGGAATGATGCCATCTGCACTAACTAAAGTATTTATGTCTACATATCCTAAAAATGTTGCGGTAATAATCAAGTGTGATGCGGTACCTCTTCTTATATAGTGTTTATCAAGTCCTGTCAAAAACACGGTACGAGATACAAACTTTAATAGTTTCAGTATTTTTATCTTCGTTCAATTGATAATTCAGGTGAAGCGATCATTTGATAGTACTGATGATTATATCTTTGGCATTTTAATCATTTGGTCGGTGAATTATGCTCTTGGGGCGCATTATTATCTGTGTAATGAATCTACAAAGGAAGAGATCTTAAGACCGGAAGTGGTGGATATTGTCAAAAGGTATGCAGCTGCTCGTGCTGTTAACGTTAGTTTTAACAATCTTGCTCAGGCATTTTTAGATAAGCATATCCCAGCAAACCATTTGGCTATCTTAGCTTGTTTAGTCCATTAACTTGGGTACCTGATGACTTTTGAGGCCAAACCAATTGAACATGTAGAAAAATTACGAAAGGGAAGGCAAGAAAGTGATAGCTGAAAAATCTCGGTATAAAATCTCAGTCAAGAATTTTGTAATGACTGTATTGTGGAAAAAGGTAAACACGTGTGGACACACATTGCTATGGAGTGATCCCCAAGTCCTCGCCAACTGGGTTTAGTACATTGCTTCTATAACCAAATTTCCGAGGACAAAATGTTTTCATTAGGTAATCTAGTTTTGATTAGCTGGTACACTTAAATGTCACGTTCTTAATACTGATGTTGATATATGAACATAGCCCGCCTTACAAATCTCGCCTATTCTGCATACATTTTCGCGCTATTGAAGTTCATAAAGCTTACTGAATAGAAAACAGACCACACCAACCATCTTATTAGATTGTCTGAATATCACACATCAAGTTACAGAAGGCTTACAGAAAATGAAACAAACCGTTTATAGTAATAATTTGAACCACGCGTGCTCAGATTTTACTTAAGATCCCTAAGGATCAGATATCATGGGGTTATCAGAAGATAATCTTGGAAGAAGCCAGTTGAAAAAGCCAACTTTTGTTTTTTTCTTTGATCTCTGTGACGAGTATTCCACTATCTTATTCCAAAGGTCACCGACACTCCATCCATTGGAAGTAATCCACTTTGTTACCTGCCGGCAATACAGAAAATGTTGGGTAATCTTGATGGGTCAAGTCGGGTCACAGGTTTGGTCATGGATCAGTATGTGTTGGGCTTGCCTTGTTGAATAAATAATGTTGATAAAGTCTTTGTTTGACAGAAGTTTAGGAGGATACGTGGGTAATAGTTACCTATTGTTAAGGAAATCATGGCTACTATTTTGGCAGTAGAGCCACGTTTTATTTATGCAAGATTTATGTAATTTTAGTATATAAATAGTTAGTAGGTTGATATTGTATGCAAGTATTCAGTTTTCTCCTTAATTAATATACCAAGCATTAAGAGCAAACTTGCCGTTTTGATAGGTGTATTGTGGGTGTGAGTCCGGGTTCGAGGGGACTGAATCCTACATAACAAAAGAGTGTACGAGTCTAGATAGCGGAAGTAAACTTTTTGGATCCTGCGCCTGATGGCCTAAGGTCAAAGATAGCAAAATGGGCGGGTTGAGCAACGGGTTGCAACAGATTTTGGGTCAGAACATGCTAATATGTGGTACACTTGCTGTTTATAAAGATTAAAAAGTTTAGTTTAGATAAAAAGTGTTTCGGGTCAAACCAACCCAGCACGATCCCTTTAGCTACCCAACCATGACCCATTTTTGCCACTGATTATGCAGACCATGTAATAGAAACAAAACTCTTATCATGCAATTACGTGTCAGGCGCTTTATAAAGTTACGTATACGAATTACCTGGTCCAGTGACTGTAAGGCCTCCAACCCAAATGTGTAATACACCACAAAAGGTCTTAACGCCTGGATAGAATGTCATCAGGAACTTTTAGAAAGCGAAAAATGAATACCAAATATTAAAATGCACATATGTAATGGTTCCATTTACCTGAGAAGCGGCAAGCCACTGTAGCATTGTCTTAAGTTCAGGGTCTCCCCCGAATGCACCACAACCCCAATTTCCAGTAACAATCCCTACTTCGCCTTCAAAGCTTCCGAGGCTTTTAAGCTTTTGATCATGCTCAGCTTCTGAAAGGTGGTCACCGTTGAGAAGTATCTCATACAGATGAGACTTGCAAGGGTCAGAAAAGCCACAAAATGCCTTATTAACTTCCCTAAAAAAAGTAATTAACATATATGGGTTACTAGAAAGCAACAGTCATACATAAAAAAACCGATAACAATGTAACAATTTGGTAGAAAAACTAAACGCAGAAACATATATGAATACAATAATACTAAAACATGTATACCTCAGAAGTAAATCATGCCCGTACTGTCTCTTTCCTGGACGAGATAAAGCGTCCATTGCGATTATTCTGGTTTTACGTCTTCCCATTATATCATATTCTTTCGTATCAAGAAAGTCACCACAAAAACGGAAAGTAGATGCATAACTGGAAGGACAAAAATAGCAGCAGTACTTATATACAGTAATCTGAAATTCAATCATAAAGCCAAGAAACCTGTTTAATAGATTGAGAGACGAAGGAGATCATAATTACCCTGAATAATTAGAAAATCTTTCAGCCCCAACAACTTCTATTGACTCGTTTTCTGCCATACAAGGCAAGAAAAGAATTCCGGCTATTAACTCTGGATTGATCATGAAACGGATCTCTTCCTAAAAAGTAAAAGTAAGAAGTCAACGATTACAAACGCTAACTATCTATCACACCTTTGGAAAACCATATCAGGGACAACAAATAAGCAAACCTGAACACAGCCTTTATTTAGAGAACCACCACCAAGGAACTTATTTGAAAAATCTACTTCGAGAGCTTCCTTCAACTGATCTTCTATTAAGCCCGAACTGCAGGCCTATTAGAACAAACGATTGCAGTTAAGTATGTGATCAATGGTGTGCCCTTCCTAGCACCCCGAAACAACAGGAATAGATTAACAATGACGAGATAATAGTGAAAAATTATAACGCATCTAATTTAACGTTAATGGTACAAGATATTGGACCATACCTCGAACGGGCATAGGGGGACCACTGATTTACTCCAAGATTCAGCGTTGGGGTAGGGAATGTAGTTATTAGTTTGATCAACCGTGAGTATTTTTCTCTCGAATGAGACATTTCCTACCGGCATATTTGAACAAATTCTCTCAAAATAATGAATAATACATTTTATCTTGTGCTCCTGTTTTTCGTTGTAGTTTTCACGTAGGCTCCTGATGACATTTAAATCGTGTGTAAACATCAGCAGATGATGGGGAAACCCGTAATGTTGGTCATACATGTGAAAGAAGTATCAACTACATTGTATCATGATAAAAACACATACGCAAATAAACGGTCGAAGTTGATCATTCTAAGATGGTTGGCACCTCGATTACTGAATGGAAACAGACAAAAGAAAGAGCAAGCAAGAAGACCGCCGATCAGTTCCTGATTCATCAACGATTAGTATAGGGATCAGACTGCATGTTTGACATACTAAGTTTCACGTAAGCTTATGCACCGAGTGTATGATTTGTATACCTGGCTAAGTAAAACTATGCCAGCTTCTTGAGACTTCAACAGGCGAAGACCGGTTTGGAGTCCCTCCCTAGCACCCACACAAGTAACCGAGTCTGCATTCTTATAGTGAGCTTCTAACATTGATGGAAGCCGCAACAGCAAATCAGCCATAGCTGGAAGTACCTCCCCGAACCATTTATTAGCTTCTTCACGCGGCATCAACTATTTACAAACCATGCACGCTCGTAAATGTCACCTGACTGATCTATTTACCAAGTATAAAAATAAGTGCTTACCTCATCAAAGAAAAGCGAGAACCCATCACCGGCCGAAAAAGCTAACACATCACCAGTGAGATTAAGACTCTGCCTGATATCAGAAATTGCTAGAAACAAAGTCTCACCGGAGTCAACTTTTCTGTGATCAGAACCTTTCGAAAGTGCTTTTAAAGCTTCCACCACTTGTGAAGGCCAGAATAATGATGACGACCCGAGTACTACAGGTAGAAAACCTATTATCGAATTTAAATCTTCACGGTTCTCCATTTTTAAGGTTTAAGGTTTAAGAAATGGAGTTAAGACATGTTTTTGAACATGTACTAGGAATGTGTTGTGTTTTAAAACATGCCTTTTTTAAGTCAACTGCTTAACTTGATATCCAAGTTGTTTGACCTTTTTAAATTATACTTCCAGATCATGATTGACAGACATGTTTTTCTGTAGTCAACAGACAGGATACCATGTTAAAGTAACAACAATAAATAATACGATAACAAGACACATAGGATATCATGTAGCGGAATAATACTGATAGGCCACCAGACTATTCTGTGAATGTCACAGTACAGCTTTCGGAAATAGAACAAATAGTATATAACAATCACATATTTACTTCTTTAAAAGCATCAACTGAAAACTAACATTTGGACTAAAGCTGTTTCCATAAAATTCAACTGCTCGTACACAAGTAAGATTGATGACTCAGCGTACACTAAAGCATTCATTTGTGCTAATTCACATGACAAGAAAGATTGATGACTCGGGATAAGATTTTATCGTTGATGACTCAGGGTAAGATTTTAAGGTGGAAGCCAAATAAAGTTATGACCAGTGCTCTTTGTGGAATATCTTCTGATTCACATGACCATTTATTTTTCAAGTGCCCGTATGCAAAAATAGTATGGGAAATGCAATGCAAGTGCTAATGAATAAGGAGGTTTGGGAAGACAAAGAGAGATGAAGCTGAGCTTATAAGTAACATCACAGATACCTTAGAGCTGAGATTGATACGTATGAAGACTAACGATACTGTTGCTGTGAGGAATGCTGGAAAGAAATGGTCTGTAGTGTTAAATAAAAACTTTGTATAGTGTTTGGTATATAGAACTTAGTATATGCAGAATTGAATAGAGGAGAATGGTATTAACGTCTAGTTTAGCTTGTTTAGAGGCAATGCACAAGGAATGTCTGCAGCCTGCGGGTTGTCCTGTAACTATGTAATCATTTTGTGATATACCAGTGTGCTTGATGGGGATCTAGAAAAAGCTAATTTGAATTCAGGCGCATCAAACACGTCTACTAAGCATAAATAGTTAAGAGCATTACTTATGACTTATGAGATCTGAAATGGCATGTTCGTAATACTAAACAGTTAAGAGCTGCATTCTTTAGTTACTAACTTACTCATGTACCTAATGGAGCTATGAACAGGCTAACTTGAACATTTAACATATTAGGCTGATTATTGCACTATAAAGTCATAACAGTCAACTAGTCATGAACAGATCATGGTTCTCATTTTCTAAAAGCGGGAAAGAGGTCGTAAGAAAATGATAACAAGGTAAATGTATAATCGCCTAAATATCTCACCTATTTCAGATTCTTCAAGTGGCAACTACATACTAACAGCTATAAAACCGCCTACCTAAACTTCTTTGTGTCTACAAATATTGCTATTATATTAACACAGAACATAAATTGACCACTATAAAACAAAACGGAACAACATTTAGTACCTCAGAGTTGACAACATCATAAAACGAGCACGACCTATCATCATGAGCAAGTAAAGCCGACTCACCCTCTGATAAAAACCATCCACCCGTACGAGTCTTGTTACTGATCATTACCACTAGCGTCAAATTCAACATCAAACACCATGACCGCCTCCTTATTTTCTTCGTTCATCAAATTCCTCAACTGATTCATTAGCTGCAAGCATCGGGTCAACATTACCTTCCCCACTGTTAAACGTATCATGCCCTTTTGAACTAACTGTACTCTCTGCTTCCTGAACATCACTTATCGCTCCATAACCTTAGACTCCCCCTTCGCGACAACATCACTTAACGGTTTTTCTACTGGTTTAGTTTCTGTAATAGTTACAGCAACCTTGGCAAGCGTTGTTTGGTCTCAAAAGTAACTTATGGTGAGAAACAACCTCGCTTCTAGTTGATCATTATTCAACCCCGCCTTAGCTAAACTTTTCACATCACCCGAGTACCCCCTTAATCACCTTAAAAGGGCTATTGTTATTACTTTCTCGTTACTTACAACCTCACCCAGAGCCTTCTCAGTCCTTGCAACAGTTTCCTAAATATCAGACATCAGTTTAGATGCATCGGGATTTTTGTCCTTTTCATATCCAACGCTATCCTTTTAACCTTCACCTCCAGAAATGCAAGCTTCCTGTGCAAATTACTCGGATACTTAACACTCGATCCATCTGAAGTACTATTACTCCCTTTACTAACCTTCTCACTCGAACCACAAAAATTTAATGTCTCACCATCGCCTCACTTTCAGTCCCGTTACTCGCCCTTAAAACTATACTAGACTTGGTCTTAAACCTTTCCAACGTTTCAACAATGTGATAACAGAATCCAAACTCACCTCAAACTTTTCACCTATCACATTTTTTGCCTTCATTTCATCAATATTTTCGCCTTCATATAATGAGATTGATATTATGATTATATTGTTTGCAACTGAAAACTCATTGAATTGTTGAGTGTTAAATGTGAATATTTAGTTGAAAGCAGGTAAAGTGGTGTAATAAAGTTGGTTCAGGCGTTGTATCAAACAGTTTAAGCGCGCACATATAAATATAACATTACAAAATCAAAAAACACTTCCTGATGACATATATATTCCAAGCTTCAAATGTTTCGAATCTTATCAATTAGAGTATGATTGATGAATTAAGATAATTTAGTCGACAAAAAGACAATGGCAATTTAATGAAGACAGTGATGGTTGTTGGATAAATGCAGACAGACTTGTAAAAGAAAAACAGTAAAAAAAAAAAGAAAAATCCGGTGCCAGGACTCGAACTAACAAACCTATTTTCATCCATTTTTTTCTAATATTAAAATTGCTTAAACATTGATCGTTAAACAAATAAAATTGTCATTAATGTGAACAATTAATTATCTTTTTATAGATAGGAATATAAATATAAGTTGGACAAAAAAAATTCTATTACACGAAAAAAACAAAACCCAACGAGATCTCGAGAACCAGATTGACTCAAGTCAGTTCAATCATTACGTGTCTAACCATGATCTAAATATATAAAACGAGTTTAATTTGACTTTTTTTTAACGGTACTGGCGGCGGATCTAACTCAGTCGAACCGGATTTCACAACACTGGTTAAAAGGTACGAGCGAAACCAAAGTTGTCTTTACTTTTGAAAAAAAAAACACTTAATGGAAATTGGCAAAAGAAATTAAGAAAAAAAGGGACTATTATCTCTTATCCCTGATAAAAAAAACAAACATTGAACACATTCGTGTTTACAAAAAACAAACATTGAACACATTCGTGTTTACAGGTAGAAGAAGCTATAGTTATAATTAAAAAAACAAACAATGAACACATTCGCGTTTGCAGATAGAAGAAGCTATAGTTATAATTAAAAAAAACGTTGATAAAGTAATAGTTGACAAGATAAAATAAGTGGATAACCTTTGAGTTACATTATTCTTACAAAGAGAAACCCATCTTACATTTTACCTTTGCCACAGTATTTCTTGACTCAATCTTAATGGTTTCCTTTGTGGCTTACGGTGTGCAACTGCAAGGTGTTTGGCACACCGCAACACGACATGTGATTTGGATCAACCAATACCGACTTGAACCGTTATACACGACGCATCACGCCTTTCATCACTATCACTTGTATCCTTGTGCGCAACTTTACGTTATTTAGAAACGTCATCAACTTTATGTTTTTGATTGCGCAATCAAAGGAGTTCCACTAAATAGTCAACTCGTAACATAAAATGCATAAGAAATTGAAGTTTTAATAACAGATAAATGTGTTGTGAATAAAAGTAAAGAATAAATGTATTCTTCAATTGATATATCCCAGAGGGTAAATACAAGGAGTATTTATAAGACAAATACTAGGGTAAACCCTAATTACCACTTGGGTCATGGGCTTTATTCTAGACATCCACATATTATTCATAACACTCCCTCTTGGATGTCTCTATAGATAATACGCTTTGAGAATGTTGCCTCGTTAAAAACCTTGTCAGGAAAACCCAGTGGGACAAAACCATGACTAAGGAAAAGAGTGCAACGCGTATTATCTCCCTCTGATTACTACATCACTTAAGATCTTTAACTCTTCGCATTCCAATATTGTGAATAAGCTTTTTGAATGTTGAAGTTGGAAGTGCCTTGGTAAATACCGCCAAATTGTCGCTTGAACGAACTTGTTGAACTAGAATATGACCGCTCTTTTGTAAGTCACGAGTGAAACGAACTTCGGTATCGCCTTTCATGTAACCTCCTTTGAGTTGAACAATGCATGTTGCGTTATCTTCAAACAAAACTGTTAGTGCCTCTTTCTCTGAAGAGTATGTGTTGTGTTACATATCTTAACCAAACACATTCTCGACTTGCCTCATGGATTGCTACAATTTATGCCTGATTGAATGAAGTTGCTGCAATTGTTTGCTTTGTCGAACACCATGAAATCGCTATTCCTCCACTTGTAAAAACATATCCAGATTGCGATCGACCATTTTAAGGGTCAGACATATATCATGCATCTGCAAAATCAAATTAAATCCTTTATACGCTTAGGGATGTTGCCTCGTTAAAAACCTTGCCGGAAAACCCTGCGGGGACAAAACCATGGTCAAGGGAAAAAGAGTACAACACATATATTCCCCCTTGATGATCACATTACTTAAGCTCACTGAGTCACTAAAATACACATTAAGGTGTATTAATAAAATCATATGTATGAACACTATTTACACATATTCTTTGCATAATAATACGTCATACATCTTGTTCAAGTTTATCATCAAACATTGTAAGTTATTCATTTCCAACAAGTATGACCCTTAGCAAAAATTGAATTGTTCATTTTCAAATGACTTATTCCAATCGATATTGTGATCATCAACTCTATAAATCAAGAGTCTTTCTAACATCATGTGACTTCATAAATATGAGTGTTGTTTATCTACATAAAGATACAACTTTATCTTTAGTTTTCATGATGCATACGTATTTCATCATTAAGATGTTCAATTCTGGAACTAAGACAAACTTTGTCTTTTGTTTCAAATTCAATTTCTATGCACTTAGTCGCCTTTATAACCATAACTCTTTATTTGGCACAATACTACACACTAAGGCGATTATAACATATATGCTCAAATCATGATTTGTTCAATACAATCAATATTGTTCTCGAGAACGTTTCTTATATGCCTTAAGCATTAATTATCTCTAGCATGCTCCATGCATATTATATGCAATAATGAAATATCAATATCACTTGAGCTCTTTTCATATATATTTTTAAGACGCATATCACTTATTATCACATTGCCTGACTTATACAATATTTAATGGATCCACCACATGTGAACATGTATCTACATGATCATTTTCAAGTCTTTGAGAAATATACGTGTGCCATCATTTGCAACTTATGCATATTTTAATTTCGCTCTCTCATAAAGACTATTACGTATCCAATAAGTTTCATAAATAGATTGTAAGCTTCAACCATATGTCTCATCACAAGAGACCTCCATTATTCATTATATTCTTGCGTCATTAATATTTTGGATATTCATCCATCCATGATCCTCACATTCACTTTAGCGCTATATTCTTTATTGTCATTATCATTCACATTATAACTATATCTCTATCGACGTCGATTTATTTCTTTTCGATTCCACACTTTGCTAGACATTGCAATCCATCATTTATTGAGATCTCATAGTATTTCATGTACCCGAGATTTTCTCAATTAACTTCATGTCTAGTGTCTCTTTAAGAGACTATCATGGGGTCTTTATTACCTCGATTCGACCATCGTAATTTTCTTGCTCCATATTATCTCTTCAATTGAGGATTTTTTTTTGGAATCGAATAGTCTATCACGTTGTAGCCGTGCCATAGACTTACTACCAATCATTGATTTTACTGTTGGGACATACATTATAATTGGAGCACTAGCAGCGTTTGTGATCTAGTCACTTTATTTAGGTCACTAACCTTGTCTGACAATTACTAGATCTGGAATGTAAATTGTCCCATGAACTTTATGTTCATATACATTACTTGTGAGAATCAACTTTTCATTATCATAATTCATTCCAAATTTCTTGCTGCTCATTCTTCCCCTGAATGAATTATCATTTTCAAAATCCCATTTTATGCGTTGTGGTGGACTTATTATGATATATGTCACACATTTATGGTTTGTGACCAAAAACCATTATAACGGGGAAGATTCATTATTAAATGTTGGCAAGATACGAATTAATAAGTTATAAATTGCCCCATAACCAAAACTTTTTGTTCTCATAATTATTTGCTTTGCAATTATATGAACACGTTTTATAAACGTTTCAACAAAAGCAATTCACATATGAATATGTGCTATCTTTAAGTTCACATATATACCAATAATCACCCAATACTTTATTCACCACCATTCTTAATATTTTGTTTGGAAAATCATGCTCACATCGAGCCACTAATTACGCTAACTTTAAGTAGCGTATTTAACGATCATTTTGACGATGCATCGATTTTATAACTCAAAATGATCCACGTGAGACATGTATAGGCCCATACATGCTCTTTTTATCTTTTCCAATATTTCAAGGAATGAGTCCTTATTTATATTTAGTGGTGATAAGTAATGAACTTCCATTGAGAACAATCATCTTTGAAGAAACACATGTTCTTCTATAACTTTCGCATCATCATTGATCTGGGATGGTCCAACCGATCATGCCAATTACTACAATATCTTGGCTCGTAAACTTATAGTTTTATGGCCACATGTGCTTTAATTGCACATTTCTTTATGAAGATAAATCAAATAATACGCATAGCGCACATTTTTCCATCATCTCTTTTATATTTTTGACATTTCTCCAATCAAATTTATATGAACTCTTTTATAAATCGTACATTGTGTAATATCATATGGTGTAATATCATATGTATATCAGCATAATGAAACAACCAATTCAATTCAAATCTACTCAACATATTCATAGTTAATATTGAAACAATCTGTTTTATAATGTCAAAAAAAAATAGTATTGACGCTGTGAGTCCAAATTTCACGTAAAAAATAAAACACTCGCATTTAAAACATGTAATAGGTAATATTAACAAATTCATGTATGGATAAACTTTTCAATAACATCCGACTAATCTTTGTATTAAAAGAAAATAAATGTTTTTGAAATTAAATCAAATTAATTATCTAGAAAAATATAATAATAATTCGTGACTGCTTTACAAGTTACAAAGATAAGACTTGTTTGCTTAGATTTTATTTAATATCATGTTAAAATAAAACATGACTTATTTGACATTAACCAATAACTAACAAACTTATAGACAAAAGTCTCTAGAAAATGCTTATAATTTTCAAAATTTCCTTACTTTGCATATAAAATTCATATAACACACAATCATTAAATTCTTAACGATGCAACTTTCGCTGCAATACCTTAAGATTAAGAAAGGTCTTTAACAAACGCTATGTTGTTTGATGATAGTATGATAATTACTTAATGGTTGATCATGTATTGCTAGATAAGTATTTTCATGTATCACGTTATCAACACGCTCTAAAGTTAATCGGCCATTTTATCTTTCATTCGGTTAAGGTTTCAACCTCTTTCGATTTTGATTTTTATGTTCTCTGGTCTTGCACAGGTATGTTTTAGACCCTCACTTTTTGTTGATACACAATCATTCATATTAATGGGTTATTCAATACTGTGATACGTGTTTAAATCATAATGATGATATTTAAATTCTTTTGACTAATTTGTGGCTATGAATTCTTTTCTAATTCAAGACACGCCTTGTCATCTGCTCCATATTAAAGTTTAAAAGATTTACTGATCATATGTTTGATATGTGTTTATATTTGATTTGCGTATTGCTTACTTAATCTTTGTTTCATCTATGCTTAGATTCTATGCATATAAATTGTGTTTTTCTTTTAACATGCATTACCGATTATAAAATATGTGTTTCCTCTCATCAGTGAATCAATCTATTGCTTAATATGAGTAAATAATTTCCGATCGTATGTTCGAGGATTGAAAAATATAACATGCAATGTAAGATAAACGTGTTTTGATATACTTTGCTATCGTTAAGATTTTGACATGATCTTGATTAATACCAACTAATATTACAGTGTATATGGGTATCTTATAGATAGTGTTTACATTCGGTAACTGTATTCGCTGTCTAGTAAATTTTGAATTCGTTTGTTGTGTTCGCTCTTAGAAAATTTTACACAAGATTAACCAGATTCGATGAGAATCGTTTTATTTATTATTTTTTATTTTTTTAGTTACATGGTTTCATCTTTACTTGTTTTTGCCTGATTATTATAAAAAAAAACTTATATACGTAGATGTTAATACTAAAAAGGCTGAGCAAGAAAATCATGTATAAATTTATTTATAATGGTATATAGACAACTAATCGTAAAATGTGAAGACCACTTCACAATGAAAATTTTTCGTATATCTACTTAGATGAATGAATTTGAACTTGATAGGTATTTTCCAGAATATTTAATTGCCTTCACTTGTTTTAATGTCGGTTTATTAAGGATGTAATAATATATTGAGAATAAACCTGATATCATTTACATAAGTAAATGAAATATGATAAGCTAAATATAGCCATTATTCACTTTACAAAAAGAAACATTACGAAGATGAGTTATTAGTAAACGATGCACTTAACAAATAAACAATTTATAAGATCAGAAACTAAGAACTAGGTGAAGGTTGAAAAACATCTATGATGCTTGTGTGTGACGTGGTTCAATTTGTCATTGAATAGTCAATTGTGAACTTGTATACGTAACAAAGTTTATCTAATACCCATCTAGCAATACGTTATGTGAAGTTTCGTGCTGATAACGTGTTGTGAATAAAAGTAAAGAATAAATGTATTCTTCAATTGATATATCCCAGAGGGTAAATACAAGGAGTATTTATAAGACAAATACTAGGGTAAACCCTAATTACCACTTGGGCCATGGGCTTTATTCTAGACATCCACATATTATTCATAACAAAATGCAATTTATAGTAGAGAGTTTGTCTAGCATGATGGTTAAACAACATATCCTACAAACTGTTTGGTTCCGTTTTCGAGTAATCATCCTGCAAGACACCTTCTTTTTTATATTTTTTATTATGCCATATTTTGTTTGATATGTTTTTATTTACAGCGGGATTAATCTATGTGAATAATTTTTCTTAGACACCTATAAACCTCAATTTCAGTTTCGTTATAATATAACTTGTTCTTGAAATTTGGACCGACATTTCCTTTTATAGTCGAATGGACCTTCTTTAGAAACTTTTATGTCAATTCTACACATCGATATAGGGTCCGTTTGGTAACATCTTTTTTAAAGTTTTTATACAGTTGTTAGTTTTTTTGTTAAAAGAATAATTTAATATTTTTTTTTTGTACAACATTTTTTTTAGAGTTGTTAGCTTTTTATTTTAACCAAATAATTTTTAAATAAAAAAGTGTTCCATACAGTTTTTTAGATTTTCAAGAGCTTTTAAAGTTGTAAATTACTGATATAACCTCTATCCTAATTATAATTTATTAAAATATGTCCTTTTAAGTCATTTTATATCTTACCTTTACAGTTAACAGCTAATATACCAAACACTTTTATTAAAATTAACAGTTTTTTAACAAACAACTTACACCTTACATTTAACAGCTTACAGCTTATAGTTAACAGCTTACAGCTAGTTTTGCCAAACATAGCCATAGTATACAAGTGGTCAACCATTAAAAAAAGTGCCTAAATGAATGAACATTCAAGGAGCCATCTTCGGAGCTTATTAAAGACTAACGTAGTGTTTGGTAAGTCGTAATCAGAGTATGAATGAAAATGATTATTACGACGTAATGAAAATATTATGTTTGTTTAGAAGTATGGAATGCAATGAGTAATTACAAGCAATCAGTCATTACATAAAAAGCATTCACTATAGGACCTTTGCTTTTTTTTTAATTACGGCTTAGAATGGAATCATATTACATAAAAATCATTCATTAATTACTCACCAAACAAAAACAATATATTATAAAAGACTATTTCAGACTTTACATAATTTACATTCCATTCTATAATGACAATCAAACAGTAATGCGTAATTCTATTACTTTATTTATTACATTACGACATTCATTCCATTACGATGTCATTTCGTTTTTCCATACCAAACAGACCTTAAAAGAGTCAGACAATTCCATGAGATGCAATTCGATAAGTGAAGTACGAACCGAGACATGATTCAAATTAACTCATGTCGAATTAAATATCTGTTTGTCTAATAGTCACTTTTCTTTTTTGGTTAAAGTCAAATGACTCACATCATACGTAACAATGATAATTGGTATAAGTTATTTGAAGAGCCCAAAAATTATATCTGTCATACTAGTACAACGCATGAGCGCAAAAAAAATTTAGAGTAAATTACACCGGTCGTCCTTGTGGTTTACGTTGACTGACATGGTTCGTCCCTTGACCAAAAAAAATGCACCACTCGTCCTTAAGTGGGAAACGTTATGTATCGTCGGTCCCTCCGATTAACGGATCTCACTATCTTTCGTTAAGTCCACTCACAAGATACCTACGTAAGGGTATAATAGTCATTTGCACTAGTTTTAATCATTTACCACACAACTAGCTTTCTTCTTTAATACCCTCAAGTGGTCTACCAGCATGACCCTTCCGAAACATGTACAAGTCCAGTAAGATGATAAAGACCAGCATCAAATTTCAGATTGCATAAGCTTAAACTGCAAAAGTTGACTGTGTTATGGATAGACCCAAGCCCAGAGTCTAGGAACCGCAAGTGAGCAAAGGCACCATGGTCTTCAACCGAGCCAACTTTTGCCTGATAAACAGTCCCAATTTTAACAGAATTGGAATACTTTGACCAAGCAGCTTCTTTCTCAGAGAATATCAGTTTCCTTTTTTCCTCTTCTTCAATCATCATTCAAACTTGTTCAATCTTCATCCTTAAACACCAACTAACAAATAACACCTCATCTCCATTGATCTTCTTTCATAGTTCCATATACCATTACTGATATTCTAATCAAAACAAAAGTCACGAACAGCAAACCCATATCCATATGCACAAACACTAATCCACAGTAAAAATTTGAAACAAATCCTTATCTAAATCTCAAATCAAACTTCGAAAGTATAAAAAAAACAAATCCTTTCCATTTATGACTAGGAATTGAGGCAGGTGATGCATTGGTTATTGGAAATGAGGTTTTTAGCCCATTAATTTTGTTTCTTTTATAAAAATTAGGGTTAGGGTTTGGGGAATTGTGTTACGGTGGTGGTATGGTGGTGGTGATGATGGTCGTTGAAGATAGAAGAAAGTGAAGTAAACGCCGTTCAAATGAGGTGATTAGTGTGCGTGTGTTTTTTAGTGTGCGTGTTTTTTAGTGTGTGTGTTTTTGTGTGGTGGCTAAAGATGAAGATGAAGTAACTGGTGATGATGATAATTAAGATGGAAGATGAAAGAATAAAAAAAAGTATTTGGATTGGGTGTTAAAGAGAATGGGCACAAGGACCAAAATACCCTCACTTTGGTATCATGTGAGTGCACTTAACGAAAGATAGTGAGATCCGTTAATGGGAGGGACCAACGATATATAACGTTTTCCATTTAAGGACGAGTGATGCATTTTCTTTGGTTAAGGGACGAGTCGTGTCGGTCAACGTAAACCACAAGGACGAACGGCGTAATTTACTCAAAAATTTAGTCATTCTAATCACAGTATTAAGAAAGTAAAGATGTGATGTTAGTTTTTTTTTTTAATTTTAAATGCAACCAATAGATCTTGATGACGTAAGTTGCAAAATTGGGAATCTTGATTTCTTAGCTCAAGCAATATTGTTTTTTTAATAATCTAATGAGATTGCTTTTAATTTTTAGTTTTTTAATTGTTTTTAGTTTTTTAATTGTTTTTAGTTTTTTATATTTAGGAAAGTCATACCCACTTGACATGTGTGTTTTTTTAATTGTTTTTAGTTTTTATATTCAGGAAAGCCATAACAACTAGACATGTGTGTTTCAAAAAAGATGATTAATTGAAAACATATACGTGTGATATTTTATATTCGAAGGATAGGAATTTGAGAAATTATATCTTATATTATAAGAAATAAGAACATGCATGTTTCTTACGTGTATAAGATTTGTAAAAAAGTATGCATCTGAAACATGTATGTTTTAGAAAAAAACATGTATGTTTTAGAAAAAAACATGTATGTTTTTAGAAAAAACATGTACGTTTTCAGAAAAAACATGTACGTTTTCAGAAAACATGTACGTTTTCAGAAAAAACATGTACGTTTTTAGAAAAAACATGTACGTTTTCAGAAAAAACATGTACGTTTTCAGAAAAACATGTACGTTTTTAGAAAAAACATGTACGTTTTCAGAAGAAAAAACATGTACGTTTTCAGAAAAAACATGTATGTTTTCAGAAAAACATATATGCTTCAGAAAATGTGAAACATGTATATTTTACGTTATAAGAAATATGTATGTTTTAAGTATGTTTTTTTATCGTTGTTATTAAAAACATATGTGCATATCGTTATAAGAAACATTTATGTTATAGGAAACTTATATGTTTTTATCATTAGTATAAAATTAGTGACAAAATGTGTATATGTGTTTGTGGTTTGATTTAGTTTTATGTATGTTTGTTTCAAATACATGAAGATACCGAAGATGATGATATCGCTTGAAGACCTAGAAGTCGATGAACACATATACACGGGAAGATAATTGACCATTTCTTAAAGAGATACAATTGTTAATAAATGAAATGTAATATTTATGTATATGAATCTTGTTTATGTTATTTGACTTTTATTTATGTTATTAAATGAAAGAATAATGGTAAGATAAAAATATTGGTAGGTTGATATAAAAGTGTAAACAATTACATACTAGAAACATATATAAAAGTGTAAACGATTTCATTATGCACTTTATTAATGAAAAACATAGATGTTTTAAAAGGTATTATGAAAAAAAAATAAAAAACTAAAAATATAAATTTCGAAAAAAAGCTAAAAAGTAATAAAATATAAATTTCAAAAATCAATATAACAGAATTTTACAAAAATAAGTAAGAAGAACATAAAAACGTATTTACAATTTACCCTTTTGGATTATGGAAAAACTTTTATTATATAGAAGAATTCTATTGGTTAATGAGAGTTTTGTGAGTTCTTTCATTATTATTGGTGCTGTAAATAAAGGGACCCTATATATATATATATATATATATATATATATATATATGTATATATATATATATATATATATATATATATATATATATATATATATATATATATATATATATATATATATATATATATATATATATATATATATATATATAGAGTGAGGTTATTCTACAAGAAATCTTATAATACAATAAATAAGGTGAATTGTGGAGGCGACATGTGTCATCTTTTCAAATCATTATTTCACATCATATTGCCATATCATGTCATTTAACTTTAAAAGAAATTGAATTTTTTTGAAAATAAATTTCGAAAAATAAATTTCGTTAAAATTTTTTTCGAAATTTAAAAAAAAAATTTCGAAAAATCTTTTTTTCGAAAATTTTTTTCCGAAATTTTTTTTTCAGAAATTTTTTTCGGATACTTTTTTCAAATTTTTTTACTGAATCACAGTTACATGTTTTACTGCATCAAAGTTAAATTTCGAAAAAAAATTTCGTAATTTTTTTTTCAAAATACTTTTTTCGAATAATTTTTTTGGAAAAACAAAAATTTCGGAAATGTTTTTTTCATAATTTTTTTACTGCATTACAGTTACATGTTTTAGTGCATCGTGATTATAAATTAATGCATTACAATTTTAATTACTACATTATTCTGCGTTCACCAATGTTTTATCTATGATGCACAAAAATTATAACTACAATGCGGTAAACTATTACATTAATGCACTAATAATACAAGTGATGACTAGTGATAGAATTTTTGTTCTCCAACGGAAAAATATAATGCATTTACTTATAATGTATCAATGTCATAATTATGATACATTAAAGTTATAAATTACTATATCACTCGTGATGCACAAAACTTATAATTACAATGCGATACACAATTATTATATTACACCAAAAATAAAAGTGATACTAATGATATATTCTAACGGATAACTATAATGCATTTACTTATAATATATAATTGTTATAATTATGATGCATTAATGTTATAAATTAATCCATCATTCGTGATGCATAAAACCTAAAAATATAATGATTTTTACTTACTGCATCATAGTTATGCATATAGAAAATCAATGTTATATTATTAGTAATCACATATATTTTTTGTGCATGATAGTTATAATTTGACACATCGTAGTTTTAAATGTGTTGCATCATATATATGAGAATTACACCATAATTATAAGTTTTGTGAAGGAATTATGATGCAATAACTTGAAACCGTGATGCATTAACTTATAAACATGATGCTCTAAAGCGTATAACTGTGATGTGCTGAATTTTTATTGAATTGTTGTAGCGCATCACACTCCAAATTTCAGTGCATCAAAAGTATAAATATGGTGCATAAAGGTATTAAATTAGTGTCTTATTCGTGATGCACTAAATTATGTAACCGTGATGCTCTATTTTTTTTCCATAATAGTTTAAAAAAAAATTCGAATTTTTTTTTTAATTTCGAAAAAATTTTCAAAAAAAAAAATATTTCGGAAAAAAATTTTGGTAAAAAAATTTCGAAAAAAAATATGAAAAAAAAATATTTTTTTTTAAATTTCGAAAAAAAAAATTTTGAAAAAAAATATTTTTGAAAAAAAATATTTTCGAAAAAAAATATATTTTTGAAAAAAAATATTTTCGAAAAAAAAAATGATTTTTGAAAATTTTTTATTAAGGAGATGATATGGAAAAGTGATGTGTCATAATGTTGTGACACATGTCACTCCCACATCCATACCTTCTATTTTATTTATTCTATTATAAGAATTATTTTATTTTACCCCAACTATATATATATATATATATATATATATATATATATATATATATATATATATATATATATATATATATATATATATATATATATATATATATATATATATATATATATATATATATATATATATATATATATATATATATATATATATATATATATATATATATATATATATATATAGGTAAGAGTTATATGCAGAACTCATTTTAAGTGTAGAACCATATAGAACTATTTAAAATAAATATAAACCCTTAGATGAATTAATTAAAGGTTGTGATTAAATGTGTCAATACTGCAATTAAACTAAAGATGAGGTACTCCCTTATAAAAGGTTAAAGGGTATTATTGGAACATCAGACTTTATTTATTTTAAAATCGTCTCTTATGAAAAGAGGAATTATTAAAAAAAATATTGGTAGATTTAATCTAAAACACCTCTCTCCTCAACCTAATCTCAAGTCAGCCACCACAACCATCATAATGCTAATACACGAAAATCTTTTTATTTTTATTGACAATCATTAGAAGTGATCGTGTAGCACCGACAAACCAAGAAAACGTCTTTTACCACCGACGAACGAAGTCAGCGAGGTATGTGATAACCGCCTACCATCTACGAACCAAGAAAACATCGCACCAGATATGTTGAAAACTAGAGTGAATGGGTATCTCGTTCAGATCTAAACTTTTAGATCCGGGTACGTCGTTTTTCAGTTATCCTTTTTACACCTTTTAATGACGTTCGATATTGATTTATTGGAAGTGTTGTATAAAAGATGGTTTCGCTTGTAGAAATTACTAGTATTGATTTTCAAAGCTTATGTGAATTCATCATTTACGTTAGCAAGTTAAAAAGGACTCTAGTTGAAAAAAAAGAAAGTTCAAAAGGACTTGAATATAAAAAATTAATTTATGTTTTCAGTTTTCATTGTTTGCTTAGATACATAAATGAAAATTATTTATTTTGTTGGTATGATAAGAACTTACTTTGAGAATCTGGTCATGAATCTGCTTATGGTTTTGTTTAATTGTTGTCACTATTGTAATCATACAACTGTTTTGTAAATAAATGTGTAAGCAATTATCTGTTATGTTAAGCTAGATGTGATTAGCCTTACAAATATGTATTGGTTGAGGTTTATGGCTCGTATAGAAATTTAAGGAAATAGTGTGCATACATGTTTTCAACGTTATCCAAATATATTTTGGTTTGTGCATATGTTATTAACATATCATAATTTAATTTGATATAACTAGCCTTTTTGTTTTATATATTTTGTCACAGTGAGATGGCTCGTAAACGATGATCTGTGATGAGGATCTAACAAATGCATTTTTGTTTTTTGAAGACGTGCACAAATGTTATCAAAGGGCGTACATACATGTTTTTCAGAAGACATGCACCTATTTTCTAGGAGTGCGTACATACATGTTTTCAGAAGACGTGCACCTATGTTCTAAGAGGGCTTACATACATGTTTTCAGAAGACGAGCACCTATGTTTTGGGAGGGCGTACCCACATGTTTTCAGTAGACGTGCACCTATGTTCTGGGAAGGCGTACGTAGCTGCTTTCAGAGGACGTGCATCTATGTTCTGAGAGGGCGCATATATATGTTTTTAGAAGATGTAGTTTTTAATTTGTACAGTATTTCATTTGGTCTAATTTTCTATATATAACATTTATGTTACTAGTTTGTTATATTTTTTAGCCATGTACGTGTATCGTGCATGTTGTTTATTTAATACTTTTAAGTTTAAAAAATGTGCACTAGAATGAGTTGTGCAATTAACACCTTAAGCAAAATCAGATTAAAAAAAACATGCATGTTCTGTAAAAAAAATATTTGCACCGTGTTTTTTTTAACATGTTTTGAAGAAAGAGCTTAAAAAATTCTTTTTTAATTTCCAAAAATAAGGAATATCTAAAACGTTTTTTAATTAAAGTAGAGGAAAAAGTTAAAATCTGATTGACTAATTTACCCTTTTGAATTAAATGAAAACATTTAATGTTTACTAAATTTTGATTGGTTGAAAGGAGTTCTACACAGTTCTACACTAAAAATGAGTTCTGCATATAACTCGCCCCTATATATATATATATATATATATATATATATATATATATATATATATATATATATATATATATATATATATATATATATATATATATATATATATATATATACTTTGTTGTATTACTCTAGTAATTATACTATAACTTTTTAAAATCATGCAAGATCCGCAACCCTTCTTATCTTTGTTATGTTACTAGGGATGATGCCCGCGCTTCGCCGCGGCGGGCTGTGTTCGTGTTTGGTAACGTTTTTAGGGGAGATAGAGAAGTCGTATGTAAATATGTTTGAATAATGAGTTACAAAGTCAGCAATGATCGATGACCACAGTGCGGGCGGGTTGCAGCAAATGAAAAACTGTGTCATGCCTTATTCCCCTCAAGCAGTTGCCTAACAAATGAAAACAATATCAATTCCTAATGACTTCATTTACTTAAGCACACTTTATAGGTACAGAAATGGAGAGCCCGGCCTAAACAGTCTTTGCTGATTTTAAACTTTGTACATCTATCTTATGACAACTAAACTTGATTCAGGTCATGAACAACACAGGAACAACAAAGAGTATAAGTTTACCCTCATTTGCAGTAGTTATATAACAGCTTGAACATTGATCATTTTAGTCTATATTTCTTTTAAACTTTAATAACATGCCCATCTGAGAAGCCAAAGCATGTTTTTTTTATATTTAATACTACATAAATGTACTATTGACCAATTTGAACCACATTTTTTTAGAATATGGAAATCTTTAAATGTATAAAACTACACGGGACATATGCATATAAAAATAATGCATGATTGCTTAATGTTAAATTTTTCTTGTTTCTATTTTGTATTAATACTTATTCGTTGTATCTTCTATATAAAAGTTATACAATTTACATGTTTATTACATAGTTTCCAAATCTCTTTCGTTCATTCTCGATTTGCTAGACTATTGAATTGTTCAATAATCGCGTATAAACTATGGAATATATATATATATATATATATATATATATATATATATATATATGTACCTGTTAAATCATCCAGACCATATGGTTCTTTCCCATTGTAGCATTTGAAAACATGCGACCGTGATCGGATAGTTCTTTACTGCTGCTATGTTTCAGCAGGCCAAATGGTCAGCCAAACTTGGACTAAGAACCCTACGAAAACACGTTAGGGACGGACCAGTCCACCCATTCATATGCAGCCCAAAACATTTGCCAAACTCCCACTAAAACTGTACACCCCCGTTAAAACAACCTGCTTCACCCCTTTAATAATGTAACCTGAAAACCCAAACTTTATCGTCAAATGGATGCAAGTTTTAGAAGAATCTAGAAGTGAAACAAAAATCGATCGAAACTATATATAAAAACATAGCACTCACATGAAGAAGATCCGAGTGTGTCATTCTTTTGTAACTGTTTGACCCATTATCCTTAGAATCCAAAGTAAACGCGATTTCGATTTTCCTATATTCCTTGCACCACGAACAAACATTATAGTAAGAAGCAAAGCCAACGACTTGTTTGGGTAGCCAAGAATCTGATAAAAGCAAAACACATATGCTTACATCTTTTATCTGTAGCTATTGTCTGACCCTTAACTTACAATTGGTCGGTTCCAATACATTTGTAAACTGAAATGCAATACTTTTTTACTGAATCATGTTGCATGACAATTTTGTTGCTTACTTTTATCTAGAGAATTCACATTTTGGTTCTCATATTTTTATACAGAATACTGGTGTTTTGGCCACCGGCTTTGTATTGTAAAAGATGATATCGTTGCTGATACAATTTCATAGAGAAATGGTTTTAAAAGGTTGTTAGGCAAGTAAAGACCAGCCAGAAATTTTGTACGCATATTTGAAGCGGAAAATTCTCAAGAGTCTGTTATAATAATATTTTGGAAATTCTAATAGCATGCTGCATACCGATAGCAGAAAACACCCTGCCCAACAACTTCACCCAAATGCAGAAAAAGTAAGCATGTTAAATTTGTACCAAAATTGCTTACATCACGCTTATTTTGACCCACTGCCCGACACACCCATGATGCAAACATATTAGAAGTAACTCATAATTGATGTATATTCTCTGAAATAGCGATATGCAAGATAGAGTCGCTATTATAAAGTAACAGTGAAAAAAATGACTAACCTCATTTCAAACTGAATGAACTAAACATCTATGTATGACTAAGCCACGACTTCGATCATCCAAACACTCGCTTGTTCACCTGCATTTTTGCACAATCATAACATATTTTTTTTATTAAACTTTCGTGGATTTTAACACAATCAAACTCAAAAAATGAAAACAATCGACCCAGAAACTTACGATGCTAGTTAGTACATTCACAACGTTTCCATCCTCAATGTGGACATCAATGAGATCGAACATTTCTTTATCAGATTGTACCCCTACGGAAAAAAGGAGGATCCATATTGAAATATCCGTTCAATTCATTTAAAGTACACACCTTGAGGGACCCACGCCCGTTCAATCTTGCGACTGCAATTCACAAACAATAACGTCAGCACATAGGAATCACTAAATTTGAAAAAAGTCATGTAAGTAGAATCTTGTACAATTAACAGTACGACAACTAAGTTCGTAGAATCGCTTTGCATCATACGTATCCCTAGGAGGCATTCCTAAGAGTCAGGTAAGCAGGTGGCAGTAAGTAATCCTAAATCCCTAGAATTGCAACCTAATCGAATTTCTAAACGGCTACGATGTACACAAAGCATTGAAAAACAAATTAAGCTTACAATTCGTATGAACAAATACATTTATTAACAACATCCTAAGAAACCCGGATCAAATCAACTGTGCAAACAAAGGAAAGGTAGAATCTAACTATACAATCCAACAAAAACAAACAAATGAAAAAAAGGAAAAGAGGATTACAATCAACAAACCTAACAAAGCAGTGTGGCTGGTTTAGCTCCTAACCTAATGAACAGTGTCCCACTCCCACTCCCACTCGACTAAATGTTTCTTAATGCAGTGTGGTTGGTTCAGTTCAACACTTTATGAAACCCTTACGGCCAGCTAAAATTTAGCCAACCAACTGGCTCATGTACACCCCTTGTATCTATAACTACCTACAAAGTACTTAGGTTTATATATATTGTTCTTTTATCTAAGCCATGCATGTATTTCTTAGATAGTTGATCTTAAATGCGTTGTATGAATCTGTGATGTACATACCAATCGTGATAAGCAAAAAGAAAATGGTTTAGGGGCGGAACGGGCTGTTCGGACCAAAAGACTTGAGACGCTGTTGGAACCTTGATACCTGCCCTTAAAAACAGAACAACAAAACCCTCTGCAAATAGCAAAATGAGTCTGCATTTATTGTACTTTAAGCATTTATTTCATGCGTGTTGAAATGGGGCTGAAATGAACAGCAAAACCCTCGAAAACCAATGCGAGTAACGCATTATAGGCTCAGATAGGGCCTGTTGAGGGAAAAGCGGATATGCACCCCATGGCTGCAACCTCGATAGGTTACCCCGCCAAGATATGCGTAATCTCATATTTACCTCGCGCCGTTCAAACTCATCATTGCCTGGGTGATCGAAAATTCCAGCTACACATACTAATATTAGAGTACCCCGTATGTTATAAAAGAGGGCCTAACCCGTTGCGGCTGCAAAGCCAAAGACTCACCCCGCCAAGCAACGGGTTATGATCATGTTGTCAACCATATAGGTTGTATAAAGCCGGAGGCACGTACCCACGGGTAAAGAGAAGGGTGAACCGCCATTGGCATTTGGTCAAACCATGTAATCCCAACAGTTATGACCCATAGGAACCTCAACAATAAAGGAGCCGTTTCTGTTTAGGTTGTAGCAAGGAAACGGTTTGGTGTCGGGTAAACTGGAAACTAAATTTCTTAATATTTGAACGCATTGTTTCTCGTAATTTCCGACTTTTTATTAGATTGATACCTACCAAAGCATAAGCCGTAGGTATCAACGACACAACGGGACTTTCACCCGCCATGGCTGCCGCCACAACGTCACACACCCGGTGCTGTCGTCGCACGCCTTGTGCAGCGGCAACAAAAGCAACGGTGGCATCGAAGGAGCATTAGCAAGCGTGGAACATAAATCATAAAACACTCGCATTTATCAAAATATCAGCTTTTCAGGGTATCAAACATAAGGTAAGGTCAACAGTTAAAGATGTTACACTTTATTGAGCCATGTTTATGCTTCAAGTGAATCAAGAAGCAATTGGTCAATCCGTCGCGGCTGCAAATCCAAAGACCTGCCACGCCAAGCCACGGGTTATACCAATGTCGTCACCATAGCATTGCATCAGTTTAACATATCGGAGAATTAACGAAGCCGCATTCAGTATTGATGAAAACACAACATACGTCTAAGTTTCCATAAAGGATTTAATGTAAACACATAACAGAAACCGCAAAAAAAGTAAAGACAATCTTACCAAATGTTTCCTCATTTTGTATAATCAAAAGTAACCAATAACGATACAAACTCCCAATAAATCAGAGCACCCGTAAAAGCAGGCACCCACCCAACCTCGTCGACGCCACCCACCGGCCGTCAACGCCGCACACCATAAATAGCGGCAACGAATAGGTCGGCGACAACGAAGAGGGTTATAGCAGAATCATGGCATACGAAACACCATAAACCAATTAGGGTCAAACTCATCACAATCAATGTGTGATGAAATCTTGTAGAAGGGAATCCGATCGAAACCAAAGGCGTCACTTCTTGGGAAGTGGAGAGCGTAAATTATTTCCACCTATTGAGAAAGATCCAGAAAGTGGGTGATAAATATGTGTTTGACACTTCCTATTATTGAACTAATAATCAACGGCGCCCAAACCCTCAATTTCCACCAATAACTTTTTTAGGCAATCTCAACCGCAAGATCATATCTTGTGCACCATCAACCCATAACGGAAAACGTCCAAAACCCAATCAACGGTTGAGGCCAAGGGTTAACCCCGTAACCCCTTAAATGACAAAATCAACGGTTTGGATCTTAAGGAATTGGCAAACGTGTGTGAATCCCATTATTTTTATTGTATCTACAGTGGGAGAGACGATTGATTAAGTGTGTGTGTGAGGAGAGTGAATGTGTGTGAGGAGAGTAAAAGTGAATATAAAAATATTGGTGTGAGGGGATCACTGTTCCTAGGGGAACGTGATTCCCCTCTATTATAAGGTATCTAATATCAGTGTGTTATCTTTCTTTCTTTTCCCAATTGCTATAGGATGATGATATAATTAATTAGGTTGAGAAGGTTTATTGGTGATTGATAAAGGAATCATTAAGAGGTATACCTTGCACATATTGTTTATATTTTAGTCAATATCTTTGTAGTATTTTTTCCTTCTTCGTTTGTCATTCATCCAGGTATCGTTAGTGTTGCAACTTACCATCAATTGATGTTAAGGTTTTAGGTATCGTGTTTGACACTTTTCTGGTTTGTTACAGATCCGTTTACCATTTATGAAATTTAAATCACTAAAAATGGATGATAAAAAGTTAAGGACCTATATTAATTTTTCAGATATCTAGTTTAATGAAATTTTCATCCTTTTAGCTTTACATATAAACTTCATGAACCCACATATCTGAAAATTAGTAACAGTCTTGACATGTAAGGTCTCGATAACCTACAGTAAATCAATATAGAAGATTTAAGTATTGTAACCTATGAGGGATGTATTTTGAAATGGTTTTTATTAAGGCTTGATAGAGTGGTAGTGAGTTTGTTAGGTGATTGACAAACCCATGCGTGAGTTGCCACCCCTGGCTAAAAACTCGCGCGTTAGTTTTAGGTAATATGAACTCGCTGTTGCCGAAATCCTACCTAGATAAGTTTGTTTTATTGGTCCCTTATCTTGTTTTTTTCTATTCTGTATATTGTGTGTGTAGTAGTAACAGCCACAAGAGGGTTGAAGATGAGGGTAAAATTAGATATATTTTAATTTGTGCTGAAATAATATGTATATTTTAATTTATTTTTAATTTGTGTTGAAGATGAGGTTTAAATTATATGTATTTTAATTTGTGTTGAAGATGAGGCTGAAATTATATTTCTTTTTCTATTGTGAAATTAATATATATATTATAGCTCGAAGGAAACGATGTCGTTTTGTCTTTAGCATTGTCGTTTTGCTATTTGGTTCATGTCGTTTTGACATGCAGCCACTAAAAGCAATATCAAATGAATAGTATCAAACTAAATTCACATATTACACCTTCACAATTTAGGACATATCACAAAAAACAATTTTAAACTTTTAACTATCTAATACTCCATCTTTTAATATAATAAATTTTACTTATTAAATATGAAATATATATCGAAGTAATCGAAAAAAATTCAATAAAAAGATCGTCAAATTACGAATCAAATGATTCCAGTATTTCAATGCTTTTGACATACGTATGATTTTATAAAAAATGTTGAAACTTAATACATATTTAAAAAACTTATGAAAATAATTTTTGCGGGTTTTTTATTATTTGGAAGGCAAGTCATTGACACTAACAGTCTTTTGCATTATCGGTCAATTGTATAGTTAACTTCTATGTATTCATTAAAAGAATATATAAATGAAAAGATATTCGAATTGCGAACAAAACAAGCCCAGTATTGCAATTCTTTTAACATACATATAACTTTATTAAAAATTGTTCTACTTAAATATATATTTAAAAAAACAAAGTGCGGTTATAAACTATCTAATAACTTTAATATAAACCACCGGGATTAAAAATATAACATTATATTGCCATGTTATATAGGAAACTCTCTTTGACAAACATTTGGCATATGTCAACTTCTTTATAAAAAGTATAATGACGACTACATCTTCGAATTACGAGCCAAACGAGACCAATACTAATATACTTTTAACATACGTACGAGGTTTTTTTTTAAATATCACCGATTAACATACATTTAATAAAATATATCTACAAAAGTACTTAAAAACGACTTTAAACTTTTAACTATTTTTAACTTTCTGATATAACAAGGTTTATTTATCAAATATGAATGCGCATAGATATCAATTCTTTTGGGAAAAAATACTGTTGAAAAGATCGTCGAATTGCGAATCAAATAAATCTGATATTACAATGCTTCTAACCTACGTATAATTTTATAAAAATTATTGAAACTTAATACACAATTAATATTTTTTAACGAAATAGTCCTTGAAGTATTCGTTTCTGCAAGGTCATTCATTGACGCTAATAATCCTGCGTATTAACAGTCCACCACATTCGTTGATCTTACACCTTCCGCCGCGAAGCGCGGGCTATATACCTCGTTATATATATTTTAACTTATTTGTGTTTGATAGGTGTGAAAACACCCATCTTTTTACCACTTAATTACAATAATAACCAAGCCAAAACGTGTATTTTATGTCGTAAATGTCGGAATTATGCGTGGTTTGTGTTTTTATTGTGATTTAGGACGAAAAGGTAAAAAGTGGAGAAAACACGGGCATTCACAGGCTTTTATAGAAGAAAACGACAAAAGACGAAGTCAAGAGATCAAGAGTGCAAAAAGAACGGAAGCCCAAGGCCTATTCTGAAGATTTATCGAAGAACAAGTCTAAAAGACGGAAGTTTACTTAAAGCCGAAGAACTCGAGTCTAATAAATAAATAAATCATAAGACGAGTTTAATTAATCCCGAGACAAAGTCGATAAAGTCGAAGAACTTAAAAGACGAGAAGACGTGAAGAAAGAAAGAAAGAGAAGGCAACACATGCACCCCCCCATTTCCTATAAATACCCTCCTAAATTCATTTAGGAAGGTTGGTTAGTTTTAGTTTAGCTTAGTTTTTCTTTCATTTTTGTAGGTGATTCTAGAGAGAGAAAGTGACAGTTTCTCTCATTAGGATCCCAACATTTTATCTTCCTTTCTTGTTTTTAATCAAGCCTTCACCTTTGATAATTTAATTCTTGTTTTATGCTTAATCTTATTCTACCTTTCTTAGCTTTTTATTTGTGCTTAATCCGAAATTCTTTACACAATTAGTTTTTGTTTTATGTTTGATTTATGAAAAGGTTTATCTTTTGGGTTAATCTAAGTTTCCTACGAATCAAGCTTTGAGCTTGATATGCTTATTGGCTTGATTTGTGTCTAGCTTATTGTTTTAAGTTTTCTTAAAAAGTTTTAGTTTTTCTTAAAGTTTGTTTATTTTGTGTTTTTATAAAGTTTATGAATTTTGTCTTTTTAAAAGCTTTCAAATTTATGTTTATTAAGTTGTTCAAGTTTCGATTTAGTGTGCTTATTGTTAGTCTTATTGAAATTTCAGCTTTTCACCATTTTCGGATTGGTTTTGCACTTCATCGCAATCTTGGGGTTTTGTATATTCCGACGGTATTAAGTGTTAGATCGCAATAACCCTTTGTGGTTTTACTTTGCGATCGGGTGTCATTCCCCCTTATTCCGATCTGGATTGCGATCGCTTATTGCGATCGCATATTCCGACGGAATTTAAGGTATATTGCGACGAAGTGCTGCCCAAATTTTGACAGCCACATTCGGATGGATTTTAGTACTTTAGTTATTCCCACAATTTTTATTTTTTAAACATTCCGATAGTTAAAAGAATAATAAAGAAAAAATAAATAAATATAATAAATAAAAAAAAACAATAAAATAAAACATTGCGACAAAGAAAAATATATTACGATGGAATTCTTTTTTAGTACCATATTCCGATGGAAAGTTTCATTACACATTGCGACAGATAACTAAAGGGACACTTTGGCGCCAATTTGAGCTAGCAGGTTGCTAGCTTGAGCTAGCTGCCTGCTAGCTTGTTTATTTATTGTTTTTGTTCCGTAATCGTTTAGTTTAATCTGAAAGTTATTCCGATTTAATTTCTGAAAGTTACATATTTTTAGTTAATTTTTTCGTCTAATTTTAAAATTAATATTTTTTCGTAAAGTTCAAGTTTTATCTTTTATTAAGTACCCGCTTTAGGTTTTGCCTCGTTTAGTTTTAAAGTACCATTTTAGTTTTATTCTCTCCTTTTTTATTAAGTAAACTTTATTTTCGAGTCGATAGTTAATTTCTTCGTTTAGTTTTATTTTTATTAATTGTTTCGCTTTAAATTACGTTTTATTATTTGTTTTACTATTAGTTTTAATATCGTTTTAACTTTTAGTTTTTAATATTCACCTTGTTTTACTTTTATTATTTGTACTTGTCTTTAGTTTGTTTTTAAATACTTTTCGCATTTACTTTTTAATTAGTTATAGATAATCAACTTCCCTTTTTCTTAACCAAAAACAATTGAGTCGCACTTTGAACCGGAAATCAATTCGATTAGACACCGAGAAAACGAACTCTTTCAACTAATAAATCTCATTTATTAAAATGGCGCCGCTGCCGACTCTTTTCGTGAAGATTAACGGTTTTTTGTGAGAGACGCGTTGGATTTTGGGATCCGTTCACTCGTGAACGTTATTTTTCGTATTCAAAAATTTTTAAAAATCCAAAAACATTTGAAAAATCTTAAAAAGCATTTCTTTTTCAAAGTTTTGCACCAAAAATATTCTTCTTGCTTATCTATTTTCTTTATGGATTTTTATGTCCATTGCGTCGGGTGTGGGAGACGATTGTACGGGAACGACTCTTGTCAATGGTGTACATGTGAGCGGTGCGGAAACGATATCAAAGATACACAATTAATACCAGGATTTTGTCCCTTGTGCCACTCACTTAATTCATCCTTTTTGAACCCACCTACTCTTTCCCCGTGCATCTATTGTGGAAGCGATTCTCATTGGCATGTTTCGTGCCCGATTCAATACCCGTCTGTTCACGGACAAGAACCGGGGCACAATTATGACAATGAAAATAGCTATCCACAAGACGCACCCGACTTTTCTCCTTACCCTTCTTGCCAAAATTGTGGGGTCCTCATGATACCTATTATTGTCAACCAATGAATTATTATGAGCACAATCCGTGTCCTCAGTTTTCTTCACCAATGGATTATTATGAACCAAACCCGGTTTATAATTCTTCTCAACCGATGAACTACTATGAGCCACAACCATGCTATAATTCAGGTTTTCAACATTTTGAGCCCCCACAGCACCCCATCGATCATCAACCCTCCTTCGAACATCTGAGCTCCCACGAACAATGGGCCACTCTTGCTAAACAAAGTCAACAAATTCAAGAAACTTGGAACAAGATCATCGAAAAATATCAAGAGGATCAACGACAGGAGCAAATATCGAATATTGAGACTTATACTCCTTCCCCGGTGTATCCATACTATTATGATGATGATGACGATGAGCCTACTATTTCTTGGAATGACCTTACTGCTCAATGTCCTAGTGCAATTGTCATCCCTCCTCTCAATATCCCAAACTTGTCTAAGGATTGTGATACATTGAGTGAGCTTAGTGAATTTGGTCTTGATAAATTGTTTGATGATGAGGTTTGTGACATACCGACTGCTATGGAGCTTGAGGACGACGTTGCTCTTACGGAAGAGGTCGATCCTAATGATGACGATTTTTCTCCAAGCTATGAGAATTTCACTTTTGAAATTTCTCAATCTCCGCCGAGAGATGCGAGCGATGACGATTTATTCTCTCCGGTTTACGAGAAGTTCACCGATGAACATGATCTTGTGGATGAGGTTGAAGACGTGCTTCTTCGCGATAGATTACGGAAAGTGCACCTTCTTATTACTCAAATCGAAGCGTTGACTTCTCCTCCTCTTTCCGAGTCTTCGCCTCCATCTATTCCTCCTGTTGAAGATAATGACCCATTGCTGGAGGAAATCGACATTCACTCCATACCACCAGGTAATGATGACGATGACATGGAGGGGGATATTATTTTTGATAATTTGCTACTTGATAGTATTGACCCAAGTCCCCCTCCCGAGCACCTTTCATCCTCCCCTTTAGCCACTATCATGGAGGATGAGTGCTTTGACCCGGGAGGTGACATTGATTATGCTATGATTGATAACTATACGGCTTTGCCGCTTGCTCAGCATCTATTGTCTTTGGGGGAGGACAATGTGCTTACTATACCCAACCCACCTCCCGTGGATCTTGAATTCACATACTTCTCGTATGTTGAAAGGACTTTTCTCCCATTCAAGACTTATCCCCCCGCCTCTCCTTTGTTGATGTCAACCGGGAACGAGGACAAGGTCTTTGATCCCGGTATCACATTCGAGGCTTCCCCATGGACCATTTAATTCGGGGACGAGTCAGGCTCGTGACTCGGTTAATATAAACAAGCGCTTTTTGGGAGGCAACCCAATTATCTATCTATCTTTCCTGTTTTCACCATAAGTGTAGGGGGAGCCCCGTTGGTGTTTCTTGTTCTCTTTCTTATCATGTGCAGGGATTAGAGCTTCGAAGACACACTCTTGATGACTTTTGACGAACCGTGATTCCGTGTTCCCTTCTTCCTGGTTCTATCCTAAACTCTTTTCGATTCACTATTTTATATTTCTCAATATTAAAATAGGAATCTCTTTAGTTGTCTTTTCCTTAACGAGATTTAAACAAAGTGCACAATTTTCTAAGTGTAGGGGAGTTTACTCCCACATGCTTAAACATTGAGGACAATGTTTATATTAAGTGTAGGGGGGATTTCTATCGAAGTTAAGTGGTCTTTTCCTTGTATTTGCCCTCATTTTAACCGGAAAATCAATTTTTCGACATTTTTCAAAATTTTTAATCTATTTTGGCCTAGTTGTAGTCTCCTTTATTTTGTTACTTTCTAGCATTTTAATAAAATGGTTTTAGCAAGTTTAGATATCTTAGATATATTAGGCCCGTTGTGAATATTTTGACTCAACCCGAGTTTACTTATCCAAGTTCACTCTAGCTAGTATCCTTAACCATGTAGACCTTAATTGGTTTATTAGGCTAAGCATCCACGAGTCTCATTCCTTGAGATTTTAAATTGTGGAGAACGAGAAATGATAGAGTTGGTTACAAGTTTGGTATTCTCTCATTAACTTATGTGAGTTAATTATGATCTTTTTCTCCCATCACTTGCTAATAATTTATCTGCAATAAGTAAGGTCGTACGATTTGAAAAGTTACTTAGCTTCTAGCCCAAGATCGTTTAAAAGTTGCTCGGTAATGATAAGAGTTCATAGCCAAGGCATAACTTATGAAACGGGGCGCGAAGATTGGCGAGTCCGAAAAGGCCCTAACAAGGCATGAGGATTCCATTTTATTGCTGAAGATCCAAAGTGATGTGAAAAGCATTATTCCCAAAATCAATATGAAGGATCAAGACTCACGACGAAAAGCAATCAACTCCCATAAAGATCATGGAGAAATCTATCCGAAAAGACCCTAACAAGGTATGAGGATAAATAGATCCAAGTCCGAAAAGGAGGCGGATCGTTGTATCTCAAAATCCCAATTAGAGATTGAAGAATAATCATGAAGTCGTGGTCAACAAAGTTGGAGTACCCCTCAAAAGTCTCCAAGTGAAGAAACTCTATTACGATGAGAAGGCCATTATCTCAAGAACGTCTCTCAAGATATGAAGTATGAAGTACATGCCAAATATCGGCCCGAGAAAGGTCTCAAATCGCGAACCAAGTTATGCCAAGATATGAACTTTTTGATATCCCGAGAAGCAGTTTTAAGAGATTTTGTCCTTTAGCTAACTATTGATCAAATCGTCCTACTTTGCTTTCAACCTAAATAAATTATCGAAATAAGTCAACAATGCATCCTCGTGATCATTCAAGACATCAATAAAATATAATAGATACTCGTAGGAATAAGGGAGTTGAAGTGATTAATTAAACCACATGAGTAGATGTTTGTTATGCTAACTTGTACTAACAATGATCTTGTTTTTAAGCTTGGCATGGGGAACGTGAAACTTGAGGGTGATAAACATTCAAGACACACAAGCCCTAATGTAAGTCTTAGATTTCTTTACAAGCTTCTTCCTTGTTGCATCTTGTTATTTTCTATCTTTTTGATTTTCCTTAGTTGTTTAATAAAGGCCAAGGTAGGTTGATTATGATGAAAAATGTAAAACGTGCTTTGTAACTAATGCATTGCATGAGGACATTGCAATGGTTAAGTGTAGGGGATTTGATAGGTGTGAAAACACCCATCTTTTTACCACTTAATTACAATAATAACCAAGCCAAAACGTGTATTTTATGTCGTAAATGTCGGAATTATGCGTGGTTTGTGTTTTTATTGTGATTTAGGACGAAAAGGTGAAAAGTGGAGAAAACACGGGCATTCACAGGCTTTTATAGAAGAAAACGACAAAAGACGAAGTCAAGAGATCAAGAGTGCAAAAAGAACGGAAGCCCAAGGCCTATTCTGAAGATTTATCGAAGAACAAGTCTAAAAGACGGAAGTTTACTTAAAGCCGAAGAACTCGAGTCTAATAAATAAATAAATCATAAGACGAGTTTAATTAATCCCGAGACAAAGTCGATAAAGTCGAAGAACTTAAAAGACGAGAAGACGTGAAGAAAGAAAGAAAGAGAAGGCAACACATGCACCCCCCATTTCCTATAAATACCCTCCTAAATTCATTTAGGAAGGTTGGTTAGTTTTAGTTTAGCTTAGTTTTTCTTTCATTTTTGTAGGTGATTCTAGAGAGAGAAAGTGACAGTTTCTCTCATTAGGATCCCAACATTTTATCTTCCTTTCTTGTTTTTAATCAAGCCTTCACCTTTGATAATTTAATTCTTGTTTTATGCTTAATCTTATTCTACCTTTCTTAGCTTTTTATTTGTGCTTAATCCGAAATTCTTTACACAATTAGTTTTTGTTTTATGTTTGATTTATGAAAAGGTTTATCTTTTGGGTTAATCTAAGTTTCCTACGAATCAAGCTTTGAGCTTGATATGCTTATTGGCTTGATTTGTGTCTAGCTTATTGTTTTAAGTTTTCTTAAAAAGTTTTAGTTTTTCTTAAAGTTTGTTTATTTTGTGTTTTTATAAAGTTTATGAATTTTGTCTTTTTAAAAGCTTTCAAATTTATGTTTATTAAGTTGTTCAAGTTTCGATTTAGTGTGCTTATTGTTAGTCTTATTGAAATTTCAGCTTTTCACCATTTTCGGATTGGTTTTGCACTTCATCGCAATCTTGGGGTTTTGTATATTCCGACGGTATTAAGTGTTAGATCGCAATAACCCTTTGTGGTTTTACTTTGCGATCGGGTGTCATTCCCCCTTATTCCGATCTGGATTGCGATCGCTTATTGCGATCGCATATTCCGACGGAATTTAAGGTATATTGCGACGAAGTGCTGCCCAAATTTTGACAGCCACATTCGGATGGATTTTAGTACTTTAGTTATTCCCACAATTTTTATTTTTTAAACATTCCGATAGTTAAAAGAATAATAAAGAAAAAATAAATAAATATAATAAATAAAAAAAAACAATAAAATAAAACATTGCGACAAAGAAAAATATATTACGATGGAATTCTTTTTTAGTACCATATTCCGATGGAAAGTTTCATTACACATTGCGACAGATAACTAAAGGGACACTTTGGCGCCAATTTGAGCTAGCAGGTTGCTAGCTTGAGCTAGCTGCCTGCTAGCTTGTTTATTTATTGTTTTTGTTCCGTAATCGTTTAGTTTAATCTGAAAGTTGTTCCGATTTAATTTCTGAAAGTTACATATTTTTAGTTAATTTTTTCGTCTAATTTTAAAATTAATATTTTTTCGTAAAGTTCAAGTTTTATCTTTTATTAAGTACCCGCTTTAGGTTTTGCCTCGTTTAGTTTTAAAGTACCATTTTAGTTTTATTCTCTCCTTTTTTATTAAGTAAACTTTATTTTCGAGTCGATAGTTAATTTCTTCGTTTAGTTTTATTTTTATTAATTGTTTCGCTTTAAATTACGTTTTATTATTTGTTTTACTATTAGTTTTAATATCGTTTTAACTTTTAGTTTTTAATATTCACCTTGTTTTACTTTTATTATTTGTACTTGTCTTTAGTTTGTTTTTAAATACTTTTCGCATTTACTTTTTAATTAGTTATAGATAATCAACTTCCCTTTTTCTTAACCAAAAACAATTGAGTCGCACTTTGAACCGGAAATCAATTCGATTAGACACCGAGAAAACGAACTTTTTTTAACTAGCAAAATCTTAACATTAGTGTTGAAAAATAACAAATAATAATAAAATAAACATAGAATTGTTCTGAATATAAGCATTTACGTTTACGTTTTTAATATTCAGGTTTATATAATCTTTTTAATTATTGAATAAAAGTGTTTACCTTTACGTTTTTTGTTTACGAATTAAAATATTTAAAAAGAAATGCGTAAATTTCTAGTACTCTAATCTATGCCATTTATCTCTTCATGGTAGAATGTCATTTGTATTTTGAAGCTACTCTAATAATTAGTGTTAAATTTAAATACACTTATTAAGTAACGACACAATCGGATTTACAACTCCTAATATAGTAATATAGGTTTAGTACTCTTACATTTTTATGATAAATACACCATCCTTGTGATATAAGAGATCTTTTTTGTACATATAATTAGTTGAACAATGATAAGGCCTTGACCAAAGTTATATGTGCTCGATCAGTAGAGACATCACGTGGAGGGTCATGCCTTGATTCATTCTTGTATCATGTCACGGAACAATCAACATGGCATTGTGAGGTACGGGTTAGGTAAGTTGTCGTGGATCGCTGAAATGTTTAGAGATTGGAATGCACACCAACTGCGAGGTTTTTTTAGAATATTGGGTATCGTAAGATTTGGAAAATCCTTATGAAAAAAATGTCAAGGCCGCGTTTAGTTGGAAAACATTTTCTATCATTTTCTATTTTTTGTTTTGTAGAAAAAGAGAAGGGATTTCTATCTCCACAAAACACTTGAAAATTTACAAAACGTGTTTAGTTAGAGAAATATGTATTTGTGTTTTCTATTTATCAAAACTAGAAAACATGTTCAAGTGTTTTTGTTTTAGGTTTTCGTCAGTGAATTTACGTTTTCTTCGGTAAATTCACGTTTTCGTCATTAAATTTACGTTTTCGTCAGTAATTTTACGTTTTCATCAGTAATATTACGTTTTCGTCAACAATTTTACGTTCTCGTCAGTAAATTTACATTTTCGTCAGTAAATTCACGTTTAGGTCAGAAAATTTCGGTTTTCGTCAGTATTTTTACGTTTTCGTTAGTAAATTTACGTTTTTGTCAGTAAATTTACGTTTTCGTCAGTAAATTGACGTATTCAGTATTTTAATGTTTACCTCAGTAAATTTAAGTTTCGTTAGTAAATTTACATTTTCGTCAGTGAATTTACGTTTTTGTAAGTAAATTTACGTTTTCGTCAGTAAATTTTACGTTCTCGTCAGAAATTTTACGTTTTTGTCAGCAAATTTACGCTTTCGTCAGTAAATTTATGTTTCCGCCAGTACTTTTACGTTTTCGTCAGTAAATTTACGTTTTCGTTAGTAAATTTATATTTTTGTCACTAAATTTACGTTTGCGTCAGTAAATTTACGTTTTCGTCCGTGAATTTACGTTTTCGTTTGCAAACATAAAAATTTTATTGCCGAAAAAGTAAATGTACCCCGACAAAAAGGTAAATTTGCTGACGAAAACGTAAATTTACTGATAAAAACGTAAGTTTACTGATGAAAACGTAATTTTTCTGACGTAAACATTAAAATAATTATGAAAACGTAAATTTACTGACAAAAACGTAAATTACTTACGAAAACGTAATTTAAATGTAAAATTTCTGACGAAAACGTAAATTTACTGACGAAAACGTAAAAATACTGACGAAAATGTAAATTTATTGACGAAAACCTAAATTGCTGACGAAAACGTAAATTTACTGATGAAAACGTAAGTTTACTGATTAAAACGTAATTTTTCTGACTTAAACATTAAAATAATAATGAAAACGTAAATTTACTGACAAAAACGTAAATTACTTACGAAAACGTAATTTTACTAACGAAAATGTAAAATTTCTGACGAAAACGTAAATTTACTGACGAAAACGTAAAAATACTGACGAAAATGTAAATTTTCTGACGAAAACGTAAATTTTCTGACGAAAACGTAAATTGCTGACGAAAACGTAAATTTACTGATGAAAACGTAAGTTTACTGATGAAAACGTAAATTTTCTGACGTAAACATTAAAATAATTATGAAAACGTAAATTTACTGACAAAAACGTAAATTACTTACGAAAACGTAATTTAAATGTAAAATTTCTGACGAAAACGTAAATTTACTGACGAAAACGTAAAAATACTGACGAAAATGTAAATTTATTGACGAAAACCTAAATTGCTGACGAAAACGTAAATTTACTGATGAAAACGTAAGTTTACTGATTAAAACGTAATTGTTCTGACGTAAACATTAAAATAATAATGAAAACGTAAATTTACTGACAAAAACGTAAATTACTTACGAAAACGTAATTTTACCAACGAAAATGTAAAATTTCTGACGAAAACGTAAATTTACTGACGAAAACGTAAAAATACTGACGAAAACGTAAATTTTCTGACGAAAACGTAAATTGCTGACGAAAACGTAAATTTACTGATGAAAACGTAGGTTTACTGATGAAAACGTAAATTTTCTGACGTAAACATTAAAATAATTATGAAAACGTAAATTTACTGACAAAAACGTAAATTACTTACGAAAACGTAATTTTTACTAACGAAAATGTAAAATTTCTGACGAAAACGCAAATTTACTGACGAAAACGTAAAAACGTAAAAATACTGACGAAAACGTAAAATACTGATGAAAAAGCAAAATTTCCAACGCAAACGTAAAAAATAAAGAGAAAATTAGATATTTTGTGTTAAAAGGAAAACATGGAAAATAAAAAAAAGTTGTTTTCTTGTTTTGTGTATAAAAGGGGAAAATAGGAATTTCATGTTTTGTAGAGATATTTTCTGGAAAATGATGATTTGAACGCGTTTTCTATTTTCCTTATTTTTTAGAAAACATTTTGTGGAAAACAAGGTGTTTTTCATCCAACTAAACGCACCCCAAGCATTTTATATTTGTTTTCCAAGCATAAGTAGAAAAACTAAGTTTGAATCTTCTTGATTTATATTCAACTTCGTTAACAACCAAGTGCATGGAAAACATGGTAAAATTCTAGACATGCATGGAGCTCATTTACTATAGCATATAAACAAGAAGTATTTCACTTCTTTAACCAATGTGGGATGGAAATGTTGACTCGAGTGTTTCTAGTTACCATTTATGTGTTCATTATACAGTGTTGTTCGTTGTAGCTTCTTTGATAATAGTGGAAAAGTTTTAGTACGGTTATTAAGTGACGGAGCACTTGAACTTGGACATCCTTACGTGGGTCGTGTACAATGGGTCAAATCGTTTTACCTAAACGAGAAACAGGTCGAACACGTCATGACTTAGTTTAAAATTTGCCCAAATTGTATTTTCAATTTATACAAGCTTCTAATTATGCTTATTTTCAACATACACAAGCTTCTAATTATGTTTAATTTACCATATAACAGTGACCCAGCAATCTATGTATGCGCCTAGCCAAATAATAATAATCACAAGAAACAAATTCCCGAAAGAAAAAAAAAGGAAAGTGTGAACGACATTTATTGAACCAATGTTCGATGCTTAAGTGAACGAAAACAAGTTTTGCATTTCTACTATCTATGTGTTTATTATAGATCGTTGTTCTTTGAAGCTAATTTAAATAGTGCGAAAGTTGAAATACGCTTATTCGGTGACGACATAATTTGATTTAGAGATCCTCATATGCAACTAGTTTTGTCATTTGTTTCTGAAAAGGTCTAGAGATTGCAATGGATACCAAAGACGAGCTGCTTCTTAGAATATGGACAATCTTTTTAAATAAAGTGTTTCGAGTAGCCATTTCTATCAATGAGAATAAATACAAAAACGTCACTAACTGGCTGTTTACAAAAGGATAATCGAGCAGAGAATATAACAAGTAGCCAAAACCAAATACTACGTGACTCATATGTAGTCTTGCATGAGAATTCCAGGAAGCCTCCATGCATGCAAACTAGCTTCTGTCCTTTGAGATTTCTTAAAATCAAAGGTTAGAAGCTTTAAACGAACCAGTGGATATAATCGTATCAACAACTTGCTCAATAAAACGCTTCTTCTCGGAAATTCTCTCATTACGGTCTTACCATATGAAGTAGACAAGCTTGGAAATAATAATTTTTACTCTTGCATTTTTATATATACCATGTTGATATCGCGGTCTTACCGTATGAAGTAGACAAGCTTGATGTTTATGAGGAACACGCACAACAGGGTTTTGATAAACCAAACATTAACGACCAAGCTCAAATTTCCTCAATCGTGACCTTACATGGAGGGGTGCGCCTTAAATCAGTTTATTAATATACATTGTACGCATAGACGGATCTTCATAGGGACCGGAAAGGTTGTGGCTCTCCCAAAATTCGGTGTTCATAGTGTAGTTATACTAAAAGTTAAAGGTTTTGCAAAAAATTGTATTAGGCCCTCCCAATAAATGTTATCGGCTCTCCCACTAAAATTGTTCGAGTTCCGTCTATGATTATACGGTACGCGAGTTAGATAAGTTCTATCGAGTTGTAAGATGTTTATAGAGTAAAATGAACACCCACTATGAAAAAATATATTAAGAGATGAGAATTTATACTAGATTTTCAAGCCAACCATCAACTTAAGTTTTCATTATTCAATTCAATAGGTAAACATAATTGATCATGACTTGAAAGCCTAATATCATCTCTAAACATGTATGATGCTCATACACTAGAGTATATAAACAAGAGAGATTTTACTTCTTTTACCTATGTGGTAATTAATCTTGGAGTAGCTTTAATCAAATAATGTACAACTACACTACATGGACAATATATCCCCATTAGTGTCAAGAGACCTAAGGTCAGGGATTAGTTTAAATGATAGTATTTCGATATCACCAATGTAACCAGAGTCTCCTCAGCTTGGATGATAAGAGCTTAAACGACGGCTATTGGATATACATACAATATTACTATATATTTAGTTGCATTAACAGTCACTACAACAAAACTGAGTTTAGGGTCGTCCTTTTTCTAGGGTCGACTTAGTCGTCCCTAGATTAAGGGGGGACCCACCTGTTTTACAAGAAAACCATGGTCAAAATGGCTGTGGGGACAAAGTGGGGACCACAAAACCTAGGGACGACTAAGTCGTCCCTAGGTGAAAAAATAAATATTTTATCTCTTTTAATTGTTTAAAATTATTTAAAATTAATATAAATATTTTTTAAAAAAAAAGTTTAAAATGAAAGTGAGACCCACTTAACCTAGGGACGACTAAGTCGTCCCTAGGTTAAGTAAATTTATTTTCCCAGTTTTTTTATCTTTTTTATTTATTTAAAATTAATATAAATATTTTTTTTAAAAAAAAGTTTAAAACAAAGGTGGGGTCCTTGTAACCTAGGGACGACTAAGTCGTCCCTAGGTGAAGGAAAATTTATTATTTCCGTTTTTTGGCACTTTTGTTTATTTAAAATTATTTAAAATTAATTTAATTATTTTATTTAAAAAAAACTTTATTATTGTTAAAAATAACTTTATACATATTTAAAAAAAACTTTATATATATTTAAAAAAAACTTTATATATTTAGAAAAAAAATTATACATATTTAAAAATAACTTTATACATATTAAAAAAACTTTATACATATTTAAAAAAAAAACTTTATACATATTTAGAAAAACAATTATACATATTTAAAAATAACTTTATACATATTTAAAAAAAAACTTTATACATATTTAAAAAAAACTTTATACATATTTTAAAAACTGTATATTTATTTAAAAAAAACTTATACGTATTTAAAAAAAACTTTAGATATATATTTAACACTTAAACACGCGCTTAATTAAAAATATATATTACAACGATAATAGATTCATAAATAAGAAAAAAAAACACATCACAAACTAGTTAAAACTAAACGTACAGATTAACACATAATAATAAAATACAAATTAACACATTAAAATAACAAATAGATTACTACTCAAAGCTAAGATTTTCCATATCATTTAAAAGCTCATGAAGTATTGCAGCCGATTGACATGCGTGGTCTTCAGGATGCCTTTCCATTTCTAGTCTTGTCTCTAGCATCTTTATCTTTAGATCTTTGATCTTGCAATTAGAGCACTCAGTTGGTGCAGATTGAGAAGGACCTGTAGAAGAACTTGGATGTGAACCTTGAGGTGTTGAAGATCCAGGGGAAGATCTTATACGGAGTTCGAGATCAAAATCATCCTTCCATTTAAAATATTTACATCCATAATCATCTGTTTTTGGCTGTTACAAAGTAAACAAATAACATGACATGTCATTTTAATAATCACACGTATTACATAACTAAAACATTTGATTGTTTACCTTCGAAAGAGGACATGCATAGTAAAGTTTACCAAAGCTATGAGGTTGATGTGACTGTCTCAACACAATATATCCCTTTCTACATGTACACTTATAAGCTTCAAGCGGATCCATATTATGCAAAATCGGGTGGTGGTGGTGGTGAGTTTGGTATGAGAGGATAAGAGTTTGTGAGGATAAGAGTTTGTGAGGATAAGAGCTACCATAAATAAAGATAAAAATTTAGGGTCGACACATTTAGGGACGACTTAGTCGACCCTAGCTTTCCCGCCAACATTTTCCCGCCAGCATTTCCCGCCAACATTTCCCGCCAATATTTGATCACTTGGACTCGTCGGTTGAACCTATAACGTATAACCGTAACATATGGACTCATCGGTTGAACCTATAACGTATAACCGTAACATATGGACTCGTCGGTTGAACCTATAACGTATAACCGTAACATATGGACTCGTCGGTTGAACCTATAACGTATAACTGTAACATATGGACTCGTCGGTTGAACCTATAACGTATAACCGTAACATATGGACTCGTCGGTTGAACCTATAACGTATAACCGTAACATATGGACTCGTCGGTTGAACCTATAACGTATAACCGTAACATATGGACTCGTCGGTTGAACCTATAACGTATAACCGTAACATATGGACTCGTCGGTTGAACCTATAACGTATAACCGTAACATATGGACTCGTCGGTTGAACCTATAACGTATAACCGTAACATATGGACTCGTCGGTTGAACCTATAACGTATAACCGTAACATATGGACTCGTCGGTTGAACCTATAACGTATAACCCTAACATATGGACTCACCGGTTGAACCTATAACGTATAACCGTAACATATGGACTCATCGGTTGAACCTATAACGTATAACCGTAACATATGGACTCGTCGGTTGAACCTATAACGTATAACCCTAACATATGGACTCATCGGTTGAACCTATAACGTATAACCGTAACATATGGACTCATCGGTTGAACCTATAACGTATAACCGTAACATATGGACTCGTCGGTTGAACCTATAACGTATAACCGTAACATATGGACTCATCGGTTGAACCTATAACGTATAACCGTAACATATGGACTCGTCGGTTGAACCTATAACGTATAACCCTAACATATGGACTCACCGGTTGAACCTATAACGTATAACCGTAACATATGGACTCGTCGGTTGAACCTATAACGTATAACCGTAACATATGGACTCATCGGTTGAACCTATAACGTATAACCCTAACATATGGACTCATCGGTTGAACCTATAACGTATAACCCTAACATATGGACTCATCGGTTGAACCTATAACGTATAACCGTAACATATGGACTCGTCGGTTGAACCTATAACGTATAACCCTAACATATGGACTCATCGGTTGAACCTATAACGTATAACCGTAACATATGGACTCGTCGGTTGAACCTATTACGTATAACCGTAACATATGGACTCATCGGTTGAACCTATAACGTATAACCGTAACATATGGACTCGTCGGTTGAACCTATAACGTATAACCGTAACATATGGACTCACCGGTTGAACCTATAACGTATAACCGTAACATATGGACTCATCGGTTGAACCTATAACGTATAACCGTAACATATGGACTCGTCGGTTGAACCTATAACGTATAACCCTAACATATGGACTCATCGGTTGAACCTATAACGTATAACCGTAACATATGGACTCATCGGTTGAACCTATAACATATAACCGTAACATATGGACTCGTCGGTTGAACCTATAACGTATAACCGTAACATATGGACTCATCGGTTGAACCTATTACGTATAACCGTAACATATGGACTCGTCGGTTGAACCTATAACGTATAACCCTAACATATGGACTCACCGGTTGAACCTATAACGTATAACCCTAACATATGGACTCGTCGGTTGAACCTATAACGTATAACCGTAACATATGGACTCATCGGTTGAACCTATAACGTATAACCCTAACATATGGACTCATCGGTTGAACCTATAACGTATAACCCTAACATATGGACTCATCGGTTGAACCTATAACGTATAACCGTAACATATGGACTCGTCGGTTGAACCTATAACGTATAACCCTAACATATGGACTCATCGGTTGAACCTATAACGTATAACCGTAACATATGGACTCGTCGGTTGAACCTATAACGTATAACCGTAACATATGGACTCATCGGTTGAACCTATAACGTATAACCGTAACATATGGACTCGTCGGTTGAACCTATAACGTATAACCGTAACATATGGACTCACCGGTTGAACCTATAACGTATAACCGTAACATATGGACTCATCGGTTGAACCTATAACGTATTACCGTAACATATGGACTCGTCGGTTGAACCTATAACGTATAACCCTAACATATGGACTCATCGGTTGAACCTATAACGTATAACCGTAACATATGGACTCGTCGGTTGAACCTATAACGTATAACCCTAACATATGGACTCACCGGTTGAACCTATAACGTATAACCCTAACATATGGACTCATCGGTTGAACCTATAACGTATAACCATAACATATGGACTCGTCGGTTGAACCTATAACGTATAACCGTAACATATGGACTCGTCGGTTGAACCTATAACGTATAACCCTAACATATGGACTCATCGGTTGAACCTATAACGTATAACCGTAACATATGGACTCGTCGGTTGAACCTATAACGTATAACCCTAACATATGGACTCACCGGTTGAACCTATAACGTATAACCCTAACATATGGACTCATCGGTTGAACCTATAACGTATAACCGTAACATATGGACTCGTCGGTTGAACCTATAACGTATAACCGTAACATATGGACTCACCGGTTGAACCTATAACGTATAACCCTAACATATGGACTCATCGGTTGAACCTATAACGTATAACCGTAACATATGGACTCATCGGTTGAACCTATAACCTATAACCCTAACATATGGACTCACCGGTTGAACCTATAACGTATAACCCTAACATATGGACTCACCGGTTGAACCTATAACGTATAACCGTAACATATGGACTCGTCGGTTGAACCTATAACGTATAACCGTAACATATGGACTCACCGGTTGAACTTATAACGTATAACCCTAACATATGGACTCATCGGTTGAACCTATAACGTATAACCGTAACATATGGACTCATCGGTTGAACCTATAACGTATAACCCTAACATATGGACTCACCGGTTGAACCTATAACGTATAACCCTAACATATGGACTCACCGGTTGAACCTATAACGTATAACCGTAACATATGGACTCGTCGGTTGAACCTATAACGTATAACCCTAACATATGGACTCACCGGTTGAACCTATAACGTATAACCGTAACATATGGACTCATCGGTTGAACCTATAACAAATTAAGTATAACGTATATTTTAATATTAATTATAATAATTTATTTTGATTTTTATTATTAATTTTATTACATATAGGGAAGATATAATGCAAAAATCTCTTGAAAAACACTTAGGGACGACTTTGTCGTCCCTAAATATCAAAGGAAGTCGTCCCTAAAAAACCCTCCAAAAACACTTAGCCAAATTTTGTAAAACTTGAAAAATTTGGGAAAATTTTAAATAACCCGCTTGGGTTTGAGATTTCCCGGTTTACACCTTGGGACGACTTAGTCGTCCCTAGGTGTAAGAAGTCGTCCCTAAGAATTAATATTAGACAAAAAAAAAAAACTTTCTATTATTAACCTAGGGACGACTTAGTCGTCCCTAGGTTACTAAGGGAAAGTCGTCCCTAGGTGTAAAATACAGATAGTGGTCTTATCTTCATATCTCATTTTCTTCACTGTTAAAAAAAAAAAAACGGGAGCAGCGAAGCAATCATCATCACCATCACCATCCAACCCACCATCACCATCAATCCAACCCAACATCAATCCAACCCAACCCAAAAAAAACGGGACGACCTAGCTACACCACCACCACCGTCCGTCTCATCTCCACCACTTCAACTCCATCCGTCTCATCCCACGACCATCTCATCTCCACCACCAACCGAACCTCCGTCACACCCAACAATCTATATAAAGGTAATTTGTCTAATTTTGTTTAAATTTGTTATATTTTATATTTTTTATGTTTAATTTTAGTATAATTTTTAATTTTTGTATTATGTTTAATTTTTGTATAATTTTTAATTTGTTATAGTAGCAACACCACCACCACCGCGATGATGGTGATATAGTCGGAACCACCAACAGCCACCCACCACCACATTATATTTTGGTATAATGTTTAATTTTGGTGTATTTGATTTTTCTATGTGTATTTGGTATAATGTTAATGTTTATTGTTTATTGACTAGCACTCATCTACCACCACCGCCGCTGCGGCAGCAGTAGCAATCACCACCATCAGCAGCCACCACTGCCGACAGTAGTAGTAGCCACCACCACACATTCCCACCAATTTTCATAAAGGTAATTGATTTTTCTATGTTTAATTTGCTAATTGTGATTGTTTATGTTTAAATATTGTTAATGTTTATTGTTTATTGACTAGCAACCACCCACCACCACCGCTGCTGCGGCAGCAATAGCAATCACCACCGTCAGCAGCCACCACTGCCGGCAGCAGTAGTAGCCACCACCACACATTCCCACCAATCTTCATAAAGGTAATTGATTTTTCTATGTTTAATTTTGGTATAATGTTTAATTTGGGTGTTTGTTTGTGAGCTTATTTGATTTCAGCTTATATAGGCATAAGTTTAATTTTTTTGATATGTTTGTCGTAGCCGAGACCCGAGTCACAGCCGAGTTAGCGGGGAACCGAGCCGAGAACTGAGACCCGTGTCACAGCCGAAAAAAGGTAATGTTTTTTTTTTAAATTGTTGTGGTGTTGTTTGTTTCAAATTAGAAATTTTTTTGGAAACCAACTAATTTAGGTTTTCTTTATTTTATGTTTGTGTTTGGTTAGCACCAGGGCAGTCGGGACAACTTCCTCATCCGGACCTCTTTTTCTATCTTTATATCTTTGCTTATTCCAGTCGTGACCGAGGTGTGTAATTAATATTATGCATATGTTTATTATATTATATATATATGATATATGATTGTTAGTCTTTGTAGTAAATAATTTTAGGAATATTTTAGGATTTTATCGATTAATTTTGGAAAATTCCCGTCCGAAGTTAATCAACCTATAGAAAACCCGTCCGAAATTAATTTATTAGGAATTAATTTCGGAAAGTCCCCTGTTTGGGACTGCTTTTTGATGTTTCGTCTCATTTAGGATATGAATGCGTATAACTGGTTTATTATTTGAGATGATTTCGACAGTGTTTCTCCTTTACTCCTACGAATATGTCTTTAAACACATATTTGGGGAGTAGAGGGGAAATGCTGCCGAAATTTACTCAAATAGTAAACCGGTTATACGCATTCATATATGGGACGAAACATTCAAAAGGTGGGTTAGGATTGCCTTCCATAGTTGCACTAGGAAGAAAAAAAAGAGTTCATATTCATTTTGTTAGTATGACATTTTACGTATAAAAAAAATAATTTATCTGAGTATGTTTATTTGCAACGCAGTTATGACAATTGATAAGAGTTGGACCACTGTAAACAATCGTAATTCCAATGAGTTTTTAGATGGTCTTTTTGGATTCATCCAGGATTGTGAGAAATTTTTGCACCCCATCTCACAAAAGCTCCGTTGCCCATGTAGTCATTGTTGTAACCGTGAAAAGTTGGTTACCCTCGGCCAACTTGAGGCACACATATCCAAATTCGGGTTTGACAAACATTACACCACTTGGATATATCACGGTGAACCAATTCTTCCGTTACCTCCACTATTACCACATTCACCTGATCGAATTCACATGGATGCGTTCTTCGAAGATATTTCTGCAAATAATATTCCAAATCCACCATCTGAAACTCCACCCTCTCAAACTCCACCAACTCAAACAACCGGTCCTCAACCAACCCAAACATCGGGTCCTAGTAACGAGTTTGAAGAGTTACTCGCTAGGTCTGCCCAAAAGTTGTACCCGGGTTGTGATATGACCACATTGGAATTTACATCAGAGTTTTCGCACATCAAGGTTTTACACAAAATAACTGATGCCGGGTTTAACAAAATTCTAGCTCTTCTCCAAAAGGCATGTTCCCCTAGTAAAGGATAGAATTTCCCGTCTTCATACTATGAAATAAAAAAGACATACAAAAAGATCGGGTTAGGATACGAATCGATCCATGCTTGTATAAATGATTGTTTTTTATATCGGGGATCACCGGAAAACAAGGAGAGGCAAACTTGTCCAATCTGTAACGCGAGCAGATGGAAAAACCCAAAGAAGAAAAAGGGGACGCAATTAGTTGCCAACAAGGTGGTGCGTTACTTTCCGATAACACCTAGACTACAACGTATGTTCAACACAAAAGACATAGCAAAGTGGATGACTTGGCATGCGACCGGACAGTCTAAGGAAGACGGTAAAATGAATCACCCCTGTGACGGCAAAGCATGGAAATATTTTGACATGATGAAACCTGAGTTCTCTTGTGACCCTAGAAACGTTCGATTAGGGTTGGCTGCTGATGGTTTTAATCCTTATGGCATGATGAGCCAAACTTACAGCATGTGGCCGGTTATATTGACAACATACAACACACCACCGTGGATGTGTTTGAAAGAAACTTCTTTAATGTTGACGATGTTAATTCTCGGCCCTAAATCAGCTGCAAAGGACATTGATGTTTAATTGCAGCCTCTAATTAAAGAACTCAAAGATTTATGGGAGGGAGTCTGGACGAAAGACGCTGCTACGGGTACTCATTTCAAAATGAAAGCGGCGGTTTTATGGACCATCAATGATTTTCCAGCTCGAGGTAGTTTGTCTGGGTGGACTGGGCAAGGGTACCTCGCATGCCCTACTTGTAATGTTGACACTCCATCGATGCGTATCAACAGCAAAATCGTTTATGTTGGTTACAGAAGATGGTTAAGAACAAATCATCCAGATCGGAAAAAATCCAAGGAATTCTACGGTTTTCCCGAAAATAAGCCTAAACCAAGAAAGTTTTCAGAACTTGATATTCAATTGCAGATTAGTAAAGTCTTTAAACGTAAACCGGGGAAACATAAACTAATTCTCAAAGAGAACCGCCCCAAAAATCGAGATGTTGAATTGAACTGGAGTAAGCGTTCTATCTTTTGGGATCTTGAGTATTGGCCCTTTCTTCTACTAAAACACTGTTACGATGTCATGCACATCGAAAAGAATTTCCTTGAGGCTTTACTGAATACCCTGTTACAGAACGACAAATCCAAAGACACGCCAAAGGCAAGGCTAGACTTAGAAAAAATGGGAGTTCGAAAGGAGTTGTGGTTAGTTAAAAAAGATAACGGGAAGTTCGATAAGCCTCATCCAAAGTTCTCTTTCACTCCAGAAAAAAGAAAACTTTTTTGTAAATTCATTAAAGGAGTCAGACTACCTGATGGCTTTGGATCCAACTTCAAGAAAAAAGTGACCGCTGATGATGACAATATAACGAACTTGAAATCTCATGACTGTCATATAATGATGCATCGGTTACTTCCTTATGGAGTGCAACAATACTTGCCCAAAGACGTTGCAAAACCTATAATCGACATTTGCTTATTCTTTAAGCAGCTTTGTGCTCGAAGTTTGACTGTGCAGGACATGAAAGAAGCTAAAAACAAATTGATCATTATGATGGTTAATTTAGAGCAAATCTTTCCTCCTACTTTTTTTGACATAATGACTCATTTGGTTATACATCTACCCGATGAGGCTATTCTAGGTTCCGTTACTCGCGGCAGGTGGATGTATCGATTTGAAAGATACATGAAAAAGCTAAAGAATTATGTACGAAATAAAGCAAAGCCCGAAGGTTCTATTGCTGAGGGTTATGTTGCAGAAGAGGCATTAACTTTTTGTTCGCGTTACCTTAAGGATGTCGAGACGAGATTTAACCGCCTTGGCAGAAATGAAGACGATTTGCCTGGACAACCAGATAAATTTGAGGTGTTCCGGACCGTATGCACACCGACGGGTGGAATCAAACCAACTCGTATGACTAATGACGACATGCAGGCAGTTACGTGGTTTATACTTAACAACAGTCCTGAAGTCGAAGCCGACATCTCAGCTTACAGCGAGTATGTTTCTTCCTATTTTTTATAATTTTGAAAATTATTCTTTCTCGATGACTTCTGCTAATATCATGAACCTTTGCAGAGAGGTGCCTGATAATGTGGAAACGAGTTTTCCTGCGTGGTTTAATAACATGGTAAATACATTAGATATATTACCTTGGAGTTATTCCTCATCTAATAAACCTTTTTGTATCTCATTTTTGTAGACTCGTGAAAAAAAAGTGAGTGTGGGCTGTAGTGACGAGTTATTCTCTTTGGCATGTGGACCTATTAGTTCATGTACATACCCCTCTTGCATAGTGAACGGTGTGAAGTTTGTGGTACGTGAACTCGATATACTTCGTACCACTCAATGCAGCGGAGTTTCAACACCCGGGGTTGATGGAGAGATGTATTATGGTCAACTCGAAGAAATTCTGGAGCTCACTTATATCGGCAACCGCAAGGTTTTGTTGTTTCGATGTAAATGGTTTGACACAATTAACCCTACCAATTGCACCAAACGCAACAGACGTTCTTACACTGAGCAAGGCATACATCATATTTTGACCGATAGGCTATTTCACCAAAATAACCCATACATTTTCCCGACACAAGCAACACAAGTATTCTACCTTGAAGACCTTGCTAGACGACCGCTTCATTGGAAGGTCGTCGAACAGGTTTATCATCGAGATGTGGTAGAGTCCGATGAAGATGTTATACATGGTAGCAGTTCATCAGATGTTACACTGTCTGTTGCTTTGCCTAATTTGGGTATTACGGATTTGAGTGTAAATACTCAACCAACGGAAGTGGACGCCCCACCGGTTGATGATGATATTATTAATATTGAAGATGATGAAGTAGTTGCACACGTCATTGGTGATGTTGATGATGATGATTTAGTGTCGGATGATGATGAAGTGAACCCTAATAATGATGTTCAAGAAGTTTTATCTAGCGATGATTCTGAAGATGATGACAATTGATATTAAGTTGTATTTTGAATGAAACAGTTGTTATATGCTTTAATGTGTAATTTTTTATTTGTAAACGATTGTTATATGCTTAAGTTGTTGTTTGAATGAAACAATTGTTATACGTTTAAATGATGATGTGTTGTTTTTATTTGTTTAAATGTGTAATTTTGTATTTTAATGAAAACGTTTTTATATGTTAAAATGTGTATATTGATATGAATTTGTGTATTAGTATTAATTGGTTAATTAAATTGTGTAATTTTGTTTTTTAATGAAAATGTTTTTATATGTTAAAATGTGTATATTGATAAAATGTGTATACTGATATGAACTTGTTATTTTACAGATGGCATGTGTAGCTCCTAGGTCACACGGTGGGGATGCTGGTGGTAGTCCACCCAGACGGCCCACACGTCCTGTACCGGCCGAGTGTCAGCGTAAGAAATCATTATATTTTTTTATAACACTGATATTTATAATTTATGTCACTTGAATTTTTACGAGTAAATAACATATCTTTTGTAGGTTCAAATCAACGCTTTGTGACCAACCTAGGAAAATTAAGGACGGCGTACAGAAATAATAACGAAAAACCTTTGACAATTGGCTTTGAATTTAAAGATCTGAAAACCTTCCATTTTCTGGGCGATTATGCATCATTGTTGACTCATCTTATGGGGGAATTAATCCGGTCACTTCCCCTGAACTGCGAATGGGACGAAATTCCAGAGTCTGATAAAGCTCATATTTATCCTACAATTGAGGTGAAAATTTGTAACACCCCCACAATTGTTATGCGCAGCGGAACTACAACAATGGGTGCTACACAGTATTCATTGCACACAAGAGATATCAAACGACGCTAAAAAGACGTCGACTTAAAAATTCAACATTTAAAATTGTTAGATAATACATGTCCACAGTTTTTCCAACCCCAAATAGTGCACAGAGTTTAGCGTTTCGGTCCCCATGAATCTCAACCCAAAAACTTCAGTTTTACAACCACATGACATTAAACATAAAAATTGTTTAAGTAGAAAAGGAGGGAAAAACAAGCGGACACCAAGCCGATCACACAACATCCATCCCATGCATGCTCCATCCTACTGCTCAGCGGTTACCTGAAATACATGCCAAAAATTTGGTCAACGAAAACGTTGAGTGGAATTCATAGGTTTTTCAATCCATTTGAACGTATATATAATAAAAACCATTCGTGATCATTTATAGTCTTGTCGATCAAACAAACTATAATCAGGATACTGACAATTGTGTTTAAGCTCATGACACTAATCCGTTAACTCAATCACCCGCGTAAATATACCGGCATGATTCAGATGAAACCAGTGCCCCTCTAAAGGCATCAGTTGCAATTATACCTTATTTCTCATACAAAATAATCTACCGCAGAACTTACTATAAGTACAGCTTCTCGGCTAGCATTGGGTCGTTAACCCCGTAGTACTACAAATTGCATAAGCGGCTATTTCCCCCTTCGCAAGGGCAAGACAATAGTTAATAGTTCATGAATTTAGGGACTTTTGCAACTTTGGTACTCAACACAATTTCTAAGGCAACTTTCGGGTCTAACAATCATTCATGATATACGTTCCTTTTAAAAACTAGCATGCATTTCCCTCGCGGGTAAAACAATTTGAAATAAGTATAAGCGAGGCTATAAATTCACACCTTAGATATTAAGTAGTCGGTAGTTCGAGGAGTGTTCACTGACGATGTTACGGATGCCCGGGTAAATCAACACCTATCACAAATAACGCGTAATGAGTAATCTCATTTAAATACTTACGGTACTGTATAAAATACATATATACAAGTCACTTAAGACAAATATAACTCACGCCAAAAACAAAAACAACAAGTATCATTCATTTTATTCCATTCGTTCTTATAACCTACGTTGTCCATTTTTACACGTTCTCGCCGGTACTTGACTAAAGTACGGGCTGTTTTGCCTTATTAAACCTTGCTTATAAAATTTGATAAAATTTCCAAAAATCCTATATGACCTGTAGATAACATGTTTTTAAACCCAATAAAAGTTTTCACTTTTACGACCCGTCACGCAACTCATTTCCACGACTACATTTTACGGGCTGAAATTGCGCTTCGACCAATTTTGACCACTTTGACCTATATGAAAAATACCTTTGACTTCCTTGACTCATAAGTCAACACATAGACTCATTTGTACAGGTTAGGGACCAAGTTTTGACCCTTGATCATTCACCAAATTATACTTGTGACCCTCGGGATTTGACTAAAACTTTGCACAAATCCGGATTGTGAAAGTCCTCGTCTCCCGGTACCCGATCTTTAAAATGTCATAACTTTTAGCTCGTTTTGAGTCACGGGCTCTACCTTATACCAAATTAAAGCTAGAAAAACCCTCTATCACTATATTTAGTTTTCAAGACTTGAAACAAAAATCATTTTTCCAAAATAGACCAAATGTTTCTGCCTAAAAATGACTATACCAAAAACACGCTTAGACTCGATTCCAAGACTTCTAACCAACACTAAACATCATCCTAAGCCTTCCCAAACATATCCTAACATCAAACTTCCATCCTACCCCTATTGATCAACCAATCTCAATATCAAAATCAAAGAAAAATACACATGCAAGTAATAAAACCTATATGAATCTTTCTAAAACAACAAACCAAACGTAACAACAACATGCAAAATCAACAACCACCATGGCTCCCCAAACAACCCCCATTGCCGTGGGGTTTGGGTGACCAAATCACCACAACCAAATTAATTTTGGTGGGTTTTCATGGTGTTTATACTTCCATAACACTCAAAATTAACATGCATTAGCTCAAATAGCCACAAAAACGAATTTTGGATCATATGAAAAATCTTGAAAAATTTTTATCAATGCATGTTGGATTTGATTACATGAATAGGTGGGTAATGACCAAACTAAGCGTGGTCTAACCTTAGATTTTTGAAAAATCAAGTAGAAAAGATTTTTGGTGGATTTTTGTGTGTTCTTGGGGTGACCGTGGGTTTAGAGAGAGAGGGAGGGAGTGATGTTTGATTTTTCTTGTGAAATGTTGTATGTGTTTGTGTGTTTGTCCACTTTGCCCCTTTTTGATAGTTAGGAGGGACCTAAGTGCAATATTGGGCTTCTTTTGTCCTTAAATAGAAAACAACCTCAAAACTTTGCGGGTTTGACTCATTTGTCACTTTTGAAAATTTTACGGGAGTCGGAAATCTTCCCGAACGCTCCAAAATATTTTTGGGATACTTTAAATGTACTTGGAAGGCTATAAAACTCACACGACTCAACTTAACACGTACCGTAAATAAAATTCTCGAAAAATTACATTATCGATAAATCATCAAAAATTATATAAAATTGGGCATCCCTCGGGATCGTAATCGTCATCGTCCTTCTCAAAACGTCAAACGTAAAAATTATAACCTCGAACATCGGTTTTTAACCAAAGTACTTATAATTATAGAAATTAAAATTTATTAAAAATTTCAAAAATTAGCGTAATTTAGGATATCGTTAATGACCTCGATTCTAGGGTGTCACATCCACCCCTCCTTAAAGAGAGCGACGTCCCGGCGCTCGCCTCTTCTTGGGCTCACATTTCGTCTATTGGAACAGATGAGGATACCTTTCCTTGAAAAAGTCCTCACGTTCCCAGGTGTATTCCGGTCCACGCTTAGAATTCCATCGGACCTTCACAATGGGAATCCTACTATGCTTCAACCGCTTGACCTCCCGGTCCATGATTTCCACAGGTTCTTCCACGAAGTGCATTTTGTCGTCTAGTCGAATCTCGTCCAAAGGAATCACCAATTCCTTGTCCGCCAAACTCTTCTTCAGGTTCGATACGTGGAACGTGTCATGAATAGCACTAAGTTCGGTCGGCAATTCTAACTTGTACGCTACTGGTCCAATTCGTTCAACGATCTTAAACGGTCCAATATACCTCGGACTCAACTTTCCTTTCTTCCCAAAACGAATTACACCCTTCCATGGCGATACCTTGAGCATAACCATATCTCCAACTTCAAACTCCAACGGTTTCCTTCGGTTATCAGCATAACTTTTCTGTCGGCTTCTCGCAGCAAGTAGTCGGTTCTTGATCTGCACGATCTTCTCTGTCGTTTCTAAAACCATTTCGGGTCCAGTCAATTGACTTTCCCCTACTTCACTCCAACACACAGGCGATCTACACTTCCTTCCATACAATGATTCGAACGGTGCCGCTTTGATACTCGCGTGATAACTATTATTGTACGAAAATTCCACCAGAGGCAAGTGGCGTTCCCAACTTCCTCCAAAATCGATCACGCATGCTCGGAGCATGTCCTCCATCGTTTGAATCGTTCGTTCACTCTGGCCGTCAGTTTCCGGGTGATAAGCCGTGCTTAAACTCAGTTCAGTGCCCATCGCACGTTGAAGCGATTTCCAAAATTCCGACGTAAATCTACTGTCACGATCCGAAATGATCGATAACGGCACTCCATGTCTACAGACGATCTCTTTCACGTACACGCTGGCGAGTTTTTCCATGCTGTCCGTCTTCTTCATAGGTAAGAAATGAGCAGATTTCGTCAACCTATCCACAATTACCCATATCATATCGCATCCACTAGGAGTCCTAGGTAAACCCGTCACAAAATCCATTGCGATTTTCTCCCATTTCCATTCTGGGATTTCCGGTTGTACCAACAATCCAGATGGTTTCTTATGTTCTGCCTGAACCTTCGCGCAAGTCAAACACTTACTGACGTAACGAGCAATATCTGCCTTCATATTCGGCCACCAATAGACTTTCTTCAGGTCGTGGTACATCTTATCCGATCCAGGATGTATCGAATACTTCGACTTATGCGACTCATTCATAACCAATTCTCGAACTCCAGGCTTTCCTTCCTCAGATGGACACAATGGTAACCAAATTCGATTCTCAAAATATCTTAGTCCGTCAGACCTAATCACAAAAAGAGGTTTCAACATTCGTCCCAAATTCTCGGCTTCAACATTCCCTTTCATCAATCCTCTCTCCTGAGCCTTCAGTATGGTTTCGGTTAAGTCAACGCTCTCACTCATCACTAAAGCTCTAACCCTCAAAGGTTTCTCCCGTTCTTTCCTACTCAAAGCATCCGCTACAACATTCGCCTTCCCAGGGTGATAGCGAATTTCACAATCATAATCACTCAATAGTTCAACCCATCGTCTTTGTCGCATATTCAACTCCTTTTGATCTAAAATGTGCTGCAAACTCTTGTGATCAGTGAATACAACACACTTTGTCCCATACAGATAGTGTCTCCACAGTTTCAACGCAAAAACTACCGCTCCTAATTCCAAATCGTGCGTCGTGTAGTTCTCCTCGTTCTTCCTTAATTGCCTCGACGCGTAAGCTATCACCTTTTCACGTTGCATTAACACTGCTCCGTAACCCTTACGAGACGCATCACAGTACACCACGAAATCTTCGGTTCCTTCAGGCAATGATAAAATCGGTGCGGAACATAACTTATCCTTGAGCGTTTCGAAAGCAAGCTCTTCCTCATTTCCCCATTCATACACCCTATTCTTCTCGGTAAGCCGCGTCAATGGTTTCGCAATCAACGAAAATCCTTCAATAAATCTTCGATAATACCCCGCTAAACCCAAAAATTGTCGAACTTCAGTCGGCGTCGTCGGTGCTGACCATTCCCTGATCGCTACGATCTTAGCAGGATCTACACGAACTCCTTCCTTATCAATCACATGACCTAGAAACTGCACTGATTCCAACCAAAACTCACACTTAGAGAATTTTGCATACAGTTTCTCCTTCCTTAACAACTCCAAAATCTTTCTCAGGTGCTTCTCGTGCTCCTCCTTACTCTTAGAGTAAATAAGTATGTCGTCGATGAAAACAATAACAAACTTATCTAGATACGGCTTGCACACGCGATTCATAAGATCCATGAATACAGCAGGCGCGTTTGTCAACCCAAACGGCATCACTCGAAATTCAAAGTGTCCATACCGCGTACGAAAGGCAGTTACAGGAATATCCTCCTCTCTTACACGCAGTTGATGATACCCTGATCTTAAATCGATCTTTGAGTATACACTGGACCCTTGCAATTGATCGAACAAATCATCAATCCTCGGTAATGGGTACCGATTCTTAACCGTCAGCTTATTGAGTTCTCTATAGTCAATACACATCCTAAACGAACCATCCTTCTTCTTTACGAACAACACTGGCGCTCCCCAAGGTGATGAGCTCGGCCTAATAAATCCTTTGTCCATCAACTCCTTCAATTGATCCGCTAACTCCTTTAACTCAGATGGTGCTAAACGATAAGGTGCACGTGCAACCGGCGCAGCTCCTGGCACTAAATCAATTCGAAACTCGGCCTCACGATTAGGCGGTAAACCTGGCAACTCGTCTGGAAAAACGTCCGGATACTCGCGAATAATTGGTACCTCTTCAATTCTCGCCTCTACATCACCATTGCTCGAAACCTGTGCCAAAAACACATCGCATCCGCTCTCTACGTACTTCATCATCTTCAAACACGAAATCACCTTCAAACGAGAAGTGCATTCGTCTCCCTTTACCGTCAAAACCCTATTCCTCAGCGGAATCTGCACCAATCTCTCACCACAGACGATTGTAGCACTATGCGCCATTAGCCAATCCATTCCCACAATCACGTCAAACGATCCTAGCTCTATAGGCATCAAGTCGATTTTAAAAGCGTAGTTTCCTAACTTCAAGGTACACCCTTTCAGTATAGAATTCGTACTAACAATTTTTCCATCGGCTAATTCAACATTATAACTAGTCGTTAACAATACCGGTTCTCTATCGATATGACGACTAAATCTAACGTCTACAAAACTCTTGTCGGAGCCAGAATCAAATAAAATACTAGCATAACAAGCGTCTAGCAAAAACGTACCGGTAACCACATTGGGACCTTGTGGTTTATCAGCAGTTCCCACTTGATACACAGCTGCCGCATTATTTCCTCCCCGTCTGTTCCCTGCCTTCGGGCAATTTGCTTGCACATGCCCTCTTTCTCCACAGCTATAACATCCTCTCATCCTGATAGCATTAGCCCCAGTGGCTACTCCTCCCATTCGACAACTAGCAGTCCTATGACCTGCCTTTCCACATTTGCCGCATGCCGGCGGGCAATTTCCAACATGATACAAGTTGCACTTTCCACAATGGGGATTCACTTTCACACCTCTAGGGTTCGTCACGGCCCTCATCCCTTCGTTCCTTCTCTGATTAAACTGCTGATTACGGTTCGGCCCTTGGTTGTTTCGATTTCCTCCTCGGTTCTGGCCTTGGGATTGATTGCCTTGTGCTGCCTCCCATTTTCTTTTGTTACCCTCAGCAATGTAGTTCTGCTTGTCCTGAAGCTTAACGTCCATCAAAGCGTGTGCCATTTGAACCGCTTCATCAAACGTTCCAGGTTTCGACGAAGTTGTTTCACCCTTGATGTTGCTAGATAAACCCTTAATATACTGCTTCATTTTCTTGGCGTCATTGGCAAATATGTCCGGACACAAAAGACTTAACTCATTGAATCTCCTGGTGTAAGCAGCTATATCGTTGTTCTTTAAGGTCAAATGTCTCAATTCGTCCTCCAATTGCCCCAATTCCTCCTCTGGGCAGAACTTCTTTGTCAACAAAGCTTTGGTTGCATTCCACGTTCTCGCATTCGCCACAGCCAATCCCACCGTAGCTACCTGGGTGTTCCACCAGCTTAACGCATCATCCAGAAATGTAGCTGCTGCAAACTTTACTTTATCCGCCTCTGCACAACCACTGATTTCAAACGTACTCTCAACTTTTTCCAACCATCGCCTAAGTTCTAGGGCTCCACCTGATCCACGGAACTGCGTAGGACCGCACTTCATAAAGCTTGAATAGGTACACACTCTCGGGGCTGGTTGTCTCCCCGCGTTCCTTCCTGGATCCTGATTTCTCCCAGCTCGGTCTGCTTGCAACGCATTAGCTATCGCTTCCTGAATCATGTTGTTAACACGATCGGCAGTCAACTTTGGAGGCATTGTTTTATCGAATATCTCTTTCTGCAAGACAAGAAAATATAGAAAAACAATGTAAGTATTCATATCAAGTTTCCCAGACATAAAATACATACAACGACACATCACTACGGAGTTACTAATATTCATCAATTCTCACCACAAAAGATCAAATTTAAGACATATCACAGATCATGAAAGGTAACATAGATTGTATTGATAGTTAACCAAAATCGTGACAAGTAATGCCACTACAATCATTCACCACAAAACATCAAGTACTTGAGTTTCTCGTCATAATACCATCATACAAAGGTCTAAAATAGTTCTATTACAATGATCAAAGAAAAATACAAAACAAGTAACTAGGCATGTGGTGATCCACACTGCCTCTTGGATGGCGGCTCGTCGTCGTCCTCGGTTTCCTCATCACTCACGTCCTCGTCCACATCATCCACTTTTCCCTTTCCTTTCTCATCTGGCCCACATTCTGTTTCCTTTCTCGTCCCTGATGTGGATCCATACTCAATCGCTACCTGATTTCCCACCGAAATACAAGCACCTCCAGTAGGCGGCTGAACCATGAAGTCATTTGCCTCCATCTCCTCATCGTCCACGAATCTCCAATCCGGGGGCAATGAATCCCTCACACGATGCTCCCAACTCTGCATCCTCGACAACCTCATCTGGTCTTCCCTCACACGATCAAGACTAGCACTTAAATTCGCAACCATTGATTTCAAACTGTTGATGGCACTTGTGTTCATCATCCCATCATACGCAATTCTTGAAGTCCTTTCCAACAATCTTTGATGCTCCCTCTCAGTCTTATCAAACTTCTTAATCACCCTAGTCTCAACTACAAACCGCTCATACATTAACCTTTCCATCCTCCCCAAACGACCTGCGGGATCCCAGTAGTGACTCGGTCTCGGAAAATAGACCCTTGCAATATTCTCGTGAATCGATGGCGACTTGGATGACTCTCCACTGCTCCCATTACTATTGTCCATCGGGCGATCAAAAGGTTGCTGCTCATAACGACCGGTCGGTGGTACCTCATAACCCTTCGGCGAACTCGGGGATATCTGGTACACCAACCAGATGGGAAGTACGCATAGGCGTGGGGCAAGTAGTTCTCCTTGGGTCGGGGTCCTGGGCTCGTACATCGTTACCGTTATCGTTGGGCGGTACCTCGGCCATTCCTGCAATAACAGCGAATTTCGGAGGGTACATAAGTAATTATATAATAATTATAAATATATGCATGCAAATGCAATGCAAAGGTGGTACATATGCCCGAAATGTAATAATATGATGCTCATGCATGATAAATATGAAAATTACGATGTCGGATATTTCACGTAAAATTTAACGTCTACATATAGTAATTCCATACTTATATAATAATTACCCACATATATACTTTACTCAAAAGTATACGTCAAATGCCATAAATACAACAATAAATCTTACCGGAGCCATGCAGGATAGTTGTGTGTGCTTGGACCCTTTTCTTACGACACCAAAAGTTATAGTTTAGGATTTTCAAAAACGACCTAGTTCTCTATAACTCGTGGCTCTGATTACCAATCTGTAACACCCCCACAATTGTTATGCGCAGCGGAACTACAACAATGGGTGCTACACAGTATTCATTGCACACAAGAGATATCAAACGACGCTAAAAAGACGTCGACTTAAAAATTCAACATTTAAAATTGTTAGATAATACATGTCCACAGTTTTTCCAACCCCAAATAGTGCACAGAGTTTAGCGTTTCGGTCCCCATGAATCTCAACCCAAAAACTTCAGTTTTACAACCACATGACATTAAACATAAAAATTGTTTAAGTAGAAAAGGAGGGAAAAACAAGCGGACACCAAGCCGATCACACAACATCCATCCCATGCATGCTCCATCCTACTGCTCAGCGGTTACCTGAAATACATGCCAAAAATTTGGTCAACGAAAACGTTGAGTGGAATTCATAGGTTTTTCAATCCATTTGAACGTATATATAATAAAAACCATTCGTGATCATTTATAGTCTTGTCGATCAAACAAACTATAATCAGGATACTGACAATTGTGTTTAAGCTCATGACACTAATCCGTTAACTCAATCACCCGCGTAAATATACCGGCATGATTCAGATGAAACCAGTGCCCCTCTAAAGGCATCAGTTGCAATTATACCTTATTTCTCATACAAAATAATCTACCGCAGAACTTACTATAAGTACAGCTTCTCGGCTAGCATTGGGTCGTTAACCCCGTAGTACTACAAATTGCATAAGCGGCTATTTCCCCCTTCGCAAGGGCAAGACAATAGTTAATAGTTCATGAATTTAGGGACTTTTGCAACTTTGGTACTCAACACAATTTCTAAGGCAACTTTCGGGTCTAACAATCATTCATGATATACGTTCCTTTTAAAAACTAGCATGCATTTCCCTCGCGGGTAAAACAATTTGAAATAAGTATAAGCGAGGCTATAAATTCACACCTTAGATATTAAGTAGTCGGTAGTTCGAGGAGTGTTCACTGACGATGTTACGGATGCCCGGGTAAATCAACACCTATCACAAATAACGCGTAATGAGTAATCTCATTTAAATACTTACGGTACTGTATAAAATACATATATACAAGTCACTTAAGACAAATATAACTCACGCCAAAAACAAAAACAACAAGTATCATTCATTTTATTCCATTCGTTCTTATAACCTACGTTGTCCATTTTTACACGTTCTCGCCGGTACTTGACTAAAGTACGGGCTGTTTTGCCTTATTAAACCTTGCTTATAAAATTTGATAAAATTTCCAAAAATCCTATATGACCTGTAGATAACATGTTTTTAAACCCAATAAAAGTTTTCACTTTTACGACCCGTCACGCAACTCATTTCCACGACTACATTTTACGGGCTGAAATTGCGCTTCGACCAATTTTGACCACTTTGACCTATATGAAAAATACCTTTGACTTCCTTGACTCATAAGTCAACACATAGACTCATTTGTACAGGTTAGGGACCAAGTTTTGACCCTTGATCATTCACCAAATTATACTTGTGACCCTCGGGATTTGACTAAAACTTTGCACAAATCCGGATTGTGAAAGTCCTCGTCTCCCGGTACCCGATCTTTAAAATGTCATAACTTTTAGCTCGTTTTGAGTCACGGGCTCTACCTTATACCAAATTAAAGCTAGAAAAACCCTCTATCACTATATTTAGTTTTCAAGACTTGAAACAAAAATCATTTTTCCAAAATAGACCAAATGTTTCTGCCTAAAAATGACTATACCAAAAACACGCTTAGACTCGATTCCAAGACTTCTAACCAACACTAAACATCATCCTAAGCCTTCCCAAACATATCCTAACATCAAACTTCCATCCTACCCCTATTGATCAACCAATCTCAATATCAAAATCAAAGAAAAATACACATGCAAGTAATAAAACCTATATGAATCTTTCTAAAACAACAAACCAAACGTAACAACAACATGCAAAATCAACAACCACCATGGCTCCCCAAACAACCCCCATTGCCGTGGGGTTTGGGTGACCAAATCACCACAACCAAATTAATTTTGGTGGGTTTTCATGGTGTTTATACTTCCATAACACTCAAAATTAACATGCATTAGCTCAAATAGCCACAAAAACGAATTTTGGATCATATGAAAAATCTTGAAAAATTTTTATCAATGCATGTTGGATTTGATTACATGAATAGGTGGGTAATGACCAAACTAAGCGTGGTCTAACCTTAGATTTTTGAAAAATCAAGTAGAAAAGATTTTTGGTGGATTTTTGTGTGTTCTTGGGGTGACCGTGGGTTTAGAGAGAGAGGGAGGGAGTGATGTTTGATTTTTCTTGTGAAATGTTGTATGTGTTTGTGTGTTTGTCCACTTTGCCCCTTTTTGATAGTTAGGAGGGACCTAAGTGCAATATTGGGCTTCTTTTGTCCTTAAATAGAAAACAACCTCAAAACTTTGCGGGTTTGACTCATTTGTCACTTTTGAAAATTTTACGGGAGTCGGAAATCTTCCCGAACGCTCCAAAATATTTTTGGGATACTTTAAATGTACTTGGAAGGCTATAAAACTCACACGACTCAACTTAACACGTACCGTAAATAAAATTCTCGAAAAATTACATTATCGATAAATCGTCAAAAATTATATAAAATTGAGCATCCCTCGGGATCGTAATCGTCATCGTCCTTCTCAAAACGTCAAACGTAAAAATTATAACCTCGAACATCGGTTTTTAACCAAAGTACTTATAATTATAGAAATTAAAATTTATTAAAAATTTCAAAAATTAGCGTAATTTAGGATATCGTTAATGACCTCGATTCTAGGGTGTCACAAAATTGTTTATTTTACTTATATTGTTATTGTTATCGACATTTAGATATGTGTGTTATGTTTAATTTGTTTGTTTATTTAAATTCATATGTTTTTATGCAGACATATTTCGACCTCGAGCCATGGTACAATGATCGTACTCAGGTGGTGTGTGGCACTGGTGTGTATGAGGTGTGTACTCGGGTTAGGCTTGCGTTGGAATATCATCTGAGGTTGCTGTATAGAAAATACAAGAACAGGATCAAGAAACATTTTTATTCGAAATATGAGACGCCCGCACTGGCACAAGAACATGTACCGCCGTCGAGTGTGTGGGACAGTAGAACCGAAGGTGATTGGGCTGAATTGGTTCAGTGGTGGTCAGACCCAAAGAGGGTGGCAAGAAGTGAGGTTAATACTGTTAATCGTTCCAAAAACACGGTACCGACCACTCAAGGCAAAAAACCATTCGCCCGAGGAAGGAATGAATACGTAAGACTCTTTATAATTTTTGTGATTTATTTAAAAGCGTTTATATTGTTTATTTATTATAGCTCGTTACTAATTTATTTGAGATTTTACAGAAAGTCAAGGAAGGGGTTTACGAGGACCTGGTTGAAACATGGAGGAAGGGGCACTCAAGTGGTGGCACGTTTAAAAGTAAAGAAAACGAGGAAAGATATGTAAGTAATATATAACTCTTTACATGCCTTAGTAACTAATTTCATTTGTTTTAAATCGTTTTTTTTTCCCAGCAAAAGATGAAAGCCCTCAGTGACCAAGTGAGAGCCGGTATAGTCCCGCACATGTCTGATAAAGAAATAGTGGCTCAAATCATGCCAAGTCAAAATAAGCAAAATGTGTCGGGACAAGGCAGAAAGTTACCGGGTGGTGCCAATAACACAACTCGCAGGTTATATATCCTCAATAAAAAAAAATGTAAATCAATTGTTCATATTTATGTCTTGTTGTATATAATGAAACATTGTTGTTGTAACTTATCGTAGGCGGGGTGCTCCACGTCGACCAGATGTTCCCTCTCGTAGTGAATTTCAAGAATTGATAGAACGAAATGAGCGACAGATGGAGCTGCTGAGGAAAGAGAATCAGGAGGCGCAGCAACGGGCTTACTTGGCAGCGTTAAAGGCAGATGCGGCGCAACAATATAGTCAGACGTCGTACCAGCATATGGCGCAATATCAGAGTCAATTGGGTGAGTTTTTCCAGAACTACAACTCAAATACTGATCACCCAATTAGACCTCCTACTTTTGTACCCCCGCCCCGACCCTTTGTTATGCCCACCCTAGCTCCTGATTGGGCTCATTTAGTCCAACCCCCTATCCTTGGGCACAACCAGTGCAACCTCCTTCCATCGACCCATACCGACCATCTTTGCCCGACAATCTCCAACCACTCCAACCTCCCTATACCGGCACTTATCCTATTACTCCCGTCACCAACAATAACACATTTAACTATTGTTATCGTCCCACCACACACTCGGCTTATGAGATCGGCTCTACTTCACAATCCATACCCGGAGGTTCTCGTGTAATCTCAAATCCCCATGAGCACGATTACCGGTCCGTTGACGAGTTGGGTCGAGATAGGAATGTACAAAACAGTGGTGACGACTTATCAGGCGATGACGAGGTGAATGACGAGGGGAGTGACGAGGAGGGTGACGATAGGGAAGGTGACTTTTCACCTAACGAGGATGCGGAGTAGAGGTTGTGGTAGTATTTTTCTTATTATGCATGTTTAATAAAGTTTGAGACTTGTAGCGTTTGAAACATTTGATTTAGGATTGAATAAGTGTATTTGATGAATATTGTATCGTGACGTTGGATAATTTATCGTAATATGGTATTGTAACGTTTATTGATTTGTTATTATTCTGTATTTGTCGAATTCTGCCATTTTGAATTGTGGATTTTGTCCGGAAAAAGTTCCGGAAAAAATCTGGAAACTGCAAAATAGCCCAGTTAGGATATTAATTATCATCCAGTTTATCACCCTAGGGACGACTTAGTCGTCCCTAGGTCTCAAAATGCCCAGGTGTCAATACCTGGGGACGACTTAGTCGTCCCTAGGTATTGAATACCTGGGCATTTTGAAACCTAGGGACGACTAAGTCGTCCCTAGGGTGATAAATATATTTTTTTTTTATTTTCTAAAAATGTTTTTTTTAATATTTATAAAAAAGATTTTATTAAAAATAATAAAAAAAAGAATTTTTAAGAAAAATTTTGAAAAAGATTATTTTTATTTATAACCTAGGGACGACTTTGTCGACCCTAGGTTACAAAGAGGGTCGTCCCTAGGTTAGTCAATTTTTTCAACGTAGTGGGTTGCGGGACCCACTAAGTCGTCCCTAGGATACAAAGAGGAGTTCGTCCCTAGGATCCTAGAGACGAATTTTTAGGCACAACCTCCTAGGGTCGACTTAGTCGTCCCTAGGAGTTTAGGGTCGATTAGTGGCGTCCCTAGGGACGAATAAGTCATCCCTAGGGTAGAAAATTGTTGTAGTGAGTTATGGACAATATTTGTAAACAAAAAGGCTTAGAGTGCCATCTTTTTAAGTGACACGCGTATTAAAAAAGGTTGGAAATTCATATAAAATTTTCCAACACAGATGTGGAACTATGGTTTGATTATGATGTTGTGCATAATATTGTTCTCAACATGGGTGATCATCATATAAGTAGCCCATAGCTAAACGTCAATATTTTGGGTTGGTAAGCCGAGCTCAAACTCCAGGATTCCATGAGTTTTTTTAATAGGACTAACCAGGGTGGCACATCTCTCCGTTTTGGATACATTTGGTAAAACGAATTGGTTGGTACCTTGTAATATATTGAATAGACAAAAGTGGTCACTTTGTCTCTTGCTTCATCTCTAGAAATGTAGGCAACCAAGAGTCTAGGAGGGCTCTAGTAACTTATGTTGTAACGTGGATTTTGATGGATGGCAGTGGATCATGAACTTTGTGAATGATTAACAGAACAAGCTCAAATGTGCTCAATAGCTACCTTTCATGGAGGGACACGCCCTAATTCATTTTTTTGAATACATTATATCATCATTACTATAGGGTGTGTTTGGTAGAAAGAAAAGAGAGTAAAGAAATAAAAATATTTGCATTTCTCTTGTGTGGTATGACAAGGAAAAAAAAAGCGGAGATTTGATTGTCTTTACAATTACATCTAGTGCAATTTTTTGTGTTGTCATTTCCATCTTATTTGGAGTGGAATTGGTTTTCCCACTGATTTATTTAGAAGGTGACAAATATATAAACTGTAATCATCGGTAAGAGCATAAAATTAAGTAGGTTTAGTTAAGAATTTTCTAAATTATTTTTTCATAAGTACGTAAAACTAATAATTACTATTTTACTTTACTTGACCTCGAGTTAGCCAAATATTTTTAACGTGACTTTTTAATATTTGGCTAACGCGATTCGAATAAAAGCTTACTCGGTTCGATTCGAATCGGGTTTTTTTACACTCCACTCAAAACATTGACAAAAAAACGAAAGACAATACAAAATTCCGCATTTCTCAAATTTAAGTTTCTGTTGTTACCAAACAGTGGAATTAAACAAAATTCTCTATCAATTTCTATTCTCTGAAATTCTATTATCTATGTCATTTCTAATCTTTGAAATTTTCTCTACCAAACATGCCATAAAAGTAAATTATTTACTGATTCTCTTGTACAAGTTTGTAGGTAAAGTGTGATTTTCATAATTTTCAAATTAACTTCATTCACAAACATGTCATTTTATGTTTCTCGAATCATGCCTTGTAAGTATTAATTAATGTAGGTAATTTAGGTCACGCGTTGTATATGTACAACAAATATTTCAGCTCCAAAACTTATGTGGGATGTAAATGTTGACTTTTTCATTTCTATATACAATCTGGCATTGAATTTGGAGATCTTCATGAGGAATTACTCTCACATTTTCGTTCTTTTTTCTTGGTTGTGGTCGATGAGAAAAATGGCGGTACTGATGGAGTTGTGGGTCTTTTAGTTGAAGAAATAAAGAATTCAAATAAAGCTGATTTGGTCAAGTCAAGTGGAGCTCTACACACGTGATTATACCGAGTCTTATGCTATAACGGTTGTTTAGTATTATCTCCTATTTCCTAGCTATAGTTTTCCTATTCAGTTGTATTATTTGTGTATTTAAAGCCACTTTGGCATCACTCAATGAAATCAGAATTCAGTGAGCAATACCCGTGATTTACTTTATCATTGTGGTATCAGAGTGAAATTCAATCACTAAAAGAGAGAGAGAGAGAGAATGAACGACGATAAGTTGAAGGTGCTAGTTTTCGATGGGCATTACGAACACTGGAGTGAGATGATGGAGAATTTGCTGCGTGCAAAACAACTATGGCACTTGGTCGATCCAGGAATCAGAGAACCCGCGGTTGGTGTTGCCCAAAGTGAAAGGGAAAAGAAGAAGTTGGAAGAACTACGAATGAAAGATCTGCAGGTCAAACATTATTTGTACCAGGCAATCGATAGGGTCACGTTTGAGCAGATCCTGGATCGAAAAACTTCCAAGGCGGTGTGGGAATCCATGCGGAAGAGATTTGCAGGGAATGATCGAGTGAAGAGATCTATGCTGCAGAAACTTCGAAGAGATTTCGAGGTTTTAGAGATGAAGACGACTGAAACAATACCGGAGTATTTTGGTAGGGTCCTGACAATATCCAATCAAATGAGGAGCAATGGTGAATCAATGACTGATGTGAAAATCGTTGAAAAAATCCTTCGAACGTTGACTGAAAAGTATATGTATGTGGTCGTGTCGATCGAGGAATCAAAGGACATTGATCAGATGTCCATAGAAGAATTGCAGAGCACACTAATTGTTCATGAACAGAAGTTTAAGAAGAATGAACGAGAAGACGAGCAAGCACTGAAGGTAGATACAGGTGATAGATCGTATACTAGAGGACGTGGTAGAGGGCGCTACAGCTATAGAGGAAGAGGTCATGGTCGAGGGCGCCAATCTTTCAACAAAGAAACCATTGAATGCTATAACTGTCACAAACTAGGGCATTATTCGTATGAATGTCCAACCTCAAAGGAAGCAAACTATGCTGGTTTTGACGAAAATGAAGAAATCATGCTCATGGCTGATGGAGGTGTAGAAGAGAATAGATTTATGGCCCAGAGAAAGAGTGAGAACAAAGGTCTATTATGGTTTTTAGATTCTGGATGCTCTAATCATATGTGTGGTAACAAAGAGAGGTTTGCAGATCTAGATCAAAGTTTCTCTAACACTGTTAAGCTTGGAAACAATACACGCATGACTGTAGAAGGAAAAGGAAGCATGAAGCTGGTTCTAAATGGGGCGACATATGTGATCAGAGATGTATACTTTGTACCAGAACTTAAGAACAACCTTCTCAGCATCGGGCAACTCCAACAGAAAGGTCTGTCATTTCTATTCCAATATGACATTTGCAAAGTTTTTCATCCAAACAAAGGATTAATTTTTCAGTCCAGAATGAGTACCAACCGGATGTATCCTCTTAGTGAGGATGCTAACGAGACCGGTGAGCAAAATACAGACGAGTGCATGTACTCAAGTGATGATGATATTTCTAAATTATGGCATGAACGTTTGGGGCACATCAGCAAGACTGGCATGAAAACTTTGCAACATAAAGAAATGGTACGTGATTTACCTGAATTTATTGTTGATACGTCTCTTTGTGAAGACTGTATGATAGGAAAACAGACTAAGGAGGCCATACCAAAGTCAAGTTCATGGCGTGCTGGAGAGATATTAGAGTTGGTACACTCTGATATATGCGGGCCAATAACGCCAACTTCACATACTGGAAAGAAATCTTGAGTTTTATTGATGATTATAGTCGGAAGGGTTGGGTTTATTTTTTAACAGAAAAGTCACAAGCCTTCGAAAGCTTCAAAGATTTTAAAAGCAAGGTAGAAACAGAAACTGGAAAAATGGTCAAGGCTCTTCGAACAGACAGGGGAGGAGAGTATCTCTCTAATGATTTTGCCAAGTTTTGCAGGGAACATGGAATAAAAAGGAAATTGACCACGAGTTTTACACCTCAACAAAACGGAGTTGCGGAACGAAAGAATAGGACGGTAATAAATATGGTGGTTACCTTACTCTCTGCCAAAAATATGCCTAAGATTTTTTGGGCAGAAGCAGCAGCTTGGAGTTTTTACGTATTAAACAGGAGCACAACCAAAGCACTTTCAGATGTTACCCCACAAGAAGCTTGGAGCGGACTGAAGCCAACAGTCAACCATTTCCGAATTTGGGGGTGTTTGGCTCATGTACATGTGCCTAAGGAGAAACGGGCTAAATTAGATAACAAGAGTTGTGTTTGTGTTTTGACAGGTGTAAGTGAGGAGTCAAAAGCATATAGACTTATTGACCCAGAAACCATGAAGGTGATAATAAGCAAAGATGTGATATTTGAAGAACACAAAGGCTGGAATTGGAATCAAAGAAAGGAGGCGCATACTGCTCAAGAAGATATTTCATGGGGAAACTATGATTTTGTGGATGATGATTACATTCTCATTGATGAACATGGTGCCGAGATGCATGATTTGGTGGAGCAAGATCAGCCGACAACTGAACAAGATCAGCCGACAACTGAACCAGGTCCTAGTACTACATCAGTAAGGGAGAGTAGACAGCACAGAACTCCTAGCTATCTTCAAGACTTCGTCACCGGTGATGACTTAGACTCAGACACAGAAGAAGTAAATGCGGTGGAGATAGCCCATCAAGATCCAATTCACTTTGAAGAAGCAGTCACAGAACCCAAGTGGAAGATAGCAATGGATCATGAAATCGAGATGATTGAAAAGAATCACACCTGGTGTCTAGTTGAGTTACCAAAGTATGCCAAATGCATCAGTCTAAAGTGGGTATATAAAACTAAGCTGAACGAAAGGGGCGAGATTGAAAAGCACAAAGCAAGACTGGTGGCCAGGGGATGTGGTCAAGAATTTGGAGTTGATTATATGGAAGTGTATGCACCGGTGGCAAGAATGGATACGATTCGTTTGATGATTGCTTTAGCAGCTCAAAAGGGCTGGAGCATTTATCAGATGGATGTAAAATCCGCTTTTCTCCATGGAACATTGCAAGAAGACGTGTATGTTCAGCAACCACAAGGTTATGTAGTGAAGAATAGCGAGCATAAGGTGTACAAGCTCCAAAAGGCCTTGTATGGGCTCAAGCAAGCGCCCAGAGCTTGGTACAGTCGCATTGAATCCTATTTCGTCAAAGAAGGGTTCACAAAAAGCCAATCAGATCATACGTTATTTATAAAAAGACAAGCAGGAGATAAACTATTATTTGTGAACATATATGTAGATGATTTGCTCTTTACAGGTAACGATGAGAAGATGATAGAAGAATTCAAGGTGTCTATGAAAGCTGAGTTTGAGATGACTGATTTGGGAAAAATGAGGTACTTTCTGGGAATTGAGGTAATATAAAACTCAGCAGGCATTCACATTTCCCAACAGAAGTATGCAGTGGACATGTTAACCCGTTTCAAGATGGTGGAATACAATTCAGTAGTCAATCCTATGGTTCCTGGAAGTAGACTAAGACACGATGATGGTGAACCAGTGGATGAAAAGTTGTTTAAACAACTAGTTGGAAGCCTGCTGTATATTACCACCACAAGACCTGACATACAATTTGTGGTAAGTTTCATTAGTCGCTTTGTGTCGAAACCAACTGAAACACACTTTGCAGCAGCTAAAAGGGTAATGAGGTATATTCAAGGAACCATAGATTACGGAATTTGGTACAAAAGGGGAGCAAAAGGAAAGATGGAAGTCTTCACTGATAGTGACTATGCCGGTGATCTTACTGACCGGAAAAGCACTTCTGGATACACATTGTTGTGGGATGGAGCGGCAGTCTCATGGTCATCGAAGAAGCAAAGTATCGTTGCCCTGTCGTCTACAGAAGCTGAGTACGTGGCGGCTGCGTTATGTGCTTGTCAAGTGGTCTGGGTTCGAGAAATCTTAGAAGAACTCGGTGTACAACAGAGAGGAGGAAGTGTTATAAAGTGTGACAATACATCAGCTATTCAGTTATCAATAAATCCTGTTTTTCATGGCAGATGCAAACATATTGGAGTAAGATTTCACTTCCTAAGAGACCTTGTGAGCAAAGGAATAGTGAGTTTGGAGTATGTTGAATCCAAGGAGCAGGTAGCAGACATTTTTACTAAGCCTTTGCATCGTGATCACTTTGAAAGGCTAAGAGAACGACTTGGTGTGTGTTCTTTCAAAGGCAAACAAGACATGGAATCCTAGTCATGTTTGAGGGAGAGTTTGATGGAGTTGTGGGTCTTTTAGTTGAAGAAATAAAGAATTCAAATAAAGCTGATTTGATCAAGTCAAGTGGAGCTCTACACACGTGATTATACCGAGTCTTATGCTATAACGGTTGTTTAGTATTATCTCCTATTTCCTAGCTATAGTTTTGCTATTCAGTTGTATTATTTGTGTATTTAAAGCCACTTTGGCATCACTCAATGAAATCAGAATTCAGTGAGCAATACCCGTGATTTACTTTATCAGGTACAACAACCTGTTTTGTGTTTCCTGAATAACATGTCATATTTCTTGATGAGAAACGGGTATAATCGGTTTAACGGTCGAGCATGTTCAATTTGAATCTGTTCAATTCAAGTTCACGAAGGATGCATTAAATCAAGTCCTACAGGTAACTTTTATGTTACTGATCTAGTAACCATACGTGAAACCTCATTAGTTTGGATTAGGTGAACCGAACTCAAACTCTGGTAAGTGCGACATATCTTTCCATTTTGGATAATTCTGGCCACTCGTGTTTATTGATTAGCACCTTGTGATTGATTGCATTGTACATTTTGACTAAGTCTCTTGATACTTTTTGTAGAAAAATTGAAAACAAAGTTGGCTCAAATCACCAATGTTGCACCACAATTGCCTCGTATATTTAGTCACGTGAATGGCAATGAAAAGAAATAACAAGTTTGGAGTACCACCAGTCGTGACAAATAATAAGAAAAACGTATTCGTTAGGTTAATTACAATGTACTGCTGTATATAACCGATGAAGATTTCAGTTTTTTCACCTATGTGAGATATATAAGGTTGAACTGATCTTTAGAATTGTAGGCAGAGTTTCTATACAGTTACGATTTGGAGATCCTCCAGGAGGTAGGAAGATATGTGACAAATGATGGACTTTGGATTATTTGTTCAGAGAGCCGTCATATAACACAAAGGCACTTAGGCACACGATTCGAATCCCACAAAAACTATCTTTTATTTGTTTCAAAGTCAAGTGAACATACTTGTATTCTCAAACACTTGAACTTCTTGAAAATCGCCATAGAATCGATTGTTTTGGAATCACTTTAACAGTTAAACAACTCATGCAAAAGATGCCTTTCAAACTAATCTAGGTCGATGTTCAACAACATCCATGTAACTATCAACCGAGGGATTTAAGACGACTCGTCCCTCTTGGTTGCCTTCATTTCTGCCGAAGACAGAGCGACAATCGTGTCCAACAAATGTCCAACGAATGCGTGTCACCTGAAGTATTTTATATGCGTAGAAGTGTGTCACCGTCACGAGCCCTACTAAAATATTAGTTAAACCTTATATATCCCATGCTAAAGTTTGTACCTCATAGAGGACTTCCCAATCCAATTGCGTTTTCACTTAACAACTGTATTCAAACTTTTCTTGCATTTCTAATATTAGTTCAACCTTATATATCCTAGTTTCCCATATAGGTGAAAGATGAGAAATCTTCTTTGGTTATATACTACATATAGTAAGATAACAATTTATGTTGAGTATAGTATCATGTTTTCGGTTATATGATGCAATTGGAGTTTCATATTAGAAAAAAAATAAAAACCGTTATCATTATATAATTAAAGATTGATATAAAGTCTAACTTTTTTAATATCTTTATTAACCTAAATACTCGGTACTTTTTAAATTTACCTAGCTATAGCCGTGTTATGCTATTTATCCTATTATTACGGGTTTGGTGCCTATTGCTAGTCATAGATCGACTCTTAGTGTTATAGCAAAGCTAGTTCTTGCGGCTTGTGCTTATTTTATATGGCAAGAAGGCAATTGGAGGTTATTTAAGAAGGTTAAGACTTTTTCCGAAATCTGCTTTAAAATCAGAACTTTGAACCCAAAGATCAAGGTGGATAGACATTCGAACTAACATAGTTTAAGGTTGGTTTTCTCTTTAAAGATAGTAAGGAAAAGTGAATATTATTATATAGAGTGTAGGTCAATTGTTAAGCTAACCATACTACAACCGTAAGATTTGTAGTTCGATTCTCAATAGGCCTTATTTTGTTTTTATTAAATGTGGGAAACTCTAACTGAGCTTTACTATTTCCCTATATCCATAACTAACAAAATATTTTAACAATTTAAGTTCAACAAGCTATCCGCCATTAAACAACCCACTCTATGTAAATGTGCTCTTCAAACACATCTAGATGTGCAACGGTATTCATTGGGTATAAATTGAACCTCTTGGATGCCTTCGTTTCTAGCAAAGATGGAGTGGCGACTTTGTCCAATCAACGTTCATTTTATATTACAACGTCCAACGAATGCGTGCCACCAGTGTGTTTTAATATTGTTACAACATAGGTGATTCAGGTCCCTCTTGGTTGGCTTTATTTCAAACGAAGAAGAAATGAAAATTGTACCAATGGATCAGATGTGTGTCACCTTCATGAATGACAACTTTGCCATACCAATGTAGAGCTCAATCAATCAGAAGGTACCAAACAATATACATGACAAGAATTATCCAACTCGATAGATGTGTCACCCTTACAAAGTCACAAGTCATACTAAAAAAACTCATGAAACCTGGAGTTTGAGTTTGCTTCACCTAACCAAAACTACTGATATTTTGCAAAACGTAACTTAATTAGTCCGACGACGAGTGCATAAAGATTTTATTCACCGAACTTTTCCAAAATGATAAACTAAACTACTATAGCGAAATCAATGATGTGCCACAAAACCACAAAAGTAGAATGATATATCCTCAAAAAGATGAATGCTTATGGATCTTGCAAGATTTTATTGAAGTCTTGGTATATTCACTGGCACAAAACCTCGCAAATGAATTGTTCTGGACTATTTAAGATCGTAATAACCATAATCCAATATGACATTTAACTAATTAAAAACGAGTGGTATTAGTAGTATGATATGTAAACTTTGGCGCAAGAACATCAAATGATTACTCGAATATAAGATGTATATTCACCTGTGTAAAAACTAACAATATTTATTTCAAGTTTTTGTTTTATATCACCTAACAAATCAAGCCACACTCTTTGTATATCCCACATATGTCGAAGAAGTGAAATGTTTCACGTTTAATGTTTTCGGATATACGTGTTTATGAAGTTGGTTCTAAAGCAAAATGTTTCAAACCTCAGCATTGTATCCGAAAATAAATATATAATTTTTGAATTTTTAATTGAACCACCATTGACATATAATAAATCCCTTTATATTTTATATCAATTTTATTCGATTGGACACTTGAGCCTACTAATCTTTACAATATCAGCGACTACAATTTGGAATAGCCTGGATTTGGTGGATCCACTATACCAATTCAGTAGATCCACCTAAAGTTACGTAAGAATGTAAGGTCTCAATTGAGCACATTTGAGATTGATCGGATTTCATCCATGTGCCTAAGAAATGAGGCGAGTCCGGTATAACACTAGTGATTTGGGTCCTCTTTGTTGCTGACATTCCAATAAAAGATAATAAGTGAAAAATGTACAATTGTAACCTATAGTCATTCAATGTAAAACTCAATCAATCACATGGTATTAAGGGACATATGCACCAGAGTTATCCAAAATTGATAGATCACATAAAAATATCTTAGTAATGCAATAATTATATAGGCTTTCAATTCTTGTTCAAATTTTCATTTACACCACACATGAACTCATGTGGGCTACATAACCGTATTTAAACGATGTAGATCTTTTAATAAAACCCCATGAAACTGTGCATTCCACATTCCCACATAGATTCAAGAAGGGAAATCTTTCTTCTTTATACACTATAGTAAAATCAACAACATACATGTTAACAACAATACTATGTTTTCAGGTGCACTGCGGTGCTGGAGTTTGATTCTTAACAAAATCCACCATCGTTAAGTATCCGCAAATAAGTATAAATTATTGACTTTTTTATTCTACTTGTTTGTCTTTATGTTATGGCAAGTATACGTTAAATAGATGTATAGTAGGAAATAGGAAGATATGTAGTTGCGAAGTAGCATGTTAGTAAATGAAATTTAGCTTATTCGTAAGGTATAACATGTGGCTTCTTTATTAACTTTTTCGCTTTCATATATGGGAAAACTTCATTTGAGTCATTAACTAATAAATGTATGACATTAAAATCTCATCGCGAGAGCTGTTGAGATATGCGATCGTTTAGCCATCGGTAAATGCGTGAGCCTAGGGCACACACTCAATACGGAGAACACACGTTTGTTTACATTTTATTATTTATAATTAAACGTATAATAAAAACTTTACGTTTTATTTAATTAACGATAGTTTAATTAATTACGGGATTTAATTAATTAAAGGCGAGTGCGTTATTTAAATTTAAGGAAGGAAATCGACTTCTAGAACCTCCCGGTACCCCTTAGGCGGCCGAATACCATAGAGGGTCTAGAAGATCTTTTGTTTGTTAATCAAGTAATTAAGTTACTTAATTTAGGTGTTGGGTTGGGCCTAATTAATTTTGAGGAGGTTCAAGGATGTGTATAAATACAATCCCATACCCCTCATAATTTTTCACCTCTCCCTCCTTGTTTGTTTTGGCCGATCGAATCAAACACCACACCCAAACCCTTACGAACTTTTTCCTTAACCTAAAATCACACCTAAAGGTTTAACCTTTATAAGATCAATCCTTCTTGGTGGTTTTCTTATAAAGATTTAAGCTTTATAACTAAACCCTAGATCTCATAATCTAGGTTTTAGTATTCCTTTGTGGTCCGATTTATATAAACCCTAATTAGGGTTTATTGGTGATTTTTCAAGAATCTTGTTGCTATCTACAAACCGTATCCTTACGCTATCCCAATTAGGGTTTTGGATATTAGGGTTTCTAGTTGCAAAGATTATCGAAGTGAAGTTACCACTAGCATCGTGGTGTGTTCGTTTGACGTGTCGTGTGAGCAATCGCTAGAGGACGGTTACTTTACCGTTGTAGATTCAAGATCAAGATCAATTAATTGATTTATTCAATTAGTTAAAAGGTTGGTTTTATTATTGTTTTATTATGTGTTAATCATGAATATTATACTAGATCCATTCCGCTGCGCACTCGTAGTTAATGGTTTAACTAGTTCTAAATCCCAACAGTGGCATCACGAGTCGAATCGTATGGCATTCATGGGTTACACATAGAATAAAACACGCTTGCTTCGCTTTAAAATCTCTTTTATTTATGTTTTTATGACAACTACATGCATACTTGTCATAAAGTTTTAATCTTGATCTAGATCTATTAAAATTGGGTAGGTTAAAATTGAACCGGTTAATAATTACTTTTGTTTTTTATTATCCGTCAAAGACCCTTGCATCTCACTTTTGTGATACTTTGCACGTCATCAAGTACCTTGCTCGAAAACTTGATGAGGGTCTTTGGTCCTCAATTTGGGGAAGACTCATTCGAGACTTGGATCTTATATGATTTACCGCTTTCATATAGAGTCTGTCTTCTGCTTCTACCCCCTTCTGTCTGTTTTTATGTGCTTATTTGTTTTCCATTATGAATTGCAAAACGTAATAACTCAAGATTCTAGGAATCATAAAAACGGATGGTACTTATATCGAAACTAGCTTTAAAACTATGTCATACACCATATTTTCCTTGCGAATCGGCTATGTGTTTATTTGTTAAAATCTTGATTTTTTGAACAAATATTAATATTGACATAAGAACTATGAAACTTGGTTTTATTGTATTCTAATTGGTTTGCGAAATCATATTGTCACTCGAGTTGGGCTTACATACCGTAATGATGGCTTATAAACTATCTTCTCAACGACGTGATTTTCAAGAATAATTAGTTTACAATACTCAAAAATACAACACCGTTTTGTGTCTTTACTAATGATGGACTTGCTATTGCACTTCGTGCTCTAGTCGAGCTATCTAGGGTTTGAGAAATCTTTAATCTTCTCCCGTGTTTCATAGGTGTTCTGGCACTTATGGAATAATTATCCCAAGCACTTGCACCTTCGGGTGCATAAAGAGTAGGATATAGGGTTTGATCTCTCTTTAATGTTCTCCCGCGGTACAACACGACTAAACCAAAAAGTTAACAAATTGTTTTCTTAACTTGTGCTAAGAGAATGAATTGCATACATTCTCTTACACACTTTGACATTTGTTTTTCTAAAACTTATGTGATACCTATTTGAATTTTTTAAGTCTATGCCACCCAATTTAGAAGCACTTGTAGTTGTTTTTCGTCAACTGGTCCGACCTAGGGCGAATTACATACCCGAGGCGATCTTTGTCACTGGTCAGACCTTTGCCAATAATTGCTGCTTCAAATTGGTACGACTTAAAGTCGAGTTCCCGGTCAGATTCGGAACCCGAGGCATAAAGATGAGATGAAACATACTCATGACTTTATTATGTGTAGAACAAGTTTGTTTGAGATGCTCAAAGGTTCTCGAAAGAGATGAGAGAACATCCCATCCAAACACTCTACGACAAATAAACTTCATGAATCGTCTCATACAATCTAAGAGTTGCACTTGTAATGCAATTAACGCCCGTCGCTTACCTCTTGCCCCACTTGAATACTAGACGGTCGGACCTCTAATATTAAGTGGGAGTGCTAGCAAGGATCTTAGTCTCAACATGATTAATTGGGTAGTTAATTCTTTGAGAATGTAATTATCGAAAATACTAATCGTTGAACTTTTATTTTGTAGATGAATAATCAAAACTCTTGCTTAAACAGCACGGTTGTTAAGTCATTCCTTGAAAAGATGAAATTGACTGAGAATAACTTTGTTGATTGGTATCGTGCTCTTCGGATAGCACTCGAAACTGATGACTTGGTTAAATACCTTGAGCAACCAATTCCTGATCTACCTGCAATTCTGCCTCATGCTCATGAAGGACCAGAGCAAGACCCGGATTTACATCCAACTTGGGTCAGAAGGTCACGAGAAATCGCTGGCCTTATGCTCATGACTATGTCCCCTGAACTCCAGAAACTTTTGGAGGGTCACGGCGCATGGTCTATGATGGAAGAATTGAAGACCATGTTCACTGAACAAGCTGATCAAGAACTCCTTGATGTTGTACGTGCCTTTCACGCGTGTAAACATGAGGATGGACAATCTGTGAGCTCCTATGTCTTGAAGATGAAGGGGTTCATAGAGAATTTGGAACGTTTGGGTCACCCCATGTCCTTGAAACTTTCGGTCAGCCTAATTTTAGCCTCACTGAATAAGGACTATGATAGGTTTGTGCAAGACTATAACATGCATGGCCTGGGGAAGACAATACCTGAATTGCATGCCATGCTTAAGTTGCATGAGAAAACATTTCCAAAGAAGGTTGCACCTGCTACTCCTAATACCATTAATGCTATTAGGGCAGGAAGGGTTCAAAAGCCTAACAAGGCTAAACCGTCTAATGCTGCAAAGGGTAAGAATCGTGGTAAAGGGAAGAAAGTAGCTAACTTCACTCCTAGAGCCAAGATTCCCCCTCCACCAAGAAGAGAGAATCCTGTTAAGGATGCCATTTGTCACCACTGTGGTGAAATTGGTCATTGGAAGAGAAACTGTCCAGAGTATCTCACTGAGTTGTGGAAGAGAAAGAAGTCCTCACAAGGAGCTAGCACTTCAGGTATCTTCACGATAGAACTCTTTACTTTTCCTAATAAATCTTGGGTTTATGACACTGGTTGTGGTACTCACATCTGTAATACTACTCAGGGTCTAAGGATAAGTAAGAAGCTGAAGCCAGGAGCTTTGAATCTGTACGTGGGCAATGGTCATCGTGCAGCTGTTGAAGCCATTGGTGTTTTTCAATTATTTCTCCCTAGTGGACTGGTTGTTATGTTGAATAATTGTCATTACGCACCTTCTATTTCTAGAGGGATTGTTTCAGTTTCATGTTTGTATGACGATGGATTTGTTAATCGTTTTGAGAATAATGCAAGTATTTCGGTTTCGAAAAATAATATGTTTTATTTTAATGTTGTTCCTAGTAATGGTATTTATGAAATTGATATGTGTGATTCTAATGCAAACAATAGTTCTATGTATGCTATGAGCAACAAAAGGGCCAAATCTAATTTGGACTCTACATTGCTATGGCATTGTCGCCTTGGCCACATAAGCAAAAAGCGCATTAAGCAATTACAATCTGATGGATTGCTCAAGTCAAACAATGATGATTCCTTTGACAAATGTGTTTCATGCTTATCTGGAAAGATGGCACGTAAACCTTATTCACATCAAGTGGAGAGGGCTAAAGATCTACTTGGACTAATCCACACCGATGTATGTGGTCCATTTAGAACCGTGTCAAGACAAGGTGCAAGTTACTTCGTCACTTTCACTGACGACTATAGTCGTTATGGTTATGTTTACTTGCTAAAGCATAAACATGAAGTGTTTGAAACATTTAAGGTGTTTCAAAAGGAAGTAGAAAATCAACTCGGTAAAACCATAAAGGCACTACGATCGGATCGTGGAGGTGAATTTATGAGTTATGAATTTCTGGAGCATCTTAAGGAACATGGGATAGTTTCCCAAAGAACTCCTCCATATACACCACAACACAATGGTGTGTCTGAGAGAAGAAATAGAACCCTACTTGATATGGTTCGTTCCATGATGGCCCAAACAACTCTTCCTAAATACTTTTGGGATTATGCTCTTGAGTCTGCTGCTCGCATACTCAATATGGTTCCAACTAAGAAGGTTGAAAAGACTCCATACGAAGTATGGTATGGGCAAGCCCCTAAGCTGTCTTACTTAAAGGTCTGGGGATGTGAGGCTCTTGTTAAGCGTGACACGCTTATCAAACCTGACAAACTAGAGCCCCGATCTGTTAAGTGTATATTTGTAGGTTACCCAAAGGAAACGATGGGTTACTCCTTCTACTACCCACCCGAGAACAAAGTATTTGTTGCTCGAAATACTGAATTCCTAGAGAGCAATCTTATGAATCAAGAAGCAAGTGGGAGTATAGAGGATCTTGAAGTAATTCAAGATGAAGATATACATCCTTCTGAAAACACTAGCAATCATGAAGAGGATGATCAAGAAATTGATGAACCTATAAGTGATATAGCTCCCATTCGAAAGTCTACGAGGACTAGGCGTGCTCCTGACCGTATGTGTTTATAGATTGACGCTGAGGAACATGAGTTAGGGGATCATAATGAACCCACTAACTTCAAAGCTGCATTAGCAGATCCTGAATCTGACAAATGGCTGGATGCTATGAATGTGGAGATGCAATCCATGAAAGACAATAATGTCTGGATCTTAGTAGACCTTCCCCCTAACGCTAGAACTGTTAGTGGCAAGTGGTTGTACAAGAAGAAGACCGACATGGATGGCAATGTACACACCTTTAAAGCTCGATATGTAGCGAGGGGCTTCACTCAAACCTTCGGGGTTGATTATGAAGAGACCTTCTCTCCTGTTGCGGATATCAAAGCTATAAGGATTCTTTTAGCCATAGCCGCGTTCTATGACTATGAGATTTGGCAAATGGATGTTAAAACCGCCTTCCTCAATGGACTGCTTTACGAAGAAGTCTATATGAAGCAACCTGAGGGTTTTGTAGATCCAAAGTATCCAAACCGTGTATGCAAGCTACAAAGATCCATTTATGGACTTAAGCAAGCATCAAGGCAATGGAACAAGAGGTTTGATGATGAAATCAAGAAATTTGGTTTCAGTCAAAATCCTGATGAGCCATGTGTATATATCAAAGCTAGTGGGAGTAGCGTAGTGTTTCTTGTCCTCTATGTTGATGACATATTGTTGATGGGAAAAGACATTCCAATGTTGCAAAGTGTAAAAGCTTACCTTGGAAGGTGTTTTTCCATGAAGGATTTGGGAGATGCTGCGTATATTCTTGGAATCAAGATCATACGTGATAGACCTAGACGGTTAATTGGTTTATGTCAAAGTGCTTACATAGATAAGATTTTGAAGTATAACATGGACAACTCCAAACGTGGCTTTGTTCCCATGAAAACTAAATCAAAATTATCTAAGACTCAAGGAGCATCAACACCTGATGAGGTGAGACGCATGCAGAGAATTCCTTATGCTTCGGCAATAGGATCAATCATGTATGCTGTTAGATGTACGAGACCTGATGTTGCGTTCTCTCAGAACATGACTAGCCGATTTCAGCATAATCCTGGTGATTCTCACTGGACCGCTGTTAAGAACATTCTGAGGTATCTTAGGCATACCAAAGACATGTTTCTTGTTTATGGAGGAGGTATGAAAAGAGAGCTCAGGGTTGCTTGCTACACTGATGCTGGATATCTTACGGATGCTGATGACACGAAGTCTCAGACGGGATATGTTTTCATGCTGAATGGAGGTGCTGTAAGCTGGAAAAGCGCAAAGAAGACCATCCATGCAAACTCATCTACGGAGGCTGAGTATATAGCCGCTTCGGAGGCTGCTAAAGAGGCAGTTTGGATTAGGAAGTTTATTTCTGGGCTTGGTGTTGTTCCCACAAATAATGAACCTATGACGATGTATTGTGACAATACCGGAGCCATTACTATAGCTAATGAACCAGGAATCACTAAAGGTGCGAAACATTATCGTTCCAAAGTTCACTACCTCAGAGAAGTGATTGAACTTGGTGATGTTAGTCTGGAGAAAGTTCACACAGACGACAATTTAGCTGACCCCTTCACAAAGGCGTTAGACCTCAAAAAGCATTCCATGTTGACTCATGGAATTGGTTTGCTTCCAGCTAACAGTCTCATGTAATCTGTGTTAATCGAAGTATTTGGATAATTTGGGATTGTAAGACAATTTAATTATTTCCTGATGAATAAAGATATTTGATGTTTGTTATCTTCATATAATTGTTGTTGCCCTATGTTTGTATGTTTAATCCTTGAATAATTTAATTATTCTAAACATGTCCATTGTCGGTTAAACAATATGGGAATATTGTATACTTAAGACAAATATGAGTGTTGGTAATATACTGGTATATATGGTGGACGGTTTCCAACCAAACTCATATGTTATTCATTGATATGAATATTAGACACCCCGAACTTTTGAATGGTTACTTTTGGATCCGTTGTCATGAGTAAATTCGAATACATGAATGGTGAGGATTAGGTCATCCTTAGACTTGAGATGCAAACAAGTTGTGCATGTGTGGATATCGCTTCTTGATTTTATGTCCAACGCTAGTTCGGAAGATCTAGCTATAACGACTCTAATTGGAAGTGTTGTGAAGCAGCATCCACGGACACTTGCAGTCAATATAGAATTCGTTCCTCCACTCTGATATAGTGCAGTGAAGTACCCTGGATCCCCTCCAGAATTAATTAGGTAATTGTATGGCCGTACCCAAAATGTAATCAAGATGATGCTTGTTACAATTTGGACTATCTAAATTAATTTGTAAATGAGGAATTAAAGTTAAACTATATGGAATGAGTTAGGATCCATATCCATGGTTTAACCGGTACATTGTAACGAAGGGATGATTATCAGCAAGCTCAAATAATCGTACACCATTACTAGTCTTTAAGATCTTATTCTTGAAACTATTTAACTCAACATTTTCGGTTATAATGAAGTGTTGCTAGATGCTTCATTATGGACGCTGTATGTCTAAACTCTCACAAGTGGGAGCTGTTGATATATGCGATCGTTTAGCCATCGGTAAATGCGTGAGCCTATCGGGGGCACACACTCAATACGGAGAACACACGTTTGTTTACGTTTTATTATTTATAATTAAACGTATAATAAAAACTTTACGTTTTATTTAATTAACGGTGGTTTAATTAATTACGGGATTTAATTAATTAAAGGCGAGTGCGTTATTTAAATTTAAGGAAGGAAATCGACTTCTAGAACCTCCCGGTACCCCTTAGGCGGCCGAATACCATAGAGGGTCTAGAAGATCTTTTGTTTGTTAATCAAGTAATTAAGTTACTTAATTTAGGTGTTGGGTTGGGCCTAATTAATTTTGAGGAGGTTCAAGGATGTGTATAAATACAATCCCATACCCCTCATAATTTTTCACCTCTCCCTCCTTGTTTGTTTTGGCCGATCGAATCAAACACCACACCCAAACCCTTACGAACTTTTTCCTTAACCTAAAATCACACCTAAAGGTTTAACCTTTATAAGATCAATCCTTCTTGGTGGTTTTCTTATAAAGATTTAAGCTTTATAACTAAACCCTAGATCTCATAATCTAGGTTTTATTATTCCCTTGTGGTCCGATTTATATAAACCCTAATTAGGGTTTATTGGTGATTTTTCAAGAATCTTGTTGCTATCTACAAACCGTATCCTTACGCTATCCCAATTAGGGTTTTGGATATTAGGGTTTCTAGTTGCAAAGATTATCGAAGTGAAGTTACCACTAGCATCGTGGTGTGTTCGTTTGACGTGTCGTGTGAGCAATCGCTAGAGGACGGTTACTTTACCGTTGTAGATTCAAGATCAAGATCAATTAATTGATTTATTCAATTAATTAAAAGGTTGGTTTTATTATTGTTTTATTATGTGTTAATCATGAATATTATACTAGATCCATTCCGCTGCGCACTCGTAGTTAATGGTTTAACTAGTTCAAAATCCCAACAAGAGCTTGGTCTAGGTTCCAACACTCGGACGAGGTTAAGGGTGTGTTTGTTTTTTATAAAATCATCTGAATCACGTCTGACTCTAACCAGTCAGACGCGGTCAGACTTTCTGGTTGTTTGTTTTTCGGTCAGATTCAGAGGCGCCAAGAAGTATCTTGTCTGATTCAGTCAGAGTTGATGAGCAGATCTGAAGAAAAACATAATCAAACCCTTAACAGTATGAGTAATCACACAACCAACCTCCCCTTTGTGATTAAATAAGAAACAAAGTATACAAAACGGCTAGTCCCCAAATGGGTGCTAGCACAACGATTACAACAGAAAAGGTGAGGGTGTCCCTTCTAGGAAGATCCACCCTCCTCACTACAACAACACTCAAACACTCATAACATTAACATAACCTCTAGTAATCATCTTGATGGCAGCTTGAGAGAGCAAATAAGATTAGAAAGAGTTGATGTCTCAACGGTAATATGATGAGAGGAGAGAGTGACTGTGTGAAGATAACACACAGATGAAAATAAGGCGATACAAACAAAGTGAGTAAAACCTACACCATATAACAAAACATAAGTGGCTTATAGCCGTTGGGCAACGTCCAAAGGGCTTCAACTGGGCTTGAGCCCAACAAACTTCAACTTCAGCAATGTTGCACCTTTGGTCCTTCTCATCCAATGTACCCTTTACTCAGACTCCTTGTAGCAAACTGAAAGTTTCAACAAATACACAATAAGCCCTTATGGTTAAACATGGGTTTCAGATTAGGTATCAAATTTAACACCCCCTCTTAATCTGATAACCCATATAAAGTTAACATTCCCATACAGAATTATAATAATGTGAGAAATCAAGAAGGAGTGAGAACTTCCCTGAATTACACAACATGAGCTTCATACTTCAGGTGGGTGGCAGAGATAAAAAACCACAGCTAAAAATTGAGTTGTATGACAAAGATGCAGAACATGCCATTGTTGATATAATGGCAACAAGATTTATACCAAGACACCATAGATCATAAGAAAAGGACATGAATCATTCCCAAACAAGCCTCATGAGTCAAAACAAAGTCAAGTGAGTTTTAATTCAGTGATCATGACCCAATGAAGGATCCCAAAGAGCAAAATTCGGAATAATTTTTAGAATCATTTGATTTTATAATGAAGTAATTTAGGAACAACCCCAAGACCACTGAATTTTAATTCAGTAATCACAAGATTCACAAAAGAGAGGTATAACAACCCCATTAAGAACCAAAACAGGATAATAAAGGGCATAAGCCACAGAAACGGGTAACAAGACCCAATAACCGAGAATTACATCATTCTAATAACAGTCATAATGCCAATCAAAAAAAGGGAACCTCAAGTCCCAAAAGAATATATGTGGCTTGAGTTAATGAACCACAAAGGGTTCAGGGAACAAAATCAACAAAAGTAACCAAACCTGATCATCATCAAAGCAAACCAACCTCCGGGAACCCAACTGAATTTTAATTCAACTGAACAAGAACCAAAAGGCTGATACATAACAGTCGAACCATGAAAACTATACCTGAACTTCAGCAGGTAAGTATAAACAAGCAAATCACAGCCTGCTATCAATGAAGCCAACACAAATCAATCACAGCCACCATAATCTCAATTAGGTGACCAAAAACTCAACCAACCACAACAGTATCAAAATGGTTGAATCAAGAAGATGCAAAGTGGATACCAAGACCAATGAATTTTTATTCAGTTGTCGGCACCTAAGAGGACACCCAATTTTAAGTCTCAAAAACTTTCAGAAACATTCCGACAATGAATCCCAATTAGTTTGACTGCCATGAATCCCAAAATTTCCCAGAGCCAATCCAACTGAGTGGATCAAGGCAAGGTGGTTTTGAGAGTTATACAGTGAACCTGATATATAGGTATAAGGGAGTCCGCGGAATAATCACATTCAGTACATTATCATGAAAGGTAAGGACGCTCCAAATAGATACCAAGACCAATGAATCTTAACTTCACTGATCAGCACCCAAACACGATCACATAACAAGGATATGTTTATTTCCAAATAGAGATCAAACAATATCAATATTAGGAGAACAAGGATGCCCCCAATTGGATACCAATACCATTGAATCTTTAATTTCAGTGATCGGCACCCTATGGAGATTTCACAGCAATGTAGAGTTAAAGCCCAGGGAAGATCAAGGATCCAAACATCCCACCCTTGATCTGAGCCTGGAGGAACATATAGTTCCATTTGATCAACCCAAGAGGAAAAGGTCAAAGACGTTTACCCAATAGGCAAAGCAAAATAATCATTCATCCAAACACGCAGGAGATCAACAAAAAACACACATAAGCAGTTAGCACAACAAACCCAGTCAAAGAACCAAAGGTAATATAAAACAAAACAATCACACAGAAAGACAAAACAACATATAAAAGGAGGCACAAAAAGGAGAAAGAAAAAAGGAAAGGAACCACATAAAAGCCAACACAGAAAATAGGCCAAGACATAAGCACAATCCATAGCAAAAACACATCTCGAAAGAGAAATCACACAAAGCAGGTGCTCAAGAACACGACATATCAGGGAATAACATGAACATGATCAAGAGATTTAAACCTATTGTAAGAGATCATCAAGGAGAACAGAACAGACAAACTTAAAAAAACAAGACAAGAACAGGAAAAAAGAACAATAAGCATTGTTTGGATCCTAAACAGACATGAGACAAACAACGCATACAAGGAAGGTAAAATGCATGTAAATCCTCATTGTTCTGGTGATGTTCAAATTAAAAGGAATTTTACACCTAGCATCATTTTGATCAAGGAACATTAACTCACATTGAGTGTGATGTTGTGATTTGCTCTCAGAGACGCCTTTGTAACCCATAGAAGTTGCATTGCCACTCTTGTCTCTGTTAGGAGACTTTGGGGCATTGCCATCATCATAGGGTGTAGCTTTCTCTACATCATTGGGACTTAAAGATGTTTTGATAAAAAACAGATTAGTAGAGTCCAACAGTCTTAGCAGAGGTTTATATGACAAAGCAGACACACTTAAAGCTTTTGAGTTTGTCAAAGTAAGAAGGTTCTCACAAGAACTATCATCAAAACTGGGTTTGACACAACTAGAAACATTAAGATCAATATCAAAAACTCTACTAGAACCATTATTTAAACATGTAAGACAACAAAGGCAACCATAACATCTAAGGAGAGAAAGCTTAGGTGCAATTTCATAACTTACTTTAGAGAAAAGTTTTCCACCAAGAACAAAGTAGAGAGTAAACATGCATAATTTTGTGTTGCACACACTCTTTGAACCAGAATTGATCCCTCCCTGAATCATAAGGCACCTAGCAATACGCATAAGGTGTCTATGAATCATATCAGAAAGCATGGAAGGGGTGTGCAGTAATGTTTTCAAATTAGAGCACAAACCATATAAAGTGATGATAGCATCAAGCTGGGTATTCTCAATAAACCAATTATGGAGCACACTACCTCTAATCACAATAAGAAAGTGATCAAAGAAGCAAACAACATAACATAGTTAACATCAATAGAGAAGCACCACAAAGGCAAGGGCAACACATACATCAAAATGAGATAGATCACAACCCAAGCAGTTAATAACCAGAAACACTCATACATCAACCAGCTCAATAACAAGACAACCCTAATAGACCAGTCAACAAACAAATTCTCAAGGTTAAATTGAAAAGAGCAGATACCAAAGCAGCAGCGGAACAAATAACCCATGTCAATAAACCAGATATGACTTACAAAAACAAGGAGAAGAAACCAAGAGCAACCTAAGGATAATAACCACGATAGCCCACATATCTCAGAGCAACAATATAGGACACGAAAGGAAGCAAGCAACAACAGAAAAGGTCTAACAGCATTCATAATAACATCAGTCATAACAAAAGCATATACAGACCCAAAGAGAGAATAAAAATCCAACACAAGGAACAGAACAACAAACACAAGAATAGCAACAATCAGCAGGTCACAACAAAAAACAAAGACATTAAACATCACAATAATAGGAACCATCTGACACAAAGGGGTCATGTGGAGCCAAGTAATAAATGACCAGATAATAATAGAAACCAAGTTCCACAAAGACAAGAAACAATTGACAGAGTGGCCAGAGCAGGTATTCGTACCACTCAAGGGTGGCAGATCAAGATGTTAGCCACTCTTCAATTACCCAATCTTATCCAAAAGGAAAAAAGGGATAAGGAGAAAAGACTTACAGGACTTTAATGCAGCGGAAACAACCAAGATAATGAGAGCCAGAGACAGTGGGAAACAAGTTCCCCAAGATAACCAGAACTCACTACAATCGTCAAGAAACACCACCAGCAGTACAAAGAATACCCAAGAACCAAGAAATCCCCAAAATAAAATAAAATTAAGGTTCCAAGAAACCCTAAAGTTAATTTTTGCCAGGAACAATGAATCACGAATCCACCTAATCAAACCAATCAAATCGATGGGATCAAGAAACCCTAATATCTTTTTGGAATAAAAAAAAGGGTTTCCCAATTCAAACCACCCAAGAATGATGAGAAAGCAGTTGGTCACCAATAACGCTCAAAGAGCCTTCCAAATAGAACCAAGGGACAAGAACCCCCAAATTCGATAAAATGAACACTCCCCAATTTCTCAAAATTAGGTCAACCACCAACAAAACTTTTGATCAAACTATCTCAATAGTCGATCTACCTAAAAAATAACCTTAATTTAAAAAACCCCAAAAGATTTTAACAAACCCTAATTTCTCAAAATTAGGTCAATCGCAGAAAAACATTTCAATATGACTATCTCAATAGTCGATTTAACCAAAATCAAAACCAATTTAAAAAACCCCTAAAAATTTTCAAGCCTTAAAAATTTTAATAAAAAAACTTTTGATGATCTCAGAGAACCATGCTCTGATACCATGAAGAAAAACATAATCAAACCCTTAACAGTATGAGTAATCACACAACCAACCTCCCCTTTGTGATTAAATAAGAAACAAAGTATACAAAACGGCTAGTCCCCAAATAGGTGCTAGCACAACGATTACAACAGAAAAGGTGAGGGTGTCCCTTCTAGGAAGATCCACCCTCCTCACTACAACAACACTCAAACACTCATAACATTAACATAATCTCTAATAATCATCTTGATGGCAGCTTGAGAGAGCAAATAAGATTAGAAAGAGTTGATGTCTCAACGGTAATGTGATGAGAGGAGAGAGTGACTGTGTGAAGATAACACACAGATGAAAATAAGGCGATACAAACAAAGTGAGTAAAACCTACACCATATAACAAAACATAAGTGGCTTATAGCCGTTGGGCAACGTCCAAAGGGCTTCAACTAGGCTTGAGCCCAATAAACTTCAACTTCAGCAATGTTGCACCTTTGGTCCTTCTCATCCAATTTACCCTTTACTCAGACTCCTTGTAGCAAACTGAAAGTTTCAACAAATACACAATAAGCTCTTATGGTTAAACATGGGTTTCAGATTAGGTATCAAATTTAACAAGATCTGACTATGTTTTAATCTTTCACATTTCACAAACGCTGTCTTGATACACCCTTCATCACTTTACCTTGACATGTATTTGGTATACTTTCTGCCATTTTTTTTTGTTTTTTTTTGTTGTTGTTTGTTTTGGAGATAGTTGCAGGTCCTTTTAAGGAAGAAGAAAGGAAAATATATGAGATGTTGGCTTTGTGTAGATAAGATAGTTATAAGCGGCTGACAAAATCAGATAGTGATAAATGACATAATGATACATTAATGGGCTTATGAGAGCACAACGACCCAACTATTTCCTTTGACCCACATAATAGTCACTATTATTAGGACAACCAATTATGGTTTTATTTGTAAAAATTAAAATGTATGTTATTTTAGAGGTTTTTAGGAAAAAAAATATTCACACAAATAACTAATTTAATTATTTAATGTTGAGATAAATTTATGATTAGATAAGCCTTTTATTTATTGTATTGTTATAGTTTAATATATTTTGTATATATTTAAAAATGAATAATCAAAGCCATTCAGACAATATAAAAAAACAAACAACGATATTACATTCAGATTCAGACTTTATAACCGCCTCTTATTAGTAAGATGCGGTAGTCAGATTCAGACCAAACATCTTAATGAAACAAACACCACCTAACACTTTACTTTGGTTTCATCATATCCGAAGAAAAATCCTATCCGAAGTCCGAAGGATTCTCTTACCCGGAACATAGCAAGAGATTAGCTAAACACACAAGTTAAAAGAGGAACACATCGGGTCGAATGGGTCAAAAGGGTTTAAACTCACGTTAAAAGAGGAACACAAGTTAAAATGACCCCTCATTTAATAAATGACACATCTGTGAACATAGAAAACATACAAATATTCCAGACGTGTGTTTGTTCATCACTCTATGGTATATAAATAAGAAAAATTTCACTTCTTTAACCTATGTGGGATATGAAGTTGGAATGGGTTTTGATTAGATAATGTACATCCTTACATTTTGGCTCATGTATTTTTATATACGGATTACCATCTATTTATTGGTCGTTATATACTTATAAGCTACTTTGATAATAGCATTTTTTATTACGGCTATTAAGTCGTGACACTATTCGATTCGGAATTCCCGTATATGTGTTTACTCTCCACTTTTCATTCTTTTTTGTTGATTGTGGTGAAAGTTGGCTATAGTTCATCTTGTTCGTGTTTCTTGAATAACGTGACCAGTTTAACGAGAGTATGAGGCACACACACACGCACTGTAACAATAGATCAAATCATATTGTTACCATTAACATTTTGGTTTGTGTTTTTGTGTTTTTCTCTGGTTGCAGGTAAAAATTAAAGAATTTGTGTTATTTTTTCAAGGAATGATTGCCGAAGAAGTTTGATTCTTAATAATTGACCTCTTCAACAATCATGTTCTAAAAACATGATACCATTTTCAGAAAGCCTGATCTTTTTGGACTATAGCATATAACCAAGGAAGATTTCACTTGTCTCACCTATGTGGGATTTAAACATGATATTGCACATGCCGACTTTACATGGTGTTTCTTCAGCCAAGTGAACTCTGATCATGATTGCATCTTTAATATATGTAGCCTTAATCATAATACCGTTGACCACTTTAATTTGTCCTCCACCAATGAGCAGATGAACAACTATTGACACCAAGAAAATGCTTGAATTAAAGACTATTTCACTTAAAAACCTATAAGCTGGGCATACATAAAAATGTCATAAACGTTCACTAATAGAATTTCCGTTCAATTATTTGCATCACCCTTATGTAGACTTGGTAACTACATATATAAACAAACTTTACGATGTAATGCAAACGAGAATGTAGATGGTAAAATGACAAACCGGGTAATCCTTTTCAGAGCATTGAAACAAAGAGAAGTATCTTCCGCCAACATGGTCGTTTCACCTGCAACACCAAACACATTTTCACATCAAAACGTTCATAAAGACATAAAACCGTATACCTTAAACAAAAAACAACAAAACCATAAAGAAAAAACATCAAACCTTACAAGAAAACACAAAACATATATCCGCACCTGATTAGCGGCCCTTTGTTATCAACTTGTTATTATATGGGCTAAATAATGAAGGGAGAGTAATTTCGTATCTGGGAGCTAGCATGTTGGTAAGTGAATTATTAGTCATCTGAAAGACCTTGGTTCAATTCTCAGCGGGTTAGCATTCCGTTTATATATATAACTGAAGTATTACACTTTGTTCTTGAGATTTGTTTGGACGAGAAAAAACAAAAGAAATGAATGAAAATGGAAATATTTTATGTTTTGTTTGTTAAATAGAAGATTGAGTTTTAAATACTGGCTAGAAATGTATGTTTAATCTTTGATCGTGATATTAAGTTATCACATGTATTATTTTGCACAAGCCCGTGAGCCTACCCATAACGATATTGTTAAATAACAGCGGCTCCATAGAGAGGAGCACGAACAAAAAGGAAAACACATCCAAGAAAAGTGACCAAATCACAAAGACAAAATAGAATCAACTCTTCTTTTCTTATTACTGGTTGACACTTAAAAAGTGGTACACCAAACATTTTATCTATGGTTCAATTCCCAGGCAGATTATTTTCATGTCTCTTTTTTATCTTAATAAATCATGTTTTGTTGTCTTTTTTTATTTATTATTTTCGAAACACTCGATTTTCCTACCAATGTAATGCTCAATCAATTACAAGATACTTACGAAAGTGTCACCAGAATGATCCAAAATGGATTGAATAGACTATGGAGGAGTCGCGATATATTCACTCCTACGTTACATCAAGCAAAGATCATTGCTTAAGAAGACAATGTAACTTACACTTATGTATGTTTGTCATAGTGCCATTTCCCATCAAATATTAATCGGAATAACTTGTTGTCTTAGCCAAAGAGGTAAAACCATTCAGGCTTTTGAACCGTTTTTTATTTGCAAAATAGTAAAGAATTGCCAATATGATTTGAATTTAACCGTTGTAATTTTGTCTCGGTAAACCCATATGATCAGCATATCTAAATCCAGTAGGGTTGTCACCTAATAACAATATTAAAGAATGGCACCTTATTATCAAAGTGACTTCAAAGTACAAACACTATATAATTAAGTATTTAACGAACATATAAATGTTATACAAAAATGCAAGAGTTGAATAATGCATAGGTATGTTACCTTCACGAGTACTACTAAATAAACTCACCATACCTCACACACGCCGATGCCTATTCACTTATATGTTTTGCAAAGGGATCTTAATCACTCACATAGAGATTGCCTATTTCTATGATATGGAAATCATATTGAACATACATAATGCTTAATCTAAACTACTTGCAGCGTTGAATCTCTAACTAACTCCATGGCGTGAAATTCATGAAGCACTAAACGAGTTGCATTATCGTTACTTTTTCAAACTAAATATGAGAGCAAATTCATTTGAAACCGTTGTAAAAATTATACCTCCCAAGGGTCTTTTGAATCCAATTCCGTCATTGCATTGTCACTTAACAGTTGTATTCAAACGTTGCCGATATATCTAAACATAATTGAAATCTCTCAAGAAACCGGAGATGCAATGCTTTGTGAATAGTTGCTCCAGGGATCCCGGGATGAGTTAGCTCTTAGTCACCTTTTGCTTAAGGTCCCCTTGATTAGTTACCTGACATAAAATGTGGTTGAACCAGATGAATGGTAAGACACATATACGAAACATACTACGGTAACAAAAAAGGTTCATGGCTAACCAACAACTTTATTAATTCAGGATCCATCAACCGTAAGCATGTAGTATCAACTAAATATGTCGTTATACTAGCATTATAGCAAATAACAAGTCATGGGCTCCTAACAGTATTTTGAATATGTCGTTATACTATCGGTTGAACTGCCTATGCTATGTGTTTAGGCGAGTAAGACCTTGTTATACTCAAAGTTGAATATGATGATAGGGAAATAGATCGATCAAAACATCTAATGATAGATAACTAAAATAAATTCTTACTTGAAGTTCCAATGCTTCCTCAACCCGATCCACAATCATTTCCATGGTAGGGCGTTCCTTTGAATTGAAACTTATGCACTGAAATGCAACTTCTCTGTACGCATTAAAAGAACGATTATCAATTTCATCTCTTATTAAGGGATCAATTATCAAGTCTGGTTTGTAATCATAGTAGCGTCGGACAATATTGACGAGTGGTTTCGGTTTACCACCTTCGAACCTTCTTCGATTGTAAGCTAACATTCCACTCAACAACTCAAACATTACCACTCCAAAGGAATACACATCTGACTCTTTCCTGAGGACGCCACTTTCATGGTAAACTGGATCCATGTAAAAGTTGGTACCGGCAGCGTTTGTGTAGACTTGGGTATGTTGCTGATTTACGGGGCCAGATTTTGACAATCCAAAATCACAAACTTTTGCTACCAAATTGTGATCCAATAAGATGTTTGCGCTCTTGACGTCTCTGTGGATTACTCTGTGGTCCTCTCCAAGACCTGAGTGAAGATAGTCGAGTCCTCTTGCTACACCTAAGCAAATCTTGAGGCGATTTTCCCAAGTCAGAAAACATCTCTTATTCTTGTCAGTGAGATGACAGTCTAGGCTACCATTACTCGCATACTCGTATACTATGTTGGTTTATATAGTTCATAACAATTATTTAAAACCCTAATATGGATCAAAGAACGCATAGCGGAAGCGATTAACAAGATCATTAATTTAACACAATTATATTAATCAAGATTAGGGTTACATACCTTTATCCTAGCAAGATCCACAAGACGACGGAACGAACGACAACTAGGGTTTATCACGAACACCACCAAGAATATAATCTAAAGGAAGATTATATCACGTTCTTGTACACACGTAATACGACGAGTTAATCGTGAGTCTAGCACGAACAAACCGAGCTTCAACGCTTATGGAATATCTACCCAACAATCCTAGAGAGGGGCTAGGACTAGATAAAATAAACTTGATCGAAAACCAAACGAAACCCTAAGTTGGGTGTGTATGGCCGGCGATCAAAGGAGAAGAAAAGAAAGAGGGATTGAAAAATTATGAGGCTTGGGGTTTGTTTATATAGCCTTGACAATCCTTGGGCTCCAAGTTATAAACAAATAAGGAAACCAAAGTTTCCCTTTACCCCCTCTACAAGCCGGCGGTTAACACCCTCCATAAGGGGTGTTTGTGTAATTTTTCCTTCTTCTTTTAGCTTCTATTTAATTCCATAACGGTCGTTATAACTTAACTTTTATTTATCAACGATCGTTAGTTAAGCTTTGGTTTGATTTAATAAATATATATATAATACATTTAATAAATAAATTAACCCTTTACGTTATGTGTGCAATCCCGTGATCCCGAGTTCGATCCTATCACACGACTATTTAATTTTATGTCCATAAACTTTCAGCTCCCACTTGGACAAAATTTAAATATCGTGATCACATTGATTAGCGTCTAGTTAGACTAACAATGTCACTAGTACAACTCGGGAAAGGTCTCCTGGACAAGAACCTTTTAATGATTATATCATTGTTATTATCCTTTCATTTCAAATACAACGTTAATAAGGATATGGATCTCAGTCATTCCTTTCATTAACAATTCTGTTTCTCGTTTATGGATATAGCAAGATCACCAAAACAAATTTGGGTGCGGCCGCACAAATATCTTACTACTCCCCCCGAGGGGCCCAGCTGTATTATACTTCAAAATAAATTTTGAAGGAAATGAATCCCATTTTGACTACAAGCAAAACTTATGAACTTTGCAACATTTCCGGAAATAATCCTTATAGCTACCAGTTACGTTTAGCGTTAGATTATTCCACAGAAATGCACTAGATCCACGACAGTTTCCTGGTATCTCAGGTCTAAGGATAACTATTTATGATTTACTTGATGACAAAGATCCATATAGTAAAATCATATAGTTGGGATAAGTCCAATATTTGATCCATCAAATATCATCCAAAATTGACCAATATACTTTCAAGTATACTGTGTCACTATTTTGAATTGTCTTAGTTTAATAATACTCCCATATTATTAATCGACAACGGACATTTAGAAACATCATAATGCTCATGGATTTAAAACATGTAAAATAGGATACAAAATCAAATAACAGAAAAATAAACGAATCCAATCTTTATTTCATCAATTCAATAATGTCTTACATCCTTTATCCAAATATTAAAAAAAATAGATCAATGCATAAAACTGGTACATGCATCATGCCTCTAGTAATGACATTCATACTTGTTTGGCAAAGCATAAAATAACCAATCTTGACCTATTGGAATTTCGAGAATACTTTCTTCAAGAATTTAATTCATTGAAACTCTTGTATATGTGCATTCAAATAATTTGATATTGCCACATAGTATCAAAATTGTGAAACATCCTTGATCACCAATTTCCTAAACTTCCAAAACACATTTGAAGTTCAAAGTATTCTAATTCTTTAATGTATAATGCAACTTTAATCAACATGTCATCTCCAAAGATCCCATGACTAATATTGAGTGTTACCTCAATCATATCTTTTCAAGTTTTACAACTTGTCATAAAAGATATAAATACGTTACCTTTAATATCTATTATGTAATGTTTGATTCCAGCCAAAACCTTCAAGTTTGTTGGCTATGATAATTTGCACAACGATTGACAAATTATTCATTTATAGAATATGGAAGCCGATCCAAGATTTAGGATGTTATTCTATTTCCAAACATATTCCTTCAGAATATTCATTACACAAGTTATTCAATAACTTCTTAAATAGATTAATATATTCAAATCATCATGTATTTTAAGCATGATATAAATACAACACGACACACATGAAAATTTTTCAAACCAGATTTAGATTCCTTCATGTCCTATACTACATGGCATATTACGTTGTATTTCCACCGCATAAATAAAAAAAATTATTTGTTCCAAGGTTATGTATATCTTATTTTCTAAATATCCAAAGCAATGTTTCATCTCAAATCTAAACCAAATCAACATTTAATTTGAATGAAATCTTACTTTCTTACATGTCTATTTGACACATGTAATTTTAAGAAAATAACCATAATACTCCCACTAGCTTTTAGGAATACTCAGAAACCATCTTATTCAAATTTAAATCCAATCTTGGATTTCAAATTAAACATAAGAATAATCTCCTAGATGCATGCTTTTATCCATTCACAGATAATTGCATTTTGTACTTTTCCAAAGATTTATTTTGAAGTAATAAACTCATTTCGATTACTTAAGTCCTTTCTCAAGTAGTCATTCAAGAAATAGTTCATACATATCCAAATTTGTCAATTTAAAATATGACCATCAAAATCTCTATATGTTTAATGTATTTAGGAAAGAATACTCAATCACAATTAATTACTTAAGTGTGACTAATAATCTATTCATAATTCATACATTAAATATGTGTACTATTTTGTCCATATAATTTCGACACAAAGATTAAACCACCACAATTGGCGTTTTTCTTCCTTTGACGAAACTCATCTCCAATTTCTAGTCAAACTATTTAAGATGAACCAAAACCGGAATTTGATTATCTTGTAGGACAACATCTATAACAATCATAGTATGAGTAGTTTACCCAAACAATATTTGGTAATAAATCATAACAATTATTTGTAACTCATAATTCTCAGCATATAAATCGCATATCCGAGATATCCTTACAGACCTATGACATAAATTCCTTTATCTTAAGGTTTAGCATTTACACGCCTACCTCATGATAATTACTAGTGTTTTTTAGAAGATCATGTATCTTGTAATTTTATCTTTCAAGATCAAAACTCCCACTTGCTATTAGTAACTTAAAATTACTCTTTAAATACATAGCAAATAGATCAACACTCCGACGTTATCTATATGGGACATTACAAAACACAATGACAGTTTCATACTCTTTATTTTCTAAACAATCCACTTCATAAGTAGTTTAGCAAAATCCGAACTTCATTTAAGATATAACGTGATTCATCACATTCCATAATGGTATCTTATTAATCTTCTTAGCTCAAGTCATACTCAACTTTCTAACCTTGATTTCTTTTGGAATAAAGGAAGATATAGTTATCTTGAACCAATCATCACCATCAAATTTAGAATTTTGATTCTCCTAATGAACATACCATCATAATGTTGTATTTCATTTAGGGAAATATTGTAAGTAAATCTTAACAATATTTAAGATAAATATATATCTTTAGGCTTACCTATATACCAACTAAATCATCTTAATGGTAATATAGATTTCCTAACCATTTTGCATGCTTTATAACTCAAGTACTTTTAATACAAAGTCACTTCATAAAAGTTATAAGTCCATTACACGTTTCATTTTTATGTCTTTAGTGAAATAGAGATAATACATTAACGTCTTACTTTATATTATACGCCTTCCAAGACTTTATGTTTGTGACTTTATTCAATAAATCATAAACATGTATAACTAAAGTAAATCATGAACACCACTAGGTTTCATTCATCTTTTCAAGTTAATTCACTCATATACTATTATATGAACACCACTAGGTTTCATTAGTAGTATAAGATTACTCTATGTATCTTATGTCATTCCAGGAATTAGTCCATTTTAAGAAAATTCAAAACATTCCACGCCCGATCTTACGACATGTGGATATTTTACCCTTTAGTTTACAATTTAGTCCAAGCTCTTACATGACTAAATCAAAACAATAAGTGTTTCTTAAAGTGAATGATATATATACTTTTAAGTAGTCTTTTAATCATATTGACACATGATCTACATATTAATTAGATTGTTAGTCTCTTATCTTAAAGACAAGAGAATCATATCTTTATGAGTTGTTTCTTGCATACAATGTTCATTTCTCCCACTTGTGCATGGAACAACCTCATATATAAGATAAACATCACGTCTAACGTTCGTCTATACAAAATATGATTGTGCCACATATATTAGCTTTTACAAGTAGATGTAGAACCACTTAATCAACAAGAATCAGTACATAACTATCTTTGAAGATATTAGTGTCAACAATTCGAAAGTAATTATCTTAGGACATACTAAAGATAACATGGGTTATTACCAAAAAAACAAAGCTTGTAACTCCCACTGACTTAGAGAATGTTTTAATAGACTCAAAATCAGTAATACAACATAATTCTCCCACTGAACTTGACAACATTGAAAATGTTTCATAATCGGTGAAAATAATTAGTGTTGTGTTTACTTTCTTACACTTTTGAAAAACACATTCGCAACAATTACTTATAGTGTTTAAGAGTGTACTCTACTTCGTAAATGATGACTTATCCATCAAATGCTTTTAACTTGAAAGACTTGACATGCAATTTCTTCCTTAATAGGTCTACCAACCCCACAATGGTATGTAGTGCCTATAAATGGTCAAAACACAACTACTAGACAAATATGCTAGTTTGCCTTATAACCAATTAGCGGTAACTTTTAATAACTCAAAATATGCACTTTTCTTAACTAGTAAAGTTTGCTATGAGTTACGGATTTGAATTTGACATTTCTAAAATCCTTATTACTCTTTCTTTACTCATGAAAAAGAGTTTTAGGTTTATCTTTCATTTGTAAATTGACTCTATCCTCAACCATACGGTTTGTAGATCAATAAATGAATAAACCACGTTTACGGTGTAACGTTGCATTAATACATTTGCAAAAGAATTTACAAAATTCAATTTTAGTATTTTCGATAATACCATTCAAGAAAATAAAATTACCCCGGTAATAATAACCATAGTATTTTCCTTGAAAACTAGAATCCAAATTGACATAATTTCATCACATCAGTTGATCTGCTAGCAATGAAAGTATTCAAGATGGTAACTTGTCGAACAATAATTGACAAACAAATTTGCAATTTCTAGACATTTAAGGGATTTACATTGCCAAAAGTCATTTTGCATTGTAAACATGTTTCATCCCTTCTTTATGCCTTAAGTTTCCAGATCTCACTGAGTAACTCAATTAAGTCGACTAATCTAAAGAATGTAAAACCTTCATGTGCAATCTTATTCAGTCATGAAGTTTTCTCTCCATTACAACATCGTCCGATATCTTATATGACGACAATTGTAACTTCAAGTGTTCGTCAATTAGAGGGCATATGACTTAAATTTTAGGGTATAGATTTTGGTGTCAAAATCATGTATGGAGAAGCATGCATACATCTCCATAACATAAGTTTAATAAAACGTTTAGTAAACTATTGTTGAGACTAAAAGTTAATCATATACTTGCAAGTTGAGGTATTGGTTAAACCAATTAAAGATTTTACACACAACTAAATTCACACCGTACTTTTTCTAGAACTTAGTTATAGCACAAAGCAATAACCTTATTCATTGTGTTTCGGATGTGAATTAATGTAGTTAAATCAAGCATAAAGAATTATACCAATAACAACCGTAGGTAATTCCAATTTTGACGCACAGGCGAGCCGGGAATTTGGTCAGCGCTGAAGCATAACACCTCCTTCCTTAACCGGGTACATGACCAGCGGTGCGTTATACCCACTTTATAGTTTGTCAAAATTGAGTAGGCCGTTAAGTTGCTATTGCAATTCTAATCAACGCAAATCGTATGTAATTTAGATCTCAAAACAATTCATTTATTTTGATATGATTTAGTCCATATTAATTTTCTTGTAAAAAATTACCCTTGTTTACAACATACAATCAATATAAAACGTATGAAAACAAGTAGGTACAAAAAAAAACTAAATCATAAACACATAATAACAATTTATATGTGCAATAAATAAAACAAATAGCCACATGCATACGATTTATTCAATAAATAATAACAAATCTAGGTTTTTATATTCATATAAAAGTCTTCCCTAATTTTAGATTTATTGAATCAAATAAAGCATGTAGCAAAAAAACGTAACAATTACCACATAAAACCTATGATCCATGAAAAACATGCATGTTCATCACGGATCTCCCACATATCTTAACAATTAAATCTCTATGGATCGAAACATGAATTTACACAACATAACAATTAATCATGCAATTCATCAGAATTCCACCCAAATCACTTAATTTAATTAAATCACTACGGATCGTAACCACGCATGACATAACAATTAATTCATGCATACATCTAAAGTTAATTACCATGTAATTTTAGGGTTTACAAAAAAAAATTATTTTTTTTATATAAAAAAATTCGGCATAGCCGATTTTAAAAAATAATAAAAAAACAAAACCCTAATTTTTATAAAACCTAAAAAACAACATGTAATTTTTAACACAAATCAATATTAGTTAAAAAAACTTTAGATCTTGATAATTATAATCATGTTAAAACGGCTCTCGATGCCACTGTTGGTTTATATAGTTCATAACAATTATTTAAAACCCTAATATGGATCAAAGAACGCTAGCGGAAGCGATTAACAAGATTATTAATTTAACACAATTATATTAATCAAGATTAGGGTTACATACCTTTATCCTAGCAAGATCCACAAGACGACGGAACGAACGACAACTAGGGTTTATCACGAACACCACCAAGAATATAATCTAAAGGAAGATTATATCACGTTCTTGTACACACGTAATACGACGAGTTAACCGTGAGTCTAGCACGAACAAACCGAGCTTCAACGCTTATGGAATATCTACCCAACAACCCTAGAGAGGGGCTAGGACTAGATAAAATAGACTTGATCGAAAACCAAACGAAACCCTAAGTTGGGTGTGTATGGCCGGCGATCAAAGGAGAAGAAAAGAAAGAGGGATTGAAAAATTATGAGGCTTGGGGTTTGTTTATATAGCCTTGACAATCCTTGGGCTCCAAGTTATAAACAAATAAGGAAACCAAAGTTTCCCTTTGATCCCCTCTACAAGCCGGCGGTTAACACCCTCCATAAGGGTGTTTGTGTAATTTTTCCTTCTTCTTTTAACTTCTATTTAATTCCATAACGGTCGTTATAACTTAACTTTTATTTATCAACGATCGTTAGTTAAGCTTTGGTTTGATTTAATAAATATATATATAATATATTTAATAAATAAATTAACCTTTACGTTATGTGTGCAATCCGTGATCCCGAGTTCGATCCTATCACACGACTATTTAATTTTATGTCCATAAACTTTCATACTATAATCTTCTCATTGTCTTCAGCACAGTAACCAATGAAAGGGATGATGTTTTCATGACTGAAATTGAATATCATATTAAGCTCGTTGCAGAACTCATTATCTCCTTGGTAACTTTTGGGATGCACGCATTTGATTGCAACTGTGCGGTTTAGCCAGCATTTAGAGGGCTGGCCTTTGTAAACCACACCGAATCCACCTTCTCCGATCCGGGTTTCTTGACCTTTTACTCCGATAGCTTGGTTAATGTCCTTCAATGGAATTCGGAAATCTTCTAGTGATTGATTTCTTCTTGTAATGGTAAAAGCAACTCCATGGTTCTGTAGATATATATATATTTATGTATAATATTTTCTCAAGACATATAACAGATGCAAGAATTGAAATAACTTACATGATTTCTGGTTATGTCTCATTTTCTACCCGTCACATGATTGGTAAGTAAAAGAGTTAAGAAATAAGCATTTCGAAACTAACAACACCATTTTAACCGAAAGAATTTCCACTTCGGCTCCATAGCATAATCAACACATCATACTTTTCTTTGTGGCTTATAAAAAGAGCTTAATATATATTTCTTAGAAAAAGATAGACTTACCTGAATATACAATGCTTCCTCCAATCTCTTGATGATCTTATTCATCGACGGGCGACCCTTTATGTTGAAACTTATGCATTTATATGCAATTTCTTTGAACACATGTAAGGAACGAGCATCAATTTGATCTTTTATCCCACAATCAATCAACTCCTCTAGTCCGTCATTGCAGTAGCGTCGGACCAAATTTATCATTCTTGTTGGCTCATCATCGTATGCAGTAGGTTTGTCTGCCGGAAGACCAGTCAGCATTTCGAACAGCACAACACCAAATGAGTACACATCGGACTCTGCCTTGGGTATGCCAGTTTCTTTGTAAAGAGGATCCATGTAAGATCTGTCAACGGTCGGCTCTCCATATACTTGGGTATCTCGGAGATTTCTAGGTACTAAATATGACGAACCAAAACCACAAACTTTAGCTTCTAGATTGTCATATAATAATATATTATGGCTTCTAAAGTCTCCATGTACTACTCTATCATCTTCCCCCAGACCCGAATGAAGGTACTTTAATCCTTTTGCTGCGCCTATGCAAATCGTAAGGCGCTGTATCCATGTTAAGAAACGACTTTCGTCATCGCCTGTGAGATAATCGTAAAGGTTTCCATTAACTGCATACTCCGAAACTATAATCTTGTGATCAAGTTCCACCGAGTAACCGATGAACGGGGTGATGTTTTCATGGTGGAAGTTGTGTATCAGCATAAGCTCATTCTGGAACTCCTCATCTTTATTAGAATCCTCACTATATTCTTTGAAGAAAGCTGTGCGACGTCGCCAGCTATCAGTGAGTTGACCTTTGTAATTATGTCCATCTCTTATATGATTTTCTTCTCTAAAGTTTCCAGTGGCCTTATTAATCTCCTCTAGTGGTATTAGAAACTTCTCTATAGATTGGAGACTTTGTTTGGAAATCTTAAAAGCAAGCCCATGGTTCTGTGAATATAAAGACAATGGAGATTGATTAAAGGTGCATTTAAACCTGGCCCTTTCAGCAAAGGAAGGCGGCAAGTAACAGCCGTCTGTTTTGATAGATTAAACTGTAATGTTTGTTAAACAAATTATGCACATAACCAGTATAATTAAGAGTTAAATGTCAAGTGTAGAACATTATGAAGTACACTAGATCAGAGGACAACATTATGTTTTGGGTTATGTAAGTCCAACTTAATCAGAGCAAAGTGATAATTATCACCGACGATAAACTGGCCATCATCGTTCCCAGTTCCCCACAAATGTGATCAAGTGCCATGTCAAACTAAGGAAAACAAACCAAACCAGGAGTAATTCATACTAAACTAACCACATCGCTGAATATCCCTTCCGATAAGGAAGTTAATCGAACCAAAAGTGGACATTATTTCCATGGACTTTGGAAATAGAAAAATGTAGTAATATCAATTTAGAGAAACGTTCTACAAGGAATATGTACAAAAAAAGTATAAAAGAATACATCCTAGCCATTGATTGTATTTCAATCCAATGGTAGATAACTCACCTTCCAATCATATATTAACCCTTCAAAATACCGCTGCCCTTCATTTCTTATCATGTTTTCTCTCTACAAAAAAACACACAATCTCACTATCTACAAAACACCACCGGAAATAACAACCATTTCCGGAAAATTAAAAAACACCGCCGAAACTTCACATCATTTACCGGAGTTATAAGATAAATAGTTACGCCGATTGTTAGATTGCATAAGAAAACTCAATATGCAGCTTATAAGAAAAATCCTTTTGGTTTTGGTAAACGTAGTATGTAATATTAACTTTTTAAAATCATTTTTAAATCTAATGGGGCTTGCTTAGTAAACTTAAAATGGTTTCTTTTGAGTTGGGATATTTGTAGATTGAATTATAAAGTTGGGATGCAACTTCTCTTTTCCCCGTCTTTGAGATTCAGAAATGTGAGTAATACTAAATTATTAATATAATTTTGGGGCTTTTGACATGTTAGTGGCTTTTACATCTCCAAATACTATTGCAGATCATAATAATCTTTTTATTGATTATTTGTTTTTGATATTAATTGGTATTTAATTGGTCCTTTTATATAGCAAAATTACATTGAGAAAAAACATCGATTTGAACCTGCAATGAATAATAGATTTAATCATTGTTTACGAAGATTGATTGTGTGATTTTCGAAGATGGATTTGCGATTGTTGGTATTTAATTATGATTTTCGAAGATGGATTTGCGATTGTTGGTATTTAATTATGAAAGGTTGTTAGATTTCCGACTTAAGGTTGTTTGGCTTCGGTGGGGTGTGATGGCGGAGTGGTTTCCTTTTTGTCTCGGTGTTAAGTTACTTAATTTGTAATTGTAGAGGTGACATTTAACGAGATAAAAGTGAATGATCTTTGGAGGTTGATGACTCAACATTGTCCTGGTCCATGACAATCTACCACAGGTAATGATTTTTTTTGACTCGGTTAACTAGATGCAGAAGGTGATAGTTGACGAGATGAAAGTGAATGGTCATAAGGTTTGGATGTTGATGACTTAACGAAACAAACAGTGATTGTGCGTGAACTGATTGATGAGGTGGAAGGCCGGGTTGTGGAGGAGATGGATATGAAGGTGAAGAGTTTTTCTGATGCGCTCACGCTTTGAAAGATGAAGTTAATGGGTTGTTTCGAACTTTTCTTTAGACTTGTAACGAGCGTTTAGATGTAATTTTGTATAAAATCACATGTAATTTGAGCAAAATTACATGTAATTATTTATAAAATCACATGTGATTTAAAGCAAAATTACATGTAATTTTGTATAAAATCACATGTAATTTGAGCAAAATTACATGTAATTATTTATAAAATCACATGTGATTTGAGCAAAATTACACGTAATTCACACAAAATTACATGTAATTTTCATTCAACACTAACTAACCACTTTATTACAAAAATCACATGTAATTCACACATAATTACATGTGATTTGCATTTAACACTAATAAACTATTTTATTACAAAAATTACATGTTATTCACACATAATTACATGTAATTCACACAAAAGTTAACAATTTACAGTGTTAAAAATTCTCGCCAAAAAAATTACACGTAATTTTCGAAAATTACATGTAATTTTTCGAGAATCACATGTAATTTTTTATGCGTAAATTTTTTAAAAAAAAAGTTTGCCGAAAGTGTATAGAAGTGCCTATTTACAGAAAGATAACTAAATTCCCGTCGCGATGGTATAATTAGTTTTTCGTAACGATTAACTGTTTGAGAGATATTAAATTTTTAAGAAATAGGATGAAAATGGGTTTTTAAATTAAATTTAAAAAGATTAATATAGATCATTAGATGGAACTTGAATTGATAGTTGAGATTGCTTCCTTCCTTCTTTTTTTGATGCATATTCTATAAGGATCTCACCTCTATCAATTTATGTAATACTTATATGCTCTAGATAATATTACATCAAAAAATCTTGTATCATTGATTCAACTAAGCATAATTTACACGCTCTAATTACTACTTCGAATAATAATTAAATGAAAAGACTTACATGAATATTCAATGCTTCCTCAATCTTCTTGGCGATCTTATCCGTCTTAGGGCGTTCCTTTATGTTGAAACTAATACATTTATATGCAATTTCTGTGAATACACGGAGAGAATGACGATCGATCTGATCTCTAATGGTATGATCGATTAACATTTCAGCTTCATCATAGTCGCAGCAGCGTCGGATCATACTTATCCATTTGTGTGGGGCGGATTGCTTCCCGGTCAACATTATAAACATTATCATGCCAAATGCGTAAACATCTGCGTCTGTGGTGAGGATGTTAGTTTCGGTGTAAATTGGATCCATGTACCAGTCACATGAAGGAGGTTCACAGATTAGGGGATGCGTCTGATTTACAGGGACTAATACTGAGTTGCTAAAACCACAGATTTTGGCTTCCAGATTGTCATCTAACAATATACTACTGCAGCCAAGGTATCCGTGTATTACCCTACCGAACTCCCCAATACCCGAGTGAAGATAACTGAGTCCTTTAGCGACGCCTAAGCAAATACTGAGGCGCTGTGCCCATGTTAATTGACGCCTCATATGTGTTTCATCTATAATTCTATAGAGACTTCCATTGGTAGCAAATTCATAAACCATAATAATCATCTCATCACCTTCGTCACAGTAACCAATGAAAGGGGTGATGTTTTCATGGTGAAAATTGGAAACTATGTCAAGCTTGCAAGACATGTCCGCTCCTTTATCGTAGTGTTTGAAGATAGCTTTGCGGTTTTGCCAACGTTTAGAGAGTCTACCTATATAGACAGGAACAAAATAAGATTCGTCTGGTGTAAAGTTTTGTGTAGCTCGAATAATTTCCTTAAGAGGAATTCGAAACTGTTCAAGGTGCTTATTACCTGAAGAAGACATTGTTTTTGAGATTGGTGAGTATGTATGGTTTATGTGATTATAAATTCTAAACAAAATTGATCGATTTTGCTAATGAAGTTGGCTTAGAAAAAACAAAATCTTAGAAAGACTCAAAACCTTTTCAAAATACAATATTTTATACGCTGTTAGGAGCACCCGTGTTTTTTTATATATTGAGATTCTTCTGGGTAGTTGAAATTTCTTGTTCATATGGTTAGAGCACAAAATACAATGGTGTGAGCCATAAAAAATTGTTATGACATCAAAAACGTTATAAATCATTCATCACCATAGATGTTATGACATCAAAATGATTTATGGGGTAACAGTGAGCCATTAAAAAATTGGTGTGGTAACCTTTTTTTTTTGTTAAAAAAACTCAAATAAAGTATATAGTAATTAACTAAAAAATTGTTGTCATATAACTTATGACATAAAAATGTTTTATGGGGGTAACAGTGAGCTATAAAAAAATGATGTCGTAACCTTCTTTTTGTTAAAAAAAAACTTAAATAAAGTATATAGTAATTAAAAAAATTATTCTATAAAAAAACAACATTACACGAAATTTAAAAAAAGGTTCATAAAAAAAATTACACGAAATTAAAAACATTACAAATCATTCATCACCATAGATGTTGTTTAGATTTGCCACAAGGTGTTCTCGAAACTCATGGCGCACACCTCGGTCTCGTAGTTCTTTAGATCTCCGTTCATGAAGTTCACATCATTCAATCCAAGTTTAGACCGTGTTCAGTTCTGGATTAACGAATACATCCTTTAAATTTAGTGAATACTTTTCATCTACTAATATCATGTTATGCAATATTATGCAACAATACATAATTCTTCGCAACCAGTTTACTTCATAAGCACGTTTCGTTGTCGTATGATGCCCCGTTGCGATGGTTTGTATATTTACAAGTTACATTTTACGCTATCCAAAACATATTTGCAAATGAATGATAACAAGTAAATTAACCAGATTCATAAGCATAGTACATAATTTCACTTAACTTGATATATGCTCAATAATGTAGTAGTCCATAAGTACTAAGGATCAGGTTCGTGTTTGAATTGTTGTTACAATCGATAAATCTTTTTCGATATATGATAATTATGATAATTTATGTGTGTCTCTGTATGCGTATATAAGTGTGGAGGGAGTCTTTTGTGAGTTTCATATAGCGTTGTATGCTGATCATCATATATGAGATATTTACTCATCAATGGATAGGCATGTTTTGTACATATACCAAATCTCATTACAATAAGGCTAGTGATTTGCACACTCTTATAATTTATTGGTACACTCTTAAACATGCATTAAATGGTTGTACGGTTAAATACAAACTGCATTAACTGTGTTGTACATTGAGTGTCCCAATCAAATTTGAGAGTGTGCCAATCAATTCCCTTACAATAACCTCTCATCACAAAAGGTTACAGTAGTATATATACAAAACACTTTAATTGCAAGTTAAATAACCATATACATTAATACAATTACATAAATCACAAAACATGGTATCTGCGATTCAATAATACAATACTCTGTGAACATTCTACAAACGAAAAAGGAACTTCGATAACCATTGTGAAAAAACTGATGTTTGTAGTTTTCTATCACCGATCAAAGGTATCGCAATAGTTCTCGAGATTTTAAATAAACAATGCCTCAACCATAGCAGACGATCATCCGCTGACCTCATTATAAGTTCATATTCTGGTCATTGTGGGACAAACTTATGTAAGACAGTACACGTATTAGTAACTATGAATAATCACTAATTTGATTCTCTTGTTTTCTTTAAAAAGTGTAAAATAGGCATAATTACTTTCTTTCTTTTTCTTTTCAGGTTTAGTGTTAACTTTAATTTAATCTAGTTGTAGATTGCAGCATACAAATTTGTTTTATTTACTCATAAACATTACTATCTGCAAATGACTACTTGTTGCTAATCTTATCTGATTCATTAACATAAGTAGATTGCAGCACAAACATGTGATCTGCTCAATAATAGTATGAAAACATGCTTAGACAGAAAAAAAGAGCTTCAATTACCATTGTGGAAAACTTAACAACAGCTTTGCAGTTTTTGAACGCAGATCAGAGTTTCGCGAGATTATGAAAGAAATAAAGATTTGAACCATTTCTCGATTTGTGCGTGTCATCCTTGCGCAGGGGCCATGCTAATCTTCTCTGTATCGTTCCAATTCTATCAGATGTCCCCATAGGGACGTAATATAGCCGACCTTGACCACCTTTTAAACTAATACTTCTGGCCGATTTGGGACAAACTTATAAGACACTATTTAGATACTGATATATGATGATAATTGAGCGTATATGCCAATTTTCATTCCTTAATATCTACTAATCTTGATAATTGAGAGGAGATTGGTTGGTTGGGACATAATGGGAAGCCGGGTTGGTGATGGAGGCCCAAGTATTGAAGAATGGGCTGACTTGTTTCTAGAGGCCCGATATCGCGTGACAAAGGGGGGTTTAGTAAAATTGGCATAACTTTTGCATCCTAAGTCCGTTTTCAGCCCGTGACCTGTCAAAACGTGCGTAAAAAGGAGGCCGACGACGCTGTAACCACCCTTTAGCTAGTTGTGGACTTTTCAAGGCCCGAAAAGCCTTTTTACTATCAGTTTTTTGTATATATATGTTTTTTCACTTTCAGTTGGACTTTGTCATTGGGCTAGGGTCCAGCCCGTTGGATTTTTAGGGTTTTTTTTGTTTGCAGTCATTATTTAATGAATCTGCTGTAACAATAGCAAGACAGTTATCAGTTTAATAAAATTTAAACCATTGGCCGTTGTGTTGCCGTGTTTTACCCTAATTTTCAGTCATTCTTCAGAATCAACGATTATTAGAAGAATTGTTTATTGCATTCTTGTCGAATCAACAGATCCAATTACTTATCTTTGTTACTTTGGTTTTTAGTCTACATCAGTTGGTATCAAGAGCCAAAGTTCCTGATCAAGATGTCTCCAAGGATAACTAGGCCTATTCATGATGTGAATGAACATGAATTTGAGCATCGTATGATGCACAGATTGGAGGAGCGATGCGATCAAATGTTTGATCAATTGACCGACCAGATGAACACTTTGATGAGCAATAGGATGCCTCGTAATCGCCGTCATAAGGACGAAGATCTAGATCTGGAAGAAAATCCATTTGGTGATGGTTTGTCTGATGATGAACAATCAGTAGGGAGACGGATGAGAGGTCACGGTAGGAATAATGACAGGCGTTGGGAGACTGGAATGAGGGTTAATATTCCCGTGTTTAATGGGGACACTTTAAAACCTGATGAGTTTATTGATTGGCTTGTTGATGTTGAAGAAGTATTTGAATTCAAAGAAGTTCCAGAAAACAAAAGGGTTTCGTTGATCGCTACCAAGTTATGTGGTCGGGCATCTACGTGGTGGCAACAATTGAAACTGACGAGGAACAGAGTTGGGAAGTCAAAGATCACGAGTTGGCAGAAGATGAAGAAAGTCGTGAGGGATAATTTTATTCCTCATAACTACCAGCGAATGATGTACCAGCGGTTACAGAATCTAAAACAGGGGGCCAAGTCTGTTGAAGATTACACGACCGAATTTTACCAACTAATTGCAAGGAATGACGTTCAAGAGATAAAAGATCAGCTTTTCTCTCGATACATTGGTGGTTTAAGAGTCCAGATCATGGATTATGTTAACATGTTTGATCCGATGACACTTTCTGAAGCGTATCAACGTGCACTGACTTTTGAGAAGCAGAACCGACGAGCGGGGAGTTCTTCTCATGCAATAACAAGTGCTTCTCGTTCGGGTAATGCGGCATCCCGTTTTGCCCCAAGTCAGGCTAAAGAAGTTGGTGAGAATACTGGACCAGTTCCTAAAGCGGCCAACAGTGATGGGTTCAAGTGCTTTAATTGTGGTGAACCTGGTTACCGACAGTCGGAGTGTAAGAAGGCTGGGAAGAGGCAATTATTTATTGAACCTGAGGAAGATGATGATGTGGCTTGTGATGACTACGTGGGAGACGCAGTTTATGATGCAGAACCTGAGTATGAGGAGGAGTATGTGTCTGGAGATGTGGGGGTGAATTTGGTGGTAAGGAGCTCCTGCTTAACACCTAAAGCTGATGGTGATGATTGGCTCAAACACAACATCTTTCAGTCAACTTGTACCATTATGGGTAAGGTTTTCACTTTTGTATGTGAGTCAGGTAGTTGTGATAATTTGATAGCTGAAGGAGCAGTCTAGAAATTAGGGTTGAAAACTGAAGATCGTCCCAAACCTTATAAGTTATAGTGGCTTAAAAAGGGTGGGGAGATAACAGTTTCAAGCGTGTCCAAGTTCCATTTTCTGTAGGAACAACTTATAAGGATAATCTTTGGTGTGATGTGATACCTATGGATGCTTGTCACTTGTTGTTGGGTAGACCTTGGGAGTATGACCATTATGTAACTCACCATGAGAGAACTAATACTTATTGTTTCCTGTTTGGGGGTGTGAAGATTACTTTGATGCCAAATAAACCTAAGGAAGTAGTTAATAAAACCACTGGTACTTTACTAACTCTTTCGCAGTTCAAAGACGAGCTGTAGGTGGGAGGTGATGTTTTTGTATTAATAGGGAACGAGGTTCCTGAAGACGGTGAAATTCTTGAAGCCATGATCCCTTTACTTGAGGAATTCTCTGATGTTTTCCCTGATGAATTACCTGCTGGTTTGCCACCATTGCATGACATACAACGTCATATTAATCTAGAGCCTGGGTCACAGTTGCCTAACAGGCCACATTATAGGATGAGCCCGGGAGAACATGAGGAGTTGCGCAGGCAGGTTGAGGTGCTAGTTTCCAAGGGTCATGTTCGTGAGAGTATGAGCCCATGTGCTGTTCCTGACCTATTAACTCCAAAGAAGGATGGTACATGGCGTATGTGTTTTGATAGTCGAGCCATCAACAAGATTACTGTGAGGTACAGGTTTCCTATTCCCCGCCTTTATGATTTGCTTGACCAGATTAGTGGTGCTACCATTTTCACGAAGCTGGATTTGAAGAGTGGGTATTACCAGATTCGTCTTAGACCTGGTGATGAGTGGAAGACCGCTTTCAAGACCCGTGAAGGGTTGTATGAGTGGTTGGTCATGCCTTTTGGTTTATCAAATGCACCAAGCATATTTATGCGTGTGATGAATCAACTTCTCAGGCCTTTTATTGGCAAGTTTGTGGTTGTTTATTTTGATGACATTCTTATTTATAGTGCTTCTTATAATAAGCATGTCAATCATGTGAGGCAGGTCTTGACCTTGCTTCGGAAGGATAATTTTTATGCAGCCACGAAGAAGTGCGTGTTCATGACCCCTAATGTTTTGTTTTTAGGGTATGTTGTTTCTGGTGATGACATACAGGTGGATGAGTCTAAGGTAGCAGTTGTTCAGGAGTGGCCAACTCCAACTACCATTACTGAAGTTCGGAGTTTCAATGGTCTTGCTTCTTTCTATAGGCGGTTTATCCCTAATTTTAGTTCCATTATGGCCCCTTTGACAGATTGTATGAAGGGTAAGTCATTTGTGTGGACGGAGGAAGCAGAGATGGCTTTTCAGGTTGTCAAGGAAAAGCTTACTACAATGCCAATCCTGGTATTGCCCGACTTTTCTAAAGTTTTTTACCTTCATACTGATGCTTCTAAGGTTGCAATTGGTGGAGTTCTTAGTCAGGGTGGGCAGCTTGTTGCCTATTTTAGCGAGAAGTTGACAGGGCCGAAGTCGAGGTACTCTACTTATGACTTGGAGTTTTATGCAGTGGTCCAATCTGTGAAGCATTGGCGCCATTATTTGTTTCATAAGGAGTTTGTTTTGTTCACTGACCATGATTCCTTAAGGCATATTCGTACTCAAGATAAGGTTTCACATAAGCATGGGCGTTGGTTGGCTTTTCTTGAGAAATTTACTTTTGTGGTGAAACACAAAACGGGTGCTTTCAATCGTGTTGATGATGCCTTAAGCAGGAGAAGTGGTTTACTTGTAACCATGCAGGTTGATGTTCCAGGACTGGATGTCATTCGTGACATGGTGACTGTGGATCCATACTTTTCAGTTGTTTTGCAGGATTTGTAATCCGGAGAGAAAACAGATTTTGTTATGCATGATGGGTTCCTATTCAAAAGGAATCAACTTTGTATTCCTGATTTAAGTCTTCGCTTGCAAATTATTAAGGAGTTGCATGGTGAAGGACATGTTGGTCGTGATCGCACTTTACAGTTGGGTCAAGCTTCTTATTTTTGGCCTACTATGAGGAAGGAAGTGGATCGTTATGTCAAGAGGTGTCATATTTGTCAAGTTTTAAAGGGGGCAGCTACTAATGCAAGACTTTATATGTCTTTGCCAGTTCCTTTGCAGCCCTGGGTTGATATTAGCATGGATTTTGTGTTGGGGCTACCTCGTACTCAAAGGGGTACTGACTTAATATTTGTTGTTGTTGATCGTTTTTCTAAGATGGTTCATTTTATTCCTTGCAAGAAGACAACAGATGCAGTTAATGTAGCCCAACTTTTCTTTAGGGATGTGTACCGTTTACATGGTTTACCTTCCTCCATTGTTTCTGATCGGGACACCAGGTTTTTGAGTCATTTTTGGCGTAGTTTGTGGAAGATGGTGAATACTCAACTCAATTTTAGTAGTGCTTATCATCCTCAAACTGATGGGCAAACTGAAGTTGTTAACAGGTCCCTTGGTAACCTGTTAAGGTGTTTGGTGGGTGATGATGTGAAGGCATGGGATCAGAAGTTGTATCAAGCTGAGTTTGCTCATAATCATGTTGTTAATCAGAGCACTGGGTTTAGTCCTTTCCAGGTGGTTTATACTGCTCAACCACGTGGTCCTCTTGATCGTATGACTCCTCGGATTTTTAGGTCTGTTCCGAAGAAAGTGCAGGATTTTGTTGAGGGGTTGCATGATGTTCATAAATCTGTTCGTGACAACTTGGTTCACGCTAATTCGAAGTACAAGCAGGATGCAGATCAAAAGAGGAGACATGTTGACTTTGAAGTAGGAGACTTTGTGTGGGATGTTTTGACTAAGGATCGTTTTCCAGTTGGTGAATATAATAAGTTGTCTGCTAAGAAGATTGGTCCAGTGGAAATTGTGGATAAGATGAACTCAAACGTTTATCGTTTGAAGTTGCCAAGTCATATTCGTTGTTCTGACGTTTTTAATGTGAAGCATTTGTTGCCTTACCATGGTGATTCTTTAGATGATGATGAAGTTGGGAATTCGAGGGCGAATTTTTCCTATCCAGGGGGGAATGATGGAGGCCCAAGTATTGAGGAACGGGCTGACTTGTTTCTGGAGGTCCGAGATCGCGTGACGAAGAGGGGTTTAGTAAAATGGGCATAACTTTTGCATCCTAAGTCCGTTTTCATCCCGTGACCTGTCAAAACGTACGTAAAAAGGAGGCCAACGACGCTGTAACCACCTTTTAGCTGGTTGTGGATTTTCCAAGGCCCGAAAAGCCTTTTTATTATCAGTTTTTTGCATATTTATATTTTTTTCACTTTCAGTTGGACTTTGTCATTGGGCTACGGTCCAGCTCCTTGGATTTTTAGGGTTTTTCTTTGTTTGCAGTCACTATTTAATGAGTCTGCTGTAACCCTAGTAAGACAGTTATCAGTTTAATAAAAGTTAAACCACTTGTCGTTGTGTTGCCGTGTTTTACCCTAATTTTCGGCCATTTTTCAGAATCAACGATTATTAGCAGAATTGTTTCTGGCATTCTTGTCGAATCAACAGATCCAATTACTTATCTTTGTTACTTTGTTTTTTAGTCTACATCAGTTGATCTCTTACACCCACAATCCTTTCCGCAAGTAGTTTACAAGCAAGAACAAGACGTAGATCGTTCAAAAAAAACAAGACATAGAGCTGGGAAAATAAAGTGGATTGGCTAACTAGAGAGACATGGAGTCATAAAAGACATGAACATCCTCAGATTTTTATGATAAAAAGCATTTAAATTAGAGTAAATAACAGATTAGATCCTTTTTACACAAGATTGGAAATTAACAAGAAAAATACTTTTTTGCATTTAAGTAATTTAAATAGTTTGTTTATGATGTATTCCATTAACCCTTAAATTATTTAAGACTATCAGTGGATGGTTATGGTCCGGCCTGGTTTATGGGTTTAGGGTCCGTTAGGGTTTGATGTCTTGTACTCTATATATTGATTGATTAATATCTACAGTACAAGACATCAAACCCTAATGGACCCTAAACCTATAAACCGGGATGGACCATATATATCCACTAATAAAGACATATTAAAGTTTGAAAACTTATTTTAGATTTATGAGCTTGCATTATCAAACTTTTGAAAAGACAATTAAAAGTTCCCCCTACAGAAAGCTTGAAAGATAAAAATTGAATACTGGCTTTTAAAAAATTCAACATGCCGATTAATCATTTCCTTGTCTCCTTATTTACGACAACCTCCCACAAGAAACTTTTGTTCGCAATGCGATGTCAGATGCTTAAAATTCAAAGCCTAGTTGTGCAATAGTTGCAAGGAAATAGCTCGTAATAGTTTTCCTCAAAAACCCTTCCATGTTCGTACTCTAGTAGCATTATGGCCGTGGTAATAAGATGAACCTCAAACAACATCATTTATCTCCTCAATTAGTCAATAAATTGATTTATTCAACTGGTTATGCATTCTAACAAGCACAGTTGGATAAATTAGAAAATCCATTCCTTTTGGAGACACATGCAGTTATCAGGTAAATGTTAATTCTATATAGTTAGTCATCCTTTATTGAAATTTTAAAGCCTCACTTTCATATAAAACTGTAAGCTTGTGAAATAATTTAAAATTTTTCCATAACCTGTGACTCAGCATACCGTTCTTCTTCCCTCTTTACGTTTGTGACCCGAAGCGAAGAAGGTAAAATATAACAAAAAAAGAGATAACTGTCTGGCAAGACCCATTAATTAGATGGGATGGCAACGATCCTCTACCATGCCTTGGTCAAGACCGTTAAGGCTAGGTTAATCACGCTCTGGCGACTTGGTCTTGGCTCATCAAAGGTTATGTCTTCTTCATATCATAATAATATAGAGGTACGAGACTATAGAACAGATCCTGTTCAAGTAGGTCACGTGCTGGTTGATTTATCAGTCCCTCGTATATCCTCACTTCCATTTGTACTTATTAGTGATGTGGGACTAAATATAGTTACCAACTGAACACCGTTATGACACCATTTTAAAAAAATATTTGTGTAACATTATGATGAATAAAGGAATACATAGATATCTAATCTTTTTTATCGCGTGTTTAGTGTTGTTCGTTGCCGATAAGAATCTGTAGTTGCGCACTTGATGGTTGCGGAGCACGATTACTCCAAGTGAAATAAGAACAAGTGGTTACTTAACATAACAACTAGCTCTTAACCCGTGTTCAACACGGACCGTATTAAGAGCCTTTTTATAAACTTCTATAAGTGTGGGTGTGTGACATAAAACATAGGATTACTTTTATAAACTTTTATATAGTTACTCAAATCAATGTTTTATACATAATAAAAGCGACAGTTACCCCAACAAGAATCCTTTAGTTCCGTCAGTGTGTTTGCGTCTTCAAAAGTTCAAATACTGCATATGTTTACACAGAACGAAGGTTTAGTTGTTCTCATCATTCGAAACAGTATGTAAATAATTTAATCATTTAAGAAAAGAAAAAAAAGTAGATTGCTAAATGGCCTAAGGTTATTCTAACTTTATGCTTAATATTGTAAGCTTGTCAAATATAATATAAAAGTCAACCCAAAGTTGTTGCTTGTAAACTTATATATAACTTAAATCATAAGGCTGCAAGCAAAAACATTTGGATTGGCTTTTAAGAAATTAAACAAGCCTACTTTTCAAGTTTATTTTCCCTCTTTATTTATAGCCAACTTCCACAACCTACTTTTCGTTCAAAAAAATGTGGGATGCTCAAAAGTTGGACATATAGGAATTATATCGGTTGTCATTTGTCACGTAATGAAAGGTGCTCAATCCACACTCATGAGGTTTAAGTTAGATATATGTGTCTAAGGCATATTACCAAAGGCCCCGTTGGTTGTTACTTTACTAGCTAATATGGCTACTCTAAAGCTCTTATATCCAAAAGTGAGTGATCATGGATAAGAAATGGATGTTGCTTGTACGTATTGTTGGTAATTTTATGTTACCAATATGATTTAAGTGTAATGGATTGACTTAATTGACCAATGTGTGATCGTGATATATGTCCATCAAGTCGGGTTGTGCGGAGTGCACATTTGTATGGCGTTATTGCGATTATCATACGGGGACGAAGCCCCGGGGGTCCGGGGCAACGCCCCTGGATAGCAGGGTCCAAGGAGCGGCAGCCCCTGGCAGGGTCCAAGGGTCGTGCCACTGGCAAGGGTCGAGCTGGTATAAAGTGCTAAAAGCAGTTACAAACTGTCAACAGCTATTTGGTCATTATCTTCTTCATCTTTTGGTTCTGATATTATAACAACAATAACACATTAATAATTTGCAATCTGAGTTTTAATACTTTGATCTAAAAGTGTTTGACAAAGTATTCTGTGATCATGACGAACAGAGAATATTTGAAGGACATGACGACCAAGTTCGATAAGTTGGCAAAATTTAAAGGGCAAGGTTTTCGTCGTTGGCAAAAGAAGATGCACTTTCTTCTTACCACTCTGAAAGTTGTGTATGTTCTGAGTACACCAAGTACCAATTGGTCAGAGGATGAAATGCTCCAAACGACTAGGAAGCGGATGAAGTGGGAAAACGCCGACTACATATGACGTGATCATATTCTGAATGGTATGTCTGACTCATTCTTTGATATCTATCAAAACACTGAATCTGCAAAGGCACTGTGGGAGTCCCTAAAATCCAAATACATGGCTGAAGATGCTTCTACAAAGAAGTTTCTGGTAAGTAATTTCATGAATGACATGATGGTTGATTCCAGGCATTTAATGGAGCAATATCGATGAGATGTTAAGGATTCTGGGACAGATTACCCAACATAATCTGTTGATGGATAAGGCCATCTCGATTGCAGTTATCAGTGATAAACAGTCCCTTTCTTAGAAAGAATGCAAATAAGGTTTGAAACATAAGAAGGAAGAATTAAATTTGGTTCAACTCGGTAGTGATCTCTGAATTGAGGAAGGGTTAAGAAGTCAGGAACTTAAAAATAACCCTAAAGGAAAGAACCAAATTAGGTCATATTCTATCAATATGGTTGAAGGAGATAGAGCCAAGAATTCAAACAACAATAAGAACAAACGAAAGTACAACAACAGTGGTGATAATAATTCTGCCAATAAGAAGGCAGTGGGGGCTTGTTGGAAATGTGGCAAGCCTGGTCACATGAAGAAGGATTGTCGCTCTAAGGGCATTAATGGCGCTGGTTCAAAGGGGTCTAAGGATCCTGAAAAGCAACAAGGTTATAATTCTGATCTTATTCAGAATTTTGATAATGTTTTACATTATGTTTCTGTTATTTATGGTGCGTTTTAAGTTCCACATGATGATGTTGCTTGGTGGGTTGATTCAGGTGCAACAAGTCATGTTGGCAAGGATCTTCGTTGGTTTCAAGTCTGTAAATCAATTGAAGACGGATCACATGTACCAAATTTGGCTTATTTAAGGGTTTGGGGCTGTAGAGCATTCGTAAGGTTGACTCAATCCAAAATGAAAAATCGAGGTGAGAATGGCATATATTGTATCTTCATTGGGTATGCTGAGCATTTCAAGTGTTACAGGTTTTATGTTATAGAACCTAATGACTATGTGTCGGTGAACTCTATAATAGAGTCAAGAGATGCTATATTTGATGAAGAAGGTTTTTCATCTATACCTATACCAAGAGGTATGATTCAGCCATCTTCAAGTGAGATAGATGAAGATGAGATTGAAGGTACAAATGATGTACCTGGTCCATCGGTTCCTAGGAAAAGCACTAGAACAAGAAAATCTAAGTCTTTTGGTTCTGATTTTCAACTTTATTTGGTTTAAGGAACGAGAGATAAGACTGTATCTCTACGTGAATATTGTTTAATTATTGAGGAGGATCCAAGGACCTTGAGTAAATTACTTAACGTTTAATAAAAATTAAAAATTAAAACGTAAAAAAAATTGAATTTTTTACATTAATTTTTTTACTTTTATCTTAAGAAAATACAAAAACATTTAAACAATTTAAAAAAAAGTTTTAGCAGAAAAGTATTTAGTTATAACTTTTTTAAATCTGTCGAAAAGTATTGTAAATTTTTTTTAATCTGTTTATGTTCAGACAGTTTTTAGGTTTTTCAGAAAAATATCACATTATTTTATCAAAAAAAACAAATTATTATTTTTTGAAAATGTGTGTATAATAACAGGCTGTATAAAAATTTCCATGTAAAAATATGTGTATAAAGTAATTTATAAATAACTATGAAAATATTAGATATAAAAGTCAAGGGACTAATGATGGAAGTCAATGCAAACGTTAGGGACCAAAAAGTAACTTTTCCTAATGGTAACCGGTCAAACAAGTTAGATTTTGGCCAGTATTGCGTACATTGGTATTATTTGAAAGTAGATTGCGTAAATTTGTAATAAATATAGTATGTTGCGTAGATTGATACATCTGAATAAGTTAGTTACGTATGATTAGCCTTCACCCTTTTTAGTAATCTTGTAGTGGAAAAGGGATATAAATTAATTGACGTTTGTAGTTGTTGTGACCTAAAAAAATTGTTACTCCATATTTTGTACTCCGCCTTTGTGTTTCTGCTACCGCCATTGTTTTGTGTGGTCCCTGTCGAGGCCGAATAAACACGTGTTAACTGCGTCAAATTATGGGGCTTGTAGTACGTTTGTAGACTCGCATCATACGAGTCATGATAAACCTTAAAGGACAGGGATTTCCCGTGGAGTTTTCTCGGTCTCCTGCACTCTTGTTGCACGTTACTGTTTATGTTGCAAGAACAAGGCCGCCCGACAAACCACGTCCCGCCAAAGAAATCAAGTCTGACGCCACGACGAGCACGGGTAGAAAGTAACTTGTCCGAATTCGATATGTTAATGGAGAACGAACTTCGTCTCAAACGGGAAGCCGCCGAAAGGGCTTTTGAAGTGCAAACCAAAAAAGACCGCACACTTGTGTGTTTGGGGGAGTTGCGGTTTTTAGCTACCCGCGTTCGAGATTTGGACAAAGATGTGTCGGGATTTGGGAGAAGATGACAGGGCCGAGAGGTCTTCATTTTTTTTAATTCGTAATGTTTTTTTATTTGGTAATGTTTTTTTTAACTCTTAGGTTTTTTATTCGTGTGTTATTTTATTTCATAGTTTTTTTCGTAATGTAATTTTTTTATTTCGTAATCTAATTTGTATTTTAAGTTTATGAATGAAATAATTGTTTATTTAAAGATGAAATAATTGTTGAGTGTGTTTTTTGAAAAAAAGAAAAAAAATAGTGTTGGTTGGTGTTATGATTAGAGGGGTTGATGTTATTTTGGTTTTATACTGATGTGACGCTAATGTGACGATATTATTTGGGTGTTATGGTATTACGATCGTACTATGTCATGTCTTATGTCCTCATGTACATAGTTGTTGATGGAGTTGATTATAAAACTAAAAAAATTTACTCTATCAACAAATTTAGCAAACTTGTACAAGAAAATAAGTATATTATTCATGCATTTTTTTTAATAATAATATACAAGTTTTTTTAATAATTATTGATGTGTCCTACTAAAAAGGTCATGAAACCCCGGAGTTAATTTCTGTTTGATTTACCTTAACAAAAACTATTGACGTTTAATTAGCAAAGGGCTACATAAAGACAAACACAAAGATTATCTACTAAGAACTTTTAGGAGTTTAGCTATAACAAGAAGTTTTAGGATATAAAATTTTGATACACAACTTTAATGATACTATTTGGCTAACTATTCTAGATCTTATAAGAAGATTCATATAACCAAGGGGCACACCACGGGGGAGGGGGGCTCCAGGTGCACGGCAAACCTATGGATTTTACTTTTTTAAAGTAAAATTTGGTCAAATATCTAATTTTTCAAAAATGAACATGCGTCTTAATTTTTAGGTTATGACTTTGGTACTTTACATAAAAATGACTCTTTGGACCTAAAACCAAAGAATCATTTTAAAAGACGAACAATGTGCTTTTGTATTTGAACATGATGCAACCTTGGTAAAAGTAGCATATAATTGGGTTAGACTATATTTGGTTTAACATATGGTATACTAGTAACTAACTAATTGAAACATATATGCTGGCATGTGAGAAAGTTGTTATTAACTTGTAATATATTAAAGGTTTGAAAAAACAGTATATGATCGATAAATATAAGTAAGGAGAGAAAAATTGTATGCGGGGAGGTAGTCGGTTGGTAAATGAAGTATCACTTACCTGGATGGTGCATGGTTCAATTCCCAACTGAAAGTCTCTCGGCTTTTTTAAAGTAAGTCTATAAGTTACATATCTTTTCCCTTTTGGAAAACATTGTACATCTCTAAACAAGTGAAATTCTAATAGTCAAAGCAGTGAGGGAGGTACATCTTTAATAAGTGATGCATGAAAATCCACTTTTAACAAAATCTGTTTAGCAATATATGATTACATAAAATCAAATATAAATCTTTAAACATATCCGAAAACTAAACTAAAATACAAAAAGCTACAAAAAGATTTAGAAAAGTCTCAATATCCAACAGTTCCTGAGAGATTAAACTTGTTTGTTATTGGAACAACATAACAGATTCGTAACGATGTCTACGAGTTTTGTGAAAGTGGTTCATCACCGCCACAAAGAAATTTGAATATAAAGGTAGAAAAATATATGATTTGACTGCACTTTGCGTGACAAAACTGTTGTTCCCATTTAATCCATAACACAAGATTCTTAGAGAGAGAAAGAGAAGAAAAGTAGAAAGAGAAAGTAGAGAGAGAAGTGGAAGGTTTACACTAAAACTATGTGTTTTATGAAATGAACCAACACCCTCTTCCACATGAGGAAGAGGGTTATATATGCCACGGCCTAAGGCCTTTGTGGGCTTCATCTTGGGCCGGGCTTGGCTTTGTTTTGGGCTTACGCCCCTAACTTATACAATATTAGCTTAAAGTCCAAGCCCGGTTTTCCCGACTAACCTATTACAATACAAGACCTTTTAACGACTAAGATGACCTATTACATTCTTGTTTGACTATATAAAATATAGGGCTAACAATCTCCCCCAATGTATCGGTCATCTTAAAAAGCTTAAAAAGCATAAGATGGTTGAGTGAATACATTCTTGTAAAGGAGATCTTCCTGCTTTGGTCTTGTATCTTGGTCTTGATCTTGTTTGTAACAGCTTTGTTCCTTCATGCTTTCGTGATCTTTATCTTGAGCCTTTGTCATTTGACTTTGAGTGCTTGAGATCTTCATCTGTACTCCTTGTGACTAAGATGACCTATTACATTCTTACATTCTTAGGTATCTTGATTATCGCCATCTTGTGCTCTTGTGACTTCTGAATCGACATCGGTTGTACAGCTACGCCACCTTCTTGATATGCAGCAACATATATAGACACGGATGAAATGGCTTTGAACATTTCACCCTAACTCGGTAGCGTTTTACCTCCGGTCGGTGAAGACCGTTAAACGGTATTAAATACCGTACCTGTGATCAGGTAGATTCGATTAAGAACCTCCTTGACAGGGTTTCCCGGCGGTAGAAGCCAGTTCTCTTTACTCGACCGTCTCAAAGCAGACTGCGAACGTAAAGAGTGAATCATAAGGATAAATTATCCGTCTGATTAGAGTCGTCAATTCAGATTTCCTGGAACAAGTTTGATTCTAAAAGAATCGCACCATTGTTGCTTTCCAGTTTGTCACAAGCTTGATTCATAGAGAATCTTGCGAGTTACCTACCGCAGTGCTGTTTGATGTTGACACTGGAAGGATTTCCATTCGTCACTGTGAACACTAATGAGTGTCACTCTGAATGTTCTGGCAAGATCACATGGATTTTGCGAAGAAACCTGGAATCAAGTTTGAATCAATTAAGAATCCAAACTTAGTTGCTTTCCAGTTCTCACAAGTTTGATTCGTGTAGAATCGCACAAGTTACCTACCATGAGCTTGTTTGATGCTGGCTCAAGCAGGATTTCCATCTTCATTATGAATCGTATCACTCAGATGTTCTGGCAATATCACAAGGATAATGCGTAGGACTCAATTGTGTCCTAATGAGATGATAAATTGATCTCGTTTGGCTTTAGACTCAATAAGTGCATTTTTGGTAATCGGAGGCTGGAGCAGACTGCCACCTTTTCAATATTAACTGACTCGGAGTGAGAAAGTCAATAGATACGTGTTGATCTCCGTGACAATGAGACAAGTTTCTTTTGAGAGAAACTCGAATGGCTGGGGAAGGGTTGTGCATCGCATCACTGGGTCCATGACACTTGTCTTCAAAAGATGTGTTAACCCGGTTGCTACCTAAGTTGCACAGAATATTCAACTCCTTCAATGCTTACCAATACGTCATCATTAGCACCTTGTTGTGATTGTTCTAGTGCTAACTTAAGTAATTGGTCCGCATTCAGCTTCATTTCACTCCATCTTTCCTAAGGACAACCATTTCTAGCTATGGAATGTCCTTGGGTAGATCCCTCTGGTTCTGGTTGGATCATAGGACTTAGTTTCCTATCCTAAACCACCTTTTGACTCCATCGTTCCGTCGTGGATAGTAGGTTGTTTTGGGTAAAGATCGTAACCATAAAACCATTGAAAACCATTCAAAGTGCTTGATAAAAATCAAAACTTTTAACACTTTGAAAGTTTTATCTTTTCGAAAAGCTCCCCCTACACACATGCATCGATATACGAAATAGTTTGGCATGTGAAGGAAAGAGTTGCACTTGAGTCTTTAAGATCACATGTTGCGATATATTACATTTTAATCACATTTTCTCCCCCTATCTCTAATATAAAAACATCATATTAGAGATACTAACTGATTAAAATATGACAATTTCTGAAAACCGATTGGGAGAGAAACATGTGTGCACGTATGAAGCATGGAACATTTTCAGTCGGGTCACTCCCCCTCAACAATATATGTGTGTCTTGAGACAAAATTTGACAAAATTTTAGAAAAACGACACCACAAAATATGTTGAGGTACGGAGTTGAGATGCCTTTTCCGATATAATATATTACATTTGACAGTTTCATATCATTTTCGGAATGTGTTGAATACATAAAATATGACATTTTAGAGATGTACCCAACAACATTAAAAGGCTTGATTTTAAAACGCTCCCCCTCAAAAATTGATCAAAATAACATATGAAAATTTTGAGATATAAAAACCACTTATGAGGAAGGGAGTGTTGAACACACAATTTTGAAAGATTTAGAAAAACCTTTTGAGAAATTCTTGAAAAATTGTGTTCAACGGTTTTAAAATAATCAGGATAGAAGACTTCTCTTCTATTGATTAGGGAAAGCGCACTGAAACGTACACTCCCCTTTCGGGTCCGTTTTTCATGAGCTCAAAACTTTGATTGTTTTGTGACTAGCTCATGACCGAGAAAAATAACTTTCCCGTTGTGAAGGATAAGTTATCATCCGTGATAAACTTTCCTTAAGTTGAAGTTCGAGTTCTAAGCTGACATTTACTTAGAAATCGTTTTTCATGAACTTAAAAGCTTTGAATGTTTTTATGAGAAGCTCATGACCGAGAAATATGATTTTCTCGTTAAGAAGGATAAGTTATCGTCCGAGATAAACTTTCTTTAGTTGAGGTCCGAGTCCTAAGCTGTGATGCGCTTAGAAGTCATTGTGAGAGAATATCAAGCAACTTCATTTGCCAAAACCTCCAAGTCTTCTGGAGTCATATACTTCATACCAAGACGGCCAACGAGATACGTAAACCTATCTTTCGATAGAGCTTTTGTAAACAAGTCTGCCAGCTGGTACTCAGTTCTGACAAAGTATAATTCCACGATGCCGCGTTCCACTTGTTCCTTGATGAAGTGATATCTGACATCGATGTGCTTGGTGCGGGAGTGTTGAACCGGATTTTAAGATATGGCTATGGCCGACTTTGAGTCACAATACATAGGTATTTTATCAAAGTGGAAGCCATAATCCATGAGTTGAGTTCTCATCCAGAGGACTTGAGCACAACACGCGGATAGAGCCACATATTCTGCTTCAGCTGATGAGAGCGAAGTGCAATCCTGCTTCTTTGACGACCAACTGACAAGCTTGTCTTCCCCTAGAAATTGTATGCTACCAGAAGTGCTTTTACGACTATCAAGACAACCTGCGTGATCAGAATCTGAAAAAGCCGTTAGATGAAAACCGGTTTCCCTCGGATACCAGAGTCCCATGTGAATGGTATTCTTAAGGTACCGAAAGATCCGTTTAACCTCTTTGAGGTGCTTTTGAGTAGGTCTGGCTTGATATCGTGCACAATAGCATGTGGCATGATGAATATCAGGCCTGCTGGCTGTAAGGTACATAAGTGACCCGATCATACTGCGATATCGCGTTTGATCTACGGGATATGAGTACAAGTCAGCGTCTAGGGATGTGGTCGACAATGGTGTACCAACGCGAGCACATGAGGTCATACCATGCTTTTTAAGTATCTCTTGAGCATACTTAGCTTGGTTAATGAAGATACCACGTGGGGATTGATGAATCTGGAGGCCTAAAAAGAATTTTAGCTCCCCCATCATTGACATTTCAAATCTGTTGTGCATTAATTTTTCAAAGCGTTTTGAAAGTTTTGGGTTCGTAGAACCAAAAATAATGTCATCAACATAAACTTGCACCAGCATTATGTCATCCCCATATTTATTAGTAAAGAGAGTAGGATCAATAGAACCTTTGGAGAATCCTTTGGACACCAAGAAGTTTGAAAGTTCTTCGTACCATGCCCTTGGAGCTTGTTTAAGTCCATATACAGCCTTCTTGAGACGATAGACTTTGTCAGGATGATGAGGATCGACGAATCCTTCCGGCTGATTCACATACACTTCTTCCTTCAAATGACCGTTGAGAAAAGTTGTTTTGACGTCCATCTGAAAAACCGTGAAGCCCTTATGTGCAACATAAGCAAGGAATATCCTGACTGCTTCCAAACGAGCGACTGGAGCGAATGATTCATCGAAATCTATCCCTTCTTGTTGACGATACCCCTTAACCACAAGACGAGATTTGTTTTTGATGATGGTTTGTTCTTCATCCAGTTTGTTTTTCCAGATCCATTTGAAATCTAAAATTAACATTCCATAGGGCCGGTCAACAAGTTCCCAAACATTTAGGCGTTCAAACTGATGAATTTCGTCTTGCATTGATTCAATCCACGCATGATCAGTCATGGCTTGTTTGATGTTTGTTGGTACAGTTGAACTCACGGTGAGTGCATACATACACACATCGCCATCGGTTTCGAGTTGTCTGCGTGTTCGAACCGGTTGTGAAGGATTTCGAATGACTTGCTCCAATGGATGATCACGTGTCCAATGGTGAGTGGATGGATATGGTTGGTAGAATGTATGCATGTTGGACGGATCAACATGTTGAGTAGAAGACTCTCCGACTTCGTGTATCGGTGTACCGAACGGATTGATAAATTCTTCATCGTCAGGTTGTGCATCGACTGCTTGATTGTTGTTTCCTCCTTCAGCATTGACGGTTGGTGATGTTGGTTGTATGACAGTTTCTTGAGTTTGTTGAGTATCCACTGGAATTGTCTCTTGAGCAACGGTTGCTGAAGTAGATGCAGTTGTGTCTTTTTGACTTTGTTCGGGTGCATCAGTAGTGGTGACAGTGGAAGGCTTTGACACAACTTGATTGTTTCCATAGTAATATTCATCAAACATTGGATCATATAAATCAACCAACTCATTCATTTGTGTCGTATCCGTCGAGTCTGCTGTAGGAGTACTTTGTTGACATTCTTGCCCGGGACGTACACTGTTGAGTGTAGGTGCCATTGTTGGACATTGAGGTGCGGGACTTGAGCTGTTGTGATCAAGTACCATCTGTGGCAATTCGTCAAAGTTCACATGAATTGTTTCGACAATGATCTTTGTTCTCTTGTTATAGACCCGATATCCTTTCGACAATGTCGCATACCCCACAAAAATACATGCATCACCTTTTTCTTTCATCTTGTCGAGATTCTCACCGTCCTTAAGTATGTAGCATAAAGATCCAAATACGTGAAAGAATTTGACAGTAGGTTTCCTGCCATTGATGATGTGGTATGGTGTCTTTTCATGTCTAGGGATGACGAGAGAACGATTCTGAGTATAACAGGCAGTGGCAATTGCTTCAGCCCAGAAGAATAGCGGTAATTTTGAAGCAGAAAGCATTGTTCGAGCAGCCTCAACCAAAGTACGGTTCCGTCTTTCGACAACGCCGTTTTGTTCAGGAGTTCGAGCAATAGACGTTTGATGTTCGATGCCTTCTTCTTGAAAGTAAGATTGCAAGTTCTTGTTCAAAAATTCAGTACCCCTATTCGTTCTTACGGTTAAGACTTGAGCTTGAAGATTGCGTTGTATCATCTTGAGAAAGTTTTTGAGAACCTCTGGTGTTTCATCTTTGGACCTTAAGAAGAAAGTCCATGTGTATCTAGAGTAATCATCAACAATCACTAGAATATACTTTTTCCCGTTAATACTCTCTACACGCATGGGACCACATAAATCCATGTGTAGAAGTTCCAATCGTCCTTTTGAGCTAGGGGTAGTCTTTGTTTTGAAAGACTTCTGTTTTGCTTTCCCCAACTCACAAGAAGAACAAAGATGGTCTTTGACGAATTTCAACTTAGGAAGACCGGTCACAATATCATTCTTCGGAAGTAAGTTGATGGTGTCAAAGTTGAGATGTGACAATCGTTGATGCCATAACCATGCTTGAGATGATGACGCTTTAGCCATTAAGCAAATTGGATTTGTTGAAGATGTGTCTTGAAGAGTTACTGTGTAGAGATCAGAACCACGAGAAACTGTAAGGAGGTCATTCCCATCGTAGTCTCTAACATAGCAAGTAGATTTCTGAAAAGCCACTTCCAAATCCGCATCACAAAATTGACCAACCGAGAATAAATTGTGATTCAGTCCTTCGACGTAATAAACCCGTTTTATAGTGATATTCCCTTGAACCAAGTCTCCATATCCGAGTATCGGTGCAAATTGATCATTTCCAAACCGTACCGTACCCAGAAACTTCTCCACGAAGTTAATGAGAAGCTTGAGATTTCCCGTCATGTGCTTTGTGCACCCAGAGTCCATTATGAATAGGATGAGTTCGACGAGCTACAGAAGAATTAGAAGACAATGTAGCATTTGACAAATGGGAGCCCTTGATAGAAACGGGTTCCAAAATAGTAGTGGACCTAGATTCTAAAGGCAAGCTAACATTCATAGACCCAATTAGAATGGGGGTTGTCTTAGGTACCCATTTGTATCCGGGTGGTGTAAATCTTGAATACCCCCGTGTACATGTCCTAATCATGTTCTCATAAAGCTTCTTTAACCTGCTTTGTTTACATAGAGTAGTGGATTCTAACGCACTTAGTTTCTTAAGTGGTTGCTCAGTGGATTGGTTCAAAGTTCTTGTGGGTTTACTAGTACTAGTGGGCATACGAATAGGCTTCCTAGTTCTAGTATTCACACCATTATAATTAAGAGCACAAGCATCATGATTGAAAGTACGAACACATTTGCCACATTCAACACAAACAAATTCAACATTCGAGTTCTTAGCATTTAAACTGTCATTACATGCAGTTACAGACGTTTTATTCTTAGAAAACTTAAAATTCCTACGGTGATCTTCTACTTCATTCTTCTTCCCTTGACTATTGTTAGGCATGACTCTATCTTCAACTCTAGTGCTCTTAAGCTGTGGTCCGCTAACACTAGTAGTGGGATTTACTCCTGTTGAAGAAGACACACGTAGATTAGTTTTCCTAGTATTCTGAGGTAACCGCGATGTTCCAGTTTGAGTGGGCCTAGTGTTCATCTTATACATTCCAGGTGCTATCACATTTGTGCTCTTATCATTTCCTATCTTAGGCAAAGTCTGTGGGGATTGTCCCAGAATAGATGATTTAGGGCATTTAACCGCATTCGATTGACGAACGGCGGATGGTTTACCCAAAACAGACTTTCCTTTCATTTTCTCAATGAGTTTCTGTAACTCACTAATGGCTATGTCCCTTTCTTTTAGTTGAGCTTTCAAATCATTTATTTCGAAATCTTTTTCATTTAGTAGACGAAACGAAGAAGCTGACATTTCTTGACACTTTTTATGATTATGAGATTTTTCACCTTTTTGTAAAGCAAGTTCAAGAGAAATGGAGTGTTTCTCAAGTTGAGAAAAACTTTTCGAAAGTTTGTTATATGACTGAATTTGTTTCGAAAGCTCTACTTCAAGATTGCGACATTTCGCGTCCGATTCTGACACTAGACATGCTACATGAAAATATTGATCCAGATCGGTATACACACCAAGTATAGCATTCATATGGTCAGCATAAAAATATTCCTTAGAAAGTCGATCAATTTCGTTAGAAAGTTGGTGTTCTTGTGTCTTTAATTTAATTTGAAGAAAATCAACTTCATCTTCAAGAGATTTGACATAGCTTAAATCAGTTAACATTTCCTCAGTGAGAGCATTATAAAACATTTCCACATTTTTTGAAAGATCATCAATGGTTGGAACAATGCATTGTTGAATGACGACTTCTACTTGTGGGTTAGGTTTAATATTCCAAATGGTATCCCTAGAAACTTTTTCATAGTCGACGACACCTTTGTACAGATTTAAAACCCCTTGTTTTATAAACTCAAATTGCTGAACACTTTTGCTTTTCTCATCCCATTTACGTTTTTCATCCAAAATTCGCTTTTCTAACAAAATTGATTGCTTTTTGAAACTCCTTTTTAAAGAAACTTTCTTTTGTGGTTCATCACTTGGTGGTGGAACACTATTATACATCTTTTGTTCTTTTGAAAGTTCTTTTTGAGGGACAAACTTAATATGATTGTTAGAATCAGAAAGGTTTATGAAATCACTTAAGTTTGATCGACTTTCTTCTTGTTGACGAATGATTTCGTCGCAGTCAGGGGAAAGCATAAGAGCAAGATTATCAACATAACAACCGATATCATAAAGAGCAGGCTTGGTACTTTGAGCTTTCTTGAGATATTCAGGCTTGACAAAACTCGTTTTCATATTTCTATTGAGCATATTCATAGTTTGAATAGACTGACCCGTTTTGTAAACAATGTTGTTTAACGTGTCGACTCTCTTTTCCAAAGCAAGAATTTTTTCAATATCCTTTTCTTCACGAGTTTTATAAAGCTCAGTTTGTTCTTTGTTAACCGACTCTAATTCAGTAATTTGGAGTTTATGTAGCAGCAGTTGTTCTTCAAGTTTCGATATCTTCTGTTTTGACATATGAATTTCGTGTGTTACTTCAGAACAATATTGTTCGTTGAGCACCTTACGTTCATATACCAAACCATTAGCTATTGCAACCCGTCGATCAGCTTCTTTTACATAATCACACTCTTTAAGCCTGTCTATCTCCTCGGCTAAGGATGTGTTTGCTTGCTTCAAACGTTTATTAGCATCTTTGTTTTCCTCAATTTCATGTTTTAAAGACTCAATGATAGACGCAAGCAAATCACGGTCCTCATCCGAGTCAGTATCCTGAGCAGCATTACCTTCATCATTACACATATGCTGTGAATCCGTAGAGATATTGCTATCCTCCGTGTCCATTACATATGTGTCATTGATGCTTTCGGGTTGCTCAGGATGCCGTCGTTCATTAGCAAACACATTATAGTTATCATTTGTTGGTACCTTTTCAATTGGCTCAGTATCAAAGATAGGTCCAGAAGTATCAGCAGTCTCTGGAAGCACTTCTTGAATCTTTGCCATGTACACATAATGTGCCTCTAGCTCTTGATCATCGGCTTCATCATCAGTGTCATCACGCCAGTCAACTTCATCTGCTGTGAGTGGAATTCCCGCTTCTTCTTTCTTACACAGCAGCATCTTTTCCTTGTGATACCCTGAGTCCTTAACCCGTTTTGGCTTCTTGCATTCCCTAGCCATGTGCCCAAATCCCTTACAGTTGAAGCATTGAATCCCAGTCTTCTGCACAACCGGAGTGCCTACAGTATCTCTAGCCCCAACTTGATTCAGCATCCTCTGATTATCATACCTAGCATCACGATCATACCTAGGTGCATGATCAACTTCCTTATATCTAGCATTGGATGATGATCTGAGGTTGTTGTTGGTAGGTTTGTAGATCTTCTTATAAGTTGTGGTGAGTAAAGACATGAGTTCTTCAATCTTCTTATCCCTTGAAGTTTGTTCATCGTCACTGTCTCTATCTGACTCGGTGTCATACTTTGGAGGTGGAGTGGGGACAATTGCTTTTGCTTTGTGTTTAGCAGCAACTAGAGGTTTGGTGGATGAGCTTGATGACTTTGAGGAATGAGTAGGTGGTTGTTGACGGGGAACGGGTTTTGTTGAAGTAGCAGCCACAAAAGCAATAGAATTAGCAGACCGTTCTGCCTTTTCAGCCCTTAGTTCATTCACTTCATTCTGATGTTGTTTCAAGATATCATAAAGTTTGTGGTAAGATATAGTCTTGATATCCTCCCTTTGTTTGACCAAAGTCACAAACCTTTGCCATTCCGGTTTGAGTTGAAGTAAAAACTGAACATTGGCATGATGATTGGAGATGGTGCACTGATTTCTAACAAGCTCATTCATCATTTTGTAGAATCTCGAGTAATATGAGTCAATGGATTCACCATCTTCAGATGTGAATTTTCCAAACTCCCAAAGTAGATTAGTCTCGAGATCTTGAACATTGATCGACTCACCTTGCTTCAATCGATGAATTGCATTCCATATTTCCATAGCATTAGGACATGCATCAACTGTGGAATAGATATCGTTATCAATTCCAGTGAGTATGAAGTTTACAGCATCAGCTTCAGCTTGGAGGAGTTTCTTTTTCTCAGCAGAACATGTGTCAAAATCCTCCATAGCTCGTATAGTTGATGAAGTACCATCCTCTGCCTGTGTTGTAATTGGTTTGAATTCAAAAACTGGAGGTGGGTTCTCAAGGCAGTGACGAAGAGCAGATCGGTTTTCTTTTCCGTCGAGAAATCTGAGAAAACGAGATCTCCATTGAACGTAGCAACCGGCAGTGAGCACAGGTGGATTACCGTTACCACCTTGTTCCAAACGAATTTGATTAGCAGTTGCAATGTTGATGTTGTTGTTAGACATGGTGAATACTTGTGGATGAATTGCAGATCTTAGTGGATTTGTTGTGATGATGTGTGGTTAAAATTGAAATTCCGAAATTTCCAGAAAAATTTTTCTTTTTTCCCAGTCCGACAATAAATTCCTCAGTCTGACAAAACGGTAAGCCGAAAAATTTTGTATCGCCAAATTTTGAATTTGAGTTAGAAATAGCCAAAAACCAATAGGGAAAAAAATTGATTTTACTTGACCTAAAAATTTTAACTTTTTTTTTTTTTTAATCTTCGTGTAAACGATGTTCCTAAACTAGTCTAGATAGTGGCTAAGTCTAAAAATTACTCAAACAAAATATCCATCAGAATTCCCATCGGAATAACCTTGTCGGAATGACCAATCGGAATACTAATCGGAATACCCTAATCGGAATGTCAAATCGGAATGACCAATCGGAATGACCAATCGGAATGTTCAAATTGGAATGACCAATCGGAATGTCAATCGGAATGACCAATCGGAATGTTCAAATTGGAATGACCAATCGGAATGTCAATCGGAATGACCAATCGGAATGTCCAAATGGAATGTTAAATCGGAATGTCCAATCGGAATGTCCAACCGGAATGACCAATCGGAATGTATAAACCCTATTCCGATTACACCAATCGAAATAACTGTAAGCCCTTTTCTGATGACCTGATCGGAATAATTCCCACTTTTCTCGGACAAAACTCAACCAATTCGTGATTTTAAGCCAAAAAATGATCAAAACACCCAAAAATTTTATGTTTTTAGCCAAGGTAACAATACCAAATCTCTACCACAACTATGTAGACGATTTGTATCAAGAAAAAAACCATAAAAAACACAAGAAAGAATTTTTAGACGTGATATATAGATCAAAATGACCACGAAAAATCAAGAACACACCACACTAATCTTCATCACCTATCCACTATAGGCTCTTGATACCAAATGTTGTTCCCATTTAATCCATAACACAAGATTCTTAGAGAGAGAAAGAGAAGAAAAGTAGAAAGAGAAAGTAGAGAGAGAAGTGGAAGGTTTACACTAAAACTATGTGTTTTATGAAATGAACCAACACCCTCTTCCACATGAGGAAGAGGGTTATATATGCCACGGCCTAAGGCCTTTGTGGGCTTCATCTTGGGCCGGGCTTGGCTTTGTTTTGGGCTTACGCCCCTAACTTATACAATATTAGCTTAAAGTCCAAGCCCGGTTTTCCCGACTAACCTATTACAATACAAGACCTTTTAACGACTAAGATGACCTATTACATTCTTGTTTGACTATATAAAATATAGGGCTAACAAAAACTATTCTTTATAATGTTGTTGATTAATCTTTCTGACATGTACATTGGTAATTCACTTACGGTATATAAAGAAGAAAAAATTCCCTGGTTGAATCAATGTGGGAATGTTGGATGCAACATTTGATGGGTTTTTATTAAAAAATGATGATGGCTTTGTTAGATGAAAATGCATGTAAATAGATACTACCTCCGGCCAAAGCAAATATTCACTAAAAACTCAAGAAAGATATTATATTTAGTGTAACTTTATTTACAGAACCCATCTTAGTGATAGAACTTGCAGAACTCTTATTTTTCAAGGCAAACATGTATGTCTGAAGGAGTACATGTATGTTTTTAAAGAATATTTGTATTCGTAAAGCATATTTGAAGTTCTTTTCGTCAAAATTAATAAAATTAAATAAAATTTAAAAAAAGATATCAAAAAACATACATGTTTGAGGGCGTGCATGCATGTATGTGCACGCATTAAAAAACATACATTTTTGAAAGTGCGCATGCATGTATGTGCACCGATCTAAAAACATACATGTACGCTTTCAAAAACATACATGTTCTCCTTCAAACATACATGTTTGCTTTCAAAAACAAGAGTTCTCCAAGTTCTGCACTAAGATGAGTTCTGTAAATAAAGTCCTCCATTATATTTAATGTTCACTTAAAAAAGACAATAATAAAATATCACCTTGGTTCAAATAAATGTTCTTAAAGTTTGGACGATAATGCAAGAAAGATACATGTAGTTTTGAAAGTTTTGATGGTGTGTTGTATTGTAGGTGAAAGGGCCATGTTGGTGGAAGATGTGAAAGGGCCATGTTGGTGGAAGATACATGTCTTTGTTTCAATGTACTTTTAAAAAACTCAAGAAAGATATTACATTTGTCCACAATGAATGTTCACAAAGTAAATATACAGTTTAAATAGTGAAGACTATTATAGTTGTATTATCATTGTCTAGAGTTTGAAATTTTTAGTTTAATAGCCAACTTTATCTACATTATAATCGTGGTTCATTACAGTAACATAAACAAACAAGATTTCGCTTCTTTAACCTATCATTGGAATGATTTTGATCAAATAATAATGTACATATACTTGCATCTTGACTCTTACATTTCTTTGTATACTGCATGTAGAGCGTTAAGTTTGTACTTTGAGGCCACTTTCATAAATAGAGTGCCATAGTTAAAGACGGTTATTTAAAAGATGGCACTACTTGATTGAAGATGTTCATATAGGTTTCCTTTCATATCTTCTTCCTTTTTTGTTAGGTTGTCGTCGTCGTGGAAAATTGACGATAATGCAACTCTTTTTTTGTGTTTCTTGAATTAGATGACATGCAGTTATTAGTTAAGTGTCGTGGGCAACCTGTACTAAATAATAATTTTAGATTAGCTAATGTGGTACAACGGAACGTTTAGAGATTGAAATGAACGGTCTTTCTTACCACTAGAAGATCAACGAACTTTAAATCTTATTATCTCAGTTCATAATATAGATTGATCTGACATGGAGAGCAACAACACAACTCGATTTTATAATATGGCATGGGAATGAAAACCGATGACGAAATGTACATGTTAGTAAGATTTTAATATTGCGAAACATTTCTTTGTCAGCCAAGTCAAACGCCTCAACATAACTAGAACACGATTTAACAGTTTTATGGTTAGATATCAGAGATGGCCGCTCAGTGGGTTAGGAAATAACATGTCAACATTAGTTTAGATGGAAACTGTTAAAGATAAGCTTTACTTAAGCTTGAAGGGTTAAAGTGTAAACTACATCAAAGTTGAAGGGGCTAAGTTGACAAGTTGACAAAGATATGGATTGAAGTGCAAGGTTGAAGTCAAGGAGTATATAATCGGTCCACACCTAACTTGGACGTCTCAATTATTCAGTTTATGTGTGTGTAAAAAGTGTGTGAGTTGCGATTGTGTGATCTTGATCGTGTTGATCAAAGATTATTGTTTCTTTTCTTTCTGATTGTAAAGATTGTGGCTATCTAAGCCGTTTCATTGATATAAACTCTAAAAGTGAGCCAAGGGGAGGTTGGCTGGATTCACTCATAACTTTTGTGTTGTTGATTCTGAGTTGTTTCATAAGTTTTTCATGGTATCAGAGCCAGGTTGCTCTGAATCCTGGTTATAAATCTTTTTTGAAAAAATTAGGGTTTTGAAAAATTGGGGCTTTTGATCTATATGTTTAGATCGTAACCTGGTTTTGATAAATCAACGTTTTAATTGATTAATTTGATCTTCTTGGAAGATTATTGGTGTTTTGTAAAAAAAGGGTTTCAAATCGATTTGGGGTTTTTTGATAATAACTGTTATTGATCTAATTGGAGACTTGTGGGGTTGTGTCTTGGGTTTAATTTTAGTTTTATGTAAACTATATTGAAAAACCCTAAAATCTGAAATTAGGGTTTTTTCAATCTTGGTAAGAATCTGTTATTTTTATAATTTGTGTTCTCTTTTATAGGTTTCTTGGTTTTTCCGCTGCGGTTGTTAATAGATCTTCTTGATCTATTGGGTTTATTGGTTGTTTGGGTTCTCTGAATAAGTCTTAATTCAGAGTTCTTGCTTGGTTTTGCTACGCGTGCTACGTAACACCTCTCTCACTTTCTTTTAGTTTTAAGATTTTGTTTTTTAGAGGGGATCTTTAGGTGTCGATGGGATTAGTTAGATGCTGGTGTTGATTGATTGAGTTTTATTGTGGTAGTTGATTGTTACTTGTAGAGGAGATACAAGGAGTTGCTGATTTATTATTTTGTTGTTCTTAAACCACACAATCAGGTTTCTGCTCTTGACCTACCACCTTGTGAGTGGTTTTGGAAGCCTGAGAACTAATCTTGGCTTGATTGTGTGTTCTTGTTGTTTAGTTTTTTTCTTGTTTTCAACATGTCTGGTTCTGAAACACCTAAAGGTGATGGACCTAAGGGTAGTGGTGTTAAGAATGAGGCTGTTAAATTTGACTTATATGATCCTCTTTATTTGCATCCTCAAGACATTGGATCTCAGTTAATTACCTTCAAACTTGAAGGAACTGAGAATTACAAAGTCTGGGCTGCAGCTGTTCAACTTGCTTTACAAACTAGAAATAAATTGGGTTTCATAAATGGAAAGTGTGTTCAAGATACTAGTGATGGTCCTGCTAGAGACCAATGAGATAGGTGTAATGTTGTGGTTCTTTCTTGGTTGCTTGGTTGTGTTTCACCAGACTTATATAAGGGGCAAATTTTTTCAAAATATGCACAAGATGTTTGGGATGAGTTAGAAGAAACTTATAATAAACAAGATGGGTGTGTCATATACAATCTTCATCATAAGATATTCACTTTAACACAGTCTGTTATGACTTTGTCTGAATATTATCATGAATGTAATTCTTTGTGGAGACAATTTGATGCTTTAGTTGATTGACCTGATTGTACTTGTGATGGATCTGAAGATCTTAAGGATCATAATCAACTTCTTAGGTTGATGCAGTTCCTGATGGGTCTTGATGATGACTTTAGTGTAGTCAGAAGTCAGATTCTAACATCAGATCCTATTCCTGATGTAAAATCTGCTTTTGCTACTTTGTCTAGAGATGAGTCACAAAGGTCTAATAAATCTAATAAGTCTGGTCCTGCAGCTTTTGCTGCTAAGTTTGGTATTAATAGAAACAGCAATAGTTGGAATAACAATAGAAATAATAACAACTCTGGTGGGTCTAACAATGGTAATAGAAACAATAATAACAACTAGAATAATTCTAGTAGTGATAATACTAGAAGAAATGACAGGAACAGTAATCTTGTGTGCAAACATTGTAATATGTCTGGACATACTATTGAAAGGTGTTTTGAATTAATTGGGTATCCTGCTGGTTTTAAAGGAACAATGTTAATAATGTTCAAGGTTCTGATGTGAAAAAGGATGATCAGAGTAAGAGTAATTCTCATACTCTTACTCAAGATCAGTATGAGAGATTAATGTCTTTGTTAAGTGGTACAGGTAATGCTAGCAAGGTTTCTGCTAGTGTTGCAGGTATTTTTAAAATTAATAATTGCAAGATTAGTTTCTTTTCTTGTAGATTTTTAATTACAACACCAATATTAGTACATACAGTACATATATTGGTTGGATTGTGGATTCTGGAGCTAGTCAACATATTACTTTTTCTGAGAAACATTTATTTGATATTTTAGATGTATCACAGTTAAACATAACTGTAGCTCATCCTAATGGAACTATTGAACATGTTAAAAAACTTGGAAGTTATAAAATAATTGATAACTTGATTGCTAAAGATGTGTTGGTAGTTCTAGGTTACAATGTGAGTCTTTTGTCTGTGCATAAATTGTCTAAAGAAAACTCTGTTTTGGTGACATTTGATGATTCAAAATTTTTAATTCAGGATTCAACACAAAAGTCCATGATGGGGACTGGTAGTCAAAAAGATGGTCTTTATATCTTGATGAAGGTAAGAATTTATATAATAGCAAAGTTAAAAGCTGTAATGTGTCTAGTTCATTGTGGCATAATAGACTTGGTCATCCTGGTGATCAAGTTCTTGTGGTCTTAAAAGATAAACTTGATGGGATTAAAAGTGTTAGTTCTGGTCCTTGTGAAGTTTGTCATAAAGCTAAGCAGATAAGAGAGTCATTTAGTTTAAGTGATCACAAAAGTAATAAAGTTGGAGAGTTGGTTCATTTAGATGTATGGGGACCTTATAAGGTTGTTAGTAAAGAAGGTTTTAGATACTTTCTTACTGTTGTTGATGATTTCTCAAGAGCTGTGTGGGTGTTTTTGATGAAAAATAAATCTGAGGTTTTTGATAATGTAAAGGAATATACTGAGTTGATTAAAAATCAGTTTGATAAATGTGTTAAAAATTTTAGAAGTGATAATGGAACTGAGTTTGTAAATAAGAGATTTGAAAGTTTTATTAAAGAAAAAGGTATTTTTCATCAAACTACATGTGCTTATACACCTCAACAGAATGGGATAGCTGAGAGAAAACATAGACATTTGCTTAATACTGCTAGAGCCCTCATGTTTCAGGGGGGGGGGGGTTACCTTTAAACATGTGGACTGAGTCTATTCTAACTGCTACTTATTTGATTAACAGGTTACCATCTTCTGTGTTATCTGGTAGAAGTCCTTATGAGCTTGTGTATAACCAAAAACCTAAGTTCCTCCATTTAAGGGTGTTTGGCTGTTTGTGTTTTGTAAATATTTTAAATGAAAGTGATAAGTTTGGCTCCAGGTCTGATAAATGTGTTCTAGTAGGTTATGCTTTTGATAAGAAAGGATATAAAGTGTTTAATCTGGATAAAAAGATATTTCAGTTTTCAAGAGATATAAAGTTTTATGAGACTGTTTTTCCATTTAAAAATGAGTCTTTGACTAAAGATTTTGTGTTTAGTGAATCTGGAGTAAATGATTTAAACTTTTTTGACAGTCAAAGTCCTAATGAGCCCTATGATGAAGGGGGAGTTAGTGTAAATGATAGTGTAAGTATTACACCTAGAAAAGATACTCTTAGGCCTAATGACAGCACTGTAGAAGATATAGTTAGAAACAAGGATGATGTACATACTGAAGGAACAGATATGCAATCTAACTCAGATAGTACTTCTGTTTCTAATGAAAATTCTTCTAGTAGGAGGGTCATTGAAGGTAGTGAGTGTGCAACAGAACCTAGTTGTTCTGAGGGTACACAGAGTACTTTAGATGATGAATCATATGATTCTAAGGGTGAAGGAATAGAGTCTTTTGGTAATATTTTTGGTTGGTCACCAGAACCAGCAGCTAAACATACTGTTAGGAGGACAAGTAGGAAGAGTAATTTTCCTAATGATAAATATAAAGATTTTGTATTGAACAAAGATGTTAAGTACAATATTAACAAGGTTGTAGGTTATACTAATTTGAGTTATGATAATTTTGTTTTTTCTACTAGTCTTAACAAAATTCATGAACCCACTTCATATAATGAAGCTATTCTTGATAGTAGATGGGTTGATGCTATGAATCTTGAAATGGAAGCTTTATATAGAAACAATACTTGGGTTATTGTAGATTTACCTGAAGGAAGAAAAGCCATTGATTTTAAATGGGTTTGGAAAGTTAAATACAAATCTGATGGTAAGGTTGAAAGATTTAAAGCTAGACTTGTAGCTAAAGGTTTTAACCAAAGAAAAGGCATAGATTATGAAGAAACTTTTTCACCTGTGGTTAAAATTGTTACTGTCAGATGTGTGTTAAGTCTAGCTGTTTGTAATAACTGGTCTATCTTTCAGCTTGATGTGAATAATGCTTTCCTATATGGTGATCTAGAAGAGGATGTGTATATGAAAATGCCAGAAGGATATTGTGATGAAAACAGTAACAAAGTATGCAAACTTGTTAAATCTTTTTATGGACTAAAACAAGCCCCTAGAAAATGGAATGAAAAATTGGTTTCAGTTTTACTTGAACATGGATTTGTTCAAAGTAAAAATGATTTCTCTTTGTTTGTTAAAAATCATAACGGGAAGATGCTTGTTCTTTTAGTCTATGTTGATGACATTATAGTTACTGGAAATGATATAGATGAAGTCAATAATTTCAAGAAATTTTTAAGCTCTAAATTTCTTATTAAGGATTTAGGTAAGCTTAAATATTTTCTAGGAATTGAAGTGATTGATATTGAAAATGGAATTTGTCTTACTCAAAGAAAATATTGCACTGAATTATTAACTGAGTTTGGTATGCTAGGGTGCAAACCTTGTAGCACACCTATTGAAGTTAATCCTTCAGATAAGAAACTTAATGCTAAATTTGGTGATGATGAGCCATTGAAAGAAGTTTCTGTATATCAAAAATTGGTAGGCAAATTAATATATCTTACTATGACTAGACCAGATTTGTCTTATGCTGTTCACTGTCTCAGTCAGGTTATGCATAAACCTATGAAGTCTCATCTAAGATTGGCTTTTAGAGTATTAAGGTACTTGAAAAATGAACCTGGACTGGGTATAACTTTTAAAAAGTGTGACAGTCAGAATTTAACTGTGTTTGTTGATTCTGACTTGGCTAAGTGCAAAGTTACTAGAAGATCTTTAACTGGATTTTGTGTTTACTTGGGAAATAATCTAGTATCATGGAAAAGTAAAAAACAAAATGTGGTGTCAAGATCTTCTACTGAAGCTGAGTATAGGGCAATGTGTAGTGTTTGTTGTGAGGCTATGTGGATTGCTAAAATTCTTACTGACCTGAACAAGGAGGCTTTCTTGCCTATAGAGATGCATTGTGGCAATAGTTCAGCTATTCAGATATCTAACAATCCTGTTCATCATGAAAGAAGCAAACACTTTGAAATTGACATATATTTTTTAAGAGAAAAAATTTCAGCTGGGTTTATTAAACCTGTAAAGGTTAAATCTGAGGATAATACAGCTGATGTTTTTACTAAAGGGTTACTAATCACAGAACATAAAAAGTTTTGTGCAAAGCTTGGTTTGCTTAATGTGTTTCAGGTGTAAAGCTTATGGGGGAGTGTTGAAGATAAGCTTTACTTAAGCTTGAAGGGTTAAAGTGTAAACTACATCAAAGTTGAAGGGGCTAAGTTGACAAGTTGACAAAGATATGGATTGAAGTGCAAGGTTGAAGTCAAGGAGTATATAATCGGTCCACACCTAACTTGGACGTCTCAATTATTCAGTTTATGTGTGTGTAAAAAGTGTGTGAGTTGCGATTGTGTGATCTTGATCGTGTTGATCAAAGATTATTGTTTCTTTTCTTTCTGATTGTAAAGATTGTGGCTATCTAAGCCGTTTCATTGATATAAACTTTAAAAGTGAGCCAAGGGGAGGTTGGTTGGGTTCACTCATAACTTTTGTGTTGTTGATTCTGAGTTGTTTCATAAGTTTTTCAGAAACGGTTCATATTTTAGTTCACATCAGATTGGAATGTCCTGACTTATTTTTGTTCAATTTTGAATTATTGTTTACATAAAATTCTTGTTTAATTTCAACTGCGTGTGACTTATTGCTCCTACGTTAAGTTAATAATAATTTGAACAATTGTACGTGTTCCTGATTGACTTCACGACCTGTCAATCAAAAAACACAAAACTAGTCGCATTGCCGCTGGTTACGTCCTCGATCAACCACAATCAAATAAAAAGGAATGTACAATACAAGAAACACAAAACGAGTGCATTATTGGCTATATAAAGATCAAATAAGAAAACAAAGCTTTTATATCATCATAAAAGTTAATACTAGATGACATTGGCCTGGACATGGCTTTGTTTGTAAATAAACGACCATTTACAAACTTTGGCCGTCATTATTTGTCATATTGTTTTGTTTTTTTAAAAAGCATCACAACCAGAGTGTCCAATATAGAGAAAGGAAATAATTTTTTATAAAAAAATTTCTGGACCAAACTTAAACACTAAGCAGAAGGCATTCTTGAGAGTTTGCGAGCTTAGAGCTAGAGGCAGCAAGCTCTCATGAGGCCGATGCGCAATGTATAGGTTTGTCAAGGAATCTGAATGTTTGTGTGCACACGCTCTATATAAACGAAGCAAATATTCTTCCCTAATGCGATGTGGGATACCGGATAGTGCACAACTTTGTTCATTTTATAAAATTTTAAAGCCAACTTTAAAAGAAGTTGTTTCACACAATGTTTTAAAAATCAGTATTTTAATTGACTAGGTTAAAATCACTGGATCACGGTTCAATCGGTTTAACCGGCTGTTCAGCCAGTTTTTTGAGTCAAAACCAATGTTTGGTCATCCAATCACATCAAGGTTCAACTGGTTCAACCGATCGACTGAACCCGAGATTTATAACAATAGTTTCACATCTACCTTCATCTACTTATATTTCAGTTTCCTTAACAAGAGAAAAATATACAAAAAGCTATTTCTCAAAAAAGGTCAACGGTCCATTTCATCTTTTTTAACCGGATTTGTTATCGTTACACAAGTATATAACACTTTAGATATGAGCTTAACCCTACTACTGTAATAGCTAAGCTAAATAAAAGAAAATCACATGTATGAAAAAAAAAAGATAAAACATTAGAAGAACTATGATACCTTGTAGATGCACTATGATACAACAAGACAGAAACTTGATCTGATCAATAGTTATGATACATCTCTTATTGCATCTATTTATCATAAACTTCTACAACAAGACAGAAACTTCATATGGGCATACATAATTTGAATTATGAGCATTAATTACCTTATGGTGCTATCAAATGGTGTTATTATTTTTTTCCATAACACCAAAGTAACTCTTAATATTAGGATCACTTCTCCCTACATAAAATTACATTTATGGTACCATCAAATAGTCTAATTTTTAGCATTTTTTCATAACAAGAGAAACAAAGCATTTATTTATCATCTCAAATTATGTTACTTATACATGGGCTCATACATTACTTGAAAAGTTATACCAAACTATGTTCTTATAAGGATGAACTCAAATGCAAATCATACTCTACAGTTTTGAACATCGGACTCGATATGTAAATCGTTATGTTATTTATAAAAATAAACACTTGAACATACAACCTACATTGGTTAAAGAAGTGAAATCTTTTTCGATACGAATAAGTTAGTGGCTTGAGATCCGTTGTATGTTTTAGTTGTTTCTCGATACGAAAAAAATAAAAATGTCACTTTATCATGCATGTTTCATTTACAATTACTCTAAATTGATTTATATCAGACCCATGAACCTAATTCCTCTAAATTGATTTATATGGACCAAATAGTCACCTCGACACTTACTTCCTATAGAAATGCCTTTAAGAGCCTCATCCAAGAAGTTATAATTAAAAACGTGACGGGTGATATATTTGATTATATTCCTTGGTTTTATAAATCAGCATCATCAACAATCTCGTTATGAAACCATAATACTATCCTTGGGATGCATGATCCTCATACACTAGTAGTATATAACCAAACAGATATTACTTCTTTCACCTATGTGGGTTCTCTAAGTATGAAATGGGGTTCTGTCAAACACTAAATATTGTACATCATTTACGTAGTTACATGCCCACTCCTACATTTGTAACATTCTAAGTGATGAGGCAAAATTATTAAGCGAACTTCCACGGGGTACAAACTTTTTCCCTCATTGCATAAGGTCGCAATATCAAGCCATTTAACATGCGAATTGATGAATATCGACTAGATTTAATGTATATTTTGTTGAATATACATATATCCACTTGTTTCAGAAACAAGATTTAGCTTGGTGGTTTTTTTCCTTCTAGTAAATTTCATTGTCACTTTCTTTGGAGAACCATTTCTTAAAATACATCCCACATAGGTTAACCACATGAAATATTTCTTATTTATATAGTATAGTGAATGAGCGTTGCACATTTTTAGAATTCTACAATTTTCACAAAGACAAAGCAAGCACACTAATATATCATCATAAATCACAAACCATCACATATTAACAATTTACTTAAATCTTAAATTAAACATAAGTTCAACCCGTTTCTCATTTAGGTAACAATGATTTGACTCATTATACACGTTTTGTGTTAACACGATGGACATTTTTATCATTGATCACAACCAAGAAAAAAAGAACGGAATTTTGGGAGTAAACCCTCATGAGAGGATTTCCCAATTCAAGTGCACCGTCACTTAATAACTGCATAAAACTGTATTAGCTTCAAAGAACAACGCACCCTATATTTGAACTCACAAATGGTATATAAAACTGCAAAAGTCAGCATTTGCATCCACATAGGCTTTGGAAGCGAAATCGTTCTTTTATATATACTATAGTTAGGGCGGATCTACATGGGAGCCGGGTGTAGCACATGCTACACCCTATTTTAGGTCACGAAGGTTAATTTTTTGTAAAACGAGATTATTTTCAACACGTGCAACACCCATTTGTACCTATTATTAACTATGAAGCAACTCTAGTACAAGTAATTATAAAAAAACATTTGTGCAACATCCTATTATAAATCCTAAGTTCACCACTAACTATAATGGTTTTGGGCCGTTTGGATAAGAGTTGTTTGCATGTATGGATAGTGTGTTTAGTATAAATGGTTTTGGGCTTGTCCAGACAAGACACCATATTATCTGTTTTCATTTATGTAATTTGTGTTCTTGAAAAATTAATATAATTCACCTATTTTCATCATAAAAAATATATACTATAGTAAATGAGCTTCATATATGTATAAAATATTACATGTTTTCCAGGAATTGACAACGAAGTTGATTATGAATAAGATTAAAGGTTGACCATATCTTAGGATATCATATAACAACAAAATTATACTTTATGCATTCCAACATGGCTCACTTGATAAATCTAAAATCGGAAGTCTATGGTGATCAAATCTCTCATGACCCTATTTGTATATTTTTTATTAAGGCAATCATGTTTTTCTTTTCATCTTCATTGAATATATTTTGAGTTGTTTTTACTAATTATACAAACCAGTTACATAATTGTGTATTCTGTTGTTTTGCGTTCTATTTGTTATTTAGTAATTTGTTGTGTGATCATTGGCGCGAGTGGATGATATTACCATATATTCCTCGCGCAATCCAACTAGTGACGAACCCAGAAAATTAGGTTGCAGGGGAAAGAAAATAAATCCGAAGATAGATATTACATAAGAAAACTTTAATAAAATGTATTTGGACTATGGAATTAGCAACAAAATGAGAGCACAAACCAAAGAAATATCAACTTAAGAAAAACACCACTACTAATATTTTAGGTAAAAAATAGCTCTGACAAAATAATAGCAACAAGAAAAAGTAATTAATTTAGTTAAATATACCTAAATATTCTCATTGAGTATGGATGATCGCCTACATTATATACTAACAACAACAAATATAGTTCAAAAAGCCTTTGTATACAAGTAATAAGATAGAGTTGATTCAGACTTAAACTCTATCTCTAGCTGCACCTGGGAACAAGTATAAACTCAACAACATTCAATAGCACTTCATTAAATCACTTATGTCTTCTCTTTTTCCTCACCATCTTCTCAATTGAGGGAATTTTCAGTTTCAGTTGAGGGCACCACCAATAAACTTCAAAAATTAACATTAAAATATGTAATTATTGAAGAAGCCATATGTCTCCGCCCTGAATACAACAATTATGTTGGCTCGTCATTTCTGTTTGAATTTTCATTTACACCAGAGATGAACTATAGACTACATAATGGTATTAAAGACTATAATGAACAAAATAAATGATTTACAAAATGAAAAAGTCAGCAGAAACGGCGAGCCAATTTAAGACCCCATCAAACTTTGCATCCCAACCATTTTCACATAGATTCACGAAGTGAAATCTTTCTTTTTTATCAACACCCGTCCGTTGTCGAGCATATCTAAGCTTGTTCCTTGCAATCTCATCCATACCCCTCGCCATCTATGTAACTATGATATGAAGCAGATCTAGTACAAGCATCAAAGAACAAAAAAAAATCAATGAATGAATCAGCAACATACATGTCAATATAGATTAAAAAAATACATGTCAATATGGAACTTTGCATCCCATATAGATTAAAAAGAAAAATCTTTCTTCTTTATATACAATAATGAATGAGAAACATACATCTCAATATCAATACTATGTTTTCAAGTGCATGGTGGTGATAGAGTTGATTCAGACTTAAACTCTGCCTCTAGCAGGACCTGGAAATAAGTATAACTTATTGACTTTTTTATGTGACTTTTTCTTGATTTGCAGATTTATAGCTAACTACACCAATTGTTTATCTTCATGTTATGCCAAGTATAAGATAAATAGATGGAGGAAGATATGTGTCATGTATTACGAGGTATGGAGATAGCTAGTATTATATGCTGGAAAACTAGCTCGTAATGCCTATGTTTCATTTTCGTTACACTCTATTAACTAAATCATTTTTTTTTATCTTTTTCGTTTTCATTTAGTACATGGTTGTTGATGAAGTTTACTCTAAAGCTAATCATAATTTACTGACAAACTTATACTAGAATATAAGTATCAGATTCTAAAATTTTTAGTAAGGGTTAATTCTTGAAATACCCTAAAATCACACTTCATTTGTTTTTTAACACCCATCAAACTAAAAGTTCTCTAAATATCACATGCTGTTATAAAATGTAGAGAACAAGATATGAAGGAGGAAGAAGATAATTGTTATTGAGTAGTCTTCAAATGAGCACAATGTATCTCTTATTTATAAGAGTATAAGAAATGTAACTTCTCTTACTAATTAACTAGTAATTCAAGGATAGTTACTACTCATTCAAATGTGAATATACATACAATAAATATATAATGAATATATTTATAACACTCCTCCTTGGATATTCACCGTTTGTATACGCCATCATCTGCCTCATTAAAAACCTTACCAAGAAAAAAGAACCCAATGGGATAAAAACTTGATGAAGGGAAAAAAGTGCAGTGCGCATAATGCTCCTCCTCAAATTAATGTATATCCTTCAAGCGTCGAAGGACGGTCTTCCTAACATGTTGCCAAAAAACTTGTGTCGGTAAAAGTTTGTAATAAAGTCTACTGAATTATTAATGTTTAAGGTTATGTCCTGCAAAGATAACATAATACGTGTAGCTTCCAACCCAATATCAAATACATTGGTTAGAAAATACACATTACTAATACGATTATTTAAAAAGATATATACAATCTCATGACGTATATTGACTGCAAAATTGACATCAAAAGTTTAGTTGCACATCTGATACTTGAGGACCAAAATTTTTCTTTGAAACATGTGCAAAAACAAGATAATATACGCCCAAATGATTATTAATCAATATAATAATTTATTCAGCTTGATCAAATAAGTTATTTATAACTTAATCAAATTATTTCATAAGTTAAAATTGCCAGACATGCTTGAGGTATTATGGATCATGGAATATTAGAGCTCCAATAAAATGTATATAATCAATAATATATTTACATCCACCTCTAGAAAATACGGCTCTTAATAAGCAGTTTCATGCTTTTGTGAATTTATTTATTCCATAATTCATGTCTTAAAGCATGTAACTTTAGAGCTCTTAATTCGGTTGCTCATACAACCCTTGGATATCCAATAGCTTTTACATATTCATGTGTATGGACTTCTTGTCCTAATCCTTCTCTTATTTTCTAAAGATCGCCTCTTTTCATGTTGGTCAATCATTTTGATGAGCTCATTTTTGGATAATAATTAATTAATGATCCCCATTATGTATGATAACAAGCGCTATATTGCATGTAAAAGAATTTATCGACGTCATTTTGTTTTGATTCCATATGATTCTAGACATGATCAAATTTATTGAGATCTCATTTGTTATTTAAGGTTCTTTTGGAACCTTTATGTCTAGTGTCTCTTTGTGAGACTATCATGGGGTCTTTTATACCTCGAACAACCATCTGGTTTTTTTGCTCCATATATTTCATCGAGGATTTTATTTGGAATCGATTTGTTTACCATGCTTGAGGCATGCCATAATTAAGTAGTGTCCTTGAGGGACAAAGTAGGAGCATGAGTAGCTGGAACTTTGTTATTGGCCAATGTATATGTATGTCTATTAGATTATCATTGAATAATAGATTCATAAAATTTCTATCGAGGATCAATAAAATATGGTAATTCATTCTGAATTTGTAGCTACTTATCTCCTCCTGAAGGAATTACCCCTTCGTTTATATCTCGTATATTTTCATTTAAGTGGAGTAATGCACAAAAAATAGGATAGGTTTGGTTTATAACCAAAACCAATTATGAAATGGAGGAATTATAATAATATATTGGCATGATGCTAATTTTGTTTTGTGTATATGATAGTATGACCCATACAATAACAAAATATTTTCTCTCATTATCATTGGATAATGTAGAAGTAATTCATCTCATATTCACAACGAATTACTTATTCTGGAATGTTATGCTCACATTTAATATGTCGAGCTATTAGTCATGCAAACATGAAGTTACAATTTTATTACCATTTAGACGATGCATCGATTTATAGAATTCCAAATGGTTCATAAAATGGATACGTATGCAAACGTATATCCACTTGTTTTCTTTCTAGAAAATTAAGGGATTGAGTCGTAAATCTAGTTGATAGATGAATAATCAACTTTTTTTTTTAGAGATAAAACATTAGATTGAAGAATCTAATCAATTTATAGTTTTCACATCATTAATGACTCGTGATGGTATAACGAGTCATGCCAAAAAGATTATAATTATAGGCCATAAACTTATGTTATGGCTAGTGATAATATTTCACTAATTTATCTTTAATGTATGTCGAGGAAGTGCAATATAATGCATAAATTATATGAAATTTCATTCCTCATGACAATTTTATATTTTCTTTTAGGAGCAATAATGTGTTACAATAGATCCTTATGTCTATGAATATAGTGTTTAATATTTTTGACACACTTGTATATTTCATACATCACATTGTATTTTCTATAAATCATATTTTCGTCTGCTCCTTTTTATTTTGCCACTATTAGTGGTTTGTCATTTTCATATTACTTCAACCATATCATTTATCATGATAAAAAGGTTTTTGAAAATGTACAGTTACATCATCATATTCACTTGAGGGAATGAATATTTCGATGTTGTTCATATTATCACATTCTCATGAGAGAATGACGATCATTAAGTTGATCATTTCATCACATTCACTTGAGGGAATGGAGATTTATATATTGATATTATATTATCGCATTCACATGAGGGAATGGATACCTTTTAAATCTCATTATTTTCTTGCTTATTAAAAAGACATGTATATGAATAAGGAGACATGAACAAAGAAAATTATTATCATATGTATAAATTAGAGTAATTTATAAACAAATGATATGAAAATATACCATAGTCATAAAAAATTATGTTAAAAGTATGAAAAAAGATTTTAAGAAGTACACATCACACAATAATTCATTCTTTTAAGTTAATTCATTCTTTTAAGTTAATACCTTAGAACTTGAGGTTCTAATTATTATATATATATTTTTTCAAAAATAATTCTTGAAGTTTAGATCATTTTGAAAAAAATGATATGATGAAAAATTAAAATAAACGGAACATGAGGTTATGTTTATTGATTGTGTATAAAATTGTAAACGAACTTGGAATTTTACATTTTTTTTGAGATTATTTTATTTGTGATTCAGTCGAATCGTATAGAACACGCGTTTCTTTGAAAAACTTTATCATAACTTGAGGTTATGATGTTTCGAATTTAAAAGACTTATAAGGGATCATGTCCTTAAAAAAATATAAATTTAAGTGATATATTTATTCTTTTGCAAGAATCAAAAATAATAACTTGAGGTTATTGTATTTTGATTATATTCATCGTAGTATAACTTGAGGTTGTAAATAAGTGTAATCTCATTTTGATCCCTTTTTTTTTATAATGGATCACAATAGAACAAGAGATTCGTACTTTCTTTTATTATATAACATGTCGTTATATTATTTTGATTCGCTTCTTGTAAGCAGGATAAATTTCTTATTCTTCTTGTAAACTACAATAGAGTTTTATTCAAATAAGAACAATAATAAAAAAAATATAGTTTACAAGTTTAGAGGAAAAATAATAACATTTAATAAGAATTATACACATTAAAAGTCTTTGTTCAAAAATGATATTTAAGTTGTGTGTAACCACATAACATGTTAAATGATATTTAAGTTTTGGTTCAATGATACTTAAGTTATTTACTTCTTTTATTTTCTCAAAATATAATAAAAGACTTTTAGAATATGTCAATAAGTTCAATTATATGAATAATAAAAAAAAACGTTAAATAAAAATTCAATTTTTATTGTAGCTATTTATTATATGAGAAAACAAATTGCACAAAAATTACATGAGAAACAAGTTGCATAAAAAATCTTGTGATTACGATTTTCTAAGTGCATTGTTATTCTTTAACAAAAACAAAAATTCTTTGTAGAATATATTAACATTTTCTAATGTATACTTGAAAACATTAGTATTATTAAGCTATCAAAATGCAACAAAAATATAAGAGAATGAAAGAGAAATATATAGCACAAATGACTATAATTAACCAATAAAAAGAATAAAGATTATAGAACTTGAGGTTCTATAAAATCACATAACAATTATAAGAAGTTATGTTTTGATTCTCTAGAGGGAATCATAATAAAACTTGAGGTTTTTATTATTAATTTTCTCTTTTTTATAAAATAACATAACATGAGGTTATGATATTGAATAATACTAGAACATGAAGTTCTTAGTATTTGTATACTTATTTTCTCTTTACATAAGATGAGATTATGTCATTTAATTTGTTTTCATGTAGCCACAACAGAATATTTGTTGTTCACATAAACTACAAGAGATTTCAATTGTAGAGAAAAAATAAATAGCAACATGAATTCTCTTTATGTAATCACAATAGAACATGTAATGCTCATGTATATTACAATAGAGATATATCAAGAATCTTCTACCTAGTTTTGCTTAGAGCAAAAATCGTGCTGATAACGTGTTATAAAATGTAGAGAACAAGATATTAAGGAGGAAGAAGATAATTGTTATTGAGTAGTCTTAAAATGAGCACAATGTATCTCTTATTTATAAGAGTATAAGAAATGTAACTTCTCTTACTAATTAACTAGTAATTCAAGGATAGTTACTACTCATTCAAATGTGAATATACATACAATAAATATATAATGAATATATTTATAACACATGCGACTTATTGAAATTTCTTTAATACGTTTTTTTGTACTATCATCCCACATAATTTAAAGAAGTGAATTCTTCTTTGGTTATATAGAACATTGTAAGAGCGTAGTACGCATTTAGATTGCTGTCATGTTTCCGGTTACATGATGTATTCAAGTTTATTATATTAGCCAAATAAATAAACTCGTATATTTGTGGAACCGCAAATTGATATAAAAATCTATTTTTTTTAATATAAGGTCTTCACAAATATTTTTATTATTATTTGTTCACTTTTTGTACGCCTAAACTTTTATACTCGTTTATTCTTGGTTGCCATATTGATTCTATTGTACGTAACATGTTACGAAAATGTATCAAGGCATGCATGGCCATCCATGTAATGTTTTAACTCCTTTCATTATCTCGCAAAAGGTATCGGCAAATAATATTGAACACATTCTTATTAAAACCGATAAACTAATTCAGGATCAAAACTACACAAGATTACAAAAAAACATCTAACCAACATAAGTCAGCCGAGGGAATGTTTACGTAAGAAAAAGATAAAAAGAGCCATGAATTATTCTGCTGAGAATCGAAACATAGACTTTTGACAATAGCTACATTTCATTTACCAACAGCCTAGCTCATGACATACGTTTTATATCTTCCTGTGTCTATTTAACCTATACTTGCTGTTCAAAAAAAATTTTAACCTATACTTGGTGTGACCAAAAAAAAAAAAACTTCATACCCTATAACACAACAACAAACTGATAGTGATCTGCATATAAAAGCCAACTGTAAAAAAGTTATTTTGGCACTATCTACTTCTTTTCAGTTCTTAAAGGTCGAAGTGACGTACATATATTTTTTGTGTCTTTTTCTAAGCTTTTATGTTTTTTTGTGAGGTTACGTGTTTTTTTAAGGTTTTGACGTGGCAGTGTATTTTGTGTTGTAGCTGATAGGACCAGTGTTGGTTGAAAATACTTGTTTCTGTTTCAATGGTCTCAAGAGTGCTTGGTGTAAGAATGCATGTCTCGACGTTGGGCTGATGTGGACCTTGCGTTGGAGGCGTTACCATACCGGGCAAGCCGAAAAGTGAAGACGATTTAAGGAAATAAACAGTAGTTTTATTAGCAAATGTTTGTAACATGTTTGAGTTTAGGCCTTAATATCATAGGTTCTATCGGTACGTGTTTATTTTCTGCCTTAACTAATGAACGGATATAAACAAACACCAATTAACAAGCTTATGTCTTCTTAAAAAGCTACGTGATAACCTCTTTGTTTATGTGTGCATGTTAGTTTGTTGCTGGTATTTATTTGGTTCGATTACCTTACCTACCTTTAGGCATAGCGTTGTTATCTTTTTTTTAAAATGACATTCTCCGTGTAAGTCTTCCAAGCTATAGTTTCTTTTGTTCTCTTGAAGGTGATGATTTTTGGCTTCTTGTCTGTTTGTCTTGCATAAAAGATTAAAAGCATTGTGTCGCATGTGAAAATCATTAGTATTTCTATCCAAATTTTGGTTAAAAATGGATTCACTAAACTTTTGTTCAGTTAAAACTAGTGTTAATATTGGAAGTTTTTCAAATGCTGATTATTGACACTTTAGGTTTGTAGCACATTAATATGAAACCCGTATCCTTGATGTAGATATAAAAATATATAAAGTTTGTTGAGTGCTTATATACTTTTATAGGTCTAAAAAATCTATTGACGGCGTATGAGGATTATGCTTTTTTTGCTATCTAGACACATCTTGAACTCATTACATTTTTGTAGGAAAGACCCTGGTATGTGTTAACTCCTCCACTTTGTTTTTTTTACCTTTTTTACACATGTGACATATTCTGTATGTTCTAATCACACCTAAAATGGTATTACAAATAATTAACACAATGGTTGCGCTTTGGATCAAACGAATTTGGATGGGACCTAGTCTTTCAACCTGATAGTTATGATCAGAGACGGAGCCATGGGGGGGGGCTAGAGGGTGCTCGGCCCCCCCTAACAATGGTGGAACCACCTGGCATGTAAGTGAAAAAATAGACAAAAAGCAATTTGGTAATCTGATACTCAATGAAGATTTGAAGGTCCTGTAGTACTGTGTTGAAGAAGATGACCAACACATGTAGTATAAAAAATTCGATTGAGATTTAAGAAGCGTTTGGTTTGATAGTTCTATCACTATGAGATGACAATGATAGTGATTGATAATGTTTGGTTGATTTCTGAAAAATTAAATATAATTAAAATATGGATTTCATAGTGATAGACCGAAAGGAGTGGGGAGAGGCTCCTTTTACTAGAATGGAGTATTATTTTTGTGGGTCCCATTGTAATATATATTTTAACTACACAGTTTTTGTATTATCTTCTTCTTCCTCATTTGTATAGTATCTTCTTTACATCCATTTTTACATGTTTTCTTTACAAATTAAAAAGACTTTCATTTTTTCTCTTGCAAATAAAAAGAAGTTGCTTTCAACTTATTTCAATATCAAACTATTTGTATTAAAATCCAACAATCTCATATTGGAGCTTGCTCGGTTCAAGATGGTGGAGATTATTTGGGCCTTCGAATATTTGCTAATTTTCCTAACATATATGATGATTTTCTAGTTTTACTTTTACCATTGATATCGATGAGAAGAATGAAGTTTTGTATCAAATTAGTGTTTACATCAACTATTTTGGTATCTTGTGTTCTTTTTAGTGCTCATATCCTGCTAGTGAATATGCAACAACAAAAAATTAGATTGAAGATAAAATGTACACTGTTATAAAATATTGATATCCATACCATAAATTTCAATCCAAACAAAAACGTTTGGAATGACAGGTATAGTTATATCCATTGTCATTTTATCTCATATCGAAACCTTTTCCTATTGTGATTCATACCACCAAACCAAACGACCCCTTACTTGTATTGTTTAATGTGGACCACAAATAGGCTAATAGATGTGTACTTTTATTAAAAAGTTCAAATGCAACCCTCTAAATTACACAATATAGCAATTCTGGTTGAATTCAATTGTTTTTTGAAAACAAAAAACACTACAATGGTTTCAAAATATAAAAATTCTACTATGTTGCTATCGAAATTTTTTTCCGAGCCCCCCTTAACATGAATTTCTGGCTCCGTCCCTGGTTATGATCAAATGCGATACTGTCCTTTCATCTATTTCTATATGATCATCTTATTATACGTGCCAAATTTGACCAATTTTATTAGGAACGGGGCGATTTGGGATGATAATATCTCAAACAGGTAATGGGTCAAATTAGTAATCCCTAAATGGAAACGGGTCGAACGCGTCACTCAGCTTAAAGGTGGCCAAACTCTGTTTTTAAAGCATAAAACCTCTAATAAATATTAATTCAAGCTTCATATTATTGTCATTCATTGCTAACACATGATTGTATGTAAGAGAATTAAGAAACTGGCCAAAAAGTTTTTCATTCCGTGTGTGGTATCACCCAGTGCTTTGATTATAGAAATCTCATTCTTTTAGAGAAAAAAATCTAAGCGGCTATGCTTTCTTAAAGTAAAAAGATAGGAAACTTAGACTTGTTTTATAAGAAATTGGCAGACCAATGACTAGGAATCGAACCATGCACCTATCAAGTAACAAATACTTTGCTTACTCCCTCCGTCTCAAAATTATTGTCCCTCAACAAAAACCATTACTTTTTACAGAAAGACATTTTTACCCTTAACCAATTAATTTAAAACCTTTTAAAAGTTTGTAGTTATGATTTCAATTAAGGGTAATCTAGTAATCTCGATCTAAAATTTCTACCTATTTTTAGAAGTTTTATAAGTGGACAATTAATTTGGGACAACCCGAAAAGGAAAGAGGCACTATAATTTTGGGACGAAGGGAGTACTAGTTATTCACCCATAATTATTTTATCTCCGTCCGTATATTTATCATCGCCTTTTACATTGTTTTCTCTAGGTGCATTTGTGAAGGTAAGTAAAACAAAAGCAAGGAAATAAAAATATGTGTGTGTTGGCATCATTACATACGAGGCACTAATGATGGAGATTTGGAGAGGAGGGTTGAGGGGTATATACGGAGACCCTCCTCGCTTTCAATCGACATCGTCTCTTTGAACTCTATCAACTTGTAGAGTTCATATATGTGGTACTATATAAGTTGATTACTCGGATCGTATGATCCGTTTGATGTTTGTGAACATCATAATGCTCGTTTATTTTAATACGGATATAGCCTAAACACAATTTTATGCTAGTTTTGTCAAGGTTCGGTCATCATGTTCCAATGTTCTACAAAGGCTCATTGTTCGTGTTCTATTTTTGACCATCATATCTTAGTGCTCAACTTTGTTCATTTTAGGCTTTAGATTATATTTAACTTAGAGAGCAAACATAACAGTCACGAACACAAAAAACCTGCTCTTCCATGTTTAAATGAACGAAAACAAGTGTTTGTTATATTTTGTTTGAATATAACGCTCTCTTTGTTATTTCGTTTCCAAGGCTGTACATGTAGTTTTCACCTGCTGCACTTCATTTTTCATTATTTCTGTTAAGGTGATGTTTTATGGCTTTGATACCATATAGTTTGTAAATAGTATATGGTTAACAGTTTGTGTTAGTCAATAGGAAATGAGAACGATAGGCACAAGATTACTAAATATTTAGTTATATAACCATGTGAACAATCTTTGTACATATAGATTTTGGACTGACCAATACCATTATTTGAAAATGACAACATGTACTTAAAAAAAAGTCAAGAATATTATATTTATTTTCGAAGACACCAGTGTAACGAGGTTTGAAATTTTTGGTCATATAATCAACTTCGTTAACACATGCATCCGAAAACATAGTAACAATCTGGACATTTGTGATCCTCATTCTCTATTGTATATAAACAAGAAAGATTTCACTTCCTTAATCAATGTGGGATATCTAGTTGAATAGGCTTTCATCTAAACCATTTTTACATATTTCCATTTTGGATACATTTAGTGGCGTACATTCATTGGTACCTTGTAATATATTGAATCGAACATTTACAAAAATGGTCACTCTGACTCTTGCTTCATCTCTAGAAATGTAGGCAATTAGAGGGCCTCAAGTCACCTATGTTCCTTGTACCCGAGTTCCCTCAGACATGATTGGAATACAGTTGATTTGATTAAGAGCTTGACCAATATGGCATTGCAGGACAGGAGTTAGGTTGGTCCTTAAGTCCATATTGACAATCATTGTAAATAAGCTAGTAGGATTAGAACCATAAATAAATAAATAAAAGGTCGAGCAATTTTTTTTTGTGAGCAGAGCATGTTCAGCAAAGGTCACTTCTTTAGCGTATGTGGGATGTAAATACTGCATATCTATTTACCATTCATGTGTTCATTATACTACTTTGTTAGTTGAAGCTTCAATAATAGTCCGAATGTTTTAATACGGTTACTTATTAAGTGATAGTGCAATTGATTTCAAAGCTCCTCATGTGGGATGTGTACATCAGGCCAAATCATTAACATATGAGGAATGGGATGAACTTCACTTAGTTTTAAAATTGTCCAAACTGTGTTCTCAATTCATACAACTTTCCTTGATTTAAGACTTAGTGTATTATCGCTATTCATGGATAGTGCATGCTATGATGATATATTAGCGTGCCTTCTTTGTTTTTGTGCCAATTGCAATATTGATGAAATCATCACTTATTCCTTAGGGTGTAAACGAGTCGAGACAGCTCGTGAGCTACTCGAGATCAACTCGTAAACTACTCGAAATCGACTCGACATAAACGAGTCGAGCTCGAGTTCGAGCTACTCGAGTATATATTCGAGTCGAGTTCGAGCTCCACTATACTCGGCTCGAGAAGCTCGTGAGCCTTATCGAGCTTATTTTGTTACTCTTTTATATAGATAAATCGAGTCGAGTCGAGCTTGATATGCCGAGTATTTATCGATTCGAGCATGACATGTGAAAATAATCGAGCTCGAGTCGAGTTTCGAGCTCGAGTTTTATATGACGAGCCGAGCTCGAGCTTGAAATATAAAGCTCGGTCGAATTCGAGCCGAGTTTGGAACTCGAGTTTTTTATTCGAGTCGAGCTCGAGCTTGACAGTACTCGGCTCGACTCGACTCGTTTACACCCCTACTTATCCCTCCATGTTCTATTTTTGAACATGTTATTCTTAAGGCTCATTGTTATAGATAATAACTTTATCCCGCAAATAATTTTGTTTTGTTACATATTTTTTATTCTTTGTTTGAATAAAAAATTTCATATACCTAGAAAAGTAAAATGTACATCAACCTAAGAGGTAATTAAAACCGTAAAACACTTAGCATTGTGGCGGGTAAAAGATCCTTACATATTTACTTTAGGTTAGAAAGTGCCCAGGTTACGGAATAAAATTTTTTGACGTTATCACGAAAACACCAAGCACGGTACCCAGTATGGTGTTTTCGTTTCTGACGTTGTACTTGCCAGCCGAAATAGTCCCTGAGAACGCCACAACACGGCGTCCAGCACTATTCCGAGTGTGGCGTTTTTACATATTTTACTAGTGTGTTGTGTATTAGAGTTAGACAACACATTGAAGTTAAATTAAATGTTTCTTTGTAACTGTGATGAAACTATTACACAAAACGAGAACCACGTTGACCCGGGTCACCCTATGTTGAGGTGTAGGCTTTTGATTGGTGGCAGCATGTCATAATCCTATTTTAAACGAAGCTAACAGTTTCTATAATTAGGAGGTTTCCCCTAATTGTGTTAGCCTATAAATATACCCTGCTCTAATTCTGTATTTGTTACACACCAGAATATAATAAAATATCCTAGTTGGACGTAGGTTAATAGCAATATTAACTGAACTACGTAAATCTTTTGTGTTCTTCATTCTTGCTTTTTGTTTTACTTTTGTGTGTAACTTTAAATCCTAACAACCTAAAATCCGGTGGGTCGAGTCAGGTTTCGAAAATGTGAAATCTTAAAATTGTGATCTGGTTGCTTAATAAAAAGGATAGGACAGTCAACAATTATTTTTTTTTTTGATTAATAAAAGTCTCCGAATTTTATAATGATTAAATTAATTTATAATATGATAAAAAGAGAAAGAGAGACTGGTTTGTGAATCGAACCATGCACTTTCATGGTAGGCTATACTTCGCTTACCAACCCACCAACTATCTTTATATGAATTTTCGCTTCCTCCTTCTATAAATCATATACTCTGTCTTATATATCGGCTATTCGGCTTACCTCATTTAATTAACAAGTTAGTAACAACAGAGCCACAATGGAGGCTAATTTTTAAGGGAAATAATAAGGGGTGTCTATCGATTTGATTTTTGGATTATTCTCTTTGGTCGGTTCGGGTTAAATTTTTAGGGTAAATTCAAACCGAATACAATTAAATCTTAACTTAGCAAAAAATCGATTTTGAAATCCGCTCGATTTTTTGGTTGACTCGAAAAAGACGAATTATATCATTTATATGTTTTTAGATTACAAGTATTAGTCTTGCAAAAAAATTTTAGAGAAAATTGCAAAAATTGTCCATGTGGTTTATTGGATCCAACGAAAATGACTTTGAAACAAAATCTAAAGATAATGTTCTTACGGTTCTGACCCGTATCGGGTTTGATTCCTTGCTCACTAATTCTGTTACATTGACCATTAAATTCTACATTACATCAAAAAAACAATGGTAATATTAATATTAATATTGCCTTATTTCCACAAAAGAATACCTGATCAGTAATATTAATATTGCCTATATCCAGACTTCGTGCTTCTTTCAGGAAAGAAAAATGGTAAATGATTTTTTTCAAAATAATTGTCTTAAATATACTTGCGAAAAAACACTCTTTACAAATACGTAGGCCCCGTTATTCGATGTAATTAGATGTAATTATAATTTGATTACATTACATATGGTGTTTGGTTCACATAATGAAATGAATGGTAATTCATTTTACATTATATACACTGTTTGATTCGCGTTGGAATTGTAATTCAGACATTACAATTATAACCATGGAAGGAATTCAGATTACATAAAAAGTTGAATGAAATGTTTTGAATTACGTTTTAATTCAGTAACTTTATACTTAAGATCAGTATTTATTAATAATTATAATAAAAACAATAAAACTATTATTATTAAAAATTATTTATAATAAAAAAGTTATTATTATTAAAATTAATTATTGATAAAATAGTTATTATAATATTAATAAAATATTTATTTAATAACATTATAAACTTATTATTATTATAGTAATAAAATATTAGTAAAAAATATGAATAAAATAGTTGTTATAATTTATATATTTTAAAATAACTAAATAAATTGTTTATATATATAATAATTATAAAAATATAATTAATAATTATCAAAAAACACAAAAAATAACTAAAAAATATTATTATATTATTATAACAAATATTGGAAAAAAAAATTAAATATTGACTTTATTGTAATAATTTAATTACTATTAAAAAATTAAAAATTTAAAATTAAATTGTATTTTTTATTATTAATATTAAACTAATTACATATTAGTTATTGATAGTAATACTAATAAAAATAAAAATAATAAATAATTATTAACAATATAAATAATATTAAAAATAAAAAATAATATAAAAAAATAATTATTATTATTTATTTATTATTAAAATTTAGTAATAATATTATTAAATATTAGAATAATTAATTATTATTATTATTGTTATTATTATTCAATTTTCAATTATTTATTATTATGTATTTTATATTTTCTATTATTTATTTTTATTATTAATATTATTTTTATTTTTTATTTTATTAATATTATTATTTTTGTTATTTTTAATTATTGTTATTTGAAGCTCTTAAAAAAATTAAGTTATATTACGTTGTTAAACAACCAAACACAATGATATAATATATCAATTATAATTCCAACACATTATAATAGGAATGAGCTCGAGACCAATCCTTTCCCGAACCCGTCCCGATTTAGTGCTTCCGATTTTTTCCCGATCTAAAAAGTTATGTACCGATTCCGTATCAACGGGATTCGGGTATCGGTACCGGTACCGAGAAATCTGGATTTTCCCGCTTTTTTGGGAATTTCCCGTTCCCGTCCTAAATTAGTGGTCCCGATTTTTTTTCACCTTATTTCGTAGTCTCGATCCCGTACCGAACAAGATTCGGGTATCGGGAATTTGTACGATTCTGGGTACGGTTCGGATTCGGATTCGGGTCAAATGATCATCACTATATTATAATTACAACACATTACATCTCTTTCATCAATTACAATTCCTTTCAAAACATACTATAAACCAAACGGACCCTTAAATTACATGTCGGAGGTTGAACATTTATTTTGTTAACGAATTATTATAAACATATTAAAATAAAAAAAAGAACAATAACTTGATACCGATAGTGTAATATTTGCATTATCTGTCACACTCTTCGAAAGGTCGGAACCCTCTCCAGCCCCTATGAAGCTCCGCCATAAAAAAGAGATATACAACGAAGAAGAAGACGATGTAACTTACACTTAAGTATGTTTGTCATGATGTCATTTTCCTTCAAAATTTAGTTAGTATATTTGTTCTTCACACATTATGTAACTTAGAGCCAGGGTACAGTAGCATTTTTAGAAAAAAAAAATCTTTCACCCATGCACGTGAAAATTTAGTATAAAGTCTCAGTTTTTAAGGTTTCATGCAACAATATCGATTCTCACGCACGATCGATTGCAATCGATCGAGCCTTAAAAGTTGATCACACGCACGACCCATTCGTTTTTTCCTTTCTTTTTTATTTCCATTCTTTTTGTTTTTCTGGATTAAATTTATTTAGTTTTAATTATGTTTTAATTAGATAAAATTTGTAATAATTTTTAAATTTTAATATATTAAACTTTGTTTAATTTTTCGCAACATATATTAATTTCTAAATGTTTTATAAAGTATTAAGATTAAGCCTCTTTTTAATCATTTTTAACTATATTTAGTATAAATATTATTCTAATGTTTTTATTTTATGTGAATAAAAAAATTGAATATGGTAGCCTTGTTGTGAAAACAAATCGTCTGTAAATCGCAGGAGAAAGAAAGCTAATGTGACAGAAAAATTATAAGTTACTGATAATCGCTCTTATGAGTAGCCTCATACTCCAAAACTCTTTACTTACAAAGACTTTGTTCTTACTTTAGCTAAATATTTAGTACTCTCTCCGTCCCATATTAATAGTACAGGTTATTATTTTTAAACGTCTCAAATTAATAATTCAGTCCAAAAATAGATAAGAAATATAGATTAAGTTTACCATATCACCCTCACTTGAGGGTATTATTACAAATAATAAAGAAGTTATAAATTAATTGGTTAATAGTTAAATTGTTATTATGTAAAATGTAAGAGAGAGAGAGAGAGAACTAAAAAAATAACATTTTTATTAAACTATTTGTTTTTTATCGATTGACTATTAGAGCATCTCCAATAGGGAAAAACTATACATAGCTTTTCACTATTATAAAAAGCTTTTGGAAGTGGTTTTTACCATTCCACCAAAAGCTTTTTGAAATGATTTTCATAAGGTTTATAGAATGACTTTCCATACATAAAGTCATTCATAGAAATTTGTTTGTTAAATGTATTTTGCATTCAATGCATTAAATGCAAAAACATTTAAAATGTTTACTCCATTAGAGATGCTCTTATTACGAGACTCCTTCATAGTCATAGTCAGAGATCATTTTGTAAGAACTAATCTTTTTTTTTTTTTTTTTTTTTTTTTGAGCAATGTAAGAACTAATCTTCGATTATCTATAAAGTACGTAAATATTTTGTTCGTACTTCAACCATAAATGCAATGTAAGAACTAATCTTCTTGCCATTCCTAAGCCACATTTGTAATGATTAGGTAATCGATTGTGAGAACGGGTATTGATGAAGAAGAAGACGAAGATATTAATTAGGGTTTAGATTTGGGGGAGAAAAATTAGGGTTCTTATGTTTGTGTCTATGTGTGTTTGTGATTTAGGGAAAGATAAGATTATTAGTGTCATGTGTGTGGCATTTGTTTTAAGACAATCAAATATACCCTAGTCAACCAGTCCACGAGTCCTTTTTTATAATTTTTTTAATCAAAAAATATTTGGTAACAAGGTAACCTAGAATGAAAAGGTAATATTGGCGAGATCGATCAAAATTTGAAAGTATATTGGCAAGCTTAGTTGTTTAGAGAGTACATTGATGAGAGTACGAGACCAGTCTTTTTTTAAAAATATGTTATGTATTTTTAGCTTTTGTCCTAATTTAATATAGCCAACAGATGTGCATGATGGCATTTTGTATGTAAAACAATCTTAACAAGCCAAGGGATGCACATAAGAGTTTCATCTTGCTTAGGAAAACTATGACTTGAGGAAATATTTAGCTCGTGTTTAGGCTCCCCGATGGTACGTCAAGTTCTCAGTTAACGATTTCTTTTACGTCTATTCTTTACTAGTCACAATGTGTTTTTACCTCTCTTCATTGATACATAACGAAACGTCTAGTATATATAACATTCAGATTTAGAGTTGGACTATTTAGTAGCAGTTGATTATATTCATTCAAAGTTGTTATAAGCATATTATATGTAGGCTAAGGTGGTGTCTGTTTCATTAAAATGTTTTACGTTTGACTCTAACTACTGCCTCTTACTGGTAAGAGGTGGTTAAGTCTGAATCTGAACAAAAAAATGTTGTTTGTTTTTTTTATTGTCTGAATAATCCATTTTTAAAGTATATATTTAATAACGAATACTATAAATAAGTAACTTGCGTAAACATGAAACAAAACATTTTTATCATATATTTAATACAATAATAAATCCTCAAACTATTATAGAAATTGTCTTAAAATAATCAAGTAGTACTACTTCTAAAATAATTGGACTACATTGTTAATTTTATCTTATCAGATATATTGTATGGTTGTAATTACTTTAATAAAAAATCATTCACAATTTTCTAAACAATAATTCATTCAATTGCATCAACACGTATACCTTTGTACTAACTTTCAATACAGTACTCCGTATTAAATTGTTTTCTCTCTTAAAATATCTTATCTTCTTTTCAACATAGTTTTTGGTAATTCCATCATCTTCGTTTAAAGCTGAAACTATATTTTATTCGAAGGAAAGTTTAAAATATATTCGATGCTTTAAGTTATGAGGTAAAGTTTTTGAAAGGTTAAGACGTAGTCAGATTTGCTCATCAACTCTGACTGGCTCAAACATAATAACTCATACTGCCTCTGAATCTAAATGAAAAAACAAACAACCACAACGTCTGACCGCGTCTAACTGGTCAGACGTAAGAGACGGTCAGACATTTTTTGACAAAAACAAACACAGTGTAACACTCTGTTCCCTAGTATAAAACAGAAAGAAGAAAGATGGAGACGGAAAAGAGGAGAGAAGTAAAGAGGAAAGAAATATGCAATGATTTCTTATTTTATATTCCTGAGTTTAAAAGAAAAGAAAAGGATGTAAGCCAAAGAAAGTCTTAAAAATCAAATTCAATTCATTTCATTTCGATTTGGGAAGAATATTTAGAGAGTAAATTTGGTGTAATTTACACTCCTTTGCTTTCCACTCCTCTTCTAAAAAATCTCAGAAACACATTTATTTTTTGTTACCATCCTAAGCCTTTCCCTTTCACTTCAAAATATAAACTCGCTCATATATAAAGTTATTGTCTTGGTTAAGTTTATGATAAATAGATGAAAAAGGAGATTATTCACGTGTGTAGAAGGACTCTGCTGGTAAGCGAATTGCAGAATGTCTTCAAGGTCTATGGTTCAATTCCCAGCAGCGTTCCTCTCACTAATTTTTTCATGTTCATAAATTTACATTTTTTATTAGGGCTAAACTCATATGTAAAAGGCTATGTATTTGAGTAAAAATAATGAATTCAGATGCAAAAGATAAAATGGGCCAATGACCTTTTTGGAGAATTGGCTTATGTATATTTTCATCTTCATATGAAACTTGAAAAGAACAAAAGTTCGCTTGGAAAGTGAAGTTTTATTCAATCGTAAGCACTGCTGGCCGAGCGAAATCTAAAAATTTAAAAAATTTGGGCTACAATTCTTCTTTAATCAGATGGAATAAACCTCATAACTTTTATCATGTGTCAACCACTGATGTAAGCTCTACTATTTAACTCTCATGTGAACTAATTCTTCTTTTTATTTCCGTGAACATCATTTGTTTTAAATATAATTTTCAAATGATTAACGTTATTTTATGATCAAATCAAAATAACGTTAAATTAAAATGATTAAGGTTATTTATGATCAAAGACCAACTAACCTATAAGTGATGGAAATTTTTTATCATCGATAAACATGGAGGTTAGAGCACACGGTACGATTGAGCCGTCAAAGTCGTGTCATGGGCAAAAAGTGATGCCACATCACCTTTTATTCCCATGACACCAAAACTCCCCACGATAGCACAACCCACCTCCCAGGTTAACACGAGAATTCTCGTGTCTTCGTCACCCCACCACTTTTTTTTTCAACAATTAATTAAATAAACTTAAATTTTTCATTAATAAAAAAAAACTACATTCACTCAGGGCCGTCTCATGGATTTCAGAGGCCCTGTGCGATATTACATTATAGGCCCTCGAACAATATATGCTAAAATCTTATTTAACTTGATCACATTAGCATTTATTCTGTCATATTCTATATATAAGTTGATAATAATTTGTGTGATAGCGATTTTCTTTTTTCAAAATGTGAATATACTTTTTGTGTTTTTTTTTTCATTCATGAAATTTAAAAAAAAAAATCGAAAAATATGTTTTAAGTAAAAATTAGCTACAACATGTAATGAAATATAGTTATAACTTTATCATACTTTTTATAACATAAACAAAGGCAATCTGTATCAAAATTACGTGTGAAGATAAACATATAAAGTATTCGTAATTAACTTGGCTGTTTTTTACTTTTAGTAAAATAATTCTACACAAATTTCTTTAAAGTCACGCCTTACTTGTCAAACTATAAAGTAGAAGGGTTGAAGTTAAAATATACAAGAGAATACTAACTAGGCTTTTTGCTTTTGTCAGTTCATATCTTCTTCTCCGACGAAAGGCTCTGTATCTACTTCATATAAAACAAAAAATTTGAGCCTCGTTTCACACTACTGCCACACAATTTATAAGTTTCCAACAATTTCATACGTACTTTTTCATAAAACATTGTTGACTTGAATAAAAACATCCAAATATGACTTTATACAAAAATTAAAGATCTTGAAATTGGAGGCCCTATAAATATGGTGGCTCTGTGTCATTGCACCGCCTGCACATGCCTATAGCCGGCCCGGCATTCACTAATAAAAAAACAACATGAAATTAAAAATAACATTAAAAAAAACGGAATTAAAAAAATTACACAAATACGAAAAAAAACTTAAAAAAATACAACTTAAAAATTAAAATATTTCGCACGCGCCTCGTCTTTGAGCTTCTCGATTCTCGCCACGTCTTGTGCACTTAATCCGGTAGTGTCGTATCGAAGGATTTGCAAATCTTCGTTCCTTTTTTGAAGTGCAACCATTTCTAGTCTAGCCGCCACCTCTCGGTCCAATCATTCTATTTTAGTTTTACGATCCGATAACATTTGTTGTTGTAGCAAATCCACCAATTGTTCTTTTTGAGACCCCGAAGTGGCGGATGAGCTTATCGAGCGTTGAACCTTGGCCTTTCTTGGAGCACCGGATGGACGAGGGATCTCATCGTCCTTGAAAAGATCCGGATCTAGATCGGCTATCTTCCCTCGGGCCCGGCGTGTTCGAGTTGAATCGGGATTTTTCAATTTATACTTGTCTTTCAAAACAAGCCAAGCACTTTTGTGTGGAAACTCCTTGTTCCCGTTTTCATCTCGATACAAACTCACCACACGAGTCATCAAATCGTCTTGATTTTCGCCACTCAAAAGTTTGGCGTTTTTATAAAACGAATTAAACCTATGAACCTCGCGGTTTAAATTCGTCCACTTCCCGGTCAACATATTCTTGAAGTGCTAGATGTTGCGGATGATGGAGTATTCGGGTTAGACGAAGAAGACGAATTCGGTTGTTGAGTAGTAGGAATTTGATCTTGAGGATCGAAAAAGTAATTGTTTAACCATTGATTCGGGTATTGGTTTGGATTAGGATTTTGACTCATGGTGGATAGGAAAAATATATAAATTAGATGTAAAGAAGTATAGAAGAAGGTGTGATGTTTTGGTAAAATGAAGGGGATTTATAGGTCAAAAATATGAAAAAAGGGTTTTTTCCCCTTCAAACGGGCAAAAAAAAGTAGCCGTTACCCCCAATGGTTATTTTTCAAATTTTCAAAAAAAAAAAATTAAAAAAAACCCATAACGCCACCCGATGGCGCGAGCCACGGTATGGTTGGCTGCGCCATGAGCTCGCGCCGTCGCCCACGGCGTCGGCTGGTTGTAGCCAGCCCAAACACGACGACGCCACCCAGGGTACGGTTGGCGCCACCGTCGCCTCGCGCCGTCGTATCCAGCCGAGCGGCCAGCTATCGTACCCAGCCCTCTTAAAGACGCTTTATCCAACCAAATAATACGTGACAAGTTAAATAAGATTAAAATACGTTATTCACATTTTCTTTTATAAACAATACTAGTAACATTTTGTCATTTTTCTCTTTTACCAACTGAACTAAAATCTTCTAATTTTATATATACTATAAGGTTTCGAAATTTATACTCCGTAATAGATTTGTTAGCATAAACCTTATATATTAGCCTAAGATTAGTTCATTGTGAAGTACGTAGAACTAGGCAAGAAAATGCAATGCTTTCAAGCCCGTATTGGCCCTTCAACTAGAACCAAAAACTTGCTGAGCTAATTTCACAATCGGTTAGAGGAAACACTTACCACCACTACAAAAATCCACCCATTCCCCGTCGACAGTTTCCTCAGCGACAGAATGTCGCTGCAAAAAACCCACTAAACGACAAAGCGAATCCGACGTGGCACCTTTGCTTGTTGAAAATTTGACCAAATTATATCGAAAAGTTTCCCCAACGAAATGTCGCTAGAGAAAAGTTGGCTAAAATTTGACCAAATTCTTCCACAAAAATGTAAGTGGGAGATTATCCCGCCAATATTTCCCCAGCGACATATCGTTGGGAAACTTATTTTATATACTAAACAGAGTGATTAGTGCTAATGAATGTGTTATTCAATATTACAAAGTCTCCCCAGCGATATGTCACTGGGGATACTTTCAGGATTCCCTCCAAAAGATTTCGTTAATGCGCTTTTTTCACAAACGACAAAAAAATGGTTCCCCAGCGACATGTCGTTGGGGATAATTCACATGCAATTTTTAATATTCTTAATGCAATATATATTTAAAATTATATATAAAATAGAAAAACTATAATATATAAAAAAAATGTAGTTATAAAAATTTAAAATACTATTTTACCATTAAAAAGATTTATATGTCTTTTTATGATAAAAAAAAGTGAGATAAATGGTTAAATTTACCCGCCAATGTTTTCTTGCCAACATTTTCCCGCCAATGTTTTCCCGCCAACATTTTGCCCGCCAATGTTTTTCCACCAAAAGTTAACATTCAATGTTAATTGTTAATATTCATTAGAAATTGTTAACATTCATTGAGATTTACACAAATCTAGTACCGAAACACAATAACATGTAACTTCTCTATCGATTAACTCGATCAATACAAATACATATGAAAACTTGTTTTTTGTTGAAACAAATTTTTATAAACAATACTAGTAACATTTTAAAATTTTTCTATATGCATCCCACATAGATTAAATGGATGAACCGTTATATTTGAAAGGTTAATTTAAAGGTTATGTTAAATAGACTGAGGAAGAGATAATTCATATGTGTAGGGTTAGCATGCCGGTAAGTGAAGCATGATTTAGTCCCGTGATTTCATGGTTCAATTCCCGGGCTGTTCTTCTACATTTTTTTTAAAGTTATTTTTTTTATATCTTTTACCACTTCCAAAACACCATTAGAGAGCCGTGTATGAGAGTGTGCCTCCTTAATAACCGAAGCATCAAAATTTACGTTAAAAATTGTTTAAGAAACTTGGTTCGTTGTTCATGTTCATTTCCGTCTTCAAATGTTTTACCGATACACCTAAACTTAATTAACTCTACCGTACATACAATGTCATAATTATGTAGTCAAATTTTATGTTGCCTTGATCTTACGAGAGGAATCAAGAGACACAATGACCACTTTTGTCCTACAACAGTTCAGCGGAGCTACAGATGTTGGTGGTTCCCAGAAACCACTTTAGAAACTAAAATCATTTAGTAGCACTCTAGTAAAAAAAACATGATTCACCTTGAAATTTTTACACAAATCACCTTGAGACTGAAAAAGAAAGAAAAAACGAATAAGAATGGTACGGTTGAAGATGTTGCCAGATATTTGACAGAATAAATGTAGAAGATGAAAGAGTCTTGTGTGAATATTAATGTACTATAATGGTACCCGCGCAATGCGACGGCGGGTACCTAATAACGAATTTTGAGACTAACAAATATTAGTCTCTTACTCATTCTAAAGTTCTAAAAATCGAACTAAAAAACCCACTAGAATTGAAAAAGACTAAAAGTTAATAAAAATATATATCAAAATAGATATCGAATTAAAAAGCATAAAATTTTTAAAAATATAGTGAAATTAGCTTATAAAAATAATAAATAAATAAAAAGATTTTTTAATTTAAAAGAAAAAATGTTGTTACAAAAGGTTGTTACAAAAGTTTGTTACAAAAGTTTGTTAGAAAATGTTATACTATATAATGTTGATGAGTATATCAACAACTTGATTTATTTAATAGGTAAAAAATTATTAATTTTCAGCCTTTCTATTTTTAAAAGGTCCCAAATACTTTATATAATAGTATATTAATGTATTTAATCTAGCACTCTATAGTCTCTACCACATACGTTGCTTACTTGCTTTTACCTACTTGATCGTTAAAAAAAGTTATTGAGATTAAATAATTTATAAATACTATTTACTGTATTTGGATATAGATTTTGTCTTTTAAATATAAAAAACACCTCACTCACTTACAAATTATATTACAGTGTGATTTTTATCTACGAACTAAAATGAAATTTGGTCCGACAACCCGACCGACATATTAACCGAATGATGCTCTAAATCATTCGCATTAATTTACTAAGGAACAACCTCCGCCACTGGTCCAGTTCAATATAATTACGAGTAGAAGATACCAATGTGCCGATGGACACCTTTTTCACAACAATGTAGAGCTTACTCGATCATAAGTGATGACGTATAGTCCCCAGCCGGGTCATTAACCCGGCCCGAGGGTACTACCCGTATCCGGCCCATTACCTTCATTCCTATACCTTGCAGGTTTAGTAGTTGTTCTCTTAACTCTATCACGCACCAGAACATAGTTGTCCAGATTCTGTTGTTGAGGCATTGCATCTACTACATCTTCAACTTGATCCTCATATTCATTCCCTGGATTTACCCCAGTATGAGGATCCACAGTTGGTTCGACCCGACTGCCTTGAAGAACACGAGAGACTACAAAGAACCGACAATAGTATATGCACACGGAATACCCCAAACTACCCCTTTATTAATAACCCTAATAAAGATTACATTGGGAAGAAGAATTCAATGAACTAGGATCCCCCCTCATCCCTATTTATAGAGATGAGGGGGTAGGCACCTTCCTAATACAAGTTTATTCCTAATCTATATTACAAAGTACACTTAAGTCCCTAAACTATATTTAAGTTTACTCCTAAATTCCAACAATTTCCACCTTAGGAGTAACACTTAAACATAACCGATACTCAACACCCTTTACCGGTGTTGGAACCTCGAACGGGGAACCACCTTGTCGACCAGGCATTGTACTTCTGTAATTTCCCTAGATTAGCTTCCATAAACTCCTTCACGTTCTTCTTCTCAGCAACATTACCCTCCGCACCCTCTTGACCAGGTACTCCGGTTACCATAATGTTTGCCCCCACCTTTATACCAAGGTGTACATTTTCCTGCTCATTTACCAAGCAGCACGTGTTTGTCTTTTCTTCAGGTTGTTTGTCCTCCAACCGTCTTTGAGCCACTGCAGCATGATCGCCACTAACCTGAAAAACCTCAGTTTCACGATCCCTTTGAGCTCCATGCAGTTCCACCTCAAACCGTCTTTGAGCCACTGCAACATGATCGCTACTATCCTGAAAAACCTCAGCTTCACGATCCCCTTGAGCTCCCTGCAGTTCCACCTCAAACCAAACACGTTTATGAACATGTACTCCATGGACTCCTGTTTTAACACCAGGACCAAGTTGTTTGAACCCAACTTGTTTTGAACCTCCATTCTTATGTACATTAAATCCATCGAATTTCTCGATGTTAAACCTAGTTATAGAACTAGCCATTTTTTCTTTATCCCTTTGTTGTTTGCTAAACCTTGTGAATAACCTCACAATCACAAACCGACAAAGTGCCTTCGATAATTCGCTAAACCTTGTGATATATTAAATCTCACAATCACGAATACGAAGTCCCCATTTATAAAGAAAAACCCTTGCTTTATCGATATAACCCTAAGAGAAACCTTCTTAGAAATCGATCAAACCAAGTAACCCTTCAAAAGAACACCCTTTCTTACTCAAATATCGATTGAGCCTTGGAAATTAACCTATCCAACAAATCGACAACCCTTGAATCAAGAAAGTACCCGACTCCTTTTGAAGTAACCCTTGTCGTACTTTTAATTTTGCAAAACCGATCTCTAATAACCTAAGAGATCTTGCAACCTCGACAAGTCTTGAATCTTCTTTAACCTTGCTACAAACCTTGTCAAGTTGTTTTTTTAACCAACTTTACCGACAAGCCTCGCAAGTCGTGTGCAATATACCCGTTGTTGCTAAAACCTTTTCTTGCAAATCGAATTTATTAGAAAACCTCTAAACCCTCGATCACGAACAAGCAACCCGATCGTAAACTTGAATACCCAAGCGAACCACGATCAAACTTGAACCACAAGAAAAACCCTTCTTGCAAATCGAATTTATTAAAAAACCCTAAAACCTCGATTTCGAACAAGCAAACCCGACCGTTAACTTGAAACCTAAGCGAACCACGATCGCAAGCTTGTTGAAAAACCGCAACAACCAACTTCAGTATGCTCGATCTTTTATAAAACCCCAAAAAAGGATCAAACTAAACCAATATTATTAAATGCTTATAATAATATCAAATCTTTAGCACATCATCTTTGTAGTAATAATAGCATTCACGTGAGGTTTAAACTTAGACAATATTATGTCAACTTTTAATAAACCTTCCACGTCAGTACCATTGTTTACTTTTCCTCTCTCGACCAATCGCTTCCCAAAGACGATATCTTTAGGTGAGCATGCAAAATCGTTTTAAAAAAAAAACCTCACGTCACCTTTTCAATCGAAACTCTAGCGATCGTAACTTTAACGCTACTCCCCGATCGAGTTCGAAAACTCAAACCTTGACACCTCGATACTTAACGAACTCGTCACCTTCGACCTAGCACCCGAGCTTCGGAGACCACAATAACCAGGCTCTGATACCACTTGTTGGAATCGACACCAACAACCCGAAGATCGAATTGCGGAACCCTAGATCTCTGTAAAGAAGATCGCAGAGCTACAATAACGAACTCAGAAGAACGACACAAAGGTAACCAAACGATTTACTTTATTATACTAATCGGTTGATTACAATAGAAAGAATAGAAGCTTGCGGTGTGTTTTGGGCATCACCCCCTCACCTCCTTTTATAGGGTGAGGGGGTCGGTTACAAACTCGGGTCGAGCCCACACGACACACTTTCAGTACATAGGGAAAGTTACCCTAATCGATAAGCTAACTAGATAGGAAACTATATTCAACATGTCAGTCAGGCTTATGGGCCTGAGTGAATAGTAACCGCGCACACGTGTGCGGCCCACGGCCCGGTACGGCCGATACGGCCGACATAGGGTTAGACAGAATAATATCCTGTCTAGGGATATCTTTACCCCATTAAGAGAGGATATTCACTACCAGAATTAGAAGATTACAATCATTCTAATTCTGGTGTTTATCTCTTCCTTGGGGCCGAAGGAACAGTGAAAGCCCACTAGGGTTTCACTACCTATAAAAGGAACCCCCAAGGGTTCCACAAAGGTATCACAATTCTCTCTAAACTCACATATAACCCTAAATCGATTACTTACTCTCACGCCGGAGTCTAATCGTGGGAAACCTTCCCACGGTAAGCCTAACGCGTGTTGTTTAGTGTGCAGGATCCCAACCAGAAGATTCACTTGGTGCAGGAGCCGGTACCCAGCCAACCCGAATTAAGCCTAATTCGGGTCTAGCAAGGATCAACCAACTTTTGCATCAACAAGTTGGCGCCATCCGTGGGACCTTAACACTAAGCTAGAACAGAATCTCCTCGATTTTTTCAATGACGAAGGGGCATCCGCCAGTTAACCCCAGGAACGTGAATCCTGGGAACCGGAAGTCCCCAGGGGAAGGAATTCTTATTCCCAACCAATCACCCAGCCGCCTCGCAGGCGGGCCAGGTAACCGTAGCGGTCTTCAGTCCGCAGGGGTGACGAGCACGATCTCGGTGACACCCCCGCCCACTTCAACCCTGGACAACCCTGATCCGGGAAGTGCGCCAGGCCCCCTAACAAGGAGCCACGTAGACCCTTAATGGAGGAAGAAGTGGAAGCTCAACCGCTCAGCGAGGATGAACTCACTCGAGTTCTCACTCAGAATTTTGAAAGGATCGTCCCAGGGATCGCATCAAGATTGAGCCTGGGGAGGAACCTCCAAGCCCGACTCAACTTTGGCGACAGTGGACCATCCACTCCTTCCCGAAATCGGAGAAGGAGGACTCAGCCTCGAGAGCAGGGAACCTTTGAGGAAGACCCTCAACCCCGGAATGTGTTTGAACGCATAGGGGATCGCATCATGCAAGAATTAACGCAGCCTCAAGATGGAGAAAGGTCGGACGGCTCACCCGAGCGGCCAGACCGAGAGCTGACCAGAACCACACGCCGCCCAAGTGTGTGGGATAGAATGAACACAGGGAGAAAGGCTCCTAGTTCGTCTCAAAAAAGTGGTCCCTACTCAAAAGGCGGGGCACCACCGCCGTCCCCAGATCCGTCTGGGGAGGACTCAGATGACCACCCACCCAAACGCCGTCGGCCTAGGCGCACGCCACCACCACCAAACAATAATGAGTATTATGGTGGCCCCTACTATAGGGATACGGAAGCAGAGGACCTCTCGCGTCCGTGGTGTGAACCATGGGATGACCCTAGGCTCACGCGGCCATGGGCTGATCCCAGGGAAGATCCGTTTACCCTCCGTATACGGAACTACTCTGAGGACACCAAACGTCGCATGCCGGCGTGCATCAAGACGTATGATGGGTCCGGTGATCCTGTCGATCACCTCAAAATATTTGATACTCAGGCTAAAATTGAGCGATGGCCCATGCCTATATGGTGCCAAATGTTCAATTCGACCTTAATAGGAAACGCTCGTGACTGGTTCGAGGCACTCCCCCCACGGAGCATTGATAGTTTCACGGAACTACGAACTGCGTTCGAGAACAATTATACTCAAAGGAAGAAGTATAATAGGGATCCGGTTTCATTGGCAACTGTCAAGCAACGGCCGGGGGAGTCCACAGAAGCCTTCACTGAGCGCTTCAATGATGAGTGCACACGCACGAGAACCATGCCAGAGCTCCTGAAAATCTCGGACTACATGCACGCCATAACAGACAGAGAACTGATCAGGCGTCTCAACGACAAGCGTCCAGAGAGATATGATGACCTCATGGAAAGGGTCAGAAATTTCATAGAGGGAGAGACAGCTGTTGCCGCGGCCTACCCATCCCGAGGAAATGGGTACCGCTCAAATGACCAGTCCCGGAGACAGTCGGGTGGCCAAGGCAACCAGAACAATAACAAGAGCTCGGACTATAAGAGCCAAAGCAAAGGCGGACGGTCGGACGACAAGTTCACCCCCTTAAAGATGTCCTACCGGGAGATCTTGCTGACTGAAGGGGCGAATTTTCCAAGACCTCCACCAATGACCACACCCCCGGAACGTCGGCAGGGAAGTCGCTTCTGCGAATTCCATAATGACAAAGGACACGGCACGGAGGAGTGTATCCAGCTGAAGAAGCACATTGAGTCGCTAATCAAATCAGGCAAACTCAAGCACCTGGTTAAGGATTGGAAAGACGGAAAGGACAACAACAAGAAGTATGATAAGAAGGACCCCCAAAAGGACAAGCCTTCTACCATATACATGATCCAATCCAGACAGCGCCGCACGAGACAGAAAATTGGCCAAAAATTTTCCCGCGGCAAGGAAATCTCATTCCCTCTCATCACAGCAAGTGACGTGGTTGATGCGCCTCTCACCATTGAGATAAGCATTGGAACACACAATGTCCGCCGCATGTATGTGGATGGAGGGTCGTCAGCAGAGATATTATATGAACACTGCTTTGTGCAGTTATGCCCAGAAATAAGAAGCCAATTAGTACCGGCCACGTCGCCGCTTACTGGCTTTAGTGGAGATACTATCTGGCCAATAGGGCAGTTGCGTCTGCTTGTCACCATCGGGAATGAGGAACATTCCACTACAACGTGGATGAACTTCATGGTGATACGTTCACACTCTCCTTATAATGGAATCATAGGCAGACCAGGCATTTTGGCTATCCGGGCAGTACCCTCTACGGCACACGGAATGATTAAATTCCCCGTTGATGGGGGAATCGTTACTATTTATAACACAGTCGCGCCAACGTCCGAGTGTCACACTGTGACAACACCGGCACCACCTGTACCACCCAAGGACGGAGCACCACCACCCAATTGGAAGGTGGCCATTCACCCTGACTACCCGGAACAGGAGGTATCCATAGGAGGGGCACTCTCAGATAGCGGCAAAAGGGCCATGTGCGCACTTTTAAGTGCAAATTTGGACATATTCGCATGGGAGCCAAAACATATGACGGGTGTACCACGTACGATAGCAGAGCATAAGCTCCAGATCCGCCAAGGGTACCAACCCATCAAGCAAAAGAAGCGCGGCCAGGCGCCCGAGAGAAGCCAAGTTATATTGGAGGAAGTGCGGAAACTGGTGGACGCAGGCATTATGCGCGAGGTATACTACCACGAGTGGTTATCCAATCCAGTCATGGTCAAGAAACATGACGGAAGTTGGCGCATGTGCGTGGATTTCACGGACCTAAACAAGGCCTGCCCACAGGACTGTTACCCGCTACCAGAAATCGACTGGAAAGTAGAATCTTTGTGTGGATACCCTTTCAAATGCTTCTTGGATGCATATAAAGGGTATCACCAAATCCAGATGGCGGAGGAGGATGAAGAAAAAACGGCTTTCCACACAAGCCAGGGCGTATATTGCTATACGAAAATGCCGTTTGGATTAAAGAACGCCGACGCTACGTATCAGCGGTTGGTGGATAAAGCTTTCGAATCACAAATAGGACGCAACTTGGAAGTATATGTTGATGACTTGGTGATAAAAAGCTACACGGAGGAGGCACTCCTCCGGGATGTCCAGGAGACATTCGACACGCTGAGAAGGATTAATATGAAGTTAAATCCAAAGAAATGTACGTTTGGTGCAACAGAAGGAATGTTCTTGGGATATTTGATTGACCCAAACGGCATAAAACCTTGTCCAGAGAAGACGGACGCAGTGATACGGCTACCGTCCCCGCAGACACGGAAAGAGGTGCAATCCCTGAATGGGAAGTTAGCCGGATTAAATAGATTTCTATCCAAATCCGCAGAGAAGTCATTGCCTTTATTTAAGACGCTCAAGAAGTGTATTAGAAAGGGAGACTTCCGTTGGACGAAGGAAGCTGAGGAAGCCTTTACCCAACTCAAGCAGCATCTCGCATCTCTCCCCATGTTGGTAGCTCCCCGCCCAAAGGAGGAACTTGTTATGTATCTCTCGGCTACTCATGGCGCAATAAGCGCGGTACTTATGACGGATAGAGACACAATACAGACCCCGGTCTACTTTATAAGTAGAACATTACAAGGAGCGGAACTGAATTATTCCCCCATGGAAAAATTGGTGCTAGCACTAGTATTTGCTACAAAGCGGCTGCGCCGGTACTTTCAGGCGCACCCGATTGTCGTGATCACGGATCAGCCAATCAAGCAGGTTATATCTAAACCAGACATGGCAGGGAGACTTGAAAAGTGGAGCATCCTACTGGGAGGGCATAATATATCTTACAGACCAAGGACGGCTGTTAAAGGCCAGATCTTGGCAGATTTCCTGATTGAAAAGCCGGACGAGGAAGAACCAATCATTAAGCAAGAGGAGGTCCCAGCGGAACCTTGGGTGCTATTCACGGACGGATCCTCATGCACAGACGGGTCCGGGGCAGGCCTCATCCTCACAAATCCAGAAGGCATGGAATTCACGTACGCCCTCCGTTTTGAGTTCACGGCCACCAATAACGAAGCGGAATATGAAGCATTAATTGCGGGTTTAAAAATCGCCGCTAGAATGGGAGTCCGCAACCTGGAGGCCTACGTGGACTCACGGCTTGTCGCGAACCATATTCTAGGTGGGTATGTGGCTAAGGAGGACAACATGGTCAAGTATCTGGAAAAAGTTAAGTCGTTAATCGCGACTTTCAGTAAGTTTTCCATCAAGCAGGTGCCAAGGGGCGAGAATAAAAAAGCGGACGCTCTCAGTAAGATCGCATCCACGAGCTTCGCCCACTTGTCTAAACAGGTTTTGGTGGAAATACTCAAGGAAAAGTCTATCATGGAAGGAGAAGTGACTGCTATAGTTGAAGAGGAGGGACCTACGTGGATGACCCCAATCATCAACTATTTGACTAATGAAACCCTTCCAGACGAGGAAAAAGCAGCAAGACGCGTTAAAAGGAAGTCACAACATTTCGAACTCCGGGAAGGCATCCTTTACAAGCGCTCTTTCTTGCAGCCGTGGCTGCGGTGTGTCGGACCACGCCAGACGGCCTACGTTATCAGTGACATACACGAAGGATTGTGCGGCATGCATGCAGGCCCACGATCCGTGGTAGCCCGAGCCTTGCGAACAGGATACTATTGGCCCACTATGCACAGGGACGCGCGAGATATGATTCGCAGGTGCAATGATTGCCAAGTGCATAGGCCAGTACCGCGGCACCCGCAGCAGGAGCTTACACCTATCACGTCCCCGTGGCCATTTTACAAATGGGGGATTGACATTGCAGGACCATTTCCTGTAGCTGCGGGAGGGGTTAAATTCTTGATTGTTGCAATGGATTACTTTACACGATGGATAGAAGCCAAGGCAGTAAAATCTATCACGGGTAAGCAGGTAAAAAAGTTTGTGTGGGAACACATCGTATGCCGTTTCGGTCTACCTGGAGAAATTATATCAGACAACGGCAAACAGTTCACGGATAACCCATTCAAAGACTGGTGTGCATCATTGAACATCAAGCGGCGCTTCGCGTCTGTCAAGCATCCACAAACGAACGGCCTTGTCGAACGAGCAAATAGGAGCTTGGGGAATGGGATCAAGGCGCGGCTGGATGAACGACAGGGCAAATGGGTCGATGAATTGTCGCACGTGCTATGGGCACATAGAACGATGATAAAAACAGCCAATGGAGATACTCCGTTTGCATTGGCTTACGGCACTGAAGCCGTTATACCAGCAGAAATAGGGATGCCTACTATCCGCACGGCGGAGGTTAATGCAGTCACAAACGATGAACAACTGCGAATCAACCTGGATCTGTTGGAAGAAAAAAGGGAAATAGCAGCCATCAATGAAGCTAAGTCCAAGGCTAAGATGAAGGCTTATTACGATGCCAAGGTCAAGGGTGTTTCTTTTCGACCGGGAGACTACGTCTATCGTGCTAACGAAGCAAGTCGAGTGGAAAATACAGGAAAACTGGGCCCTAAATGGGAAGGACCGTATGAAGTCATCGAAACCTTGGGACGAGGCGCGTACAAGTTACGCGACATGGATGGCCGCGACCTAGAGCGCACATGGAACATCGCCAATCTAAAAAGGTGCTATCTTTGAAAGCTATGGCTCCCGCATGGATACTTCGCTCTAAGCGGTCTCAATAAAAACCATGCGGGTTTTATTTGTCTTACTTGTTTTTCCTATGTTTGTTCTAGTTTCCTTTATGGACTTTTTTTTTTAGGACTTGTCATTATTCAAACAAAAATGTAAATGTTCTAATAAAATGCCGTGGTGCCTAGCTAGCTCCACGGCCCTGTTTCGTGCAAATTATTGTCATCTTTGTTAGATTCTTTGTCAGACGTATGAATTTTATTTGTGTTATAATATGCCATGTTTCTTTCATATGCATTCTCTCGAAATACCGTACATGTACCATACGCCTCCAGGTGGGGTAAGAGGATTAAGTGAACCTACTAATTCAACTTGCCGCGTAAGAGGGATGCAACCCCAGCCGCACGGATCACGTATCCTTACTAGACACCTTACTCACAAGACGTTGGGGTAAGCTTCATATGCTATAGCCATATTGTGCTCCGCATAATAAAGACGCACGTCGCACGTCTAGTAAATTATAGACTTGAATGTATTTTCTTTGCGAGTAAGACGTGGTATCATGCAGTATTGAACTACAATATTTCAAACACAAGCGCAAATACACAAGTTTCCAAACAAATCAAAATCGCCGTGGTTACCCACGGACTTATATACAAAACATAAAATTGTTAGCCGTGTACATACACGGACGAATCGAAACAATACATATTCATGGATTACAAAACCAGTGTTTGATTGTGGACAAAGGAGCATCCTAAATTGAGGGGAGAAACCTACCCATCTCTGCTTGTTCTTCCACCAGACGCGGCAACCATTCATCACGCTCTCCCCGCTTCTGGGCTTGGGCTGCGGTCCTTTCCAACACCACGTCTAAGGGTTCCTCGTCCAATACGACCCTGGTTACGTCTTCATATACAGGAAGGGTTAGAGGAAAGTTAGCAGTGGAAGGCATGCTAGGATTGAGCTTCTCCATGATTTCAGTGTTCGGGGCATCTTTGGTGGCCTCTAGCTCATCCAGGAATGGGTAATGCAGATCCTGCATCGCGGCCATGGAGGCAGTCATCTTGCTGGCGGCTTCGGGCTTAAAAAAGGTGTGATGGGCGATGTCCCCACCTTTGGTGATCAGTTCAGCAGCCTCAACCATTCCTTCGTGCCGGCCATGGTCGATGCCATCAGATACAAGGTTGGCAAATTGTTGTACAAAGGATGGGGCCTCTAGCACCTTCGTCACGGCCAGGCGTGCTCCATGCCCAACCATCCACCTACGGCCCGCAATGGCTGTTAGCAGTTGAGGGCACAGTACATTGTCACGCTCAGCGGTCAGGGCATCCATCACCAATTCTTTTTGGGCAATTGCCTCTTTCAGCTCTTGGGTGATGGCCCTTTCCTCAGCAAGTTCTGTCTGCATTTTTTCCATGTTTCGGACGGCCAAATGCGCGTCCTTCAGCTTCTGGTTCAGATCATCTACTTGGCTGGCGCAAGAATGGGCAGAAGCTTCGGCCGTGGTCACCTATAGTAAAAGACGCGTTAGTACATTCATTGTTTGGTATATATGGGTGGTGCGGTACGGATATGTACCTTGATGTTTGCAGCATCTAGTTGAGACTCAAGGTGGGCTACTTGCTGATCGTGTTCACTCGCACGGGCCGATTGTGTCTTGATAGTTGCCTCAGCATTCGCCAGTTTGGATTGCAGGTCAGCAATCAGGGCTTCATTATCTTCAATCATTTTTTCCCTCCGTCCAACTTTCCTCTTGAGGGATTCGACGTGCCCAAGGGCAGCTTCAAACCTGACTCTCATCGCGGTTCCCATCGCCATTTGATGTACAAGCGTCCCATTATACTCATCAGCCAAATCCGCATGATTTAGTGAGTTCACCTCTTGCACCAAGCTTGGTGGTATGCAGTTGTTAAGGTACTCACGACACTCCTCAGCACTCCTCAATCGCGACGCTGTGGTAATGGTCCATATAGGGTTAAAAGGTTGGGGAGCACCGGATGTGGGGAAGTCTTGGGAAAGCAGGGGTGAACCATCTTCAAAAACAGGGCCGGACTTTGTGGCGACCGCAAGATTTTCTTCAACAGCTTTACCTTTCTCCTTATTCACTTGGGTGTCAGAAGGCGGTGCGGCCTCAGCTTGGTTGTCCCTGCGACATGAGTATCATGGAGTATTTTTAAGTATGGCTAAAAAAAAAAAAAAAAAAAAAGACATTCTTGCATGTTTGGATGGTTTCTTACATATTGCTTCTTGCTCCTTCGGAAGCAGTTGGGGCAATTTGGGTGACGGGATCGACATGAGTGACCCGGTTAGCCTCGGAACCCTGGGTGGCACTCCCAACAGATTGATACATAGGGTGGTCTTCTCGAAGCTTCTTGCGGGGAGCATTGTGTTCACCAATCTCGGCCGATGCAGTATCGCCTGCGCGGTTCCCCCTCTTCCGGGTGCGCCTAGTGAGGGGCTGTGCTGTGATTTCAGCAATCTCCTCTTCGGCCTCCTCATCTTCGTCCAAGTTAACATGCTGTTGCACTTCATCATCATCATCATCGCCCATCAGTCGACGAATGGTGGAGTCGGTTTCGATATTGTCTCCCTGTTGTTCTCTATGCGGTGAGGAAGGCCCGGCTCCCCCTTGGTTCATCTGGTCATTACCATCACCATGATCTCCATGTTCTTCATCAGAATGGGGATCAGGCACGGCTTCCAAGGCAACCGTCACTGGTCGGGTGTGCTCAAGGAGGGGCTGTTCATCTTCACGGAGAGGGCGGAGACCTTCCGGCACAAGCTTTGGATCGCCCTGGCGCAACAGTCCAAAAAAGTTCATCTCTGTCCAGCACAAAACAATAGATGTTAGATATCGTACAAACACATGTATGCATTCTTATTGACGTACGGATGATTAGCCTACCTTCGCCCTGCCTTCTCCAAAATACAGGATACCTATTGGAGGGACCAAAGTAATTGCGGCTAATTCCTAGCAAGCATAAGAATGATTCCGGTAGGTTTCTATGGAATCCAGTCCTATTTCGATCTAACTCTTGCGAGTGAAGGGGATTGTATGTACTGGCGTGCGGCTTAGGGTCGTGCGGGAATCTGTTCCTAATGATGAAATCACCCGGCCATACCACTTCGTCAATGAAAAAGTAATGGTCATACCAATTTTTCAGTGAATCCATTGGTTTGTTGTGTGATTGTGGGCTGTTGGAGGCTCGTTTTTTGAAAGATACCCAACCGTTCACTAAGTTTGGAGTGTAAAACAACCTAAATAACTCTACGGTTGGGGGGATACTCCTAGCACGGCAAAGGATCTCGAATTGGCTAATTTTACAGGCACCTATGCAGTGGAGCTGACTAATGTGTACATTATAATATCCTAACAGATCTACGAGAAAGTGGGTGAAAGGGATGCGGTAATTAGCCGCATCAAACAGGCGAGTATAGAGGCCTATCTTACCCGCTGGAGCCTCAGTTATGAGGTCCCCAACGCCAGGGAGTGAGGGGTGTAGGTTGGAAGGTATGAAGTAATTTGTACAAAAATGGTTTAACTGGTCTTGGGACATGACATTTAGCACGGATCCGATGGTAGGGCTGTTTCTATTGGCCATTACTAAAAAAGAGTGTAAGGACGTGGTATTCTAACCTGCGTGTGAAGGGATCCGTGCGTACTTGGTTCAAGATAAAAGGAAAGCTTTAATGGCAGAAATGGAGGTTGTGAACTGTGTGTTTCACACAGCCGTAGGGGTGGCTTATTTATAGGGTTACCTTGAGGGTCACAGCCTGTTGGATATGTGACACGTGTTGGCCACTATTCTCAATCGTGTGGCTAGGGGGCAAGAGGCAAGTGAAACGTCAGATGGGACCCACGGGTCATATCTGACCCATACGTTTGCACTGCTCAATGTTCTGACTGTCTGCACTTTTGTCAGTCAAACAAGTCAGATGAACAGTCGTTCATGTCGGGTTATGCGGCTCTAACGTAAGACTTGGCATTTAATGATGTATTTAATTTGTCTCGGCTACTATGTATCGAGCATCATTGTCCTTTGTTATGAATTCCTTGGTACGTCCGGGAGCATCTTCGTAGTCTAGAGGTTCCACCTACGGTTGTAACAACTAGACTGGGGGGACATGATGACGTATAGTCCCCAGCCGGGTCATTAACCCGGCCCGAGGGTACTACCCGTATCCGGCCCATTACGTATGGGTGGGATAATGTCAGTCAGGCTTATGGGCCTGAGTGAATAGTAACCGCGCACACGTGTGCGGCCCACGGCCCGGTACGGCCGATACGGCCGACATAGGGTTAGACAGAATAATATCCTGTCTAGGGATATCTTTACCCCATTAAGAGAGGATATTCACTACCAGAATTAGAAGATTACAATCATTCTAATTCTGGTGTTTATCTCTTCCTTGGGGCCGAAGGAACAGTGAAAGCCCACTAGGGTTTCACTACCTATAAAAGGAACCCCCAAGGGTTCCACAAAGGTATCACAATTCTCTCTAAACTCACATATAACCCTAAATCGATTACTTACTCTCACGCCGGAGTCTAATCGTGGGAAACCTTCCCACGGTAAGCCTAACGCGTGTTGTTTAGTGTGCAGGATCCCAACCAGAAGATTCACTTGGTGCAGGAGCCGGTACCCAGCCAACCCGAATTAAGCCTAATTCGGGTCTAGCAAGGATCAACCAACTTTTGCATCAACAATAAGTTAATAGTGAACGTGTATTATCCAAAATGGACAGACGTGTCACATACATGAGTCCTACTTAAAAAACTCACGATACCCAAAGCTCGAGTCCGAGTCATTTAACGTGAACTATTGGAGTTTAGCAAGGAGTCCTTAATTACTCACACGAATATTGCGTACTGATTTTAGTTGTATAAAAAGATCTCTTGTATGTGAAGGAAATATCTTCTTCGTATAAAACGCTCGACCTAAACTACGTACATACACCAAACAATGCTAAACACAAAACGAGTTGCATCATCGGCAATATATTCCTCAACCACAACCAAACAAAAAAAGTGACAATGCGTGAGTAAAACCCATATGAAATCAATGATAAAATTTGTACTCCTTAGACAATCTCCGTCACAAAATTGCGTCGTCACTTGATAAGATAAATTAGAATTTTTCAACAATTAAGAATTCGAGTAGCTTCAAATACGACTGCTTTATGATGAACATTCAATGGTATAGATTACGGTCGTAGAAATGTGCACGTCGGCATGTAAGAATGTAGAATATTATGCGTTTGATAAACCCTTTTCATGTTTATAACCCACATAGGCGAAAGAAGTGAAATCTTCCATGATTATATACTATTCTCTATGAGGATCATCAATTTTGAGAATGATTATAGAACCAAAAAATCAAACTTCTTGAATCACCATCTTCAAAAAATTTAATATAAATTCTTGATTTTTTTTAGTAATATCTTTTTTCACCTAAAAGATATTCGTACTCCAAAGTCCAAACTTTTTATTTAGTGATTATGCATTGTGAGACGATCAAACTGTTAAACTTTTATTATTTACGCCACCCATATAGCGATATGTCAAAACTAAACTTGTAGGCCACTATATGTGTGTTTTTGCGTTCACTTATACGAATTTCAATAATTTTTTCTCGAAAATCTTTGAAACATTGAAATTTTTGATAAACATGACATCTTAAAACAACACAGACAAAATTTGAAATTTTAAATGATTTTTAACCATTATCTAAGTGCAACTTCATTTACTCGGAAGCAATTTTCGCAAAAGTTTTACGTTTGAGTTTGCTATGTGTTTCAAATTGTATAAATTTCTGGTACAAAGTTGAGCGAGATCATTATAAAGTAAAACAAACACTTAGTTTGGTGACTCATAAGTTAATCTAAATAGATGGGTGCCCTACAGAAATAACTAAAACCAAGTATATGTGAACATACCATATTATACTAGTAATAAACACATTTCGTCATTGATGTTCATTCCAATCTGTAAACATTTCACTTATCCATCTGATCGACCTTACCGAACGCCTATCGTATAATGCCATATTGGTTATGCATTGACATGTTATAGAAATGAGTTAATGAACAGACAAATGGTCCATAGAGATGCAAGATTCGTCGAGATTGATGTCAGTATATGTGTACAGTCCTGATAAAAAGACTCCATCTTCACAACCCACATAGAGGCTAGATAAGTGAAATTGTTCTTGTTTGTTTACTACGGTAAATGTCAAGAATCTTACCATGTTTTCCTTCAACTCGGTTGTTAAAAAGTTGATTATAATCTAAGATCTTAACTTAGCTATTACACTACTGGTAGGAAAATAAAACTAAAATATATTTATACAATTTATACAAAGGCAAATGGAATAAAAAAGGTACTTAAGTGTGTTTCCAATCAAGGTTCTCAACTTTTTTTTTTTGCACAAAAAGAATGCCAACTTTATATTACGATTTAGGTTTTTTTCATCTCTTGTTAATAAACTAACGATCATATTTTTTATTTTGTTAAATGAAGGTTTTCTAAAATTTAGGGGTACTTTGTCAATACTTTCATGATTCTTGAACCTCCATTATTATTTCCCTATATCCCCTAATTACCTACGTGATTTTTATTGCTGTCACAGAAACCTCCATGGGCCAAACTGGGAGAATGAGTGTAGAGGAGAAAACTACACTTTTTTGTTATAAACAAAAAAAAATATCAAAATAAAAACCGATTTAGCTTTTTTTATAAGACAATAGAGCAGCACTCGTATATGTCAAAGTTTGGGATGGTCCTTTATTGTTGGGCAAATAAAAAGTAGTACTATTTCTTCATTTTGGAACCAAAACAACATGTCCAATACAGGATTTCTTATTAAACAATCTGTTTCTGGGCATGTTTGTGTATGTGTCCGGAACACATGATCCGATCCAGAGCAAACTAGAAGGTCCGAAACGCACGAATTTTTCTAGAAGGCCTTGACGCCAGTCAACGAAGAAGTCAACAGACACATCTCCGAGAAACTAGGGAAAATGTCCCCAATCGTGCCAACCAAGGTCCATCACCACTCCCGGCCTTTTAGGGATTTGACTAGTATAAATACCCTCTTGGGTCCAAGGTTTAGGTTAACTCTTTGACCCTTATTATTTTATTTACATTATAATATTCTTATATCTCACCTTCGGATCTTTATCCTTTACTTACTCTCACGCGCCTGAGCTTGGTCTGGGTTCTCACACCCGGACGAGGCTAACGCGTTTACTTTGATTTCAGGTAATCCGAAGCATACTTCATTCAACCATTCGGACCCCTGCAAGAAATTGCACGAACATTTAGCGCCATCCGTGGGACTTGATATTCTATCTACCAGTTGTTTAGAATGGCAGGTCCTACTCCTCCTGTCACTCCGACAGGTCCTAACCTTCCTATCAACCTAACCTCACCGGATAATCAGAACCTCACAAGGGAACAACTCAAACAACACATCTCGACCTTACGGCTACTGGTCAAGGAACATAACCGAAACGCCGTAGAACCCGTCCATCTAAGTTTCACCGAGGAAGACAAAGGAAGTAGTAACACTAAGATAGTAAGAGGTAAGGTGGTGTCCGATGCGGATTTAAAGAAACCTTTCAAGGAAGCAGTCAAATCTCCTCTCACTCAAGGGATCATTGATTTCTCCGGACCCGAATACAAGATGCCGGCACTGTCAAGACGTATGACGGAACAGGAGATCCGGATGATCATCTGAACCGCTTCATAGGAGCTGCCAATTCCGGTGAATGGCCAATGCCGGTTTGGTGTAGAATGTTCCAGCAGACATTAGAAGGGGGAGCAAGGGGATGGCTTGAAAGCTTGGATTCAGACAGCATAGATGAATGGGCGGAACTAAGGAAAGCATTTACCAAGATATACTCGATCCGGAAGCTATGTCACAAGGGCCCTCACGAGATAACCAAGATTGTAAGAAAGGCAAATGAATCACTCATAGATTTTAAAGAGCGATGGACAATAGAAGTCGGTCTTATTCATGGAGTTCCGGAAGTCATGAAGATTTTGGCATTCATGGATTCGGTCAAGAGTCCTGAACTGGAAAAGAGGTATTCGGACAAAGTTCCTGAATCAGTGGACGAAATGATGGAAAGATTGGATGACTTAGTTCGAGCCGAAGAAGCATTCGCCAACACTGAACTGCCAAAAGGAGAAGGATCTGAGCCATACCGAAAGCCCAACCCTCCCACCCAAAGAAGGAACGATTGCAACCAAAAATACAATGGCTGGAACAACAATAGAAGAAATGATGGGCAAGATGCATATAAAGGAAGACATTTCTTTAACAATAGGAACAGGGATAGAGACAATTGGGCACCATACTCACCGCCTCGAAATGACAATTACAACCGGAATGATTACAATCAAAACAACTATCATGACCGAAACAGAGTGGCCCCGGTCCTAAGTGTCAATTCCTTGACAAAGAATCTAAAAGAAATCCTAGCAACCGAAACACAGCTTCGTTTACCTCCTCCCCGTCCAATGAACAATTCGGCAAGAGGTGGAAACATGGATCGTTATTGTGATTATCATCAGGACAAGGGACACTTTACCAACGACTGCATCCAATTACGAAAGCAAATTGAGCTAGCCCTATAATATGGGAAGTTGAACCACCTTGTCTGGGACGTACGCCAAAGAGGACGAGATAAGCGAAGAGAAGAAGCTCCAAGGCAAGATAAGATAATAAACATGGTCCGATCAATACCAGAAAGGGAAAAAGGAAGGCTAGAGAAGAAACCGAAAGCTGGATGAGAGCTCCAATCACGTTTCCCTCAATGGAGGAAGATGAGATGTCCGATGAACCATCATCATAGAGGCCGAACTGGGAGGCTATCTAGTAAGAAGAGTATACGTTGATGAGGGAGCTTCGGTGGAAATTATGTTCGAACACTGTTTTGAGAAGTTACCAGTAAGCATCAAGTCGAAGATAAGGAGTAGGTAAACGGATCTCGTCGGATTCACTGGAGAGATAGTGAAGCCAATAGGGAAGATCGAGTTAGAAGTCAGTTTCGGATCAGATAGTCTAGTTCGGAGAACTCACATGAAGTTCATGGTAATCAGTGCTACATCACCGTATAACGTGATCATTGGAAGAACATGCATCCGGATCCTTCGGGCAATACCATCAACCATTCATGTCATGATGAAATTTCCCACCCCGAGAGGAATAGCCACGCTAGTCTCTCGATCAGTCATCGTCTCGGAATCTAGGCAAATAGTAAAAAGAGACAGGCACCAACTCCTACAACCAAAGAAAACGCCGTGAAGGCTGAGCCATCATCCGGTATAGAAAACTTCATGGTCAACCTTGCCTATCCGGAACAGGTCACTACCATCGGTGGCGGATTAACCAATGCTTTCCAAACAGCACTAAAGAACTTTTTAAAAGATAACTTGGATGTTTTCGCATGGGAACCATCAGACATGACAGGAGTGCCGAGACAAATCATGCAGCGTAATTTAAATGTTAATGAAAGTTTAGATCTGGTATGTCAGAAGAGACGGATGCTGGGGTCCGAGAAGAGCAAAGCAGTTACCAAAGAAGTGGAAGATCTAGTGGTGGCAGGAATAGTCAGACCAGTAAAGTACCCAACGTACATGTCCAATCCAGTCATGGTCAAGAAGAGTGATGGATCTTGAAGAATGTGTGTGGAGTTCAAAAATCTCAATTCAGCATGCCCAAAGGATTACTACTCGCCACCAGACATTGACGAAAAAATTGTGTCCGTGGTGGAGTCACGCTTTAAGTGTTTCTTGGACGCATATAAGGGCTATCATCAAATTCAAATGGCTCCGGAAGATGAAGAGAAAACAGCCTTTTATACAGATCAAGGCACGTTTTGTTTCACCAAGATGCCTTTCGGATTAAAAAATATCGGGGCAACATATCAAAGATTAGTTGATTCAGCCTTTCAAATTCAAATAGGGTGAAATATGGAGGCATATATCGATGATATGGTGATAAAAAGTAAAGATTAGAAGAGCATGTTTGCAGACGTGGGAGAAACTTTTGACAATCTCAGACAAATTAACATGAAGTTAAATCCGGTTAAGTGCTCGTTTGGAGTAGAAGAAGGCAAATTCATTGGATACATCATCACTCCGGAGGGTATCCAAGCAAATCCAAAGAAAACCAGAGCCATCGTCGATATCCAATCACCAAAAACATGGAAGGAAATGCAATCGTTAAGTGGCAAATTGGCAGCTTTGAATCGATTCCTATCACGATCTGCCGAAAGGGCGCTACCATTCTTTAATACCTTGAAGAACATCACAAAGGAAAACAAGCACGAGTACAAGTGGACCGCGGAGGCGGAAGAGGCGTTCCAACAAATGAAGCAGTTGATTATGAATTTAACAACCCTCACTATTCCAAGGCCAAAGGAACCACTATACATGTACGTGGTAGCATCGCAAGAATCAATCAGCGTAGTGTTACTTACTGAAAGGAATGGAAGACAATGTCCGATTCATTATATTTGCTGAACACTCAGTGATGAAGAAAATAACTATTCTCCTATGGAAAAACTGGCTTTAGCGTTGCTAAAAGCATCAAGGAGGCTTAGAATATATTTCGAAGGCCACGAAATAAATGTGATTACAGACCAACCAATCAAGCAAATATTAAGCAAGGTAGATGCATCTGGGAAGCTAGCTAAATATACAATCGAGTTGGGGGCTTACAAGATAGAATATAAACCAAGGAATGCAATCAAAGGGCAAGTCTTGGCAGATTTACTAACCGAGGTACCCATAGGTCAGACAGCAGAAGAATTCTTTCAAATGCATGTTCCGGTGCCAGGAAAGGACGAAACAGAAATATGGACCCTCTTCACAGATGGAGCATCTAGTGCTCAGGGTGCAGGAGCCGGATTCGTTAAACGTAAAGTATTATAGATAATCACAATAAATGCAATGCCTCAACTACACTACATAGACAATCCTTATGAGCGTTAAGAGACTAGAGTTTCCTCGGCTCGAATGGTAATCACTCGATATCATAACTAGAAATGTAGGAAAAATAAAAAGGCTCATATCACCCATGTAACACCAGAGTTTCCTCAGCTCTTAGTTTGAATGCTACTTTTCTATAATTAAACTCTTGAGTGATAGGAGCTTAGCCTTAAACGACTTACGAACAACAATGGCTATTGGATATAAACATGTATGGACAATCTTTTTTTTTGGTAACCGTGATTTTCGACTCATTGGCCAACTAATCCACGCGGTTTGAGCCCACCGTCACACAGACTCAAACCAGGTAAAACCCTCCCTTTTCAGGAGGTTGGCGTGGCCACTTCAAGGTTGTTTGCACCTAATGAGAATTGAACTTGAGACCTCACACACTTTGGAGTGATAGCCACAAATGTTTTGCCACTAGGCCACCCTTGAGTGGTTATGTATGGACAATCTTTGTAAACACAAAGGCATAAAGTACCATTTTACTATGTGACACCCATTAAAAAAAAGTTGGAAGTTCATATCAATTTTCCAACACATGATGCGAAGCTAAGATTTGATTCTTTTGTTGTACCATTTTGTTGTAGACGGAGTATAGGGCAAAGTTGAATACTTACTTAATCAACCAAGATATATGAAAACATAATACTATACTCAACATGTTTGATTCTCATACAGTATACTAGCATATAGCCAGGGTAGATTTCACTAGTCTATGCGTGTGATGCAACGTTGAAGCTAATCTGATAGTTAATCCCAAAGTGTATTCATATGTGGTGATTAAGCGACGAGAAGTCACATTGTGTTTGTGATAAAGACCCTGGTATGAATTAAATTATCCATTATGCTTTTTACCCATGCGGCATATTCTTCATCTCCTTATAACACAAACTATCAAGTGCTGCTTCAAATCATTTTACATTACCTTGTGTTGATCGCACTGTACTACATTGGTAAGGATGGCCAAGCCTTGTTTCATTTCGTAGCATGCTGCAGCACAACCAATATGGCTAGGTAAGTTAGTTGAATCGATGAAATGGTTAGAGTGCCATGTGGACACTACTAAATATTTAGTTGCAATATCATATGGTCCAGTGTTTTGAAAACCGGTTTTTAGATTGACCCGGTCGAGTCATCGGGTCCGGGTCATCCCGGGTTGATCCTTCACTACTACAAAAAGTGACTTCTAGACCTGTTCCCAAGCAAATCGAGACCGGTTATTCGTCCGGTCTATCCAAGGGGGGCTCTCCATGTGAATTCAAACTGAGACCGGTTTATAAACCGGTCTATATTTAGTTTTTGAGACCGGTTTGATGGTTTAAAACACGTCCTGAAAACATAATCTGGACCGGTTTGACGATTGTAAACAAGTCTTGAAAACATAATATGAACCGGTTATTGTAAATAAAAACCGGTCTTTATATTAATTTTGAAAAAAAAAATTTGGGATGTTTGAGATTTTCTTATTAATAAGAAATCCCAAACATCCTTTATTAGTGTATTCAATGAGCCATCCATCGACTTAACAACCCAAAACAATCATTCATATATGTGAGCGTTTACAACTAAATAGTAAAACAAGTTACATCTGAAACCTACAAAAAGTTACAAACACTTGTTGTAACTGGTGATGTAGATCTATACTCGGCTCTCTTAACTCCGCGAACAATATCCTCAATCTGCAGAAAGCATAGAAGCCAAGATTGTCAGCATCTAAATTAAGTGTGTTAACAAAGTCTAACCAAACGACCTTGTGGTGATGGTGTTACATTATGACAGCAAACAAAAGACAAAGCCAAATGATTACGTAATAAACTTGGATGTGATCATTTGCTGCTTATAGAAAGAACTCAAAGGACCAAATGATTACGTAATAAACTTGGATGTGATCATTTGCTACTTATAGAAAGAACTCAAAGGACCAAATGATTTATATGGCTATTTGCACAAAATGCATATGGCTATATGCAGCTAACAAAAGAAAATTGAAGTAGTTGCAAGAGTCGTATGGAAATGTGCAGAAAATCGGTATGGCTATATGCAGAAAACAGTAAGTGGAAAACACAATTGCACATAACATAAACTCCTAAACAGCTAATAAACTCCTAAACACTATAAGTAGTCAATTATATTGTATGCTAAAAAAGTAGGAGTATTATATGATTCGCCATTAAAAAAAAGGAACTCAGAAAAGTAAGGTTCTAACATAGACCATAAGAAACTATAAACAATGACAAAACCTTTGCTTCATAATTGTTGCCAACAGCTATGCGTGAGTAACCAATAGCCGAATCCATTAGAGTAATCCTTACTGGTAACCTGTAACCAAACACGCATATTACAGCAAGTTGAATAACAATTTATATTCGCATCCATGATCCAGTAAGGAAGTTGCCTAAAATATGTGAAACATAAAGAAAGGCAACATTTCCAATATAATGTAACCATGATAACTTCAAGAGTGTAATTCATACCTCCAGAACATATTAGAAACGTGATTGGCATGCCATATTACGTGCGATATAACAAAGGTAGCTATAAGGCATGATCGTAGAAGTATAATTCCTGTAACCATGTTTCTCTAGGAAATCTGGGCATGCATATTTCAGCCCCATTTAGGCGCCTAAACCCACCCATCTCAGTTTCTATTTCAGCAACGAAAGTCACCCGCTACACCCTCCATTTCAGCAAATTAAACGCACAAATTTGAGAACCTATTTCAGCGGTCAAACCCTGCATTCACAACACTGAAACCCCCTACTTTCATCCGTATTTCAGCACCCCAAACACCCGCTTTCATCCTGCTTTTAGCCCCTACACGGTTGTGTATTAAAGTTTAGATAAGAATGTACACAGCAAAAGGGTAAATGTGTCCGTTTTACTGCTCATATTCAGTATACAATGATGAACTGTTGTAGGCAGCAACATGGATCCATAGAGCTTCTGACGGAGCTCCATCTTATTTGAATTATCTTAAAAATAATGGTGCACAGGATGGTTCAAACATCCACATGTTAAACGATCAATGAATACAAACACCTAACCAACCTCACCAATCTGAACCATAGACCATAAACAGTTGACCCTTTGTTGAGATATAGAACTAAACCGCAACACACTGAACCACAACAGAACCGCTGATAAAATAACACCCGCAAATTACCACCTTACTGAAACAGTTTACAAATCCATACCTTAAAAGTTAAAACAACCATAAGAAGAACCATACCATAAAAATGAACAATCAAAACAAGGTGTAAGAAGTAAAGTACGAGAGGAATGACCTTCACAACGCCGACAAAAGTCGACAGCCGGAGATGGAGAAAGTGGTTGTGGCGACTGGTAAAGATAGATGCACGACATATAACAAACAAGATTAAGCTCCTATTAGAGAAGTGGATGTGGATGTGGATGTGGATTTGGGATGTGGGATGTGTGTTGGATGAAGAATAAAGATGGACGGCGGTAGTTGGTTTGTGTTAGGGTTATGTTAAGTTAAGAGAAAAAGGAGGAAATAGTAAATTATATAAGTGTAAACCGGTTGACTAATGAAGACGGGTCTTGATCACTCTACTTCTAGTGGGCCGGTTCTTAAACAAAAACACGTCTCCATTCTAAAATAAGGAAGACCGGGTTTTAAAAAACACACCGGTCTGCGTTTGTTTTTCTTATGGAGACCGGGTCTAAAAGTCAACACCGGTCCAGATAATTTTAGTAGGGAGAAATTTCACTTTTGAGACCTGTTATATTGGTTTTCGGTCTTCATAAGGAGGTCTGGAAGCCTTTCTTTGTAGTAGTGCTTGTCAACCAGAGTCACCCCGATTTTAAAAATAAATAAATTTATAATTTATTAATTAACAAATATTATATATAAAAAACAAAAAAAAAACTTCCGCATATTCAACATATAAACTATTTACCAACTAATACAATATGTAAAAATAAAATTCCGTCGCAAATACGTAAAATTTACATATATATATTTTAAAAAATCCGAGAAAATCGAAACCCGGCCGGGTTCACCCACGTCACCCAAACCCGGCGGGTCTAGCCGGGTTTCGAAAATGTGAAAACCGATTCAATTCGACCCTCTTTCGACGAAAACCAGATCAACCAGTTAACCCAACCGAATCAATCCGGGTCACAAAACATTGATATGGACAATATTTGTAATTAAAAAGTCAGGAGTACCCTCTTCCGGTGCATAGTGTTCTGGTGGGCTTATTTTTCCAACTAATAACAATCCCAACATGTAACAAAAAATATGATATAACTCTCTAACACAAATTGTGACATTAGAATGTAGTATATGACCAAAGTAGATTCCACTTCCTTCCAGAGGCGGAGCTAGGGTACAAAGTGATCGGGTGCATAAAATTCTTAATACGAATATTTATATAATACATAATTTTGAGATCGGGTTCATTTTCAAAAAAAATAAAGATTTTTAGCAAATATATACACTACGCGACAAAATTCCATCGGGTTCCCGTGCATCCCCGGAAACCCCCTAGCTCCGCCCCTGCTTCCTTCAGCTGTGTCAGAGTTTTTTTAAACATCTACACTTTGGACAAGTAAACTGGACTCGACATGTGTGAGGTTCGTTGAATTTTTTTAGCATGACTCAAGAAGGTGACACACACTCAATGGACTTTGTAATATAAAATGAACAAAGTTGTCTTTCTGTTTTCGTTACAAATGGAGGCAATGATGAGGATCTCAAGCCGCCTTAAAGCCCTCGATCAATTTAACGCCACGTGGATAAACATGGGGATCGCTTTGAAAGCCACCTTTTGGTGATGAAGTTAAACTATTAAAGTGATTTTTAGAACACTGAATAGTGCCATTTTAAATGTGTGCAAGTGTTAAAAATATCATCACTTGACTTTTTTGTGACATCTAAGAGCAGGGGCGGACCTATAACATATGTTTGGGATGCGTATACTAAAACTACGAGATTACAGAGTAAACTTTCTTCAATTTCGAGTGTTTTTTTAAATGCCCCTAACTCGAAGCTCAAATTTTTCTCTACTCACACACTAAAGTCTATCATATAACACTCGAAAATATAGAAATACTCCATTTTTAAGCTAAAATACTCGATTTTTTATTCAAATTTTAGTTTTTTCACTTTACTATTGCCTCACACCATACAATTTTCTGCGTCCACCTCACTTTTTATAAACAATTATTATTTCTCAAGACACAATCAACCAAAAATCTATCTTATCCCTTTGACACCTAAACACCCACTAAAAAAAGCTAGAAAAAACCCCAAGAGAAGGAAGAGAGGTGTTACAACAAGTGCAGCTTCGAATAAGAACAAGAAGATCTAAACAAACTTGCACAACAGAAACAACCAAAGAAAACCACTTCACGTTAAGAATAAACCACAATAACCAAAATAATAACAAAATCTACCAAACATTGAGAAAGCCCGAACTTCTGATATTAAGGTTTCTCTAACAATCATAACAATTGAGAACCAATCGATGAATATAACATCAATTAACCACCTCAATTGCAAGAGAACAATCAAGAACCAAAAAAACCCCAAAATAATTAAAACCCTAATATTATAAAAAACAATTTATCTGACCGAAAGAACACTAAAGAACCCATGAGAACAACGATCTAAACTAAAAGATCAAAACCTTCTAAAATTTATCAAACCCTAATTGAAAAACAGATTTAACCAATGATATAGAGTAACCAGGCTCTGATACCATGTAATAACTTATCAATCGACTCTATACCAATCACAAAACAACTTATTATAGTAAATCCAGTCAACCATCCGTCAGATCACTCTGTTGGAAATTAATCCAATTAATCTTTAAGGCTGCAAGATTCAACACAACAGGAAGAAGAAACAGGGCTACAAGTCGACACAAAATACAGGAAGAAGAAGAAGCACAGGCCCAAGAAACATTTCTTGAAGCCTGCATATATTGGTTTGGGCCGCATGCCAACAAACCCAAGCCCTAGAATTAGAGTAGCAGTTATATACATAACGATTAGAAGATAGCGTTTACTTTTATTAAACAAAAAGGGTGTATCCCTTCACATACACACTGATTCATTCCCTATATATAATTTAGGATTACAACGATTGTAATATACATCAGGCAACCTATTTATATTCAGTATATCACACTTATTAGGGTTCATAGCCCATCTTCGTTCTTCTTATTTTATGATGATTATATGATGATGATGATTGTTAATGATGTTGCTTGATCATTCGATCCTGGAAACCCCAAACAAGACCTGTGCAACAGTGGCATCAGAGCGACAAGAGATCAAAAAATAACTCATGATCAATCAAAAGAATACTACCTTTTTGAAAAAAGGCATAGAATAGAAGTAAAGGGATCAAGAGACCAACGATTCAGAGAATCGTTCCAAAGATAGAGACCAATGATTTAAGGAATCGTTCCAAGAATAGAGACCAACGATTCGGGAAATCATTACAAAAGAAAAGGAGGAAATCGTATGATTTGATAAATCAAAGGAGAAGAGAGATAGACAATTGATTCAGGGAATCAAATACACCAACAGATTCAGGGAATCGTTCCAAAAACAGATAGCAGCGATTTGGGGAATCGTTCCAAAAGAAAAGGAGGGAGAACAACAATTCTGGGAATTGTTTCTATGAACAGAGACTAGTGATTTAGGGAATTGTTCAAACAAAGAGAGACCAACGATTCAGAGAATCGTTCCAAAAAAGGAGAGACCAATGACTCAGGAAATCGTTCCAAAAAAGGGAGACCAACGATTCAGGGAATCGTTTAAAAAAAAGGAGAGACCAATTGATTCATGGAATCATCCGAGAAAATAGAAACCAATTGATTCAGGGAATCAATCAAGATAAAACTTACAAGAAAAATCCGAATGAAGAAGAAAGAGGAAGAACGCGAAATCAAAGCAGATGAAAGAAGAAGAGAGAGTAAGAACACGAGATCAAAGCAGATGAAAGAAGAAGGAAAAAAGGAGGAACACGAGATCAGAAGAAAGAAGAAGAAAATATGACATGAGATAAAAACGAAAATAAGGTTATTAACAAAGAAATCAAAAGGAAGATTAGAAGAAAAATCGAAGAGGTCAAGGAACGAAAAGTTTTGAAGAACACATTAATTAATTAGATTAAGGGTGAATGTTGGAAATTAATCAAATTAATCTTGTAAGGCTGCAAGATTCGAAACAGCAGATAGAAGAAACATGGTTGCAAGTCGACACAAAATACAGGAAGAAGAAGAAGCACATGCCCAGGAAACATTTCTTGAAGCCTGCATATATTGGTTTGGGCCGCAGGCCAACAAACCCAAGCCCTATAATTGGAGTAACAGTTATGTACATATCGATTAGAAGATAGCGTTTACTTTTATTGAACGGGTGTATCCCGTCACACACACGGATTCATTTCCTATATATAGTTTAGGATTACAACGATTGTTATATACATTAGGCAACCTATTTTTATTCAGTATATCAGATTTATTAGGGTTCATACCCCATCTTCTTTGTTCTTATTTTATGATGACGATGATTGTTCATGATGTTCCTTGATCACTCGATATTGGAAACCTTAAACAAGAACTGTGCAACAAAATCAATGTTTACAAAATGTTTATAGAAAATAATTATAATAATCTGAACACACAAGATCATTAAGGCATGATTGATCAGAATACACAATAGAGAAATAAACGATTACTATATAATATGATAATAACATCAGTGAGAAAGAAGCATTATATATATCTAGGGTTGAGCATTGGTCTAGGACCGGACTGGACGGCCAAGACCGGACCGGACCGAGTACCGAAATGGTCCAAAACCCGGACCGAGAAGCACCAAAATAGTTCGGTCCGGTCTCGTTCGATCCTTTGTCCGGTCCGGTATGCAAAATTGATAAGATTTTGTAAGACCAAAGTGGACCGGACTAGACCGACCGAACCGAAGACCGAATTTGTCCAAAACCCCGGACTGAGGACCGAACCAAAATTGTACGGTCCGGTTCGGTTCGGTCTGGTCTGGTTTTCTTGTCCGGGTCGGTTTTGAGTCTGCCATGCTCAGCCTTATATATCCATCAATATTTCACTTTACCCTTTTAGGAATAGATATAGTCATTTTTGCTCCTTGGGCTTTAATAAACTTCATTTTTTGTTATAACTTCAACCTCTAATTATGAAAAATATCCTTTAAGCCCTAATAAATAAAAGCTTACTTCCCAACAAACTTAATGCGTTAGCAATGAATAACAATAATATAAGTAAAAGTAGGTCGGGTAAATGAGCCAAGAAATATCAGCAACCAACTAACACGCACACATAAACAAAGAGGTTATCGTGTAAGATTTCTAAGAAGAAATAAGCTTGTTGATTTTTCTTTATTTCTGTTCATTAAGTAAGGCAGAAAATAAACACGGTACCAATAGAATATATTAATAGAAACACAGAAAATATATTTTCCTGATTTACATTTGACTATTTTTGTTGTTGTTGTGTTGTGGGATTGGATCAAGCAAGTACAAGTTAAATAGATTTAGAAAGATTCAAATCATTAATTATGAAACCTTCTTGTGGGAAATGAATCTCACCTTATATATAAGGTCTATGGTTCGATTTCCTACTTGAGTCTTTCATATTTTTTCTATTTTTTAGTTAATCATATTTTTTGTCTTTTTCTCATTTTCGTTAAGATTGTGCTATAGTATCCCTTATTTTTATTTTCATGAAAACTTTAACCCCATTACGACACCCTTACTAGTTTCGTTTCTAAAAATGTTCTACAAATTAAAAAATAATACATGATGCATTGATCTACAAGCAAAGGAAGTAACAGTTTTAACTACCACAACCTAAAAATTTACCTCCTTGTTAATAAACAATTAGGTTTGAGAATGTTTTATCTAAACATATAATACAAAGTTTGTCACACAATAGAAAAAATAGATATTCAGTTCCAAATGTTTATCTTCTACAAAAGCTTATGGTGTGCATCACACTTTTTATTTTGTGGTATAAAAAAGTTGTTGATCATTATATGTATGTACTCAACTACTTAGTTAACCAAATGATAATGACATGTTTTAAATTAGCCAAAAATTACTACTAGTATATAAAGTCTTTTCTATAATATAAGTTTTTTTTCTGTCCATTTCTGGAAGATTAAAATGTTGCTAAAGTAAACATAGACATTTGATGTCCTCCTTGTTTTCTTTTTCTTTTCCCCATAAACTCTATGTAGAATATACATGAATATTACATTAACCAAAACTACTGGATGTTATAGAGGCTCGAGTCGAGATCATCAAAATTAAGGAGGTGAATGTTGGATAATCTTGATGGGTCAAGTCAGGTCACGGGTATGGTCATGGATCAGTATTTGGGTTCGTGGCTTGTTGAATACAGAAGTGTTGATATAGTCCTTGTTTGACCAAAGTTTATGGAAAAATACATGGGTTATAGTTGCCTATTATTCTGGGAGATCATGGCTAGTATGTTGACAATATACCCACGTTTTATCTATGCAAGTTTTGTGTACTCTTAGTCTATAATAGTTAGTAGGTTCACATTGAATGTAAGAATTCAGTTTTCCTTTTATAATAAACAAATCATTGAAAATCCAGTTTGCTGTATTGATTGGTGTTCAGTGAGGTTGTGTATATGGGTCCAAGGGACTGAATCCTTCACATAGTATATTCTCACTAGCACAATGCAACACTATATATAGGGTCACAATTTAGATTCAATAAACGAATTGTTGTGGACTACATAACATAAGTTAAATTGTTTACGTAATATCTTATGAAACAAAGTAGATTTTAGGGGTGTTCATTGTTGGAATAAATGAGTTTGGAAGTTTACTATTCACAAAGCATAAGGTACAACTAGACGATGCTAGAACTAATGGTACATGGTTGTTAGCAAATAGTACAAGCTGACGATGCAGCCAGTAACCCACGTATTTGATTTTTGTATGTGATGACTTGGTAAAAGGAAAAGTGCAGGATATTAGGAATTAACCACTCATTATCTCCTTGTTTCATGGGATCGTGGTTTTGATCACAACTGATCAATATGATCATAATTATGAGATTCAAGAGTGTATAAAAAGAGGACAGTGGGTTCTTGTTATATATACTTGAGAAAACCACACATACATAAATCAAATTGGGTCTGCCATTTACTTCCTACTTTATAGTTTTCTGTTACCACCATAACGTTGCAAATTAGTGTCGTTGCTGCTCAAGGTTTGCGTGTGTGAACTGTATATATCCTGAAGTGCCTTAACTCATAGACTCCAGCAACTTTACGGGGTGCTGAACGTACTTAAAAGGACAGGGAATCCGATCCCGTACAGTTCGGTATAATATTGTTTTAGTTTTGTATTGTTGTCCTCCAGGTACACCAAGGGAGATGATTTGTTGTCGATTCGATGCCAAGTTTAACGATGCTCGAGACCCGAGTATGTTCTTTTCATTATTGCAAATAGTGTTCTTGACAGCGTTGGTGAGACGTGCTATTGTTGGAGTTGCCATAAGGGTATGGATTCATGTTTGTTTGAAATGCTATTGCTATTTATTATTGCCTAGGAAGGGTGATATATTTGGTTCATTTATATATATTTCAACAATCTTTTAAGTATGTTCTGTGCAATAATAACTGAACCAAATTGTAGTCTTGTGAAGACATGTATGTCTAAGAAGCAAATGCATATGAGTAGACGACTATGGATTAGAAATTTAAACGAAATTATGTATTAATTTGTTTGAGTTTATTATGCAATATGTGTTTAAAATTAAGAAAGCAAGTTGAGATACCTTAATGTGATACATAAATGAGGTTAGTATGTTTTCTAAGGAAACAAAGAATCACTTTATGTGACACCAAATTGTGGGGGTTTTAGAGGAGAAACTTATGAGACGTTTCATATGTATATGAGTGTGTGCGTGGGTACGTTGCTTTTGATTTGGTAAGTAACTGTTGCATATACGAGTTGGTATTGCATCATTACCTCCTTTTGTTTGTGTTTATCAAACAAGAATATTAACATTGACATATATATGTGTGCCAATTATAAGTTAATTAGAATTGGATTAAAAGTTCGAGCCATAATTATATTATTTTGATAGAATATAACATCGACACACCATGACACCAACATACAAAGATATTGTGTATTATGTATTAGTAACCAAGTTCTGTATTTGAGGTCTTTCTGGTATGATTGTCGATGGGTACATCTAAGGTGGGGTGTATCATGTTTTGTGATAAAATGAGCTTGGTTAAGAAAATATTCTAAGAAGAGAATATTGATACATTTCATCCAGTGAAGGAAATTGTATGAAGAAATCTACGCATGGAACATATGTTTGAATTGTGATAGTTGTAAGTCCATGCTATTGAAATGTGTCTATTAGCATGACTTACTAACCACAAGGATATACTTAGTTTTGAAAAGATGTTACGAACTCTTAAGATTCCAATGTGACAAAATCTTTGTGAAAGGAATTTAAGAATACCTGTAGTACTACTACATAGTCAAGAAAATTAACAAAGCAAGAAGGCTAGTTGTTATTTTTTTTGATCGAGGAGTAGAAGGACATGAGTTTTCCAGTGCATGTGTATTTATTTTTCATATTGGAGTTGAACTATGTGTACTTGTAAACTACTACTACGTACTACATTTGCAACCACAGATGTGTGAATATCATATGATACTTTGTATTAGTCAAAGTGGTGACTAAAGATCACAAGAAAGTGAATTTTTTGTACTCTCTTGTTCTCTTGAGGAGACATGAAATACTGTGTATTTCTCACTTGGTGACGGAAGGTGAACACATTGCCTAGTTGTCTCATAGGACAAGGTAGGCAGTTTAGATCTATTAAGATCTAACAACTTAAATTCTACAGAGATAGAATGTGTACAAAATTATTGAGAATGGCCATTAATGACAGGTTTGTCAAGAAATCTAGAAACTTGACTTTGGCACTGCTAAGTCTCTGACGAGAGACTTGGTGAGTGATTGTGATCGACAAGCGGTGTTATAGTTTGTCAGATAGCCTATTAAGGCTCTGACGAGAGACTTATAGAGGCTTGCTAAGAGACATGAGTCTGAAACCATTGAGAATCGGTTAGTGATAGAAACCTAACTTGATTGTAGTGCTCCTACGTTACAAGTTTAACGGGTAATAACGAAGTCACCTATCGATAGAAGATGCTATCAAAGAATTGACTCATGTATAGCAAAGATAGCATGGCGTTGCCGAGAGTAAGGATGAGATTATTCTCTTAACAAAGCTTTTGAGCCGTCTTAGCAACGAAGACGTTAGAGTAGCTTTGCCTATATGACCTAGAGGTGGTGCCGCCTTGAATGGAGAGTTGTGGTTTCTCTCTTAGAGGGTCATGAACCAGGATTTAGCGCACGGCCATATTAGCGCTCAGTGAGAACGTGATGGGTACGATGGGGAATATGTAGAAGTGTGCCGGTGAAACAAAAGTATTTTGGTTTAATCTTCGGACACCATTATATCTTATGGTTTGTGGTTTAATCTTCGGACACCATTAAATCGGTTTCACTTTGCATACTTTGAGTAAATGAGGTTTAATCTTAGTGACACCTTCGTGACATAATCTATTAAGAGTAGCTAAAAACTTTCCAACCTGGTGGGAGATTGTTGGAATAAATGAGTTTGGAAGTTTACTATTCACAAAGCATAAGGTACAACTAGACGATGCTAGAACTAATGGTACATGGTTGTTAGAAAATAGTACAAGCTGACGATGCAGCCAGTAACCCACATATTTGATTTTTGTATGTGATGACTTGGTAAAAGGAAAAGTGCAGGATATGAGGGAATTAACCACTCATTATCTCCTTGTTTCATGGGATCATGGTTTTGATCACAACTTATCAATGTGATCATAATTATGAGATTCAAGAGTGTATAAAAAGAGGACAGTGGGTTCTTGTTATATACACTTGAGAAAACCACACATACATAAATCAAATTGGGTCTTCCGTTTACTTCCTGCTTTATAGTTTTCTGTTACCACCATAACGTTGCAAATCAGTGTCGTTGCTGCTCAAGGTTTGCGTGTGTGAACTGTATATATCCTGAAGTGCCTTGTCTCGTAGACTCTAGCAACTTTACGGGGTGCTGAACGTACTTAAAAGGACAGGGAATCCGATCCCGTGCAGTTCGGTATAATATTGTTTTAGTTTTGTATTGTTGTCCTCCAGGTACACCAAGGGAGATGATTTGTTGTTGATTCAATGCCAAGTTTAACGATGCTCGAGACCCGAGTATGTTCTTTTCATTATTGCAAACAGTGTTCTTGACAATGTTGGTGAGACGCGTTGTTGTTGGAGTTGCCATAAGGGTATGGATTCATGTTTGTTTGAAATTCTATTGTTATTTATTATTGCCTAGGAAGGGTGATATATTTGGTTCATTTATATATATTTCAACATTCATTAGTTCGGTTATCAGGTTGTTTGATTTATTCGGTTTGGTTAAACCAACTTAACTTTTTCTTAAATAAAAAGAAAACCAAACGCATGAAAGGCATCCCTTTTTCGCGAGATAATTTGAGAAAAAACAATAACAGTATAACACCCGTTGAGCTTGTGGAGATCCCCTTAAAAAAAGAAAGCTTTTGTATTGTCACATCAAGCGTAAGTTATATAGTTGTAGAAAGACTTAAACTATGTGAAATGATAGAGTCATGGTATATTCACTCCTAAGTTGTATTAGAAAAAGATAATCGACAAAAAAGACGATGTATCATACACTTACTTATGTTTGCCATGTTATCATTTTCCATCAACTTTGATTAGAATATTTGGTTTTTCATACAATGAATTGTTGAATACAAAATAGTAAGGAATTGCATGTGAGATAAATACAACCACAAACTCCAAGCTCTATATTATATTGCTTAAAAACACAATATTAATATGATTTAAACCAATGCAAGAGTCAACATGCATGTAGGTGTGTCATTATTTGACTATAGTCACTTTTTACATTTCATCCCATATAGGTAAAAGAAGTAAAATATGTTTCCTTAAATTAATGTAGTGTGTGGGTATTATACATGTTAAGAATTGCTATTAGGCTTTCAAGTTCATAGTCAATGAAGTTTATCTATAAATTTGATCAAAGTAAACTTTGTTTGTTCCTAGTCTTGAAAATTTAGTAAAAAGTCTTAGTTTTTAATATAGGTTTTCTCTTAAACAATGGGAACTCTATACTTACAAACATTTTGCTCCTACTTTAGCTAATTTTTACTGATCTTCGTATGACCTACCGACACTTGGAAGGTTCGTTCTTAATAAACAACTAACACTAACCGTATATTAAAATACCATATTTTGAGAAACCAATATGGACAAGGGTTTTCAAGCCGTCAAGAAAAACACAAAATACCATATTTTGAGAAACCTTAAGCAAAACACAAAACCTTAAAAGAGAAAACATCAAGTCATCAAGATACAAATGAAATTACAAATAGAATGCAATCTATTATGAACGAACTTTTTAGCTTAGAAGTATTAATACCAAAAATTGCTTCAGATAGATAAAAGGTAGTATTTGCTAAAAAAAAAGAAAACGATTAATGTTAGTATTAGTGGTTGTTTAGGGCATTTACAATGCAAATTAAAAATTTTGAGTTAAATAATATGATATGTCATCATTATATGATATGTCATCATTATATCTTTCACAAAAAATTTTTACAACCCATTAAACTAAATATTGAAATACCATGTCATCAAATTCTTTCTTTATTGTGTTACAGTACATAAAAGGCTATTTACATGTTGATCAATTTACAATGAAACTCAGGATCTCACCAACAGAGATAATGCACGTAGGTACAGATAAACTGCTTTTCATTCTCTCCGTCCCAAAATAATATTCCACATACAAAGAATATTCAATTTAATAAAAACAAATTTTTTCAGTTTTTTCTCTTTTACTTTTTACACAATGACAATTTTATTTTAATCAATTAATTTACAACTTATTTATTATTTGTAACAATTCATTCAAGTGAGGGCAATATATTAAACTTAATATAAATTTCTTATCTATTTTTAGATTTGGATAATTAATTTGAGACGTCCCAAAATAATAAACTGAACAATTAATATGAGACGGAGGGCCTAAGGTACTAACCTTCCCAATCCATTATGTGATGACATGTACTGTAATACGTTTATTGAAACATGGCACTTAATAGCATTGTGGATGGTATTACATTTTCTCTAAGTTGCTCAGTTATAAAAAAGAAACAAAGCAAAAAAAAAGGAAAAAAAAGGTAAAGAGATGGAAAAGAAAGTGATTGAATACGAATGTGGGGAAAAGAATTACCAATTATCTATGGACACGTGACAAAGTTTGAGGAAGGATTTAAAGGTCATCACACGAACTCGTCGGTATTTTTTTTCTTTCTTTTAGAAATGTAATTAAGTAAACATATATTAATCCCAATAATTATTATTCGTAATTTAGTAATTTAATTGATTATAAGCTTGAGGGCTAAACTTTTTAGCCTTTCTTATTGGGTTGAGGCTTATATTTTCAGAAGTAGATAAACTCGCACAACAAACAAAATTTATTATATAAATCGGCTTATTTTTGTAACTAAAGCCCACATAAGCCTCTCAAAGACTTTTGCCAAACACATCCATAACTGTATAAAAGAACAATCTATGTAAATAAAAAATTATTCAATTTCTAAGTGACAATAAAAAGTAAAAAGTCAGGAATTATATATTAATTTTTTCATTACATTTTGTTAAGAAAGTTTGACGTCATTCTTTAAAATCAACTTCGTAACACATGCATCTGAAAACATAGTAAAATTAAGAAATATTTCATTTCTTTGTGGGACGTATATTTAAGAAATGGTTGTCCAAAGAAAATGACGATGAAGTTTTGATTGAAAGTTATGAGTATAAAGTTAGCGTTTTGAAAAATGAGTAATCTATAGATAATTCAGGTCTTAAGCATTTTCAGGGTATAAAGTGAGCCATAAGCATTTTCGCAAGCTAACCCACTACAAGTTCAATATAGGGATGTAAATGTTGACTCTCTCATTTCTATATACCATCTACGAGTTCAATATAGGGCGTTGTTTGTTAAAGCTTCTTTGATAATAGCGCGGAAGTCTTAGTACGGTTCTTAAGTGACGATGCAATTGAATTTGGAGATCCTAATGAGGGGTTGTATTTTTTTTCTTTTTTGCTTGGTTGTGGTGGATGAGAAAAATGGCGTAAAGCAACGTGTTTTGTGTTTCTTGAATAACATGTCGTTCGGTTTGCACAGTTCTCCAAATTCAACAAAGGTATGAAAAAGAAGAATTGATGTTAATAATGTATGATAGTTAGAGGTGGCAAAATGAGCGGGTGGGGGGGCTAAACGGGCAACGGGCGGCGGGTTAAACGGGCGTGGGCTAAACAGGCACGGGCGAAACTGGCGGGCAAAACGGCGGGCTAAACGGGCGCAAGCTAAAAAAGGAAAAAAAATATAAAAACATACAAATAAAAAATAAAAATACTTGTTTGAAAGCCGGGATAAAAAATTTAATAAAAAATATTCGTCGAGTATAATAATTTGTATTTTACAAGTGCGCCCGTTAAGCCCATTTAGTTTCTTACATATGCGTCCGTTTAGCCTATTCATTATAAAGAATAGGCAAAAAGTGTCCTATCCTTTTTTGAAAATGGGTAAAAAGTGCCCATATGTATCAAAATGGACAAGATTTGACACCTCTAATAATAGTTATAGGATATAGTATGTAACCAAGGAAAATTTGACTTCTTTAAACTATCTGGGATGTATCTATATTTACATAATACCTACATGTTGTCTCATGCACTTCTAGTATTCTAATCTGAGTCATTTCATACGGGGTTTAATTTACTCTAATTCTTACATTCATGAAGATAAGGGAGTCTCGTTGGTAATGTAAAGTAATTTTTGTGTGTGCGTAAACTGGTCGAGAAGCTTACCCGGTCTAGTTGTCCGTCTCTTTAAGTTAAGTGCAACTCTAGAGTTAACTTCACAAAGAATGCATTAAATCAAGTCCTACAGGTAACTTTTATGTTACTGATCAAGTAACCATACGTGAAACCTCAGTAGTTTGGATTAGGCGAACCGAACTCAAACTCAGTGTTGTTTGGTGAGTGTGATATGTCTTTCCATTTTGGATAATTCTGGTCACTCGTGTTCATTAATTAGCACCTTGTGATTGATTGCATTATACATTTTGACTATGTCTCTTGATACTTTTTGTAGAAAAATAGAAAACAAAGTTGGCTCAAATTTGCACCACATTTGCCTCGTATATCTAGTCACGTGAATGGAAATGAAGAGAAACAACAAGTTTGGAGTACCACCAGTGGTGACAAATAATAAGAAAAATGTATTTGTTAGGTTAATACAGATAACCAATAGTCTATAACCCGATGGCACACTAATTTATCGTTTTCGCTAATATAATAAACTCCAATTACATCATGTAATGAGAACATGATATCACTCTCAACAATGTACTACTGTATATACAAGGTTTCACTTTTTTCACCTATGTGGGATATATAAGGTTGAACATACAAAGTTTCTATACAGTTACGATTCGGAGATCCTCCAGAAGGTAGGAAGAAATGTGACAAACGATGGACTATCGGTTATGTGTTAAGTGAGCCGTCATATAACGCAAAGGTATACGGTTTGAATCCCACAAAAACTATCTTTTATTTGTTTCTATTTTCTTTTTTGAGGTTTTAACTATAACTCCTGATGTCAAAGTCAAGTGAACATACTTGTATTCTCAAACACTTGAACTTCTTCATAAATTGGCACATAATCGATTGTTTTAGAATCACTTTAACAGTTTAACAAGTCATGCAAAAGATGCCTTTCAAACAGATCTAGGTGGATGTTCAACAACATCCATGTAACTATCAACGGATGGATTTAAGGCGACTCGTCACTCTTGGTTGCCTTCATTTCTACCGAAGACAGATTGACAACGAAAGCGTCTCACCTGAAGTATTTTAAATCCGTAGATGTGTGTCACCCTCACGGGTCGTACTAAAAACTCATCGAACTTACATAGGTGGAGTCTAGTTCAATTATCCAAACTATTGATATATTGCACCACGTAACCTAATCACGCAAACAAATATTCCTACTTATATGATGTGAAATGTATAGTTAACATATAAAACGCCTAAGCTAAACTACTCCTAGCGTTGAATACTCAATTAACTTCAAGGCCTAAAATTCATGAAAATCAAATTGAGTTGCATTTTCGCCACTTTTCAAAAAGGTACGAATAATATGAGACTAAAGTTATCACTTAACATCGACTATACTCAAACTTTTCCAGCATTTCTAAATATATCCCAGTTTCCTATAGGTGAAAGAGGAGAAATCTTCTATGGTTATATACTACATAGTAAGATAACAATTCATGTTGAGTGTAGTATCATGTTTTCGGTTACATGATGCAATTAGACTTTATTATATTAGAAAAAAAATAAAAACTCTTAAGTATCATGTACTCGAAGATTGATATAAAGTCTTACTTTTTTTAATATCTGAAGGTTTCACCTTTCCTTTTGAATTTACCTATAGCCATGTTGTTCTGTTACGAAAATGAATAAGGCTTGGTCCTTCATGTAACATCTTTGTTGAGCACATATGTGTTTGTCCTTTAAGCTACTTACCTTATTGGTGATTTGAGCTCTCTTTGCTGCTTTAGTTTCTAGTGATGATATCAAGAGCCGATACAGTGACAACTTCGTCCTACGAATGTACTAGCTCAATGAATCAGAAGGTACCAACCAATGTGTCACAAGAATTATCCAACTCGATAGATGTACGTCACCCTCACAAGTCCAACTAAAATCCGGGAGTCTGAGTTCGGCCCACAAAGATTTCCTATAGAATGTATTCACCGGACTCATCTCAAATGCTACAAAACAAAGAAGGTACACTTATATATAATCATAGAGATAAAGTGTTATCGATCTTGCATGATTTTGTAGAAATCTTGGTATATAGCATGTCGAGAATGATAATATGTTTTCAACACATGCGTTTGTGAAGTTGAGTACAATATTAAAATTTTCAAACCTTTATAATAAACATTGTATCTACAATTTATAAAGGTTTACTTTTTTTAAAATTTTAAAATGTTGTGGGATAAACCTAGTCAAGTCATCGTGTTTAACTATCAGGTCAACCTTGTCAAGTTAATCGACTAGTTTAGCTCAGTTCGTCACCAAACTTCTATCAAGACGTATCAAGTATCTTTCAGGCGAAGCGGATATGGAGTCTAACATAACTAGGTGAGGGTTCGAAAAAGAAATTCTTCCGCATGGATGTCATTGCACGACTCGAACCACTAACCATTAATATTTTTTGTTCCAAAAAAAAGGTCAACCTAGTCAAGTCACTACTGGTCAACTCATTCGAGTCGCCAGTGAACTGATTCGAGCACGAAGTAACCCGGTTGAGTCAGTCAGTCACAAGATCGACCACCGGGTCAACCCGTTCACGTGTTCGACCACCGAGTCAACTCGACCGAGCCTTCGGTTCGCCTATTCGACCACCAAATCAACTTGTCAAGTCAACAGTTTACTGTTCGACCACTAAATCAATTCGTATATCGGTAACTATTTACCGCTAAGCAATATTCGAATATATAGGCTACTACACGTTTAGTTTAATAGACATTCTTGATTTTTTTAGTAACATTTCTTTTCACTTAAAAAGTGTTCCAGTTTTTGAAAGATATTATTAAATTTTTGAAAGATATTATTAAAATGTGTTCACAAAGTTAAAAACTTTTCAATTTACTTAAAGGAAAAGCCATAAGTAAAGATAAAAGATTAACTCTAACTATATGTTGGGATACCATGTGGTAAGAAATGCATCGCGTTGTTGCTATTCATTCCAAACAATGAACGTTTCACCGATCCACCTGAACTTAATTACCTAATACAAACAGTGTAATGTCGTATAGACATGCAAGAGGCAACACGTAAGTATGTTGAGTAACTGGGATACATACATGTATGGATCTTATCCTGTTTTCCACGCAGTTGATTGTTAACGAAGTTGATTGGTACAAAAAGATAAACTTTGATATTCTACTTGCTTGGAAAATATATATAAAATTCTTGTACATTTTTTTTATGTTCCCGCTTATAATAATGACTATTCGAAACCCCTTGTCGTTGTTGATAACAAGGTTTGCAGACGCGCATTTCATGACGAGGTGTTTACGTAATGTGTCGTTTGATTTGTAAATGACGCATGTCCTAGCCGGCTAGCCTACTCTGTTTACTCCAACGCGCTAAATATCAAAGTGAACGAGCCAACCCATTTTTGTAGTCCTTCCCGTGTAATCAATTTATCTAACCCACTATTATAGTCCGGCCGCTATATAACAAACCCAACCTATTGTTTGGCCTGCGTTTGCCCTTTGTATCGTATAACTAATGGAAACAAACTTCATCCACAAACTCGTTCTATAAAACACATACAGAGTATAGAATTATTGATTTTACTAGTATTTGTTCCTTCTGTGAATTGTATTCACTACAAAATTCGGACATTTCCTTACTAATATTTTTTAGTATAATTTATAAAAGACACCATTTTATCATAAAAATTTTACTTACTAAAGTCTTTAAATAAGAGTATGTAAATATATAATGCTTACTAAAAATAAGAGTAACGAAAAGTTTTAACCTTTTGGTGACTAAAAAATGAGTAGAGATAAACCTTTAGTGCTCTCTTATTTTGCTTACTTTTTTTCTTTTTTTATCAACTCCTAAGTAAATGGAAAGCACTAAAAGTTTACCCTTACTCATTTTTTAGTAATCAAAAAGGTTAAAACTTTTCTTTACTCTTATTTTTATTAAGCATTGTATATTTACATACTATTATTAAGTAAAAGTTTTATTATAAAATAATTTTTTATACTAAAAAAATATTAGTAAGTAAATGTCAAAATTTTTGTAGTGATCCCAAATCTTTTAACCAACTAAATATTTTATGAAACAAATTTCGTCGGTCATGTTCAATCTAATCTCTAAACATTTCACTAAACCATCTAAAGTTACGTATCCTTTACCGTACAATGCCATATCGGTTGTGCAAACACATGTTACGAAACTTAATCTAGGCATGGCCATATATGTAAGGTCTCTGTTGAACATATATAAGTTTCATCCTATAATGTCTTATCATTATAGAAATCAAGGAACCCCACAAATTAATCAAGATGCCATCCATGTCACTAAGAAATGAGGCAACTTAGGTAGAACATGGGTGTTTCGAGCCCTCTTGGTAGCCTTCATTTATCAATGAGACAGAAGGACAAATTTGCCAGTCAATGTAAAACTCAACCAATTACAAGCTACTGACAAACATATGCCACCAGAGTTAACCAAAACGGATAGATGTGTCGCCATCACGAGCCTTCTCAAAAGACCCACCAAACTCACAGTGAAGTTCCGAAGGGATAACTTGATCGGTCACATAAAAATACTCTACTGATTATATTCCTAATTATTCTCCTCGATGCTAAATTAACGCTTATACAGCAACAAAGGAAGTACACTTATACAACATCATAAAGATGAGAGGGCCCTCGGTCTTGCACGAGACATGATCAAACCAATCTGATTAACGAAGAAGACAACGTAAACCGCGCTTTTATATTTGTTGTGTGATTAATTGTCGCGAGTGGATGTCTTGCTATATATTCATTTACACCACATATGAATTGTTTTGGAGTATATAACCGTATTTCAACTCATACAAAATAACTTTACCCAAACATGTAGGTATGTACATTTACACTTTTTATAACACCCATCAAACTTTGCATCCCATGTTCCAACATTCCCACAATCCCACATAGATTCAAGAAGGGAATTTTTTCTTCTTTGTATACCAGAGTGAATGAGCAACATACATGTTAATAACAATACTATGTTTTCAAGTGCATTGTCACGCTAAAGTTGATGCTAAACCTTAAAGAATCAAACTTCGGCATAACCTTGCACTCGCAAATAAGTATAAGTTATTAACCTTTTTATTTTATTTGTTTCACTTTACAGTTGACTATTTGTTTGTCTTTGTTTATGGCAAGTATAAGTTAAATAGATGTAGGAAGATATATGTTGTGAAGTAGTGTTTTGGTCCACTAGGTCGTCGTACGTTGTAGTGGAATGATGGTCAAGTGACGGTCTTTCGGCCATTTTTCTCTAGGAGGAGACCGTGCTCGTGTGAGTGTTCGTCTTTTTTTAATAAAATAAAAATGTATATTTTTGGAGTATGGTTTTTAGAGTAGATAGTTTTGTAGTGGTAAAAAATCGTTTGTATATCGTTAGATAGATAAAGTTGATATGGCAAGAAAAAATATGACCGTCTTGGTCTTTATAGCGACCACCCTAACTGAGTCATGTCTTTATATCTTTTTCGCTTTCATATTTGGCAAAACTTCATTCGAGTTGTCATTAACTAAGAGCTCTAGGTATGCTCGAGTTTTCATTTTCGTTTCGTGAGGAAAAGCGATACCACATCACTACGTTTCTCCATAACACCAAACTCTAAAACACTAAAAAGTGGCTCCTTAATTAATACCACGGTTTTTTGTTTTATGATGACCTCACTTTTTTTATAAATTTAATAAATCAGTATATTTAAATAAAATCAAATAAAACAACACATTTAATTAAAACTAAAAATATATTGAAAGTTTAACCAAATAATTTACCAAGCGAAAAAAAACCTTTTTTCTTTTACACAAATTTGAACCGGCAGAATTTATCAAACCTAAAAACATTGCCAACACAAACCCTACCATCTCTTTATCCTTGTTATCGTCTCCTCCCAGCTATCTACCTACAACGAAGAAAAACAATATCATAGACACAAAACACGGACATAATAAAGCACAAAAACCTAGAAAAAGATATACCCGAAAACGAAGAAGGAAAACGCGGGGCATAGTGTGGTTGTGGAGCTAACATTTGGGCTTGCTATCTCGACACAATCTATGAAAACGGCATACACTTTATGGCACCTCGCGTTTTCATCTCGCGCCGTGGGAAACCGCCTCCTATGGCGCACCGTACACAGGCCTATAATAAATGTATGAAAAACTGAAAAATATCAGCGTCTTATATTTTTATGTGCCTGTTTACTTTGATGTGATTTTAATTAAATAAAAGATTGTCTATTTAAACTTTAGACGTATTGAAAAAAATTAGAACACGTGGAGTAGTTGAGCCAAAAGATGGCGCTAAAAGAAATTTTGTTGTTACACAAGAGCAAACGGTGTCACAACGAGGTTACCTTCGTCATGCCTATGTGGCATGCTCACTGGGGTGCGGCAATCATCGTTGCCACACCGACCCCATCTTCGCCGAGGGTTTCGTCGGTTAACCGACGATGCATTCGACGACAGAAAGATTTTTTTTTCTTTTTTTTTCTTCTTTCTTCCTTATTTTTCTTCTTTTTTTTCTTCTTTCTTCCTTATTTTTCTTCTTTTTTCTGTGTATGTGTTTTCTGGTAGGAGTGTGTGTGTGTTTCTGGTAAACAAAGAAGAAGAAGAAGAAAGGGGGTGAGGGTGGGGAGGCGATGGATAAGATTTTTTTTAATAATATTGTTTTTTATTTTAATTATATTTATAATTTTTATCCACATGGTTTTGTATTTATAATTTTTTTGTTAATATTTTATAATTTTTGTAAATTTTTAAAACGTTTTTAGTTTATAATTGTTTTTTATTTTCGTTTGTAACTTTTATTTAAGTATTTGTAATTTTGATTTGAATGAAATAAATTTTAACTTGTGTAAAAAAAAAATAAAAAAATATAGTGGTGGGGCCTAAGTGAAGAGGGTTGGTGTGCTGTGAGTAAAAGGGTATTTTTGTTAGTTGTTTTGTGATGATGTGACGCTGATGTGTCAGTTGTGAGACCAAAATGAATAGGCTTAGGCATTTGGTGACACTTTTTACTCTAAGAAATGACTTTGCACCGGTAACTCTTTGTCCCCAAATTTCAAAGATGAAAAAAGGAAAAAAAAAAAATGATGTCACTAATTCACAATTGCCCCACTAACTAAAAAAGCAAGCAAAAAACTAAAAAAACAAGCAAAAACTAAAAAAAACAAGGGATTTGCTAATGGGAGCCCTAAGGGTTGTTTATAGCAACTAATTTTCCACTTATCCTCACACAAATAATAGGACAGTTTTACTTGATTCCTTCGTAGTCCATTTTCTTCTCACTGTTTTCCTTTGTAGCCCCATTTTTTTCTCACTGTTAAAATACGAGCAATTAATTAGAAATATTTCCCACATTTATGCACAAAAGCATGCCCATGAATTTTCATAAACCAAATATGTCACCATGTATACTGAATGACGAATCAAACATATATCATTTTCTTTAACGTGCATGATACAGTTTATAATCAAGACATATATGACAACTATATGCATAACTCAATTCAATAACTGTACCCATTGTCAGTTTGGTATTTTAACATTCAAACCCAGCAAAAACATTTATGAAAATGTCTATTCAAATTTATTGGACATGATGACAAAAAAAAACATAAACGTCTATCAGATAAGTAGAATAAAAGCGTCTAATGCTTCAAAGTGGACCACCGGATTTAGCCCCACGTTGTGTGGCAAACATCTCTTCTTTGCTTGTGACATATCAGTAGCTTCATTTTCTGGGACAACAACATTTTCCTTCAACGGGCACTTTGGTCTTGTGTGTCCTCGTTCTTTGCATAAAGAACATCTATTTTTCAATTTAGCCGCCAATTCCTTTCCACCCTTAATGCGATTTTTTTTTCCGACCTTTTGGCCTTGATGGTGGAGGACCACCAATATCAGTTTCCTGGTCTGACAAGTTGTCCAAGACAATGTCCTCATGGTTTATCATTGTCTCATCCATTGATACTTCATTTATCTCACTACTCCTTTGCAATGGATCTAAACACCAACGAAGGGGCAAGTAAACTGAAAGTATCTTGAAACAATCTTTGTGGAGCAGTACCCGACATATATAAAGACATAGTATTCCCCAAAATTCGAAGTTCTTGCAACTACACATGATAATATTTCCGTCTCAAAAAACCCTATGAGTTTTAGTACTACTTCCTTCATCATAATACCGAATAAGAAACTCATTGCCATCAACATGAATAACTGAATACCGACTTGCTCTATCAAATTCTTCTTGAAACGTTTTGAAGGCAAATGGTGTGAAAGTTTGAGAAACTTGTTCTTCCAGTGGCGACTTTCTCTTCAAAGAAGTATGTCTTAGTGTAGCTAACATATTATCATGCGTTTCTCCATTTTCTATTTCTGCAATAGCGAGATCCACCTAAAAGAGTGATAACACACACGATAGATCATATATTATACATTCAAAGATAAAGTTTTGCATAAGCATATAGGCATGTACTAAAGACATCTAATGATCCACAAGTGTTCAAGTTATACCTGTTTAACAAATTCGATCAAACTTGTATCAGCAGAAACAAATCTTTTAATGAAAGCGTTTATGCTCTCTGATCTACTAGTAGATGTCATCCCTCCAAAGAAATAGTTGCGAAGATAAGCTGGTGCCCAAGACTTCCTAATTTTGTACAACCCTTGTACATGATTATTGTTTTGCAAATTATAATGTTTGACTACTGATGACAAATTATGCTCAAACTCTTCGATAGAAGTCATTCTGTAAAGCGTATAAAAATCACCACACCAACTCTGATAATCGTTGCGTAGAAGAGCAGAAAACAAACAATTAAATTTTGAAGTTATGTGCCATATAAAAAAGCTATGTTTTGTGGTTGGCATTTCAATTGAGATCGCCTCTGACATCAAAGGATCTTGATCAGTTATAATAGTTTTTGGTGGTTTTCTCATCATAGTAACAAACGCCTGTTTTGAAAACAATTGAGAAATTTAGTAACTTTACATCATATGACTATAATATAATTGAAATCCATACCTTCATCAGCCACTTAAAGGTGTGCACGGTTTCATTACGAAGAAGTGCACTTCCAAATAAAACGGTCCTGCCATGATTGTTGATGCCAACAAACAATGCACAAGGCATGTCGTATGCATTCACCTTGTAAGTGGTATCAAAGACAACCACATCACCATACTTCTGGTACCATTCAAAACTCTTAGGATGACACCAAAATATGCTTTCTAGTCTTTTTTGTTCATCCACAGTATATACATATCGAAACTTATTATCTTTTTGTTTTGAAGATCTCACATATTGTATGAGTCTCATTGCGTCATTAGCTCCAAGCATCCTCCTCTTTTTCGTAAATAAATTGCGAATATCCTAGTCAAGGAATGACAAATCACCATGTTTCACATTTTTAAAGAGCTCCATTACCCGAATAATCTCGCGAACTTTAAGTCCAGCCTCCTTGTAGGCTCTCAAGATCGCGATCCTACCTGAGATCGTTTTTGTCTTTGCAAGAACGAGATCGTAAGATCTTATCAATTTATCATCTTATATAACCAATTGATAAACGAGTCAAACTTTTTTTTATTTCTACTCATAATTAAAGATAAATTTATATAATATCCGTTTAAAAATATCAAAGTTCAAATTTAGATTACCAAAGTAAAAATAAAATACAAAAAAGTCAAGTCTTAATCACCACATTCATGATTACATAACACGTGTATATACATCTTAAAATAAGTCATATCACTAGTCCACTATAATTAAGCTATCTAGATTAATGCTTAAAGGTTAATAGTTAAAACTTTGAAGAGGAAAAAAACAACAATTACTTGTAAGAAACTTTTTGCTTCAAGCAAAAGAACATGAGAAGAATCTTAATTTGTTTAATGTAATTTGGATTTGGAGAAAGTATATAATTATGTTTAAAGATTAGAAAATATGGAAATGAAACGTCAATACTTGTTACTGACATCGGCGGACTCATGTATATCTTTTTTGGACCTAAAAAGTAATGGGTTAGTAAGTACGTAACTGAGTATGTTAGTAACTTGGTAATTTGGTAAACTCGTATCGACACGCGATCCTACGATCTTACGCGCGATCCTACACCGATCTTACGATCCTACCTTTGATACGATCCTATACCGATCTTACACGATTTTGTTAGGTGGGAACGTAAGATCGTACGATCTTACGTGTAAACTCGCGATCTTGACAGCCTTGCTTCTGGTACCATTCAAATCTCTTAGGATGACACCAAAATATGCTTTCTAGTCTTTTTTGTTTATCCACTGTATATACATATCGAAACTTATTATCTTTTTGTTTTGAAGATCTCACATATTGTATGAGTCTCATTGCGTCATTAGCTCCAAGCATCCTCCTCTTTTTCGTAAATAAATTGCGAATATCCTTGTCAAGGAATGACAAATCACCATGTTTCACATTTTTAAAGAGCTTCATTACCCGAATAATCTCGCGAACTTTAAGTCCAGCCTCCTTGTATAATAAAATCTTTTGCTCGTCCTTTGGAGTGATAATTCGATTAACAGGAAGAAAGCGCATTTGCTCATGCTATAGCAGTTCATGATTATGATCCTTGATGAACTTTGTGACATGCCATTCTTCAGGGAATATATCAAAGTTCCTTTTTAAAGTCACACGCATATGAACGTTGCACCCACATTTTTGTGACCCCCTGTTTCTTTGATTTTTTGAAATGTCAGTTGTTTTTTTCCGCGCTGTTCCTCCGCGATGACATACTTTATCACGTCTTACTGACTTGTCTTTTCTTTTGTCGGAGCGATCCTTTTGAACTGTATAACCATGTTGGTTAGCATATGTTTGATAGAAAATGTGTGCCTCCTCCAGGGTTGAAAACGTTTGGCCAATAAAAGGTTCATAATCTGGTGATTGGTGAGTTAAAGTTTCACCATCGCCTTCAATGGGAGGCTCGTTCAAATCCAACATTATTGATGACTCTGTAATATAACTTAACCATCAGAAACTACTCTATGAACAAACTTTGAGGCCATCTACTATAATGAAAGCTATATATATACGAAGACAAGAATCAAAAGGTGTAGAATCTGAATTTCAGGACGAAGACACGAAAGATATTATGTTTTTTTTCAGTTAATCAAATTAATGTGGTACAGATGTTATGAATCAACTTTGAAATAAAAATATGCATGACACTCAGTCACTCACATAATAGTATGATCCATGACGAAGAATATTTATACTAGTGTGTATAATTATACCAATAAGGACAACAAGTTACCTTATCAAGATGATATGAGATTGGTTTAGCATAAAAGAAATCATTTAGATTAAGATACCAAAACTGTGTGCAAAATAATGAGCATAAGAAGGAGATAATAAGGGAGAACTATGGAGGGAAGAGAAATATAAGGGCGGCAATCTAATTTATGTTGAATGAGTTTTGCTAGTATTTTTAAAGTTAATAAGATGGATAAACAGTGAGAAGAAAATGGATTACGAAGGAATCAAGTAAAACTGTCCTATTATTTGTGTGAGGATAAGTGGAAAATTAGTTGCTATAAACAACCCTTAGGGCTCCCATTAGCAAATCCCAAAAAGAAAAAGAAAAACTAAAAGAAAAACATTTTTTTGGTGTAGGTTGGTTCGATCAACGGCAGCCTCTTTGTCACCACCTCTGGTACATGCGCCATCCAATTACACTACTGTACCTCTCGCCCTTAAAATATTTTAATCAACACTTTCTATGTAACACTCATATGCAAACAACACTTTTGAAAAAAAGTGTTAATCTTCTAGTTATTAATCTTATTATAAAGCATTGTATGTTGAAATATATCGCATCTAATAGAACACAACCAACATATTTTACATTCCCATGACATATTGATTGTTAAAACACACACGACAAACGACGTGTCTATCAATCGACTTTCTTGAGAACTTGTTTATTCGGCCAACTAACTTGTGAAATGGGGCGACCAAGTGTTTTGGGTATGTGTGAGTTGTGATTTTGATTTTGTTGAATATATTTGTATTTAGTTGACTATGTTTGTGTAACGGTGTGGTTTGTATATGTTGATTGTAGAGAGAAAAGCTAACGTACGAATGTGTTAGTGGTCATGTTTGCGGTCATCATTACACATACCCTTAGCAATTTCAAAAGGATATAAATAACTTCTGCATCATACTTTCAACTTCTCTAGGTACGAAATATCTTATTCTGACAAAGAATACATAATATGTTATAAAGGTAAATTATTTATGGGATAAATTAAAGTCTTTAGCTACACGATTGAACAAATGTGTTTAGATCTATAAGACGCAACACATAAGTATGTACGTTCTTTGATTAAAATAATCGCTCCGACTTCGCATCCCGCTTGTTTATATGTTGTAGTAACTGGGATACATATATTTTATGGATCTTATCCTGTTTTCCAAGCAGTTGGTTGTTAACGAAGTTGATTAGTGTACATTTTTTGTGTTCCCACTTATAATAATGACTATTCGAAAGTACTATTCATTTATAAAGATAATCTATATTACCTTAGGCTACGATATCTTAAGAAACCCCTTGTCGTTGTTGATAACAACGTTTGCAGACGCGCATTTCATGACTAAGTGTTTACGTAATGTGTCGTTTGATTTGTAGTCTGTAGATGACGCATGTCCTAGCCGGCTAGCCTACTCTGTTTACTCCAACCCGCTAAATATCAAAGCGAACGAGCCAGCCTATTTTTGTAGTCCTTCCCGTGTAATCAATTGATCTAACCCACTATTATAGTCCGACCGCGGCCGCTATATAACAAACCCAGTGACCCAACCTATTGTTTGGCCTGCGTTTTCCCTTTGTATCGTATAACTAAAACAAACAAACTTTATCCACAAACTCGTTCTATAAAACACATACAGTGTATAGAATTATTGACTTTACTTATATTTGTTCCTTCTGTGAATTGTACTCCAAATCTTTTAACCAACTAAATATATATTTTATGAAACATATTTGGTCATGTTCAATCTAATCTCTAAACATTTCACTAAACCATCTAAACTTACGTATCCTTTACCGTACAATGCCATATCGCTTGTGCAAACACATGTTACCAAACTTAATCTAGGCATGGCCATATATTTAAGGTCTCTGTTGAGCATGAATTGAGGAAACTTGGGTACAACATGCGTTTCGAGCCTTCGTGGTAGCCTACATTTATAGAGAACATATCACGAGACAGAAGGACAACTTTGCCATATAATTTCTATGAACGTAAAACTCAATCAATTACAAGGTACGGAAAACATATGTCACTAGAGTTGTCCAAAATGGATAGATGTGCTCCATCATATCACGAGCCTTACTGAAAGACCCACAAAAACCCTACAGTGAAGTTTTCGAAAGGATAACTTGATCGGTCACGTAAAAATAGTCTTGATTTTATTCACAAATGTCAGATGCAAAATTAACGCTTTGATTAAGCAACAAAAGAAGTACACTTATACAACATCATAAAGATGAGGGCTCTAGGTCTTGCGCATACAATACATGATCAAACCAATTTGATTAACGAAAAAGACAACGTAAACTGCACTTTTATATTCGTTGTGTGATTAATTATCGCGAATGGATGTCTCACCATATATATGAATTTTTTTGGCATATATAACGGTATTCAACTCTAACAAATAAATTTACATAAATGAAAGTCGTGTACATCTTTAATAAAAACCCTATTAAAGTAGTATCAAACTATGCATCCCACATTCCCACATAGACTAAGGGTCCGTTGGTTAGAAGTTGGGTTTTACTTTGAGTGTGGGTTATAAAGTGGGTGGTTTAAGATTGTGTAGGGTTAGGACTTTATGTAGGTTTTAATTTATTTAATGTAAGAAAGAGAAAATAATGATATTTATTAATTTAATAATTTATTGATATATTAAAATGTAAATTATATTTGTCTGTATCAACAAAAAAGTAAAATATACATAGGTTATAAATATTTTTATTAATGTAATATATAGATATAAAGAAAAGACAAAAGTAAATGGAGATAAAAAAAACAAAACCTATGATTTGTCAGTAAACCACCCACACGACACTCCTTTAAAGAAACCTTTACTATTTGGAATAAAAATCTAAACCCACCACCCATAAAAACAACCAAACAGCAGATATCATTTTGTTTTATTCAAAATACAAAGTTAACCTTCAAACCAAACAGGCCAAAGAAAGGAAAATTTTCTTCTTTGTATAGTAGAGTGAACGAAGAACATACATGTTAATTACAATATTATGGTTTCAGGTGCATTGACAAGGAGATGATAGTTAGACTTTCAAAGACAGTGACAATAGCAAGACTAATAATTATTTGTCTTTATGTTATGGGATGTATAAGTTAAACAGATGTAGGAAGATATGTGTTGCGAAGTAGTGTCTTAGTAAATATGTTATTCGTTAGCTATAACTCGTGCCTTTTTATTAATTGAATCATGTTTTTCTATCTTTTTCGTTTTCATATTTGGGAAAACTTCATTTGAGTTGTCATTAACTATTAAATTTGTATGTATGAAACTAAAAAATCTCACCGTCTTATATTCTTATGTGCCTATTTACTTTATGTAATTTAAACTAAGTAAACGAGCGTCTAGGGATGAGCACGGTACTGATATCGTATCGATCTCGTACCAAATTAGTGGCATCGACGAGATGTTTAATATAATGTAAATGTGATACTATTAGGTTATATATGTAAAGATATTTGTTAATTTTTTAAAATTATTGAAAATATAAAAAAATTATAATTTTCATTTAATAACATTTAATTTATTTAATTTACCCTTCCCTATCGCCGCCATGCCAGATCTATATCTATCTTCCACCATTCATCCAATAACGTTTGATTTGCTGTTGTGAGATTCTTGCGATGCTATCTTCCATTCGCTTTATACTATGATCAAGATTAGGCTTTCAATTTTTGATTGATCCCTAATTTTGATGTGATCGTATAGGACCCGTGGAGGTGTAGTCCTCGTTTTTGTCTTACCTTTAATCATCCTTTATTAGATTCGACGTGGAATTAGTTTTTTGGTTGTGTTCTTTGTTTTCTCTCGGATTACAACTGTTACTCTGTGTGCGAGGGTGTCGGGTATTTAGATCTCCCTTCAATCCAAGTGTCTTGTTTCCTTTTATTTTGTTCTTTTTTTTGGTTGCGTGGTATCATGTCGAGTAATCATCATAGGCATCCGGTTTTGTCTAATGAAGAACGCATTCAGAGGATGTCTCATTCCATTTATGTTACTAATTTTCCCGAGTCGATTAATTCTCGTGATCTTTGGAGGGAATGCAGCGTTTTTGGTACAGTGGTTGATGTATTTATACCTTTCAAAAAGTCTCAAGCAGGCAAAAGGTTCGCCTTTGTTCGTTTTATAAAGGTGTTTAGCCTGGATCGTTTGGTGAAGAACTTATGCACTATTTGGATTGGGCGACATCATCTGTATGCGAATCAGGTACGGTATGAAAGACCAATTAAATCGTCTTCTCCAGCTAACAATGGTATGTATAAGGATTCGTCTAAAAGGCAATCCTTCTCGGATCATAAAAGAGGTAATAATTCAGGGGTTCGTATGCTCACGTGGTTAATGGTGGTTCTTCAGTTGCTAATCCGGCATCGTTAATTTCACATTCTCCCGCTTTGGTTTTAGACGAGACTTGTGTGATTGAAAGGGACTTTTCTAAATGTGTAATGGGAAAAGTGAAAGATGCTAACTCCATTTCTAGTATCCGGACTCTTCTTTATGACAAAGGATTTGTGGATGTGAAACCAATGTATTTGGGAGGATTATGGGTGATGCTTGAATTTGAAAAGGAGGAATCTAAATCGAATGTATTGTCCCATATTCGAGTTAATTCCTGGTTTGAGACTATTCAAGAGGTGGCACACGATTTTGTGAGTGAGGAACGGATTGCTTGGATAGATATAGAGGGTGTTCCACTAAATGCTTGGTCACTTGAAACATTCTCTCGAATTGGAAAAAAATGGGGAGAGATTCTGAATTTTGAGGATACATCTGTGGCTTCCTTTGGTCGTAAACGGGTGTGCATTATTACCAAAAATCCCATGACCATTCTCGAATCCTTTAAGATAATAGTTAAAGGTAAGGTGTTTATGATCAGAGCTAAAGAGTTGTTCACATGGAGCCCTACCTTCTCGGTTAATAAAGAGTCAGTAAGTAGTTCAGATGATGAATCGGTTCAAAGTGAGATGCACATTCGAAAACAAACATATGTGAGTGAAGAGGAGGAAGGGGAATTAAATTTTAGTGATGTCTAAGGTGTTGATGAAACGATTTTTGAAGATAAGTCTGCTTTTGTCAAGTGTTCTAATGAAGAACCGGTGATGCAAAATTCAGAGAATCCTTTTAAGATTTATGATGCTTTGGAGAAGAATAAATCGCGTGTAGAACCACAGGTTTCGAGTCCTTCATTAACTCATCCTCCTGGTTATACACTAGCGGGTCACGAGGATAACTCAGATAAGGCCAATGATTTGGGAGAAGCAATTGAAGGTCTGGGTAACGATACACCGATACAGACACATGCTGAGGCTGTGAATGCTCCACAGCTGGTTACAATGGAGGATTCTAATGGTGTTATAAGACAAAGTGTCGAGTCAAAGGGTGGATCTATTTTAGGTGATCTAGAAGAGATGATTCGGGTGGGTCAAACTATGGGGTTTTCTATGGCGGGTTGCGAGAAGGACATAGAAGACATTATAGGAAAGCAAGGAGATGATGTCGTTTTTCTATGAATATGCTCTCCATCAATGTTCAAGGTCTTGGTAGCAAGACCAAAAAGGAGTGGATTAAGGAGTTATGTAACAAACATAAGCTTACTTTTATAGCGTTTCAGGAGACGAAGATGGAGAAGATGTACCATATGGATGTGAAATTCATGTGGGGCAATTCTAATTATGATTTTGTGTATAGTGATTCTTTAGGAAGCTCTGGAGGAATTCTATGTATTTGGGAGGCATCGATCTTCAAGAAAGATTATGCCACAATTTCAGACAATTTTATTGCCATATATGGAACATGGATTCCACGTAATGTAAAGGTCCTTTTTATATCTGTCTATGCTCCTCAACAGCCGACTCATAAGAGGGATCTATGGGAGTATTTATCGACTTTGTTAGGCAGGTGGAGTGGTGAAGTAATTATCATGGGTGACTTCAATGAAGTTCGCTTTAAGGAGGAAAGACGTGGGTCTGGTTTCAATCAATCTGCTGCTAGAGTATTCAATCACTTTATAAATACCTCTGGTCTTGTTGATGTCAAATTGGAGGGTTTTTCTTTTACTTGGTCTCATCCGTCGGCGACAAATATGAGTAAGCTTGATCGATTTCTTGTTTCCGATGGTATTATTTCGCTCTTTCCTTCTATTACAGCTTTGTGTCTTGATCGTCACCTATCGGGTCACCGACCGATTCTTCTTTGTGACATTCGATTGGATTTTGGACCAACCCCGTTTCGGTTTTATCATGCTTAGTTCAGTTATGATGGCTTCGATGAGATGGTGGAACAAAATTGGCGATCTTTCTCTCATGCTGATACGAACAGAATGGTCAGGTTTAAGAAGAAGCTTCAAGATCTGAAATCTATCATTAGAATATGGATTAAAGATAAACGAGCTGCTTTGTCTAATTTAAAGCATGGTATTGAAAATGAATTGCGTGATATTGATAAAGAATTGGATTCCTGTAATGTATCAGTTACACATTTGGCAAGGCGACTTGAATTAAAAGGCCAGCTGCATGTAATTAAAGATAAAGATGCCGCAGAATTTTTTAGAAATCAAAAGTTAGATGGGCTATTGAGGGCGATGAGAATTCAAGCTTTTTTCATGGGATTATTAATAAGAAACGATCCCAATTAGCGATAAGAGGGATCCTTGTTGACGGGGTTTGGCAGACTGAACCACATGTAGTTAAGAAGGCTTTTCGAGATCATTTTGAGGCTCGGTTTAAAAAGCCCATACGGGTTGCGCCTAAAATAAATTATCATTTTCCAAACAGATTGTCGCATGACCAAGTGTTAGACTTGGAAAGGGAGGTTTCGCGTGATGAGATTCGATTGGCGGTTTAGAATTGTGGGGACAATAAGTCCCCGGGACCGGATGGGTATACTTTTGAATTTTTCAAGAAATATTGGGGTTTTATTGGCGTTGATTTTTGTGAAGCAGATGAACACTTTTTCAATAACAGGGCGTTTGCTAAAGGTTGTAATTCCTCATTTATAGCTCTTATTCCTAAGATAATGGACGCTAAACTTGTTACCGATTTTCGCCCTATCAGCCTCATAGGATGTGTGTACAAAGTAGTGACGAAAGTTTTGGCCAATCGGTTGAAGATGATAATTTCGAACATTGTCTCTAATACAAAATCTGCCTTTATTTCTGAAAGACAGATTTTGGACGGTCCTTTTATTATTAATGAAGTTCTCCATTGGTGCAGACGAAAGAATAAAAAAAGTGATGTTATTTAAAGTTGACTTTGCGAAGGCTTATGATTCGGTTCGTTGGGATTATCTTATTGACGTTTTAGAGGATTTTGGGTTCGGCATGACATGGTGTCAATGGATTCGAGGACTCTGCTGTTTTACTAACACTTCGGTATTGGTTAATGGCAGCCCTTCTAGAGAATTTCAGTTCCAATGCGGGCTTAAACAAGGTGATCCGCTTGCTCCTCTACTTTTCATTCTTGTGATGGAATCGTTACATTTGTCTTTTAGTAGAGTGGTTGATGCTGGGATATTTAAAGGTATTCGGCTTAATAATTCGATCACTTTATCTCATTTATTATACGCGGATGATGCTTTGATTATTGGTGAGTGGTCAAGTGATAATTTACGGGGAATTATAAACGTTCTTAAGTGCTTTTATCTTGCTTCGGGTTTACAAATTAACATTCATAGGAGTCAACTTCTAGGTGTGGGCGTTTCTAGACTTGACATTGAGGCTCCGACTGCTTCAATTGGTTGTTCGATTATGGACAACCAATTTCGGTATCTTGGTGTTATGATAGGTGGAAATACGACTCGACATAAGTTTTGGACAGATGTGGTGTCGAAGTTAAGATCTCGCCTTTCCAAATGGAAGACGAAAACCCTCTCTATCGGTGGCAGACTTACTCTTTTGAAATCAGTCCTTGGTGCATCCCCACTTTACTGTATGTCTATTTTTAAAGCTCCTAAAGGTGTGCTAAAGGAAATGGAGTCTATCCGTAATAGCGTTTTTATTGGAGCAGACACAACAGATAAGAAAATTACTTGGATCGCTTGGGATAAAGCTCTAGCTTCTAAGAAAAACGGTGGTTTAGGTGTTTCGAGTAATTTTGCTCTTAACCGGGCATTACTTCTTAAATGGATATGGAGATTTGTATCACAAGACGATTCGTTGTGGTTCCAAGTTATACAAGCGATATATGGGCCTAACATTGGCTCCCACTCAGTTCAATTGGCTTCGAATTGGAGCTCGATTTTGAGGGAAATGCAGACGCTTAAGGATAAAGGTTTCGACTTCTTATCTCTATGTTCAAAACGCGTTGGGAATGGTAATAATTCTAGATTTTGGTTAGATATCTGGAAAGGTGATATAACCTTATGTGACAAATTTCCTCGTTTATTTGCGTTGGAGATGGATAAGAACATCACTATTTCTGCGAAAATAGGTTCTCTGGTGGATTCTACTTTTCGAAGATCTGTGCGTGGGGGTATAGAACAGGTTCAGTTAAACGAGCTTCAATCATATATTAGTTCGGTTATTCTTTCTAATTCTAATGATCGTTGGATATGCAATATGTCTGGTGATGGAATCTTTAGAGTGAAAGATATTCGGAATAGTATCGATGATTTAATGTTACCTTCATGGTTTGAGCCGACTAAATGGGTAAAGTATGTTCCAAGCAAAATTAACATTTTTGGATGGAGAGCTCGGCGTGATTGTATCCCAACCAGGGCGAATCTTATTCGACGAGGGGTTTATATGGAGTCTAGCAATTGTCCGAGTTGTAGTTTACACGTGGAAGATACGAATCATGTTTTGTTTCAGTGTGAATTGGCTCAATCTGTCCTGCAGCGTATATGTAGATGGTGGGACCTTGATTGGCAGACTTGGTCTTCTTTCTCTGCTTGGGACGCATGGTTCTCCTCTATTAAGCTTGCTCCTAACAATAAAAAGCTTTTGGAAGGTGTTTTTTTATGTGGCTTGGTGGTTTATATGGGTGTTTCGAAATCGTCTCCTTTTTGAAAAAAAGGCTCCTGCTCGATCGACGATCGTTGATGATATTATGTCTTGTCTTTTCTTTGGTGTAAAAATAGATGTAAATGGGCTTTTTCGTGGGAGGCTTGGCTTAAAAACCCTCACTTAATTTCTTTGTAATTTTTTGTCTATTCTAGCTCCTTGCTAGTCAATAAAATTTCGCCGTTCAAAAAAAAAAAAATTTTAAAAACTTTTATCAAATGAGGAAATATTTAAATTCTTTTAAAAAACATAAAAATAAAAAGAATTAAATTAATAAATTATTTTTATTAAAGAAATATTTAAAAAAATAAAAAGTCTTTAGTAATCATTTTACATTACTATATAAAATATTTTAATATAGACCCAATCAATAATCCCTGTCATCTATTTTTTTATTTAACAAACAAATTAACTTCCATCAATTTTTAGAAAAAATTAAATATCTCGAAAGTCGTTAGTTGTTACGCAAAACTAAACATAATATCGCAACGGTAATTAAATTATCTTTGTATCGTCGGACACATGTATATACTTTGACGAACTTTTTTCGATTTTTTTCTTAACTCACGTTTGAGAAAATTAAATATGATTCGTATCATGAATCATATATGATTCGTGATACAAATAATCTATGATTTTGTTAGACGTGATTGAAAAAAATAAAAAATAGCTCGTCGAAAGTTTATATACATGTGCCATGATGATTTAATTCGCGTTGCAATTGTTTACTTTTTGCCGCTCGATCAATTACTTGATATCAACTTTATAGCATTGTATGTCAAAACTCATTTTGGCCTAGAAATTTACACACAACCCTTCTTGGGTGTTGGCGTAAACCAACCAAAAATATTTTGAAGGTAAAAGTCATGATTTCCTTATAAACATAATTTCACTTCATGTTTTGGGAGATGTGAGACATTTCACTCTTCATAAATTTGTGCTTCACGTGCCTCGTTTTGAAAGACGATATCTCATTCATATTAACTTCATTTTGAACATACCTTAGCTCGTTGCGAAGCTCTCTTCGAAGAGAACACAAAGATACTAACTAATGATAATATATCTAACAAATACATATATTAAATAGTGTCTAAAGTTTACGAAAAATTATTTTTCACAAATATTTTTCAAAAGATTTTTTTTCTATTTTGAAGGGTGTGCACCTATAAATATCCAATATTTGTTGTTGTTATTTCTAAAAAAACTAAAATTTGTATACAATCATGCATTTGATACAATCATTTTTAAAGTTAATTACACTTCAAATAGGTTAATAAAGGGAAACTTTTCTTAAGCTATATATTCTTATAGTGTGAGAAGATAAAAAAATAAAAAATGGTATAAGGTTTTCAACTATGGTTATTTAAGTTTATAGATAAACTCAAATGTTAAAAACTTCCGTAATTCTTATAAATGTAGGCATAACATATATTTTGAACTATTACAGCGTATTTTTTTACTTAAATAATGACCCTTCAAATTTTTTATTTATAATTATGCAAATTTATAACTTTTTAGAACACGTAGATGTGCACATTTTGATAAAAGCCATTCCAAGATTATATATCACATAGGTAAAAGATGTAAAATCTCTCTTATTTATAGATTTGGATGATAAAAACTTCAGTCGCACTAGCTTGAAAATTTAGTATAAATTCTCACATTTTAATATACCTTTTTGATTAAGTATAAATTCTCTTCAATTTTGAGTTTACAAAAATGATTTCAGGTAACGTGTCTATCGGGGAAAGACAAGCTTGGTCGCTTAAGCACTTATATTTGGTATATAGTCAAGATTATAAATATAGGAACGGGGAGGGCTCAAGCCATCAATGGTGTACTATAGTTGCCTCGTTTCTGATTAGTCACATAGATTTTGTAGTACAATGGTAAGAATGTAAAGGACAAAACTTGTATGTGCTCAATAGAGACTTTACACTTAAAGAATTTACCAGCAACAAAAACAAGTTGTGTTACTCGGACAACTATATCTTACCACATGTATTGATGTATAGCTCGTTTGCTAATTTTGTATATACTAACGAATAAAAGTAAAATAATCCAATTACCATATGGATAGATGTTTCACTATCACAAGTCATACCACAAAACCAACCAAAACTCATTGTGTTAATAGACCGAATCAAGTAAGAATGCCTTTTAAGACTTATAATTTCCTTATGGATAAGATGTATTTGTTTGACTGATAACAACCTCGTGAAAATGCCAAAAGAAGCTAACATTTTATTTTTTTGGTAACCGTGATTTTCGATTCATTGGCCGACTAATCCACGGGTTTAAGCCCACCGCAACACAGACTCAAACCAGGTAAAGCCCTCCCTTTTCAGGAAATTGGCGTGGCCACACTTCAAGGTTGTTTGCACCTAGTGGGAATTGAAAAAGAAGCTAACATTTCACTTTCACTATTGTGTACCTCATAGAGGACCTCCGAATCCAGTTGCGTCGTCACTTAACAACTGTGTTCATACTTTTCCTACATTTATAAAATTTAGGTTCACCCTTACATATCCCACATAGGTGAAACAGTCGAAAATTTCTTTGATTATATACTACTTTCAAAGACAACAAGCTGTGTTGAGAATGATATCATGTTTTCAGTCACATGTGGACATCAGAGTTTATTATATTAGCCAAAAAATAAACTCAGCGTTACCTTGTGACGGAAATTCTTGACTTTTTTTTAATATCTTAGAGACCTCGGTAACGGTGCATTGTGGCAGACTTTTTCCCACGGAACCACCCGAAAAGGCCATATGCCGTACCGAGGCAAGTGTTTTCACCCTTCGCAGCGATGGTGAGAGAAAAGGCGACGTAAAAACGCGATGTACCGTGGGCTGCATTTTCACGTCGTGTTTTAATGTATTTCTCTGTTTCTCCTTTCTTCTTCTTCCTTTGGAACACATTTGTGTTTCTGTGTTTGAGTTCACGTTTTTTTTCTTCTTTTGTTGCAATAAAAAAAGGTTGCTTCTTTTACTAGAAATCATCATGTATGTTTTTGAATAGTTTGTCAAACATCCTTTTTGATTCGCTAAACTATCAACATAAAATGGTTTTTCTTTTCTTTATTGTTGTTTACAGTTGAGAATACACATACTTAAATACAAAAATTGTTACATTCCAACATTATTGTTTTATATATTAAAAGTGTTTTGATAAATCTAAAATTTATATTAACAATTAATTATTTAGTATAAAATAAATCTAATTAAGTAAATAGGTACATAAAAATATAACACCGGGAGATTTTTTAGTTTCATACCTGTGTTAGTTAAACACAACTCAAATAAAGTTCTCTCATAAATGAAAACGAAAAAGATAGAAAAACATGAATTTTAGTCTATTAAAAAGCACGAGCTAGAGTGTGAAAGGAATTGAACTACGAACATTACGAGTTAGTTGTATTTTTATTTAACTTATACTTGCCATAACACAAAAACAAACAAATAATTAACTCTAAATCCGGAGGTTTTAGTGAATCCAGAAGGATATAAATGAGCAGATACAAATATAAGAAGGCGAGACATTTTAGTTCTGTACATTTATTACTTAAAAACAACATACATTAAGTGAAAATGGAAAAAGATAGAGAGACATGAGTAAGTTTAAGGAGCATAAAATGCATAGTACGGTTTGAGGGGCGAAAATGCACGCTGCGGTTGTTACGTTTTCGTGTCGTGTTTTCGCCATAATGCGACGTGAAACCCACCAACCTAGACCTCTAACTAGTAAGTATGTTATTTTGTGTTGAATGAAACCACTATAAATTATAAACCAAAATGACCCTGATTTACATCCTTTTGGATTCGCTAAACCTATAACAACATAATATGGTAAGATTAATAACTAGAAGAATAACATTTTTTTTTTCAAAATTGTTGTTTAGAGATGATAACACGCACTTTAATATAAAAACTTTTACATTTCATTATTAAAATGTTTTTTCATAGGTCTAAAGTTTAAAGTTTAAGTAGACATTTGTTTACTTATTTTAAATTACATCAGATTAAATAAGCAGATAAAATAAAAGAACGTGAGACATTTTAGTTCCGTACATTTATAAGTTAAAAACGATATAAATGAATACATCTATTTAACTTAAGCTAGACATACCAACAATCTTGTGCGACTTTGATTTTTTTTGTCACGTCAGCTTTTTTTTTTCTGACGACCTAATGCGACCTATTTGTCTAAAAAAGGCGACCTAGTTCAATTTGTTTTTTTTATTATTTTTATTTTTTTATTCAAATCATTTTTTCCTCTTTAAAAATACCAAGTTTTCACCCATAAAGTTTTCATACACGACTTTAAGTATTTTCACACACAACTTTCTGTATTTCACACACAATTTCTAAAATCAAAATAGCATGCATTTTCCAACACACCATTGACGAGATTAAAGATATGATTCAGAAACAAATAATTGAGCAACAATGTCGTCAGGATGCGCTTACGACGTTAGCCGATGATTTCGATATCACGTACGAAGGTAAAACGAAACTGTGCACAACATGTGAGAAATGCCGTGATATTTCCTCAGAGAAACGTCATTTAATCGAAACGTTTCTAAGTAATGAATCGGATAACGGTTTCAACAAGCGAAAGAGCCTTGTTTAGAAAGTCATCAAAACTGGAGGCTCGAATTGAAAAAAATACTGAATGGCCGAATAACTTGACTCCCCACAAGAATGAAGGAATTCCGTCCCAAACTCATATCGGTTCTTCATCACAACAACAACAAGCCTGAAATGTTTCTCCCGATCCACCCTATCCAAACAACTCAAATGGTTTACTTAATGACATTTCGTTTCGTCAACTTTACTATGATGAAAAGGCATTGAGAGAAACATTGGAGGAACAAGATAGGACACAAAGAGAGTGGGAGAAGCAAGTTAGGGCCAAAGAAGCTTACCAAGAGCAATTCCGATGGGAGTTTTCTGGACAATTATCGGATTCGAACCCGGGAACTGACTAATCGTATTACGTATTTGTTTTTTTATCGATATAGTAGTTTATTTCATTTCGTATTGTATTCGAATTTTAGTATTTTTATATTTTATTTATTGAATAAATGTTTTAGTTTTTGAATAATAAGTGTTTACGTTTACGTTTTTATTTAAGTTTTTAGTTTACGAATTAAAATAATTAAGAATTTTTTAGGTATGATGTGGCGTTGAGTTTTTCACCGTCAATTAAGTTGTAAATTGGGTTGGTGAATAAAGAGAGAAAGTTGGCTCACCATTCCACTTAGCCTTATATTTACTAGGATTCCTTTTCTTCATTATTTTACAGTGTGCAATTTTATTAAGATAAATCGAATTATAGATAAGAAATTAAATAACAAAAAATGAAGAATAAATATTTATTGAAAACAGTAAATATATAGAGACGAGTCTCATGTATGATAAGATTCCTTTAAACAGATTTTCCGTATGTTTTCTTGGGTACAACGTCCAAAGCTGTTGTACGGCCTGATTAGACACACTTACCTGAAAGATCACGAAAAGACCGAGTGTTTCTGATTATAAGACTGCAAAAAATACTTCTAGTAATGGAGTTAGAAAAGGCAACATTTTTCTGATGCCTTAACTGAATGAAATTCGGTTTAATTTATGCTTTGGTTACCAAGACAAAGTATATGCTCCTGAAATAAACCGGCATGTAAATCTTTTCATGTCTTAGCCACGAGGACATAATAATTTCACACACATTAACCAGACATGCAAATTTGTTATTCCAAAACTTTATTTGCATATCTTTTAATACACAAAAGTTGTTTCTGTTCAAAGTTAATCAGTATGTTTATATCTATTCTTAAAATAGATTTAACTGGAAAAAAAATCGAATTTGCAACAAAAGATAATTCGTGCATTCATGTACGCAGGTCGCGCGGGCTCGAATAAGTTCAGAAGCTTCGAACTCATTTTGGCCCAGAAATCTACACACAGCCGTGCTTAGGTGTTGGCGTAAACCAACCAAAGATATTTTGAAGGTAAAACTTGATTTGCAGACTCCACTTTTCTAGTCCTAACAATGCCACTTAAGATCTTTTCCCTCACAAAATGAAGGTCAATCTCAAGGTGCTTTGTTTTTTCATGGAACACAAGATTGACAGCAATCTTAATTGCTGAATTGCTATCACAGAAAAGATCCACAGATAAAAGATTGTCATAGTTCAAATCTTTCAATATTTTTAGGATCCAAATGACTTCACTAGTCACAGAAGCAAGAGCCCTATACTCTGCTTCTGCTGATGACTTAGAGAGAGTATTTTGTTTCTTAATTTTTCAAGAGACAAGATTATCATTCACAAACACACAATAAGCAGTCACAAATCTTCTAGTCACAATACACTTAGCCTAGTCTGCATCAAAAAAGGTTTTGAGAAAAATTAAATATCTCAAAACTCGTTAGTTGTTACACAAAACTAAACATAATATCGCGATGATAATTAAATTATCTTTCTATCGCCGGACACATGTGTATACTTAGACGAACTTTTTCGATTTTTTTCTTAACTCACATTTGAGAAAATTATATATGATTCGTATCATGAATCATATATGATTCTTGATACGAATAATCTATGATTTTGTTAGACGTGATTGAAAGAAACAAAAAAAAGTTCGTCGAAAGTTTATATACATGTGCCCTGATGACTTAATTCGCGTTGCAATGGTTTTTTTTTGTCGCTCGATCATTTACCGTTTATGATATATCTAATTTTTTTAGAAGTTAGAAATGAGTTTTTTTAATAAGTGAATATAATTGATTGATTTGATATATGTTAAATTTGAGATTTACATTGATATCAACTTTATGGCATTGTATGTCAAAACTCATTTTGGCCTAGAAATTTACACACATCCCTTCTTGGGTGTTGGCGTAAACCAACCAAAAAGATTTTGAGGGTAAAAGTCATGATTTCCTTATAAGCATAATTTCAATTCATGTTTTGGGAGATGTGAGACATTTCACTCTTCCAAAATTTATGTTTAACGTGCCTCATTTTAAAACACGATATCTTATTCATATTAACTTCATTTTGAAATACCTTATCTCGTTGCGAAGCTCTATTCGAGGAAAAAACAAAGATACTAACTAATGATAATATATCTAACAAATACATACATTAAATAGTGTCTAAAGTTTACGAAAAATTATTTTTCACAAATATTTTTCAAAAGAATTTTTTTCTATTTTAAAGGGTGTGCACCTATAAATATCCAATATATGTTGTTGTTATTTCTAAAAAAACTAAAATTTGTATAAAATCATGCATTTGATACAATCATTTTTAATGTTAATTACACTTCAAATAGGTTAATAAAGGGAAACTTTTCTTAAGCTATATATTCTTATAGTGTGAGAAGATAAAAAAATAAAAAATGGTATAAGGTTTCAACTATGGTTATTTAAGTTTATATATAAACTCAAATGTTAAAAACTTCCGTAATTCTTATAAATGTAGACATAACATATATTTTGAACTATTACACCGTATTTTTTTACTTAAATAATGACCCTTCAAATTTTTTATTTATAATTATGCAAATTTTGAACTTTTTAGAACACGTAGGTGTGCACATTTTGATAAAAGCCATTCCAAGATTATATATCACATAGGTAAAAGATGTAAAATCGAGAGAATTCCATAAATCGTCCCTCTGGTTTATCGAATCCTACAAGATTGGTCCCTCAGTTTTTTTTTCCATCATGATTAGTCCTCGTGATTTCCTTTTCATACATATTCAGTACACCCATCAATATTTATAATTAATTACCCAAAAATCTGAGGGGTATTTTGGTCTTTTTCAAAAAATAGTTTTATAAAATTAGAAAAAAAAAATTAATTCGAAAAATAAAAATTCGAAAATCTTTTTTTTTATAAAATTCGAAAATCCTTTTTTTTTTAATTCGAAAAGATTTTCGAATTTTATAAAAAAAAAGATTTTCGAATTAAAAAAAAGATTCGAAAATCTTTTTTTATAAAAATTCGAAAAATAAAAATTTTCGAATTAAAAAAAGATTTTCGAATTTTTATAAAAAATATTTTTTTTTTATAAAATTCGAAAATCTTTTTTTATAAAAATTCGGATTTTTTTTTAATTCGAAAATCTTTTTTTTTTTAATTCGAAAATCTTTTTTTTAATTCGAAAATTTTTATTTTTCAAATTTTATAAAAAAACAGATTTTCGAATTAAAAAAAAGATTTTCGAATTTTTATAAAAAAAAGATTTTCGAAAAGATTTTTTTTTAATTCGAAAATCTTTTTTTTATAAAATTCGAAAATCTTTTCGAATTAAAAAAAAAAGATTTTCGAATTTTATAAAAAAAAGTTTTCGAATTTTTATTTTTCGAATTAAAAAAAAATATTTTTCGTATTTTATAAAAATATTTTTTTGAAAATGACCAAAATGCCCCTCATATTTTTGGGTAATTAGTTATAAATATTGATGGGTGTACTGAATATGTATGAAAAGGAAACCACAAGGACTAATCATGATAGAAAAAAAACTGAGGGACCAATCTTGTAAGATTCGATAAACCACAAGGACGATTTACGTAAATCTCTCTGTAAAATCTCTCTTATTTATATACTATAGTGTATGAGCATTATACATGTTGAACAATGTATTAGGCTTTCAACTTCATGATCAATTAAGTTTATCTATAGATTTGAATAATAAAAACTTCAATCGCACTAGCTTGAAAATTTAGTATAAATTCTCATATTTTAATATACCTTTTTGATTAAGTATAAATTCTCTTCAATTTTTAGTTTACAAAAATGATTTCAAGGGCACCCCTCCATGTAAGGTCTCTATAGGGGAAAGTCGAGCTTGGTCGCTTAAGCTCTTATATTTGGTATATACTCAAGATTATAAATATAGGGAACGGGGAAGTCTCAAGTCACCAATGTTGAACTATAGTTGCCTCGTTTCTAATTAGTCACATAGATTTTCTAGTACAATGGTATGAATGTAAAGGACGAAACTTGTATGTGTTCAATAAAGACTTTACACTTAAAGAATTTACCAGCAACAAAAACAAGTTGTGTTACTGGGACAACTATGTCTTACCACGTGTACTGATGTATAGCTCGTTTGCTAATTTTGTATATACTAACGAATAAAAGTCAAATAATCGAATTACCACATGAATAGATGTTTCATCATCACAAGTCATACCACAAAACCAACCAAAACTCATTGTGTTAATAGACCGAATCAAGTAAGAATGCCTTGTAAAACTTATAATTTCTAGGGATGACCGTGGATCTCGGTAGAACTGGAACCAGAATCGGTGGAACCGAGAACCAAAATTTTGAGAAAAATAGGAATCGAGACCCGAACCAAATATATTTTTTGGTTCCAGTTCTAGTTCTAGTTCCAGTTCCGGTTCTTTGGTTCTACCCGTATAGGAACCTATATTCTATATGAAGAGAAAAAAAACTAATGAATTAATTCAAAAAAACCCAAAAAAAAAATATTTTAAAAAATTTACAGCCATTTACGTTAAAAGCAATAGCATTTAACAACTAAGTATAGACTCAAATAAATAAACATTATATAGTTACACAGTTTCACTACTTTTCTTTTTCCCAAATTCGAATCAAAGTTATCACACTCAATATCAATTGAATTTGTATCAACTTAAAATGCAAATTACAATAAAGATGTTAGATTACTAATCATTTAAAATTATGTTTACAAAATGAATGTATTTGAAATGCTTAGTCATATTATATAAACCTTTTTGATACAAAGTTAAATCAAAGAACTCACAAATTATTCAAACTTATTGAATGTGCCATGTCAACAATTATAACATACAAACCAATATTTTATATAATACAAATCTGGTGATTAGTAATTATGTACTAACAAGACATACATATTTTATTAATATTGTACATTGAATGTAGATAAAAACAACATAAAACTTAATTCTATTGAATTGATAATAATGATTCGAGTTTAAAAAAAAACCAACATAAAACTTAGTTGTTTATGTTTCAACGAATTAAGATTAGAGTTTAAGGTGTTCGATTTGATTTTTTTGAGACTAGGTTAGTTGTCTTTTTTATATTACCTATGATATTAGCTTTTGAGTATGGTAAATAAAAAAATTATAATATTTGTATCATTATCGGGTATTCGGTTCCAGAACCGAGAACCGGTGGAACCGAACCTAACTGAACCGAAAACCAAAAAATCTCAAAAACAAGAACTGGAACTGGAACCAACGGTTCTGGTTCCGGTTCGGTTCTTCGTAGTTCCGGTCCAGTTCTCGGTTCCGGTACGATTCTTTAGTTCTTTTGCTCATCCCTAATAATTTCCTTATGGATAAGAATCATAAGATGTATTTATTTAATTGATAACAACAGGCTAACAACCTTGTGAAAATGCCAATAGAAGCTAACATTTCACTTTCACTATTGTGTTCATTCACATTCCACCACTCCAGCCACGATTCCCTATTATCGGATAAAATGTGTACCTCGTAGAAGACCTCCGAATCCAATTACGTCGTCACATAACCACTGTGTTCATACTTTCTCTACATTTATAAAATTTAGTTCACCATATATATCCCACATAGGTGAAAGAGTCGAAATTTTCTTTGATTATATACTACGTTCTAAGACAACAAGCTGTGTTGAGAATGGTATCATGTTTTCAGTCACAAGTGGACATCAGAGTTTATTATATTAGCCAAAAAATAAACTCAGCGTTACCTTGTGACGGAAAATTGATATATAATTCTTGACTTTTTTTAATATCTTAGAGACCTCGGTAACGGTGCATTGTGGCAGACGTTTTTCCCACGGAACCACCCGAAAAGGCCATATGCCGTACCAAGGCAAGTGTTTTCACCCTTCGCGCCGATGGTGAGAGATAAGGCGACGTAAAAAGGCGATGTATCGTGGGCTGCGTTTTCACTTCGTGTTTTCGTGTATTTCTCTCTTTTTTCTTTCTTCTTTTTCCTTTGGAAGAGATTTGTGTTTCTGTTTTTGAGTTCATGTTTTTTTTCTTCTACTTTTGTTGCAATAAAAAAGGTTACTTCTTTAACTCGAAATCATCATGTATGTTTTTGAATAGTTTGTCAAACATCCTTTTTGATTCGCTAAACTGTCAACATAAAATGGCTTTTCTTTTCTTTATTGTTGTTTACAGCTGATAATACACACACTTTAATACAAAAATTGTAACATTCCAACACTATTGTTTTATATATTAAAAGTGTTTTGATAAATCTAAAATTTATATAAAGTTATAAACAATTAATTATTTATTATAAAATAAATCTAAGTAAATAGGTAGAAAAAAATATAACACCGAGAGATTTTTTAGTTTCATACGTCTGTTTAGTTAAACACAACTCAAATAAAGTTCTCTCAGAAATGAAAACGAAAAAGATAGAAAAACATGAATTTTAGTCGATAAAAAAGCACGAGCTAGAGTGTGAAAGGAATTGAACTACGAACACTACGAGTTAGTTGTATTTCTATTTAACTTATACTTGCAATAAGTATTAGACGAGTCATTATTAGCCTATGGGTTTTGAGCCCATTAAAGTTTAGGTTTACGTTAGCTTATTGTCTAAGCCACATATTTTATATAATAAAAGAATTAGATTATTTGAGATTTTTAATGAAAAGTGGAAGTTGTAGAAAAAAAAAAATTAGACCAATCAAATGACTTGATTTTGACACATAAGCAAAATTGAGGAATGTGATTGGTGGAAAAAGGTCAAAGTTGAATACAATATAGTCAAAATAAAAAAATTTGGTGGAGGAATTTGATAAAAACACACAAAGATATGTGTGTCAAATTTGTGAAAATAAAAATTTAAAAAAGGAGGAGGGGATAAATAATACTTTAGTGGTTGAATTTTAATAAATTATATGGATTTAAATGTAAACTTATAATTCTCCATATTTTTTAATAACTTTATAAAATAAACAAAACACTCCCTTAAACTTTATACCTTCTATATTTTATAATAAAAAAATTAACAAATCACATGATTATAAATATTCAAATAATAACACAGATTATTGTGTTTTTCTATTTTACATTTAATAAAACAGCAATACAATCTACGTAAATTATTATTAACATGAATATAAATATCAAAATGAACGCACGACCTCAGACAGCGATGTGAGATGAAAATAAATAGACGGGATTCTACATAATATAACAATATATATTTTTCAAGGTCGTTATCTTACTAAACACATAATGTCTAGAAAATGATAATTTATTTCAGTTAACAAAGTCAAATCCTTTGGACAATAAATATTTATATAAAATATCAATTAATATTATCATAGAATGAAGAATCATATAAAACTCGTGGGTCCACGCCCATCGTAACTATTTAAGTATTACAGTAAAAATTTAATGTTGTTTTATAACATAATATGGAGTATTATGTTATAAATCGTGTACGTGTAAGGTTGATGTAAATAGTTTCTTGATAAATAATTAAGACATAGTTATGTAGAATAAAATATCGAAAGTAAAAAGAGTATGAAATTCGAAAAATAAAAATTAAGATGAATTTATATTAATTTACATGATGCACAGTAAAACAACAATATAATCAAACATATAAACACTAGATGATTTTAAAAAACATATATAATATTACATAAAATCACAATAACAAAATTATAACTTAATTAATCTTTTATGTCCAAGTCCCGTGCGTGTACGGGCATTATAACTAGTTTTATTATAAATAAATATGATATGTTTGTAATGGTCATTCAATCAATAAACACTTTCAGTATTTTACATGGTATCACGTAAGATCCATCATTAAATTTTTCTATCCTTCGGTTATCGGTTACATGATGATGATCCGGAGGGATTCCTTTACTTTCTCTTTATGTTTGTTTTTCAATTAGTTTTTTTTTTCTTTTGTGATCTATGCATAAACCCTAAATTTTAGCATAGATTCACAAAAAAAAATTGTTATCCTCCAGTCATCGGCCTACATGTCGGTGATCCGGAGGGATCCTCCTTATTTTCCTGTTTATGTTTTTTTTTGTATTTTAATTTCGTATGTTATTCGTAAGCCCTAAACCCTAGCCGTAAAAATGTTAAGTTGCCATCAATCAACTATATATAGTTTTTTTTGTTCACCATCTATTTGTTTTTATTGTCAAAGATAATTGTTGTTAACAATAAAAGTTGATCATCAAATTGTCGCTCCCTTTTAAAGGCAAAGCAAACCATGACGAAAAAAAGCAATCGTCACGCAAAAGGAGGATGCCGCAAGCAATAACCAACTATGCAGTCAAATACAATGCTTCCGCTCAATCAAACAAAAAAAGGTGAAGAAAAGAAGATGCGACTTTCAACATTCATTCCAGTTTATCCATCCGAATTGCTCCCGTTCAAACTGCATGGGAGTATTAGACGAGTCATTATTAGCCTATGGGATTTGAGCCCATTAGGGTTTAGGTTTATATTAGCTTATTGTCTAAGCCATGTTCTATTAAAGAAGGGATAATTATCAAAATAGTCCTTTAATTTTGAGCAATTCGTGATTGAGTCTAAAAAATATGTTTTTCCTGATACGGTCCAGTGCAACAAGAATATAGGGCAACAATCATTCAGATTTTGACAAGTGTCCAAAAAAATAGGGCAATTCTGACAGATTGCCCCAAGATATAGGGCAACAGAGGACACGTGGCGCATTCTGCACTCAGTTGCCCTATCGCCCCCTAAAAATAGACCATTTCTAGATAGAGAAAACTTTAGGTGTTTTTTGAGAAGAGAATAATGAGCAACGGACCTTTTTGATAATTTTCCCTATAAATAAATATGATGTGTTTGTAATGGTTATTTAATCAATAAACATATTCAGTATTTTAGTTTTAGTGAATCCAGAAGGATATAAACGCCACGCCAACCTCCTGAAAAGGGAGGGCTTTACCTGGTTTGAGTCTGTGTGGCGGTGGGCTCAAACCCCGTGGATTAGTCGGCCAATGAGTCGGAAATCACGGTTAAAAAAAAGGATATAAACGAGCAGATAGAAATATAAGAAGGTGAGACATTTTAGTTATGTACATTTATTACTTAAAAACAACGTACATTAAGTGAAAATGGAAAAAGATAGTGAGACATGAGTAAGTTTAAGGAGTATAAAATGCATAGTACGGTTTGTGTTGAATGAAACCACTATAAATTATAAACCAAAATGACCCTGATTTACATCCTTTTGGATTCGCTAAAACTATTACAACATAATGGTAAGATTAATAACATTTTTTTTCAAAATTGTTGTTTAGAGATGATGACACGCACTTTAATATAAAAACTTTTATATTTAAATATTAAAATGTATTTTCTATGTTTTAGATTTTTTTTCATAGGGCTAAAGTTTAAAGTTTAAGTAGACATGTGGTTACTTATTTTAAATTACATCAGATTAAATAAACAGATAAAATAAAAGAACGTGAGACATTTTAGTTGCGTACATTTATAAGTTAAAAACGATATAAATGAATACATCTGTTTAACTTAACCATCTTATGCGACTTTGATTTTTTCTGTCACGTCAATTTTTTTTCTCTAACAACCTAGTGCGACCTATTTGTATCAAAAAGGCGACCTAGTTCAATTTGTTTTTTTTATTATTTTTATTTTTTATTCAAATCATTTTTTCCTCTTTAAAAATAGCAATTTTCACCCACAAAATTTTCATACACGACTTTCAGTATTTTCACACACAACTTTCTGTATTTTCACACACAATTTCTAAAATTAAAATAGCATGCCTTTTCCCAAACACCATTGACGAGATTAAAGTTATGATTCAAAAACAAATAATTGAGCAACAATGTCGTTAGGATGCGCTTACGACGTTAGCCGATGATTTCGATACCGCGTACGAAGGTAAATCGAAACTGCGCACAACATGTGAGAAATATCGTGATATTTCCTGAGAGAAACGTCAATCGAAAAGTTTCTAAGTAATGAATTGGATAACACTTTCAACATGCAAAAGAGCCTTGTTTAGAAAGTCATCAAAATTGGAGGCTCGAATTGAAAAAATACTGAATGGCCGAATAACTTCACTCCCCACAAGAATGAAGGAATTCCATCCCAAACTCATATCAGTTTATCATCACAACAACAATGAGCCTGAAATGTTTCTCCCGATCCACCCTATCCAAACAACTCAAATGGCTTACTTATTTTATATTAAAATATAATATAATCGAGTATCTCATGGGTTGTTTCTCAAGCGTTTTCTTTCGGGCTTTCGTGATTTAGTTAGGATAGTGCTTTTGGTTAGGGGTGTAATCGAGTCGAACTCGAGTTTGATAGAGCTTGAGCTTTGTTTGATAAAAAATTGTAGACTTGAGCTTGACTTGTTAGCGTGTCAAGCTTTAACTATTGATGCTTGAGCTTGACTTGATGAAAAAATTATATGCTTAAGCTTGGCTTGAAAAATTCGAATATGTATAAAATGATTTTTTTATAGTCACACATATCAATAAACATAGGTATAAAGTATAGAGTTGAGATCAACATAGACCTTCTTTTTAGCATAGACCATATCAATCAATCACATTTATTCAAATTAACTTTCCACATTTTTCTTAAAAATTAAATAACTCACAAACGGTAAATTGTCAAGTGACAAAAAATACACCATTACAACAAAAATTAAATCATCTTTCTATCGAGGGGCACATGTATATACTTTCGACGAACTTTTTTTCGACTTTTTTTCTTAAGTCACGTCTGAGAGAATCATATATGATTCGTCACGCAACATATATGATTCGTCACGAATCATATATGATTCGTCACGAAACATATATGATTCACCACGAATCATATATGATTCATCACGAATCATATATGATTTTCAGAAAATAATATATGATTCGTGATATGAATCATATATGATTTTCTGAAAATCATATATGTTTCGTGACGAATCCTATATGTTCCGTGACGAATCATATATGATTCTCTCATACGTGACTTAAGAAAAAAAGTCGAAAAAAAAGTTTGTCGAAAGTATATACATGTGCCCCTCGTTTGAAAGATGATTTAATTCTCGTCACGATGGTATGTTTCGTTTTGCGTAACGGTTAACGGTTTGTGAGATATTGAATTTTTAAAAAAATATATTTTTGTTGTTAGATGAAAAAAATGGGTGGTTGTGATTGGTTGATTGAGTCTATGCTAAAGAAAGGGTCTATGTAAAACTTTTTCCATAAAGTATAACAAACATATTTTTTAAATGGAAATTAAATTTGATTCATTTAAATTTAACAAAATTAATAAAAACATACTTTATACAAAAATCCAACATTAGAATAAAAAATAAGCCAAAATACTAGCAATTAGTGTTCGAACATACACAATATTCAACAAAATATATCTTCTTATAACTATTGAGATGATGTATTTTATAGTAACAGAATCTTTATGTTTACATCCAAATAATATATGAAATAATTCATGATAAATTCAAAAATATCAAATTATGAGTACAAAAATTTAATTAGAGTTAAAATTCTTCCTAAAATATGTTATTTATTTATTTATGAAATAAGCCCTTATAATTATGTTAATACTCAAATTAACTCTTAGATGCTTATATAAATTCAACATGAAAACATAGTTATATTAAAGTTTTAAAAAGTTTGATAAGAACTCCAACCAAGCTATTAAAATCTTGAGCTTAAGCTTGATATAGGTTTCGAACTATTTTTTGGGCTTGAGCTTGATAAAAACTTGGCTGATAGATCTAAGCTCGAACTCAAGCTCGAGTTGCTTGATAAAAACTTGACAAAATTGCAACCCTACTTTTGGTCATGAAGTTACCTCACTTGGAAGGAATGATGTACATGTATGTACAATAAGGATGTTTAAAAGAATGTCTTCGTTAAACATAATGATAACAGGCCAACAAATGTCGAATAAAAAAAATGATAAACACGAACTGAATATTTGTAGTCATGTACGTATCAATTACGAGTAGTAAATAAGAATAATGGATGGACTTACATTTCACTTTCCGATCTGTAATGAAAAAAAAAAAAATTGTTTCACGGATGAAAGTTGTTCTTTTATTTACCTTGATGTTAAGACTTGGTTTAGCTTCTTTTTTCCGTTTTCACACGATGATTGGCTGTCGAATTAGCCAACAAAAATACTTTGTACAACATTCAAATTTCAGTTTTTAATAAAGAGGAAGATAAAAAAAAGTAAAATCGTTGGCTTGTCGGAACCACACGCTTTACTAAGGCTGGGCATGTACTCGACTCATAAGACAAAATGTTATGTGTACACGAGGTTGTATAACACTTAGTATTTTAACTAGCGCAAATTTATAGATCATTTGGTTCAAGAATCCTAAATAACTTAGAGGGCGACACCTTTTTTCGCGGCCCTATATTTGTTGTTCAAGAATTCTAAATAACTTAGAGATTTTTCAATTCAGTAGAAACGTTGCACTGATCCACCTAACTTACGTTACCCATACACTTTGTATTAGATATTGAATCGAAATTGCGACCCAATATTGGTTGTTGTATTGTGCTAGTGATTATACTAGAACTTCTACATATCATGCAAAATTCATAACCCTTATCTGTGTGATGTTATATTAGTGTGCTTTCTTTCTTTTCGTTACAACTGAATTATTTTGCAGTTGAATATAAGTTTATTACTCAATTGAGATCGAGGATGATGATATAGTTTATTTGACTGTAAAGTGGTGATCAATAGAGAAATTGTTAAGAGGTATACCGTGCGCATATTTGTTAATACTTAGGTGGTGGTATCTTTGTAGTATTTTTGTTCTTCTTCATTTGTCATGCACCAAAGTATTGTTGGTGTTGCAACTTTCGGGTTTGTTGTGGATTCTTTTAGCATTTACGTTTTCTAAATGATGGATAAAAAAATTTAAGGACGGGTATTAATTTTTCGGACATAGAGTTTCATGAGGTTTTACCTTTTTGGATTTACGAATAAACTTCATGAACCCATATATCTGAAAACATAGTAGCAGTGTTGACATGTAAGGTCTTGATCCCCCGACACTATATCAGTAAGGAAGATTTAAGTATTGTAACCTATGTGGGATTTTTTTTGACATGGTTTTTAATAAATGAATAATACCAAATTTAATCTCTTCATGGTAGAACTTTTCTATTTTGAAGCTACGCTAATATTTAATTTTAAAGTTTAATTAGGCTTATTAAGTAACGACACAATCGGATTCACAGATCCTACTATAATAATATAGGTTTACTCTCACATTTGTATGATAAATATAGATTCCTTTGTGATATAAGATATCAATAGAGACATTACATGGAGGGTCATGCCTTGAATCGTTCTTGTATCATGTATTCTCACGGAACAATCAATACGTCATTGTGTGGTACGGGTTAGGTAAGTTCATGTGGGTCGGTGATACGTTTAGAGGTTGGAATGCACACCAACGGGGAGGGGGTTTCCTAGAATATATGGTATCCTAAGATTTGGACAATCCTTAAATATATACAGCTTGGAGTAGTCGCAAGACAAATGCAAAAAATGTCAAGCACCGAAGAACAAACCGAAGAAAAAAGTTTGAATCTTTCTTGATTAATAATCTATTTCGTTAACGACCAAGTGAGAGGAAAACAAGAAGTATTTCACATCTTCAACCAATGTGGACGTGGATGTTGACTCGAGCATTTCTAATTAGCAATTATGTGTTCGTTATACGGTGTTGTTCGTTGAAGCTTCTTTGATAATAGTGTGAATGATCTAATACGGTTATCACGTGACGGTGCAATTTTAATTCGGACATTATAACACCCCCGATTTACATTGTGCAGCGGAAATACACAATTGAGTGTTATTCACAAACTTCGTTTACAATACTCTTTATATGACCCTAAAACAATATATTTAGGAATAAATAAGGAAATAATTTAAATCAATGTCTAAAACCTTCAATCCCAAATAAAATCAGTTTAAAAATATCATAGTAGCGTTCAGGTTCCCCAAGGATCTTTACAAAACGACAAACCTTTTACCAAAGTACTGGACCATATACTATAAATTTATGACAAACGGGAAAGAAATCTGTTTTAGACCAAATCACAACAAAAGCAATCCCGCAATTCTTCTCCAGCAAGCTCCGTAACTCAACAAATTCAAGTACATGAAATACATGCTTAAAATCATAAACAAAAATGTTGAGTAAGTCTACAGGTTTAACAAAACATAGTTGAACACATCGTAAAAATGATTCACAATTGTTTAATAGCATTGTGGCCATACAATCTATTAATCAGGCATTCCATCTTATAGCAATAGCTAATGAATTGTATTAAGCTCATGACACCGACCCCTTAACTTAGTCATCCACGCCAAATGCCAGCATGACTATAAGAATTCCAGTGCCCCTACTAGGGTATCAATTGCAAAAATACCAATTCTTATTCTCGTAAAATTATCCTTCCCAGAGGTTACTCAGCGTAACGCCCTGGTCTCAGATAGGGTCGTCAGCCCAATAGTACTATCATTAGAATAAGCGGCTATTCCCAACTCACAACATCAAGTCAGAAGATAGTTAACGGCTCATGAATTTAGGGACTTTTGCAATTTAGGTACTTATACAATTCAATTCAACAAATGCAACAAAGGCAACATTCGGGTCCAACAATTACTCATGACATGTGTTCATTTTACTTCAAATAGCATGTATCCCCCTCGCGGGTTTTAAAATCATTAAAACAAGTAGAAAGCGGGGCTGTAGACTCACCTGAAGTATTAACAATAGTATGACGTCTTTCAAGGATCGATGATGCCCGGCGAACACGAAATTCACAATCTATCAAAACAAAACGCGTGCCTTTAATAATACATCCAAGTAATATTTCATACTTAATAAAATGAAATAAATATCTCAAAGTCAAAATCAAACTCACATCATACTCAATTTAATACATTCTTCTTACGTACACTTTTATATTTTTATTCTTTCAAAAACTGTCGATATATATATGTAAATCGTCCAAACTGTTTTCCTTACTTAAACACGTCAATAGCTTACGATAATAATCAGAAACTTCACTTACTATATATAGAAAGACCTCCCAAAAGTTGGTTAAAAGATTTTACTTTTAAAGCTCCCTGCCCGACTCATCTTCAAACTATAAAAACCGGACAATTTTACGTCAACAACTCATATAGTCTTTTTAACTTATCTATTTGACTTTGTTTACAAAACTGACACTCATCGTTGAAAATAAACTCAACATCCTCATGTTTATCACTTAACATCAGTCCATGACTCATTTAGAAATCTTTCTTATAGTCCCCGAGATTCGATCCAAATATCGACTACAATTATATATTGTGACGATACTCGTCTCCCGGTACACGAATAATCAAACTAACGTAACTTTTTGCTCGTTTGGAGCTAGAAGCTCTACTTTATACCAAATTGAAGCTTAATACATCCTCTACAACAATATCTAGTTTGTTCATATCAAACTCAAACTCATATTTTCTGAAATTTAACTTTTATATTCTGGTCAAAATTACATTATTAAAAATCATTCAAAATCAAATTTTCACCACATTTTAACATTATTTTTACCACTATAATCATCCTAATATCATTACTATCAATCCTAACATGCTAAATCATCTTAGATGATCAAATCAAATAAAACTCAACTAAAAATTTAAACATGCAACAACTTAAAATAATATATAACAACAATAACACCTACATACAACAATTATTTAGGATTAAAACACAAGATTTTCATCAAGAAATGGGTTTTTATAAAATGTTCATACATGTAGCTAAATTTCATACCAAAAGATGGAGAATCAAAAGATAAGATTGGGTCTTCACTTAGTTTTTAAAGATTCAACCTCAAAATCAAAAATCAAGGGGTGTTTGTTGCTTGTGAGTTGACGGAAAAGAAAGGGAGAAGGGAGAGAGAGAAAGAAATTTTGATGAGTTGTGTTTGTGTGTATTTTTGTTAAAAAAAATTCCTTTTATATGGGAAAAGTTTAGGGTAGTTTTTGCCAATTGTGATTCTTGTGGACCAAAATGCAATTACTTGGTTAAAAAGCGGAAAATGACTATTAGTCACTTATGAAAATATTTACGGGTCTCGGGTTTCATAGAAATACTTCTCAAAACTTAAAACGCACACAAAATATGATATTATATAGTCCGGGCACGACTTAATACGACATTAAAAATAAAAACGTCAAAATATTAAACATAGACATGTCTAAAATAAAACGTAAAATTTCGGGCATCCGTTGATAGTCATTACTAATAATTCTCGCAACTCGTGAAAACGTAAATATAACTTCCAACGTTCATCCAAATTAAATCACAGATCGTTATGAAAATCAATCTCGTCAAAAATTTCAAAAATATACGTAAAAATATAATTAAATAATGACCACGGGTTTGGGTTGTCACATCCTACCCTCCTAAAAGAGAGCGACGTCCCGGCGCTCAACCTGCCTCATACTCGCACTTCCTCACTTTTAGAGTCAACGTGACCTCTTATCCTCAAGAGATACTCACGTCTTTCACACCAGTTCAAGTCCATCCTTATGATATCACCATACAACCGAATATTACTATACTTCAACTTCCATATTTCACCTTCTAATCTGATAATATTCTTTCCTCATTCATACCCTTCTGCATCACTTTCTCGGTTTCATTCCTGCTTCAATACTCTGATAACTTGACCAACAACTATGTAAGTTCTCAAATTAAGATGTGCAATTATCATCGCATAAAGATTTCATCTTCACTGGATTCCATTAGTCCTCATAGTAAAATATTAAAGATATCATCATCACAAGTTTCAATCACATCAATACAAATTCAATTTCCATCGTTCAAATCATCCTTTCATTCTATCCGTTGCTTTCCGAAAATACACAATATTCTTTCTTGACTCAATTCTTCTCATTTTCTATAAAGATCTCTAATACTCAAAAGTCAATCTCAATCTCTGGGTTACATATATTATGTTCAAACCTTATTCAATACTCATTCCTTATCACACCGATTTCCAATATTCAAAATTATATATTGTCTCTATGTCCCAAGGTTACACTCAAAGTAAACACAATGAGATTATCAATAATTCTGACTAGTCACTTATATACCTCCTATACTCATGGTAAGAAATAATGAGCATCAGATTACTGTACCTTCCATAGTACATCATTGCATCTTCCTCATATCATATATTGTTTAAACAACTCCGTTAATCTCATATATTCAAATCTGAATTGTATAATGGTCAGATCACTTCCTGATATCATAACACATCTTATTCCAACCAGACTGTATCAATACTTCAACTTGTGAAATTCCTTCAATACTACGCGCGACACTCGCAGCACTCTTAGAATAATTAAACTCTCTTTGATCTGAAAAATTCATTCACCACTGGTCCTTGCATTCTTAACACATCCTCTGATCTAATGGAAGAAAAATTAGATAATTACAATAACCGTTTTTGTTCCACAAAAACATACATATCAACTCTCTTATCTCTATTACCATTCTATTTCAAAATTTCTGACAATTTGTTGATCTTCTTTCTTTGGCATTCCTTTTTCCATTAGTTTATCAATTCAATTCTAACTTTCTTTCCATTCCATCCACTCTGCTTGTTGTTACCAATATTCCAAAAATCTTAAGACTCAAGAGTCAATTCTCAATTACTTTAGAACTCTTATAAGCCCTTTTTCCTTCTCCTCCTTACTAAATACTCACTAGTTGATAGTGAAAATATCCACACTCGTCCTTCATAATCTGAAACACATTTCGTAATACAGAACTATAACATATCTCATCTATAATTTATGGATTATTATTTCCCAGTCATCATTAGGCAATCCTTAACTCCCTTCCTTTCTGAAATTCCCGAATGGCATTTATAAATAAGTCCTTATTTTTTTCGTACTCGATTCCATACAAGTAATACTTTACAATCCCAAAATAAATACCACATCGTCGAAACTCATGATCATATATATCCCGTTATACTTCTTTATTCAAGTCAACACACTACAATTGCTTTCACTTTCCATTTGATATTATCAAAATATCATCACCACAGCTCTATAATTCCTCAGATTTCTCCAATACTAACTATACAGCACATAATTTCAATCTATCCTTAGCGTTCATAAACAACTTCCTCAATTACAAAAATTAGATCTCAAAACTACAACTTAGATGTATTCTATCCATTCATACATCTAGTTCTTCTCTATCAGCTTTATCAATGGTTCAACAATCAGTGAAAACCTCATGATAAACCTCCCATAATACCCAGCTTACACAAAGGAATTGACAAGCTTCAGTCGGTTTCGTCGGTATCGACAAAGCCTCAATCGTTTCAATCTAGTCAAGACTTTCACGATCACTTCATCCATAGATCGCACATTCTAAAATGTCTATATTAACTCCAGCTGAAATTCATATCCAAAGAATTTCACACACCATTCCTCCTTCCCTAACAATTTTTCAATTGTTATTAAATACTTTCCTTTCCTTCCTTAATATCTATCAAACAAAACATTTACTGATGATTGATGTTTGTTTGTTCATCCCCTTAGCAATCATCTTATTTCCAAAACATCCAGCTTCTTTCCTTACTTCTATTATTACTTCTCTGATGACTTACCCTTCCAGTCAAATCAGATTATCGTTATTGTCTCATCTGCCAACCCTTACAATTAATCATATTACCATCCTCAACTTCCTGACAATGCCATATAACAAAATATACAATCAGATTGCATAACTTCCACCACTAAGCTAACACAAAGCTTCCTTTTTCCCAAGACGACGGTGAACTCTACGATTCCGTAGAACAATCACAAAATACCCTTAAATATTAACTCATCTTCTCATTCCCTTCCGACTACTACTCGTAAAGCGCACAGAAAATTCGATCTATTACTGTTTCCTCCTACATACCTTCTCATCATTGACCAATAAAATCTTCAAATAGAAATTCCATTGATTACTTCCTGAAATCAGTACTCAATGCTCAACAACATTCCAATTTAATTCGTTCCACCTTTACTTATCATATCCTATGACATTCATCCTTATCCCGGTTAACTTTCTCACAACTCTACTTCAGTTAATTGTGTGATACCTCTTAATTCCATAAGCTCAGAAATAATTCCCTATATATATATAGTTATTAACAATCCTTCCATCGGTTAATTTCTCATTTCAACCAATCGCTACTTGTTGTTGATTTCTCGTTCTCAGGTCAATTAAAATCTAACATCTTCAAATCTCAATATATCCTCAATAACACCTTCAGAATTTCAACACACTATTAATAACACCTTCAGGATTCCAATATCCCATTAATAACACTTCATAATTTCAACACACTATTAATAACACCTTCAAAATTCCATTATCCCATTAATAACACCTTTAGAATTCTATTGGAATCCTAACTCAATGATTACCAGATAAGAATATGCAAATTACAACATCTGAATCTCAAATCTTATCAGTATTTCCAAAATATATGCTGTGATAGCAGCAACATTCCCTTCATATTGATTTTCCATTATCTGAATAATTCCTTTATTCAATCTCCTTCACCGAAATGAAAACATTTCATTACCACCGAAATACCAATTCCTATACCACACACCTTGTTATTCTTTCAGCAGCCTAACCTCCAGCTAGTCCGTACATACTACAAGTAGATAGATAATTGCTTAAGTGGTATAAAATATATGTGAGCTACACATCATACTTCCTCATGCTTAGCCGATTTATAGCAACCGCATGAATACCATCTCTTCTTATCTTAGACTGTTAAATTCCAAGTTTACCTTCGGTTAGAGGAAATAAATTTCCTATTCCTTACTGTCATTCGCAACAATACCGTTCCTTTACTCTTTTCTGCCACACTTAAATTCGAATCAGGATCCATCCTTAAACTACTCTCTCTTTTCGTCTAGTTGAACATTCCCAAATGACTATTGATATATCAAAACATCCATCAGTTACTCGAACTTATCCATATAGTTGCACATTTCCAATTACCATTAATATCCGTACGACACTCTTCACCGCATCTCTTCTCATTACTAGAAATCTAACACACAGACATCCTTTTAAAATCTTGCATAATAGCAGCAGCATCTCCAACTGAAACCGTAGCATCCTCAATCTCAGTAGCATCTTTACTCTCAACACCTCGTCTCCTCGCAGCACAATCAGCTTCAAACAATCTAACAACTATTCCCACGATCATAGAATCTACCCTAAAGGTAACAACCTTTGGAGACATATTTCAAGATACTCAGTCACGTAGGAATCCCTACTAATGACAGAAACATATCTCACTCAACTCTTTCTACTGTTATCACAGACAAAAGAAACATGATAAGTATACACATCGAGATAGAAAGAAGGATCTTTTCATCAAGACATATCATGAATACTACATGCACCAACAACACAATACTACCTAAATTCCACAACCATCTCACAAAAGAGAAGATAACAAAACACATCAAGATACTAAAGGGTAATAGTAGATTTCATCCATAAATCCGAGAAAATCACAACAAAATCTTGTCATTACAGTCACTTACCCTTATCATCCTAAACAACAACATTAATAATAATCCATCACAATACTACCTTACAACATTTAAATAATCCAAATACAACACAACAATACATAAACTGAAGTACAACCAAGATCCATCACTCCATCACTCCATCACTCCATAGGATGTGGCACATCATTTTCTTCCAACTAGGCTCTCCCCTACTTCATCTTCATCTGGTCCTAACTTGCAGCACCTCCATTTTGGATCAAAACACAGCGGCTCCTCAAATCCATACCTCAAATGCGCTCCTTGACACGGCGGATCTATCATATAATGAGAATCGACATACACCTCACTATCCTGGAACATCCAATGCGGTCTAAGATACGGCCCAAGATGAGCTACATATTCACTTAACCTGCGAAGCCTATCTATCTCTTCCTGATATTTCTTAAAATCAGTTCCATAACTTCTCACTTCAGCTCTAACCTCAGTTCTTACAACTTCACTCTCAGTCCTATAATTATCACTATCAGATTCTATAAAAATTTTCTTATCGTCCGTATCATCCTCATAATCTAACCATCCACCTGAATTCTTATGATTACATCCTTGCTGACATTGCATACTCCGTTGACCTACAGCAAATCCCCGCCTATTGTTGTTAAGTGGTATGTCAGACATTTTCTGAAATTACAGAAAATTCAAAGGTACATAAGGTCATTATTCAAAAATATATATGCAATGCATAATTATGCAAATGCAAATAATTTACGTACGCCAAATATATATGTATGTGATGCAATGCAATTCAATGCAAATGATAATTATATAATACTTATAAAAATGAAATTATGATGAAAGCACTCCACGTTCTTTCATTAATACCAATACCTTATCGTAGTATTTACTTAATAAATACTCAGGAATTCAGAACAGTTTTGAGGGATACATCTATAATAACAAAGCATAACAAAAATAAATAATCTTCCCGTAGCCTTGCAGAGAAGTCGCGTTGCTTTTATAAAACACTTTTGCACCAAAGTTATAGTTTAGGACATTTTCAAAAATCAACCTAATTCGCTATAACTAAAAAGCTCTGGTTATCAATCTATAACACCCCCAATTTATATTGCGCAGCGGAAATACACAATTTGGTGTTATTCACAAACTTTGTTTACAGTACTCTTTATATGACCCTAAAACAGTATATTTAGGAATAAATAAGGAAATAATTTAAATCAATGTCTAAAACCTTCAATCCCAAGTAAAATCAGTTTAAAAATATCAGAGTAGCGTTCAGGTTCCCCAAGGATCTTAACAAAACGACAAACCTTTTACCAAAGTACTGGACCATATACTATAAATTTATGACAAACGGGAAAGAAATCTGTTTTAGACCAAATCACTACAAAAGCAATCCCTCAATCCTTCTCCGGCAAGCTCCGCAACTCAACAACTTCAAGTACCTGAAATACATGCTTAAAATCATCAACACAAAGGTTGAGCAAGTCTATAGGTTTAACAAAACATAGTTGAACACATCGTAAAAATCATTCACAATTGTTTAATAGCATTGTGGCCATACAATCTATTAATCAGGCATTCCATCTTATAGCAATAGCTAATGAATTGTATTAAGCTCATGACACCAACCCTTAACTTAGTCACCCACGCCAAATGCCAGCATGACTATAAGAATTCCAGTGCCCCTACTAGGGGATCAGTTGCAAAAATACCAATTCTCATTCTCGTAAAATTATCCTTATCAGAGGTTAATCAACGTAATGCCCTGGTCTCAGATAGGATCGTCAACCCAATAGTAATATCATTAGAATAAGCGGCTATTCTCAACTCACAACATCAAGTCAGAAGATAGTTAACGGCTCATGAATTTAGGGACTTTTGCAATTTAGGTACTTATACAATTCAATTCAACAAAGTCAACATAGACAATATTCGGGTCCAAGAATTACTCATGACATGTGTTCATTTTACTTCAAATAGCATGTATCCCCCTCGCGGGTTTTAAAATCATTAAAACAAGTAGAAAGCGAGGCCATAGACTCACCTAAAGTATTAACAGTAGTATGACGACTTTCAAGGATAGATGATGCCCGGCGAACACGAAATTCACAATCTATCAAAACAAAACGCGTGCCTTTAATAATACATCCAAGTAATATTTCATACTTAAGAAAATGAAATAAATATCTCAAAGTAAAAATCAAACTCACACCATACTCAGTTTAATACATTCTTCTTACGTACACTTTTATATTTTTATTCTTTCAAAAACTGTCGATATATATGTAAATCGTCCAAACTGTTTTTCTTACTTAAACACGTCAATAGCTTACGATACTAATCAGAAACTTCACTTACTATATATAGAAACACCTCCCAAAAGTTGGTTAAAATATTTTACTTTTAAAGTTCCCTGCCCGACTTATCTTCGAACTACAAAAACCGGACAGTTTTACGTCAACAACTCATATAGTCTTTTTAACTTATTTATTGACTCCGTTTACAAAACCGACACTCATCTTTGAAAATAAACTTAAAATCCTCATGTTTATCACTTAACATTAGTCCATGAATCATTTAAAAATCCTTTTTATTGTCCCCGAGATTCGATCCAAATATCAACGACAATTATATATTGTGACGATACTCGTCTCCCGGTACACGAATAATCAAACTAACGTAACTTTTCGCTCGTTTGGAGCTAGAAGCTCTACTTTATACCAAATCGAAGCTTAAGACATCCTCTACAACAGTATCTAGTTAGTTCATATCAAACTCAAACTCATGAAAATTAACTTTTATATTCTGGTCAAAATTACATTATTAAAAATCATTCAAAATCAAATTTTCACCATATTTTAACATCATTTTTACCACTATAATCATCCTAATATCATTACTTTCAATCCTAACATGCTAGATCATCCTAGATGATCAAATCAAATAAAATCCAACTAAAAATTTTAACATGCAACAACTTAAAATAATATATAACAACAATTACACCACATACAACAATTATTTAAGATAAAAACACAAGATTTTCATCAAGAAATGGGTTTTTATAAAATGTTCATGCATGTAGCTAAATTTCATACCAAAAGATGGAGAATCAAAAGATAAGAATGGGTCTTCAATTAGTTTTTAAAGATTCAACCTCAAAATCAAAAATCAAGGGGTGTTTGTTGCTTGTGTGTTGACGGAAAATAAAGGGAGGAGGGAGACAGAGAGAGAAAGAAATTTTGATGAGTTGTGTTTGTGTGTGTTTTTGTTAAAAAAAATTCCTTTTATCTGAGAAAAGTTTAGGGTAATTTTGCCAATTGTGATTCTTGTGGACCAAAATGCAATTACTTGGTTAAAAAGCGTAAAATTACTATTAGTCACTTTTGAATATATTTACCGGTCTCGGGTTTCCTAAAAATACTTCTCAAAACTTAAAACGCACACAAAATATGATATTATATATTCCCGACACGACTTAATACGACATTAAAAATAAAAACGTCAAAATATTAAACATCGACATGTCTAAAATAAAACGTAAAATTTCGGGCATCCGTTGATATCGTCATTACTAATAATTATCGCAACTCGTCAAAACGTAAAGATATAACTTCCAACATTCATCCAAATTAAATCACCGATAGTTATGACAATCAATCTCGTCAAAAATTTCAAAAATATACGTAAAAATATAATTAAATAATGACCACGGGTTTGGGTTGTCACAGACATCCTTTATGTGGGTCGTGTACAATGGTCCAAATCATTATTACCTAAACGAGAAATGGGTCGAACTGGTTCAAAGTGTATTCTTAATTTATACAAGCTTCTAACTATGTTTAACTTTAAGATTTGCGGAGTATGTATTTGCCTCGTAAGTTAGAAAATATTTCCTACTACATCTATTATCATAAAATACGGACCTAAGCTATAACTTTCAATATTTTTGGAGACCATATGCAAAATGCAAAATGTAAACATATGTATTTGCCTTGAGACATTTTAAAGCGTGAGAGAAAATCCGAAGATAATTTCGAATAAATGATGCTTTTCGAAAGAAAGAAAAAAGGGCGAAGAGAACTGAACCACAAAACTTATGATTCACTTCACCTTACCATCATATAACTTGCCATACAAAACATTTTATCTCTTTGCCATTATTCAATTTCTGATTTGAAAACATAGCAGTATTCTAAACATGGATTGTCCTCGTACAACGTAGTATATATCTAAAGAAAATTTCACTTCTTTAACCTATGTGGGAATGCATCTCATGCTATGTTTCTCGAGTTACATGCCACAACATTAGTTAAGTTTTGTTCGTAAGGAAAGCAACTTTTTTTTTGGTTCTAAATTTTAAATACAAGAGTTGACTTGGAGGGAAAATGCATGTATAAAGTTGTATGATTTTTGATATAGTTGCCATATATCTTAGTCACCTGAATCAAGTCTTAACGCGTTTTGGTAATATATCACAACCTAATGAATACGACTATAGATCGAATAAACACTAAACGGATTTTGAATATACATCGAGAATTGTTAGATACTTGGTTGCATAAACATATGTACAATTTAAATAACAAATTTGAAGTACCACTGGTTTAAGTGACAACAAATAAAAAAATTAACAAGCATTTATTAGGTTAACACATATAGTTACCTTACAATGTACATAGTATATAAACAAACAAGTTTCACTTCTTTCACATATATGAGATGATATATAAGGCTGAACTCGTCTTTAGAAATGTAGGCAAAGTTTGAATACAATTGTTACGTGACAACGCAATTGGATTCGGATCGGAGATCCTCTATGAGATACAAATCATGGATTTCAAATGAATGTGCTCTCATATATCTCGTTTTTTTCTACGAAAAATTGGCGATAATGCAACTTCTTTGTGTTTTAGAAATTTCATTCTATGAAGTTAATTACGTATTCAACGCTGCAAGTAGTTTAGTTAAAGTGTGTTACATGTTAGGTATACTTTCCAAATCTTTGTGTGAGTTTCCCTTTCTGAAATATCGATATTTGTGAGGTTCGGTGAGTTCTTTAGTAGGACTCGTGAGCGTGACACTACACATCTATCTATTTTAGATTTTTTTTGGTGAAACATCAGTTACATTAAGAGTTTTTTCTTTAAATATGTCTACTTTAAGTTTAGTCAAAAACTCAAATTAGAAATATTAAAAAGATGGAAAACATCATTTTGAGAACCGAACCGCAGACCTTTCGGTTAAATGACAGCTTAGCAAATCAACCACATTCCATATCTTCCTACCTCTAGATATCTGTTTATTCTAAATTTCCTATCTTCTTATCGTTTTCTCAAGCGCACACATTATGAAGATTAGCAACTCAGATATACGAAATTTTTGCTGGGTTGAAAAAGAACATAATCAAGTAGCTCCTTGGGTTGTTTTTCACGCGTTTTCTTTCGTGATTTAGATGAGATAATACTTTTACTCATGAAATTACCTCGTTAACCACTTTCAAACGAATTAATTGATAAAAAAAAATATGCATTGTGGTAAAGAAAAGTCAACCGGCAAGAAAATGGCAAGACTGAGTTTTACATTGTTAGGACAAAGTTAAAATTGAATGATGCATTTTGCACGATTAATTTGAACATCGATAAGAGCTTGACAAAATATATATGTGCTCAACAAAGACATTTTATGGAGGGCCAAATGTCTTGATCCATTTTCATATCATGTAACGGCAGAATCAATATGGCAATTTTGTATCATTTGAGTTAAATTTTTAGAGATTTAAATGGACACCAACGGCATGTTTTTTTAGAATATGTGTTATATCCTGAGAATAGCCATGAAAACAAATAAAAAAATATCTAGCATATTTTTTTTCTAGCAGAATGATCGTCAACATAGTTGATAGTTTGACTTTTATTAGATAAATAATCGACTACGTTAACATCAAATTCCTGGAAAACATGGTAAATTCCTAGACACGTATTTGGATCTCATCTACTACTATACTATATAAACAAGAAGAATCTCACATGTTTAACCTATGTGGGATGTGAATACTGACTCCAACATTCCATTTATCGTTTATGTGTTCGTTATACGGTGCTGTTCGTTGATGCTTCATTGATAAATATGCAAAAGTATTAACACTTAAAGTATTAACACGGGTATTTCGTGCAAATGAATTCAATGTCTTCATGAGGTTGTGTACACTGGGTCAAATCATTATTACTTAAACGAGGAACCGTTAGAACTAGGCCCTTATCACCAATGTAATACTAGTTCGAATGATAATCTCTGGATATCATAGCTAGAAATGTAGGCAACAAAGAGGGCCCATATTACCAATTAATGCCAGAGTTTTCTCAGCTCGGATTTCGGATGAGTCATCTGGATTAGTTTGAATGCTGATTTTTGCATGATTTAACTCTAAATGAAAAGACCTTAAACGACTTACGATCAACAATGGATATTGGATATACATAAAACATTACTGTATATTTAGTTGGATTACTATATGTTTGGTTCCATAAACATGTAGGGACAATGTTTGTAAACACAAAGGCATAGAGTACAATTGTTTTAAATGACACATGGAAAAAAGTTGGAGATTTATATCAGTGTTCAGGCATACATCTGCACCCAATATTTTGTTTGTACAATCTTTGGCTACATATATATACTCGAACACATAACATTGTTCTCAACATGGATGGTTCTCGTATAATGTAGTATATATCCAAGGAAGATTTCATTTCTTTAACCTATGTGGGAATAAGGTCGAATCATATAGCTTAGTTTTAATGCTACTTTAACCTATCGTTCTCGTATAATGTATTACAGGGCTCATATCACAAATTTAATACCAGAGTTTCCTCAGCTCGGATCAGTCATATGGCTTAGTTTGAATGCTACTTTTTGCAAAATTGAACTCTAGAGTGATAAGAGCTCAAACGTAAGAGACTTAGGAACAACAACGGCTATTGGATATATATAGAACATTACTATATATTTAGTTGCATAAACATGCATGGACAATCTTTGTAAAGAAAAAGGCATAGAGCACATTTTGGAATAAAAAAAAAGTTTCTCATACAGATTTGGAGCTAAGGTTTAATTATTTTTTTGTACAATCTTTTGGCTACATATCCGTACTCGAAAACATAACATTTTTCTCAACGTGTTGGTCCTAGTGATAATGTAGTATATATATCCAAGGAAGAATAAGGTTGAATTGCGTGTAATCAATTAATATTAACAGTCTATGCCGGTTAAATTATATATTCGTTGTAGAGCGCTTGTATTTTGAATCTACTCTCTTAACTAATGAAAAAGTTAACATACGGTAATTAAGTGACGGTTGCAATTGAATTCAGATATCATCTACGAAGCACTGTTGTATAAAAGCAACAACCGGCGATCGGCCCTATAGTTGAAGCATGAACAAAAACTTTGTTCAAAATGTTTTGTTTTATTATGCAGATAGTGGTAAATGTTAGCTTTAGGTCCTATATTGAAAAACTAAGAATGTATATTGAATTTTGAAACATATGTCATTGGCATTTTGGCAGATGGTCCTCGTATAATGTAGTATATCCAAGGAATACTTCCCTTCCTTAAACGATGTGCTACTCTAAGTAGCCCTTTGCTAAACGTCAATATTTTGGATTGGTAAGCCGAACTCAAACTCACGGGTTCCATGAGTTTTTTAATAGGACTCACGAGGGTGACACATCTATCCATTTTGGATACATCCGGTGAAACGCATTGGTTGGTACCTTGTAATATATTGAATGGGCATTATTGACAAAAGTGGTCACACGATATGTCTCTTGCGTCATCTCTAGAAATGTAGGCAACCAAGAGTCTAGGAGAGGCTCTAGTAACTTGTGTTGTAACGTGAATCATGATGGATGGCAATGGATCACAAATTATCAATCATTTTGAATTGAACTTTGTGAATGATTAACAGAACAAGCTCAAATGTACTCACTAGGTACCTTCCATGGAGGGCCAGGCCTTAATTCATTTTTTAAATACATTATAGGGTAAAAGCTATAAAATATCAGCTTACTTATTAATTTGTGCCGACTTTAAACACTTACTTATTAATCTCGTGACTTTACTATTATACTTGTTTGTTTTGTAACAATATTACCGTTATGACCGATTATATTTACACGTCATTAAAATAATTATTTTAAATATAAAAAATCAATTAATATATCCAGCATGAAAATAAAAGGTTGCTTTTGACCCGATCCACTTGTCCATTACCTGGTCCATGAACCAACCCAATATATATTATCCTAAACTTATATACACCGTCCCATTTTCACTTTTTCATCCCAACATCTAAATAAAGAATCCTAATTCTTTGTACTGATTTCCCACCATGATAGAGTGAAAGCTGCTGCAACTTGATCTAACAAGAATGATAGCAACTTGATCTAACAAGAATGATAAAGTGGAAGCATCGAGTTAGTACATGTAGTATGAGTGATAAAGTGAGTAAAAGTATCGCTCCAAATATGTCTATAACAATCTAAAACAATGATAAAGTGGAAGCATCGAGTGAGTATTAATTCATGGTATCGTCGACGGAATAATTTTAAGAGGGACCGGGATAGAATTTAGAAAAATTCGACTACTTTACTTATCGAGAAAAATTTCATCGATCTTGGCGCATTATCGGATTCGGGTTGTCCTAATATCCGGTTCAATTTTGATTCTGATTCTGACTATGAAGACTCGTTTTATGATATTGATTGTGGCGAAAATGGGGTTCTGAGGATAATATAGATCTGGATAATATAGATCTGGATATATTTTAAAATAAAATAATTTTGAAAATAATTATAATCTACTCTTTTTGGTTTTTTAATGAAACAAAAGTTATTTCATCATCACCTTCATCGACTTGGGAGAAGTTTAATGAGAGCAGGTTGATACGTGATTTGGTTGACGGATTTGAGGGAGGAATGGTGAGAAGATGGTGAATGTGAATGTGAGGTTGCAGGGGTAGTTGTTGGAAAGTAGTGATAACTTTAACTTTTTAATATGAATGTTTATACAATGGAAATCTGACCTGGATATATTAAAAAAAAAAGCTTTATTAGGTGGATATTACCGTGCTAGCGTGTCGGTAACAAGTTACCATATTGGTAACTTCGGTACAAATTTGAAAGTAAAATGGTAAAGTCACGAGATTAATAAGTAAGTGTTTAAAGTCGGCACAAATCAATAAGTAAGATGGTATTTTATAGCTTTTACCCTACATTATATCATTACTAATAAAAGTAAATTATTTGCTGATTCTCTTGTACAAGTTTGTAGGTAAAGTGTGATTTTCATAGTTTTAAAATTAACTTCATTCACAAACATGTCATTTTATGTTTCTCGAATCATGCCTTGAAAGTTAAGTAAGTATTCAAGGATGTAGGTAATTTAGGTCAAGAATAGTATATGAGAAATAAAAATACATTATAGTTGGAAATGACGCGAGGTGGGACGCCATGGTAAAAAATGTCTAACCATATTATATTTGTTTTTCTGAAAACCCAATGATACGTAAGTTTGACTTTTGTTTGTTTCAAAATCAACTTCGTTGTCAATGAAGTTTCTGAAAAACATACTAATATTCTAGACATGTATAAAGCTCATTTAGTATACTATATGTACAAGAAATATTTCAGTTCCAAAATCTATGTGGGATGTAAATGTTGACTTTCACATTTCTATATACAATGTGGCACTAAATTCTGAAAAACATACTAATGGTTGTGGCCGATGAGAAAAATGGCGGTACAACAACGTGTTTTCTGTATCCTATAGTTCCAACTGCACCACCAAGAAACGTAATTGACACCTTCAAACAAGAATTTAGACTTTGGAGCCATTCTAATAGAGTTAAACCAAGCCAACCAGGCCGAATAAGAGCTGAGCGGCACCCAATCAACATCCCACCCATCTACAAACAGCACGGAAAAGATCCACCGTCATAGAGCATCTAAAGAAAGTATGAGAGACATGAACTCCCAACAATGTACTACTGTATATAATCGGTGAATGTTTCACTTTTTTCACCTATGTGGGATATATAAGGCTGAACATACAAAGTTTCTAAACAGTTACGATTCGGACTGTGGGTTATGCGTTAAGTGAGCCGTCATATAACGCAAAAGTATACGGTTCGAATCCCACAAAAACTATCTTTTATTTGTTTCAATTTTCTTTTGAGGTTTTAACTAAAACTCGTGATGTCAAAGTCAAGTGAACATACTTGTATTCTCAAACACTTGAACTTGATGAAAATCGCCACAGAATGGATTGTTTTAGAATCACTATAACAGTTTAACAACTCATGCAAAAGATGCCTCTCAAACAAATCCAGGTCGATGTTCAACAACATCCATGTAACTATCAACTAAGGGATTTAAGACGACACGTCCCTCTTGGTTGCCTTCATTTCTATCGAAGACAGAGTGACAACCGTGTCCAACCAATGGTCATTTTTATACTACAAGGTCCAATGAATGCATGTCGTCTGAAGTATTTTAAATTCGTAGATGTGTGTCACCCTCACGAGTCGTACTAAAAACTCACCGAACTTACATAGGTGGAGTCTAGTTCAATTATCCAAACTATTGATATATTGCACCACGTAACCTAATCACGCAAACAAATATTCCTACTTATATGATTTGAAATGTCTAGTTGACATATAAAATGCCTACGCTAAACTACTCCTAGCGTTGAATACTCAATTAACTTCAAGGCCTAAAATTCATGAAAATCAAATTGAGTTGCATTTTCGCCACTTTTCAAATAAAAAGGTACGAATAATGTGAGAGTAACAATTATACTCAAACTTTTCCTGCATTTCTAAATATTAGTTCAACCTTATATATCCGACATAGGTCAAAGAGGAGAAATATTATTTGGTTCTATACTAAATAGCAAGATAATAATTCGTGTTGAGTATAGTATCATGTTGTTCTGTTGTAACATGTTACGAAAATGAATGAGAGTTGGCCCTTCATGTAAATCTTTGTTGAGCACATATAATTTTGCCCTTTAAGCTATTTAACTTATTGGTGATTTGAGTCGATATCTGGTCAACTCATTCGAGTCAGCGGATACACTAACGATCATCCAGTCAACCTGATCAAGTCATTGGGTTTAACTATCACGTCAACCCATTCAAATGACCGGAATAAAAGATTGATCATCTTGTCAACTTGATCGAGACATCGCGCCACGGGTTAAACTACTGAGTCAACTCGGTAGAGTCACCAGTTCATTGTTTTGACAACTAGGTCAACTCGGTTGAATCTGCCAGTCACGAGATTGACCACCAGGTCAACCCAGTGAGTCAGCTGGTCACGAGATCGACCACAGGATCAACCTGGTCACAGGTTCGACCACCGGGTCAACTCAGTCGAGCATTCGGTTCACCTATTCAACTTACTTTGTAGCACCCCACGTGAATTCAAGATAAGCACCAATCACATAAGTATTATATGCTCCCTTTATTATCCTTCACGTGAAGCGAAACCTTCGTCTTCAACCTCTGCCAAACCTGCAACTCCAAGAAAAAACTTTCGACCAAAATCGAACCTTTTTTCTTCACGGCCCTTCTCCGATCTAGCACCAATCTTCAGAGACCATGACTAACCGTAAGCTCTTGATACCAATTGTTGGAATCGACACCAACAAACCCGAAGATCGAAACGCGAACCCTAGATCCCTTAAAGACGATCGCAAAGATGCAATAGGCAAAACCTAGAAGACAACATACTACATAGTTAATCGAACGATTTCTTTATTAAAACACATGATTGATTGCAAGAAAGAATAATGATGTGGTATGATTGAGCATCACCCCCTCACCTCCTTTTATAGGGTGAGGGGTCGGTTACCGAATCGGGCTTGGGTCCAACCGGGTTCAAACCTACAATATCGGAAACAAAGCTTAAAAGATCAATTTCCTAATCAATATAATACTATTATTGGTAATAATGCTAACAGTAAGCACATCATAAAGTTCGTTTATATATGCAGTTGCCAAGTTTACATAAAGACGATTGAACTAGATGAACCGAAGTTCCATTATTAGTGAACGATGAAACATGTTTATTTATGTTCACGGCTTCACGCGATAGGTTTTTAAGTGAATTAGTCTTTAATTCAAGCATGCATTTTTTGGTGTCAATAGTTGTTCATCCGTTCATTGGTGAAGGACAATTTAAAGTGGTCACTGTGTCTCTTGATTCCTCTCTTAAGATTAAGGCAACATATATTAAAGGGGGATATCTTAACTACACCTTGATGTAGGCAGTTAGCTACACCAAAAATCCCATTGATACGACTTTGTAACTTTATCATAGTTAAAGGTTATTTTGTATAAATTAATTGATAATGACAAACAATGAACTTGCAGTTAAAACTTTATACATAGCCAATTAGATGTAGCTTCCTGGACATATAGTCGTAACATTAAAAGGCCATTGGTTATCTCACTGGTCGATCAACTTTTGTAACGATAGTTACGACTATATATTGAGCAGCCCGTGTTGGAGCCAACACTTTTAAGGTGGTCAAGAACCTGAGCGAACCACTAGTGTCTGTAGTGAGGTCATATGTGTACTAGACATAAAGTATTAGATTTGCTACGAGTATATCAAGTATTAGATTGGTACTGGGTCTTGTATGTCCAGTTGATTGACCAGTGAGATAACAAATAGCCTTTTAAGTGCATGTATATGATACAGTATGTCTTAAGAGCTAACTACATGCTATGGGCTATAAGTCATATTGTCCAACCACAATATACTTTTCCAACCACAGTCTTGTAGAATGGAATTACAAGATGAATACACAAACACTGTTGTAGACTTTTTGCTGTCACAGTTCACTTTCTAACTGACATAAACTGAAATTGCAGAAATATCAGATCTTTAACATTCCTTGTCACACTTAAACTATTCTTTCATGTGCCAATAATAAAACAAAGGTGAAAATCTACCAAAAAATCTTTGAACATAGCATTACAGTAACATACCATGCCATGAGTATTGGATCGAAAAAAAATACGTAGGAAGACATTTATTAGCCAACGGCTATGTACGGAAGAACACTAACAAATAGACCACCAACCATCTCTTGTTCTCATGCCTCTTGCTGCCATGGTGTATCATTCGTATTTTGCGCTTCGTCCATCTTTTTTTTCGCTTCATCCATCTGAAATTACGAGATACTTCAAGTAAATAATGTACCAGACAACAGATTTATAACTAGGTTGCAGCAGCATTACAGAAGCACTTCATTACACAAACAAGCTAATTATTATATTTTCTAAGTTTCATGTGAAAACTTCTTAAACTAGCATTTTCAATCTTATATGGCATTGTTAACTACGGTTATTGTATATATATATATACCAATGTAAGCGTACCTTTTTCTGTTTACAACTAGTTGAATAATGGCCTTTTTCTTTACAATACCAACAAGTTCTTTGTTTCTTCTTATCCATGGCCACTTCTATGCTCGACTTTATTCGTGTAGCAACCTGTGGTCTCCCTTTCGTAGTCACGGGTACAATGGGATCCAAGAGTTGAATCTGATGTGACATGTTTTCTTGTGTTGTAGATGCTACACTACAAGTAGAGTTAGTATTCATCTCAACTCGAGTCTTTTTTCTTTTATGTTGCTCTTCCAAAATACCATCCAAAAAAGAATTAACGCTCTTTATTTCGATAGGAAAATCTCGCCCATCCTCAAGTACTTTGTTAAATTTTGCTCGAAGAGACCACAAAGTTAAAAAATTGACTTCTTTACTACAATCGCCATTACTACCTCTCAATTCAATTCCAATACTTCCAACTATATATGCTGATTTCATTGTCCATCTTGACAATATATATTGCTTTGGAATTACAGTTAATGATTTTCTCCTCATGATATAAAGTATATGCTTGCACAAGATTCCATATGTTTGAAATTTTGCGCACGAACAAGTAGCGAAAAAATCTGAACTTGCATTGCACTCAACAATTTTCCAATTCTCTTTGTTGCCATTCAAATATCCAACACGATATTTTACTACATAAGAATCCTTACTTAATTTCTCATGACCAGAATCAAAGCTAGCTTTCCACTCTTTCTTGAATACTTCATATATATTTCTAGTATAACATTCAGATGCCATTACTTCAATTGGATGATCACCATGTAAAGTAGGCTTTGAATTTGTAGTTCTAAAATCTTGGTCTGCGCCTTCGGGAACTTATTGCTTTGTCATATTGTACAACAAAATCATTTAACATAGTTTTAGCATTCACGAAACCATCGAAAAAAGAATGCATGCTTTCGCTTCTTCCACTAGTGGTCATACCGGCGAAAAAAGTGTCTTTCAAATATGCTTTTATCCAATGATGACGCAGTTCATACATTTTTGCCAACCAACTATCATCCATTATTTCATATTTCTTCTTTACTTCTTCCCATTCTGATTCAAATTCCTTTACATTGTCGCTTTTCACCCACTTATTATATGTATCTTTAAAATCATCATATCGAGATCTTAGTGATTGAAGATGTTCTATAACATGTTTTTGGATGTGCCATGCACAAAATCGGCGCCTTGATTTTGGAAAAACCTTAGCAATAGCATTACCCATAGCTTTATCTTGGTCCGTGATGATAGAAACAGGGGGACACTCGTGCATACAGTTTAGAAAGGTCTTAAATAACCATGTAAAGGTTATCTCGGTCTCATTTTGCAACAAGGCGCCGCCAAACAAGATAGACTGACCATGGTGATTTACTCCAACAAACGGAGCAAATGGGAAACTAAATTTGTTTGTCCTGTAAGTAGTATCAAATATAACAACATCACCAAATTGACAATAAGATGACCTAGATCTCCCATCTGCCCAAAAGACACTCCTTAATGTTCCATCTTTACTCAAGTCCATAGCAAAGTAAAAATCTTGGTCGGTCTCGGCTTTTTCTTGAAAATGCATTATAATTCCATGACACTCTTTCCCTAAATTGTATTTCCTTTCGTTGCTAACTATATTAGAACATTGAACTCGACTAAGCTTATCATCCTCGTTGCCTCTAAATGCATTGACTATTTTAGTGATTTCAGCAGGTTTCATACCAGCTTTTGTCAATAAACTTACCGCATCCTTACATTCATTAGTGCGATGAAAAATGTTGTGTGACCGTTGCTTAAGTACTTGTGATGGAAGATCAAGGGTATGATTATGTTCAGCACTAAATCTATCCACAACCCATACTCCTTGCTTCAAAGTGACTTGAATCATAGCCATACAACCTGTTCGTGTAATACAACGGCGTTTCACATCCTCGGTCCGTCTCTTATCGTTCATATTTTTAAGGCCTTGTTTGTTACATACAAGTTCTCTTCTATAAATTTCATCAGTATCTTTGTGTCTGTGAACTCGGTGTTTTCGAATTCCAAAACCCTTAGATAAACCATATTCATTATAAAAATCATAAAAAGCTTCTAGGCTTTCAAAGGTTTTTCCCATAATAAGATACCTGATTGATTCATCAAAGACACTTGTTGCCTCCATCTCATCATCATCATCATGCATACTCGAACCATCATTCTCGAAATTAGGTGTCCATATTTGTTCCTCTTCATCACCTGTGGGATTTTGTTAGACACAATATTAACAAAACAAACCTAAATGCAACAAAATGTATTGAAGTTTTAACAAAAGAAATATGATCGAACCTAATAAAAATTGTTCTTCATTAACGGAATCATCCATGAAAAAGCGTTAGGATCCTTTAAAGATCACTAAAATTGAATGGGATTTACAATATAAAATGACACACTGTAAACAAAATTATAAAATGAATCACAGATGGTTATTGTTTGACTCATTCAATATGGTATCAAAATTTAATTGTGTATCTCATTTAATATGGCGGTAAGTTCTGAATTTCATATAGTATTGGCGGGTTTTTGTTTTAGCCTTTATCAATCAATATTGAATATGTATAAAAACAACCTCCAACTATCCATTAGTGACAATAATAAGCTTTTTGGTATAGCTAATTGGCTATACAAATGTGTAGCTAATATTTCCATATTAAAGATGCAATTACGATCTAGAATTCATTTGGCTGAAGAGAGATCACCATGTATAAAGGCTCGGGTTGCCAATGGAAATTTGAGTAGTATAATGTGAAGAGCTTAATGGAACAAGCGATACACATAAAAGAATGGTTTTCGTAGAAAAGATCGAAGAAAGATCTAAGCAAGGAAAAGGAGCAAGTGGAGAGAGCTTAGATGTGCTCAACAGCAAGAGTACTAAAAAAGTCAATAATTATATACTTATTTTCTTGAACATAATTGTTTACAAAGTATGATTTTTCTATTATATAACATCCCATGTCAACAGTTACATTCAGAAAACATAGTATGTTTAATGACTTGTATGATGAGCATTCCATATAGCATATAAACAAGAAATATTTCATATCTTTAACCTGTGTGGGGTGTAATGATGGAATAGTTTTTATCAAATAATGTACATACTTACATTATTACACATATCTTGCATTTCTAATTTTCTATATACTACTTTAATTAAGTGTTCATTTAGAGCCATTGTTTTTTGTTAAGGTCGAGGAAGTAACAACTAATAGTGCGAGTGGTTTTGTGTTTTTTGAATAACATGCCGTGAAGTCAATGAACACTTACAGTGGTAAAACTTCACTTCCATTTTGGGGTGTCACGTCAGCGAAACTCACTCACTCACTCACATAAAAAAATCAGGGGAGTCATCACTCCAAGTGATTGGTGAATGTGGGACCCACATTTTTTTTTATTTCTCACATTTTCAAATTAAACTAATTCATTTCATAGATAAAAATAAATTCATTTCATTAAAAAAATTCAATTTTTTTTCCTTTTTAATTTATATAACTAATTTATATTATATTTAAATTTTTATTAAAAAATATAAATTATAATAAAAAAAATTTTACCCCTTTCTTCCCCATCCCTTTCTTCTTCCCCTCTTCTTCCACACACAGAAAACACACACACACTATACACACAATACACACACATAATTAATTCAATGAAAAAAAAGAAAAAAAAGAAAAGAAAATGAGTGACAGATAGCAACCACGGGGCGTGAGTATCATCACGCAGTGACCCCGCACCATCGTTTTTGTCAATCACCGGAGTCATAACGCAGCCCGCGCCGCAGGTTTGGCACCCCACGGCGCCACCACTCCCAGCCCTCTAAGGTTTGTTACGTAGTTGACACATAAGATGGGGGTTAGTGTTCATAAAATGATTAATATTAATTTAGGATCATTTGGTTCATAATACATAATCCAGGATTTTAGCATCCAAGTTGGATGCAAAAAACAAATTTTTTTATTTACTATTAGTCTACACTGCAAGTATTTAGTTCAAGCATTTTGTTTGTTAAATTACTTTTTTAAGCATTTTTTAGTTAGCCTTTGCAAACTAAAACTGGAAGTCGTGTGTGTAGTGGGAAGTGACGGCATGCTAAGGTTACATCGAGCAACATTCATGACCGGAAACGAGAAGCTAGAAAAAGTTAAAGTTATATTAGGACAATTAAAATTCAAATTTCAAACAAAATCTTAAAAGGGAACTTGACCATCGGGAAAATTTAAAGAGACGGAACATTTTCGCCACCGGACAAATACTTTTGCTTCCGTACGAAACTTACAAGTATGTTTTTGGACGGTCTGTTCGTGCATGACAACAAACTTATCGGTAACATTATAGAAAATAGATTTGTCAAGCAATATGGAGTCAGGTCATAGGTTTTTCTACGTTAGATGGAATGATTCTCACCAGTCATTTGGGTGACATTCATCACTTTGCTTGCAGATTGTGTAGAATTGGAATGCTACGAACACAAGTAACTCCCTGACAAAAAATACATCGTATTTGAATGCTACGAAACACAACCTGACAAGAAAGACATAGGTAGAAAAAGTGAAATCTTTCTGCATCCCACTTTGTTTGAAAAAGAGAAGATAAACTAACTAGTGATATCTATAGAAACTTAAACAAGCATACTTTTGTACATCCCACATGGGTAGAAGAAGTTAAATCTTTCTTATTTATATGAACTATAGAGAACAAGGATCGCACATGTCGAGAATTGTGACCCCCCCAAAATTCCCATCTATACCCCCCTGATTTTTTAATTTTTTTAATTTTTTTTAATTTTTTTTAATTTTTATAATTTTGGTTTTGTTATAAAACTATGAATCAAAAAATACGGAATCAAAAAAATAAAGTTTAGCAGGTCAAAACTGTTAAACTGACAAAAATACGGAATAGAAACTGATAAAAATCCTGTCCAGAAAAAACCTAGGAGACAAAAAGTACACGATTAGTGTACTTTTTGTACTTTTTTTTGGGGTAGGGGGGTACCAATAGGGTACCCTATTTTCGGATCTACAACTATGAAGTTGATTATAAAGCAAAAGTTTAAACCTCATACATTGTCCTCCCAAAATAAATATATAATTCTTGAATTTTAAATTGAACGTTTATTTAAGACGCCGAAACTCAAATTGTCTTCCATTCACACATAAATTTGCAACATTTAACACTGTAAAACATAGAAATTCTTAAATTTACTCCCTTCGTCCCAAAATTATAGTCCCTCTTTCCTTTTTGGGTTGTCCCAAATTAATTGTCCACTTATAAAACTTCTAAAAATAGGTAGGAGTTTTAGATCGAGATTACTAGATTACCCTTAATTGAATTCATAATTACAAACTTTTGAAAGGTTTTAAATTAATTGGTTAAAAGTAAAAATGTCTTTTTGTAAAAAGTATGAGAGAGAAAGCTGAAAATGTGATACTTTTCTTAAACTGTGTGTTTTTTGTCGGGGGACAATAATTTTGGGACGGAGGAGTAACAATGAAAATAACTTGCAAAGAGAGTCCATTAATAAAAAATTGCAAAGTTAGTCCAAATTATAAAAAAAAATTTATAAAAATTTGAATTTTTTTTTCTTTAGAAAAATAACTTGTTAAAATAAATCTAAGAAAAAAAATTAAAATACTTTTACAAAAAACTGATTTTTTTTTTTCAGAAAAAAAGCTTTTATAGTTTTTTATATTTTGTAACAAAATCCGAAGAAATTTTTTTTAAAAATTAAAAGATTATTATAAAAAATTGAAAAATCATTTTTTTCAAAAGAAAAACATTTATTTTTTTAACTTTAAAAAAAATCGAAGATAAAAAACTAAAAGATTTTTTTTCCTGAAAAATATAACTTTTCAATTTCTTATAAAAAAATTATTTTATTTTTTATTTTTTTCTGGTAATTTTTTAAAAAAGTTATTCTTTTGAAAAAAATTACAAATTATTTTTTATAATTATGCATTTTAACTAATTTTGTAAATTTTTATAAATTGTCTGACTTTGTAAACGAGTTTTATTGTTAAATGGGTTCAATTATGTACTTCGCACATTAAAAAGTCTGTTATATATAATGGTCTTATACGGATAACACATAATGTATTTATGGCTTTTACCCAAACGTCTAAGCAACTATCTCTATCTCTACTATTTTATTAAAGATTTATGCCATTCTAATTACAATAGTCTTAAAATTTTCAGTCATTAACATTTCTATTAAAAGAAAGCTCATGTCTTAAACAATTTACCCATATAATTGTAATTAAAAGTCTATAAATTTAAACTGCTTGCCTTTACACCCTAAATAAAAACGCTCACATACATTTATAGCAACCCCACTAATATAGCTCATTTAAAAAAGAGTTGTAACAACCCATTTAGTAACCTCCTAATATCACTCATCTCTTGTTCTATATAATCTCTGTGTAATCTTAAAACCGTTACCTCATCGGCTAAAGGCCCCTCCATCATCACCTTTTCACCTCTATAGCTCTCACCACTTCGTCCGCCACCATCATCCGCAAACTCTCACATGTTAGTTGTGAGTTGGTGGTTTTGGTGGTAGATCTGGTGGTCTTGCTGACTGATATGGGTGTTTTAGTGATAGATCTGGTGGTTTACTATTTTTCGTATGGTTTGGTTGTCGAGGTTATTGTTCTAGCCAAAAGGTGAAACTGTAAACTAAATCCGATCATGTGAAAAGTTATATCTATTTGTGGATTTACTTTTAGGCATGAAATCAAGTGTTTGTCGATTAAACTTTCGAAATGATACATCGTATTTTGGTTGTGATTGATAGTGGTTCGAACTGAGGTTGTTTTATTTGGGGTCTTTCTTGGTGTTTTTAATGAAAATTGTGGCATCTGTTACACTAGATCTACAATAGTTTACGTGCTTTTTTTTATTATTTTCCGCATGCAATTTTTTTGCTCTTTGGCCAAGTTTGTGGCTTTAAAGTTGTTGACAAACGTATTTTTTTTAATATTGACAAACGTATTTGAGAGACAATGAAAACGGTATTAAGGGGGATGAGCATTGCTATTTATTATTAGCACCCGGATCGAATCAACGGGTTTCATCAGATCCAGGCCAAAAATGTTTTTTTAACACAGTGACGTGATAGCTACATGAATAAATTATGAGGAGGAAGAAACTATTGTCCATTTAAAAGATTGCAAGTGGCCGAGAGAACTTGTCATTTAGACTACTCTATTTGTTATGGGTAAAATTAGAACCTTTGTATGGTTTGTGTCATTCAATAAACATATATTATTAGTTTTTCCTATGTAAAATATTTTTGTTTTTACAGAGTGTCCAATGTTACATGGTGTTAAAAATATTACCGTATTATGTTTAAGTGTAAAAGATGACAAGAAATAAAGACATAAGCAACAAGAAAATTACATTAATACATTCTCTTTATAAACAGAACTCTCTAAACCAAGAATACTATTTTATAAAAAGTTTAGAACATTTTAAATACAAAAGCCTTTGAATATTTAACACAATATATAAACAATATTATAATAAAAATGTTTCGTTTTGTAAAAATAAAAGTTCACCAAACAAATAATAATAAATTATAACTAAAATCTGAATGTTATACATTTAATTTTTAACAGCCCATCGACGCATGCCATTTCATCCCTACTTGTAACGGCTTATTAAAAATCACTCATAGAAACAAGCGATTCAAAATCGACAGACTTGTAACGACCCATTTAATATTATTCATAACCATTCATTTGAAATCTAAAAACTATTCAGATTTATAAAGCTTTAAACATGAAATATTTTAAATTTTCAAACAAGTTAAATAATAAAATACGTACGCCTTATTTTTAAAGTTGTTTCGGTGCAAGTATGATGACCGTTTTCGTATATCAACTATTTACAAAATTCATAAATAAATACGATGCAGCTAATGATTCGTATCAATAGTTGCATATCTGTGTTTATGCAAAATTACATAATACTTTTAGTAACGTTTATCTCTAATTTATGTTTCAAAAATGCTATTTGTATTACTCACTTTAACATTATTATTTTATATGAAATAATTTGCATTGCCATTGCTTATAGTTACTTTTAATTAAAGTGTCATTCATTTGTTAATGTATCGTTAGAAAAACACAAATAAATAAAAAACATAGCTCGTCACAAATATTATACCGGTTATTTGCCGCCACATTGTGCGAGTATCCGGCTAATCATTTAGAAGTAATTTGAGTTTTTTTTTTAGAATAGTTTACATTTCTACTCTTGTCAAACACAAGTATATGACATGTCATGTAGTTAATGAGGAACGGGTACAACGGGTATAATACTTACATCTTGGCTCATGCATTTCTTGAGTTTTTAATTGGCAACATGTATGATTCTCGTTCACTTTAGTTGCAATAACATATACGACAGTATTTGCCACTTTCTTAACTGGCAACAAATAATAATAAAAAAGTATTATAGAATTTTATATGAACGTTTGATACATTTGATATAACTGGTTTTTAATTTTTAACTAATAAACTCCAATGCATCATGTAACCAAAAACACTATACAACTTACAACACAAAGTGCAAAAAGTAGTACATATGTAAAGAAGATTTAACTTCTTTGAACTATGAAGGATATAAGATTGAACCAATCTTTAAAAATGTAGGAAAAGTTTGTATACAGTTGTAAGGGACAGCACAATTAGTTTCGGATGCCCTCTTTGAAGCACAAGTTTTATCACGGATTTATGTTTGTTTAACAAGACACAAATGTCATTTTTCAAAAAACTCATAGACCCACACATTAAAATAAATGTTGACCTTGAGTAGCTAGGAATTGAACCATGAACCTCTATGATAAGCTATGATACGCTTACCAGCTACTCTTCATCAACACATGACATGTATCAGTTATTTCATTTATTTATCATAAGCTTTAAGAACAAGACAAAAACTTTACATGGGCTTAGCCCATATGATAATCATAGCCCCTAATTTAAATAAAAAACACATATTTGTTGAAAATTCTTATTTCTTGTTTCATTTATTTACAAACATCATTTTACTTTTACGAGTAAATCTCACGTTTGTAGTTAAACTGAGTTTTACACGGACCCTCGAGAAGCAATGTTCGTATAATATGCTCGTTGCAGACCCCCTATCGACGCACATGCCTTCTCTGCAATCAGATTTTTAATTACGTAGTAATGATTATCAAGTGACAACGCAATTTTGAGGAATATATTGCCAATGATGAAACTCGTTTGTGTTTCTTAAATTACATGCCATGAAATTAATTTAGTTCGTGCGTTTTATACGAAGATACTAGTAATTTTTTTACTTCCTTCACATACAAGATATTCTTTTTATAATTAACATCAGTAGGCAATATTTGTGTGGCTGATTAAGTACTCCTTACTTAAAAAAAAATTAGAGTACTCCTTGCTAAACGTCAATAGTTCGCATTAAGTGAATCGGACTCGAACTTTGGGTATCATGAGTTTCTTTTATTAGGACTCGTGTGGGTGACGTACATTTTGGATAAATACACATTCACTGTTAACTGGTGGTTGAGTAAGCTCTGCATTGTTAGAAATACATACATTTGTTGTCCTTAGGATTCATTAAGCTCTACATTGTTGTGAAAAAGGTGTTAATCCGTTCATTGGTACATTGTAAAGTGATCATTACGTCTCTTGATTCCTCTCGTAAGATCAAGGCACATAACATGTGATTGCATAATAGAATGGCATTGTATGTACGGCAGGATCATGTAAGTTTAGGTGGATCGGTAAAACATTTAGAGATCAAAATGAACATCAACAATGGAACAGGTTTCTGAAACAGTTTTTTAAGTAAATTTTGAGACCTCAATTATTAAGGAGGTGGCTTTAATGGTTTTACTTTTTGAAAGTGAAAAAAGATAAGAAACTTATAGACATTATTTAACAAAATGTAGACGATGAATTAAACCATGCATCCTGGGTCTATTTAACATAAACTTTACAAGCCCATCACTTTCTTACACGAATATTGTTGATGCTCGTTTAAAGATGTAAACACATTTCTTCAATTGTGTAGCTAAAGACTTTACCTCATAAATAATTTATTTTTATAACATATTTTGTATTTTTTGTTTGAATAAAAGATTTCATTTCTATTGAAATTAAAAGTATGTTACTGTAACCAAGAGGTAAAACACTTGGCATTTTCAATCCTCTTTTGATTTTCCATAATCGTTTCACTGATCCCCTTAAAGTTACGTATTCCCTACCGTACAATGCCATATAGGTTGTGCAAAGACATGTTACGAAACTTGGGTAGAACATGGGTGTTTGGAGCCTTCTTGGTAGTCTACATTTTATAGAGAACATATCACGAAACAGAAGGACAAATTTTTCATGTAATTTATCAATGTAACAAACTCAATTAATTACAAGGTGATAGCAAACATATGTCACCAGAGTTATCCAAAATGGATAGATGTGTGGCATCACGAGTCTTACAAAAAGACCACTTTGAAGTTTCCGAAAGAATAACTTGATCGGCCATGTAAAAATAGCCTTGATTTATGCACAAATGCTCTTCTTGGTAGTCTACATACGATACATGATCTACCAATTTGATTAATCAAGAAGACAACGTAAACTGCACTTTTATATTCCCTGTGTGATTAATTGTCACGAGTAGATGTCTCACCATATATTCATTTACTCCACATATGAATTGTTTTGGAGTATATAACCCTATTTAAACTCTAACAAATAACTGTGCATAAATGAAAGAGTCAACATGTAGATTACATCTTTAATAAAAACATATATATCAAAGTATCAAACTATGCATCCCACATTCCCGCATAGACTAAAAAAAGGAAAATTTTCTTCTTTGTATAGTAGAGTGAATGAGCAACATACATGTTAATAACAATACTATGTTTTCAGGTGCATGGCGGCGCTAGAGTTGATATTAAACCTTAAAAACTCAAACTCTAGCTTCACCTCCTACCTGAAATAAGTATAAGTTATTGATTTTTTTTCCTGGCTTTGAAGATTTATACTTGGAAGGAGAGGGTACGAAGGTCCCTTCTATAAGGAAAGAAAGAAAAATGAGAAGAAATGGCATTTATTTGTTTTTATGTTATGGCAAGTATAAGGGTATGAGGTTCGAAACTATTTACTTTATAATCTCAACTTCATAAATAATTAAATATGTATATCCAAAAACATTTCACTTATTCGACCCATGAGGGATGTACAATGAATGCTTGTTTAAACTTCTATAGATTTCTAACAAAGTGACAATAAAAATTACTAAGAGCTGGGGGAATCCACTTCCTTGGCGAGGCGCCAAGGCCAAAACGCAAGAAAAATCGATGGCTTAGGACTCCGTCCCTCTGTGTCACACCCCACCATGGTGGAACATGGGGCGCGACGTATGGATATCATCACAACATGGCGTGTCAATAGAGACAACTATATGAAATAAGAAATGTCATAAAAATGGTGACACGAAGGTCATGACAATATCTCAACAAATGCAAGGGGTCTAGGTAAGTAAGTAACAGTCCTACTTCTTACCCAAGACAACAAATAACATACCAACAAACAAATGTGTGCCACAGTATCACTTATTAAAAGAACAATCAAATAAAACTAAGAAGGAAACGGGGATTCTCCTTCTATATGCAATCCTATGCTTCTCCGATCCTAGCCACTTATTTTCTCATGCTTAACCATAGTATCACCTGAAAGAGACACTAAAACACGTCAACATAAAGTTGGTGAGAGTCATAGGTTTAGACTCCAACGCTAAATCAGTTACAAGCTGTGAATAACAATCATCAACAAAAGAACATATGGACAATGTGTTACAATTATGTATTAACAACTATCAATCAAGACCAATCATATCAAACCAATCCAAGGCTCCTACCTTGCCAAACAACATCATGGTACCTTAGATGATCACCCTATGTACCTATCCCAAGGCCACTACCTTGGCAAACCACAAGGCCACTACCTTGTCAAACCACAAGGCCACTACCTTGTCAAACCACAATAACATATCAAAAATCGCATAGCAGTTAATCACATAAGTGTACACACAAGTCTATCACAACCATAAAACATTCACAGCAACAATTTAGAAACAACTCAACACAGTGTCTCTTCCATCCCATCTGGAAGTCAAAAACAAAAATAAACATGGGACTATGAACACTCACCTGATAGCTCCTTCACACGTCCTTGCACTAACAACAAGCTAACAAACCAAAAACACGAAATCAATAAACGAACCAATCACTAAGATGGCTCATTAACCTATGATGGACATCTAGCATATTCTCACATATATACCTCATTAATAAGCTCTAATTACCCCAATACCCTTCCTTAACAAGTCCTTAACTTGGTTAAGTTTAATAACTAACCCGTTCGTATTTTACCCAAAACAGTCCCAGTTTTAGGTCTTAAAACCTTAGGTCAAACGCCCACTTAAACCTACCCATGGTTTCTGTAAAAGGAATATTCATACCCTTACATATGTTGGCTAACATCTCTCACTTGCCCTAACCTTAAAGTTACTGTTAAGGCCTCGATATATATATATCTACTTTTGTCATTCCAGATTTCCTGATTTTAAACGTACTAAAAGTTTGTTACCATTAAGGGATCTTACCCTAAACCACCACCTTAGCCCAAGTGCAGATATTAACTACAATATATATACCATCTCTCACGTTCGTGAGAAGATTCCAATGCAACCCTAAGTGCCCCAAACAACCCAAAACTTAAAAAGAAAGCAGGCTGAATTCAAAACTGTTTTGACCTCCGACTGTTGTAACCTGTTTTTGACCCACTTCCCGACCACCAATTTAGTTCTCGTTTCTTGCATTGGAAAGCCACTTCAAATACCTTTCCAGGGGTACTTGGATCGTAAAATAAGAGTTCATAGAACTCCCGATATGATCAAAACAATTGACTCAAAATCTGCCCAGTTTTTAAAAACGGGTTTAAACAAATTGAACTAATTATTTACCCATAACCCCATCTAATACAAGCCCTAGATTATATGATCATCATATTATGATTATAACATCATTAATTTACTGATTTTATATAAACCCTAACCCTAATCCATCATAAGAATGATTAATTAAACATAAAAACAATTTAATATGAAAAGGGTTTTGAAGATTTACCTTTAAATTAATGGAAGATGAGAAAACCCTAATTTTATGAAGAACCCTAATTTTTCTCTTCTATAAGTCGACTATAAACTCCAGGGAATGAATATAATTCGTTTGGTATAAGTGTGGGGGTTTCTTATATAGCAAAACAATCATTGTCCAAGTATAACACTTGTTTCCTTTTTTCCTCTTTTCCCTTTTTCTTTCTTTTTTTTTAAACTGACCATACCCCTCAAAATTCGTTTTTTATTTATTTTTATTATAATATATGTATTAATAATATTACCTTAATTTACCTTAATTTATTTCAGCTCCTAAAGCTCCCAAAACCTCAAAACCGTAAAACTAGTCAAATTTACGCGTTTTACCGTAAAAGACGTAAAATATACATTTTTAAAAAAAATCTCAAATTTTGAAATAAACTTTATAACTAAGTCCTAAATGACTTAAAACCATCCCGAAAAATATTCATATGACTAATTACCTCTTCCGAGACCTCTAAATGCTAAACCGTAAATCCTAAAAAATACACTATTACTATAATACTTATACGTATACGTAACCACCAAAATATCACCATTTCATTTCATAGTCACTAATTGTGATCTCATGAACATGAATTAACCGTTCCTCGATTTACTTATGAGTACTCTATACTCATCAACGATAATCACACCAACCTCGTTCACACAAAATAAACACGTAAGCACAAAAGTCAAGTAGTCACACATAAAATAACCTAAAAGTAAGACCAAGTGACGAACCTCAAAACCACGGTTGTCACATCACTCCCTCCTAATAGAAATCTCGTCCCGAGATTTACTCCTTAGGATCGTCATTAACGAACAGCTGAGGATACTTACTCCTCATAAACTCTTCCCGTTCCCACGTGAACTCCGGTCCATGTTTAGAATTCCACCTAACCTTAACTAACGGTATCTTACTTCTTTTCAAGGTTTTAACTTCACGGTCCATAATCTCTATCGGCTCTTCAATAAAACGAAGGCTCGCATCTATACTAATATCGTCCACCGACACTTGCAAGTCAGTTCTTGCTAAGCATTTCCTCAAGTTTGAGACATGAAACACATCATGTACACTACTTAACTCTTCCGGTAATCTCAACCTGTATGCCACTAGCCCAATCCTTTCAAGGATTTCAAATGGCCCCACAAATCTAGGTGCTAACTTCCCTTTCTTCCCGAACCGCATCACCCCTTTCCATGGTGAAACCTTTAGCATCACCTTGTCCCCAACCCCAAATTCCAACGGCTTACGCCTCTTGTCCGCATAGCTCTTTTGTCGATCTCTAGCCGCCTTTAATTTTTCCTTAAGCATGGTAATTGCGTCCGTAGTCTCCTGTACCATCTCCGGTCCAATTAGTTGGCTACTTCCTACTTCAGCCCATAACAACGGTGACCTACACTTCCTACCCTAGAGTGCCTCAAACGGTGCACACTCTATACTAACATGGTAGCTATTATTGTACGAGAATTCTGCCAACGCCAGATGATTCTCCCAACTTCCTCCAAAATCTATCACACATGCTCTTAACATGTCCTCCAGTGTTTGTATAGTCCTCTCACTCTGTCCATCCGTCTGCGGATGATAAGCTGTGCTCATATCCAGCCTCGTACCCAAAGCCTTCTGTAATAGTCCCCAAAATCTAGACGTAAACCTGCTATCTCTATCTGATCTGATCGACACCGGTACTCCATGTTTTGCCACCACATGTTCCAAGTATTTCTTGGCAAACCTTTCCATCTTATCATCCTCCTTCATTGCCACAAAATGGGCAGACTTAGTCAGTCTGTCCACTATTACCCAAATCATATCATTTCCACTGTTAGACCTTGGCAGTTTTGTAATGAAGTCCATAGCAATATTCTCCCACTTCCATTTAGGAACCTCTGGTTGTTGCAGTAATCCTGACGGTCTTTGATGTTCAGCCTTCACCTTTGTGCAAGTCAAACATTCACTAACGTACAAAGCTACATCCTTCTTCATTCCTGGCCACCAATACATATCTCTCATGTCTCGATACATCTTATCAGCTCCTGGGTGTATCGAATACCTCGACGTATGAGCTTCATCCAATATCACCTTCCTTGTATCTCCAAACAACGGAACCCAGATTCTATCCAAGTAATACTTGCAACCATCTCCTCTTTCTTCCATGTACTGATCCATAGTATGTAGATTTTATTCAACCAGCCTTTATTCCTTTACGGCCTCTATTTGTGCTGCCCGAATTCTATCCTTAAGAGTTGACTGAATTGTTATGCTCATTGCCCTTACTCTCTTTGGTTTTAGCCTCTCCTTCCTACTTAGCGCATCTGCCACCACATTGGCCTTCCCAGGGTGATACTTAATCTCACAGTCATAATCACAATATAACTCCAACCATCGTCTCTGCCTCATGTTCAAATCTTTCTGATCAAAGATGTGCTGCAAACTTTTGTGGTCCGTAAAGATCACACTTTTCGTCCCATACAAGTAATGTCTCCATATCTTGAGAGCAAAGACTACAGCTCCTAGTTCCAAGTCATGTGTGGTGTAATTCTTCTCATGGTTTTTCAGTTGTCGTGATGCATAAGCTATGACCTTGTCTCGCTGCATAAGAACACATCCCAAACCCTGGTTGGACGCATCACAGTAAACCACAAAATCTTCCACCCCTTCTTGTAAAGACAAGATAGGTGCATTACACAACCTATCCTTTAGTGTCTGAAACGCATGTTCTTGCTCTTCACCCCATTCATACTTCTGATTCTTTTGGGTCAACAGTGTCAAAGGCTTTGATACTCTAGAGAAATTCTCTATAAATCTCCTGTAATATCCTGCCAAGCCTAAGAATGACCTTATTTCTGACGGTGTAGTAGGTGCCTTCCAATCCTTTATTGCTTCAATCTTCTTTGGGTCTACATGTATGCCATCATTATCGATTACATGCCCCAGAAATTGTACCTCTTGCAGCCAAAATTCACACTTGGAGAACTTCCCATAAAGTTGCTCCTTCCTGAGCAGCTCCAATACCGATCTCAAATGTTGGTTATGCTCCTCCTCCGTCTTAGAGTAGATAAGTATGTCATCAATGAAGACTATGACAAATTTGTCTAGATATGGCTTGCACACTCGGTTCATTAGATCCATGAACACTGCTGGCGCGTTTGTCAATCCAAATGGCATAACGGTGAATTCAAAGTGTCCGTACCTTGTTCTGAACGCGGTCTTTTGTATGTCCTCCTCACAGACCCTTAGTTGGTGATAACCGGACCTAAGGTCAATTTTTGAGAAGTACCTTGCTCCTTGCAGCTGATCAAATAAATCGTCAATCCTTGGGAGAGGATAACGGTTCTTAATGGTCAGCTTGTTCAACTCCCGATAATCAATACACATTCGGAAAGATCCATCCTTCTTCTTGTCAAATAGCACCGGCGCTCCCCATGGAGAAGAACTTGGTCGAATGAAACCCTTATCCTGTAATTCCTTAAGTTGCTCGGCTAATTCTTGCATCTCTAATGGTGCTAGACGATATGGTGACTTCGCTACGGGTGTTGCCCCGGGTACTAAGTCAATCTTAAACTCTACTTGTCTCACCGGTTGTAACCCCATCAAGTCATCCGGGAATACATCGACGAACTCTCTTACTACTCGAATCTTATTGATTTGTGGCTCATCATCCTTGGCATTCATAAGGGACCTGGTCTTCTTCTCATTCCTTTCTCCGTACACGTATAACACCTTCATATCACCTATGGGTATCTTAACAATCTTTTCATGACACATTAGCTCAACCCTATGCTTCGATAACCAATCCATCCCAATGATTACATCGAAGCTCCCATGTCCTAGAGGGATTAAATCTATGGTGAACTTAAATTCTCCCAACTCTAATTTGCAGTTCAAAAATATCTCATCTACTTCTTCTTGCTTACCACTAGCTATTTCAATCACATATCCTGGTTTCGCTACACTAGGGTTCATATCTAACAAAGGCACGAATTGAGACGACACAAAACTAAAATCTGCCCTAGAGTCAAAAAGAATCGTAGCGAGGTGATTGTTAACAGAAAACGTACCCGTGACTACATTCGGGTCCTGAACCGCTTCTACTGCATTTGCAAGGTAAACCCTGCCTCCATTCCGATTTCCCCTATTCTGATTTCCCTCATTCCTGTTCCAGTTCCGATTCCCATTGTTCCCATTGTTGCGGTTAGCATTGTTCCGGTTTCCACCGCCTTGGTTTCCTCGACTTCCCTCCAAAGCTAACTGGCCTCTGTCCTGGTTGGTTTCTCCAACCAATCTAGGACACTCCCTCTGTAAATGCCCGGGTTGTCCACACTCAAAACAATTTCCCCCGGTGACATTCGTCCTTACAGACTGGATTGGTGTTGCGTTTCTGTTAGGTGCGTCACATTTTCTGGCAAAGTGTCCCGGTTTCTGGCAATTGTAGCATGTCTGGGATGGTATACCTCTTGGATGGAACCTAGAGCAGGTTCGGCAGGCAGCATTGTTGTTGTTCGGATTTCCAAAACCTTGAGGTACCCTCATGGCAAAATTTCTTCCATCATTCGCCTTCTTAGCATTCTTCCAGTTGGTGTCAGGCGACTTCACGGCTTCTGGCTCCTTTCTTTTATCTCCGCCTTGACCAAGATTCCACTAGATACCGCCTCCTCAGTAAGTATTCCTGCCGTTAGTATGGCCTGTTGTATTGTGTTAGGCTGAGTAGCCTTAATCATTCCCCTGATCTGAGGAGGTAATCCAACAATGTACCGCTTAATCTTGTTCGCCTCAGGGGTACCAAATTGGGAACCAACTTTGCCAATTCATGGAAGCGATCTGTGTAATCTGCATGAGCCGCTCCAACCATAGCATGTCCCCAAAACTCATTTTCCAGCTTCTCCATCTCATTGCTTGGACAAAACTCCGTAGTCATAAGAGCTTTAAAATCGGCCCAAGCCATAGCATTTGCAGCAACTCTTCCCCTTGCTTGAACTTGAGTGTTCCACCAAGTTAAAGCCTTCCCTACCAGTGAACCAGTTACGTACATGACCATTTGATTTGGTAAGCATCCACTCATCTGAATTACATTCTCCATCTTCTCAATCCGTTGGGTAAGTACTACCGCGCCGCCCTTCCCATCATACTCTCTTGCACCACAAGAAGTGAATGCCTTATAGCTACAACCATTGTTTCCACCTCCTCCTTGACCATTGTTGTGATTATTGTTGTTCAGGTTGTTAGTCACCTGCTGAACAATGGTTGGTATTATGTTGGCCATTTGAGCAGCAATCAAAGTAGCTAAGTCAGGATTTCCATCACCACTTCCACCAGCACCATTTCGTGTGTTCACCATGCTGATAGTAAAAACATGACAGCCGTTAACAACTACCAGAATACTCCATATAGTATACTTACCACTATACATATGCCTAATCATAATCATACATACTACCAACATATGCTATACAAGCATGTATCAATTCTCTTTCATGCAATCATACTTGAAAGTCTAGTGGTGTTGTGGCACATATATAATTATGTAGGCCTCCATAATTATACATGTTCCCTTTCACCAATGTACTCCCTCCTATGATGACACTTATAAGAAATTAATACTACACATAACACATAATCCGTCAACTCACAAGCACATAAACACACAAAATAAAATCCAAAACTCCATTTATTAAAATAACATAGTCAAAACTTGAAACATCACAAATCCATGGTCTAGCTAAACTAGCGTAGACATAATCCAAACGAAAACATAAATAATTTTAAGGCATGCCGTCCATAAGAGTCGGAAAATTTAAAACAAATAATTATACATTTTCTAGCAAATTACAAAGATGACTAGCGTGGACGATGGTAGTTAAACCCGCACTAGTCAAAACCCGAAAGGAAAATATTATGTGGTCAAGTATGAACCATATTAGTTCCTAACTTAACAACATCGCAAAATAACATCCAAACACATCAATTATTATAAAATGCACACATACTCCTATGACGCCTATATGCAGGGACCCTTAAGCTATAGACTAGGCTACGCGACTAGGCAACCTAATTCTCTATAACCATTGTCTCTGATACCATTCTGTCACACCCCACCATGGCGGAACATGGGGCGCGACGTATGGATATCATCACAACATGGGGTGTCAATAGAGACAACTATATGAAATAAGAAATGTCATAAAAATGGTGACACGAAGGTCATGACAATATCTCAACAAATGCAAGGGGTCTAGGTAAGTAAGTAACAGTCCTACTTCTTACCCAAGACAACAAATAACATACCAACAAACAAATGTGTGCCACAGTATCACTTATTAAAAGAACAATCAAATAAAACTAAGAAGGAAACGGGGATTCTCCTTCTATATGCAATCCTATGCTTCTCCCATCCTAGCCACTTATTTTCTCATGCTTAACCATAGTATCACCTGAAAGAGACACTAAAACACGTCAACATAAAGTTGGTGAGAGTCATAGGTTTAGACTCCAACGCTAAATCAGTTACAAGCTGTGAATAACAATCATCAACAAAAGAACATATGGACAATGTGTTACAATTATGTATTAACAACTATCAATCAAGACCAATCATACCAAACCAATCAAAGGCTCCTACCTTGCCAAACAACATCATGGTACCTTAGATGATCACCCTATGTACCTATCCCAAGGCCACTACCTTGGCAAACCACAAGGCCACTACCTTGTCAAACCACAAGGCCACTACCTTGTCAAACCACAATAACATATAAAAAATCGCATAGCAGTTAATCACATAAGTGTACACACAAGTCCATCACAACCATAAAACATTCACAGCAACAATTTAGAAACAACTCAACACAGTGTCTCTTCCATCCCATCTGGAAGTCAAAAACAAAAATAAACATGGGACTATGAACACTCACCTGATAGCTCCTTCACACGTCCTTGCACTAACAACAAGCTAACAAACCAAAAACACGAAATCAATAAACGAACCAATCACTAAGATGACTCATTAACCTATGATGGACATCTAGCATATTCTCACATATATACCTCATTAATAAGCTCTAATTACCCCAATACCCTTCCTTAACAAGTCCTTAACTTGGTTAAGTTTAATAACTAACCCGTTCGTATTTTACCCAAAACAGTCCCAGTTTTAGGTCTCAAAACTTTAGGTCAAACGCCCACTTAAACCTACCCATGGTTTCTGTAAAAGGAATATTCATACCCTTACATATCTTGGCTAACACCTCCCACTTGCCCTAACCTTAAAGCTACTGTTAAGGCCTCGATATATATATATCTACTTTTGTCATTCCAGATTTCCTGATTTTAAACGTACTAAAAGTTTGTTACCATTAAGGGATCTTACCCTAAACCACCACCTTAGCCCAAGTGCAGATATTAACTAAAATATATATACCATCTCTCACGTTCGTGAGAAGATCCCAATGCAACCCTAAGTGCCCCAAACAACCCAAAACTTAAAAAGAAAACAGGCTGAATTCAAAACTGTTTTGACCTCCGACTGTTGTAACCTGTTTTTTACCCACTTCCAGACCACCAATTTAGTTCTCGTTTCTTGCATTGGAAAGCCACTTCAAATACCTTTCCAGGGGTACTTGGATCGTAAAATAAGAGTTCATAGAACTCCCGATATGATCAAAACAATTGACTCAAAATCTGCCCAGTTTTTAAAAACGGGTTTAAACAAATTGAACTAATTATTTACACATAACCCCATCTAATACAAGCCCTAGATTATATGATCATCATATTATGATTATAACATCATTAATTTACTGATTTTATATAAACCCTAACCCTAATCCATCATAAGAATGATTAATTAAACATAAAAACAATTTAATATGAAAAGGGTTTTGAAGATTTACCTTTAAATTAATGGAAGATGAGAAAACCCTAATTTTATGAAGAACCCTAATTTTTCTCTTCTATAAGTCGACTATAAACTCCAGGGAATGAATATAATTCGTTTGGTATAAGTGTGGGGGTTTCTTATATAGCAAAACAATCATTGTCCAAGTATAACACTTGTTTCCTTTTTTCCTCTTTTCCCTTTTTCTTTCTTTTTTTTAAACCGACCATACCCCTCAAAATTCGTTTTTTATTTATTTTTATTATTAATATATGTATTAATAATATTACCTTAATTTACCTTAATTTATTTCAGCTCCTAAAGCTCCCAAAACCTCAAAACCGTAAAACTAGTCAAATTTACGCGTTTTACCGTAAAAGACGTAAAATATACACTTTTAAAAAAAATCTCAAATTTTGAAATAAAATTTATAACTAAGTCCTAAATGACTTAAAACCATCCCGAAAAATATTCATATGACTAATTACCTCTTCCGAGACCTCTAAATGCTAAACCGTAAATCCTAAAAAATACACTATTAATATAATACTTATACGTATACGTAACCACCAAAATATCACCATTTCATTTCATAGTCACTAATTGTGATCTCATGAACATGAATTAACCGTTCCTCGATTTACATATGAGTACTCTATACTCATCAACGATAATCACACCAACCTCGTTCACACAAAATAAACACGTAAGCACAAAAGTCAAGTAGTCACACATAAAATAACCTAAAAGTAAGACCAAGTGACGAACCTCAAAACCACGGTTGTCACAGTCTGCGCCTTGGGGCTGGCGCCATGGCCACCAGCTCTCGCGGTGGGCACTTTTCCTTTTTTTTTCTTTTAATTATTAAAGTGGGTATATGTGGGCCCCTTATACCACTTTTTACACCTATGACACCACTTTTCCCACGGCTCAGGGTTGCCAATGAAAACTGGTGCCGTGGGAAAAACTGATGCCGTGAGAAAAATGCTGACGTGGCAACACTTTTTGTCCTACGACACTAAGCCATGGCACCAGGATTCCCTGTGCTCTAAAAGGAATAATAAATCTTGTTAGTTGTTACACAAGTGAATGTATTATATATAAATATAATAATACGACTCGTTTTCTATTAATGCCATACTCGGTTATGGATATTGTCATAATATAAAAAGAAAATATAGTTCACGTGAGAGTTGAATCGTAGAGTTTACGATTAGTGTTGAACAGTGGAGCTTATGATTAGCGGTGAACAACATGACTAGAAGTCAGAGTCACATTTCATAAGATTAAAGAAAAAAATTGCTACCATTAGCGCTCACATATTCAAAAAATATATGTTTTTGAGACATTTTTACACTATACGAGACAAATTTACGGGTCTCCATGCACCTCGATTGGCCCTTGCTTACGATTGATTAGCACATTACTTACCAAGTGAAATATTATTCCTCACAAGTTTCATATATGTATTTCTTCATCCAAGTATGTTCAAGTTTCCTTAACAGGACCAAAATATACAAAAACCATTTCTAGAAAAAAGCCATAGGCCCATTCGTCTTTTTGAACTTGATTCATTATTTTTACACAAGTACACGAGACGTTACACATGAGTTTAGCCCTACTAATGAAAAAAAAAGTTGATTTATTAAAGCGAAAAATGTGAAAGTTACCGCTGAGAATCGAACCATATACCTTGAAGAGAATCTATAATACGCTTACCGGCAGACTTCCCCTACACACATGATATCTATCTTATTGCATCTATTTATGATAACTTTTAGAACAAGGCATATACTTTATTTATGGGCTTAGCTAATATAAATAACTACATACGTATAACTTTGAAAGAAAACAACCAACTACAAGCAATAACTAATCTAACTGTAAATTTGCATGTCCAAGTGAAAAGCCATCCCGAGAAAAAGACAGCGGTGGTGCGCGCAAATGTCCATGGACATGTGGCGGAATAACATTTGCGACCGGAAACACAAAGACCTATATTGGCTTATTTAGACATGTTACATACTATATGTTTCGCGCGTGTACAAAATTTTCATGTATGTTTCTGAATAGTTTGTTGGTGCGCTGTAACAAATTTGGAAACTAAATTATTTCTATTAATTATGTTAAAATTACTAATAATATCAAATTATTAGTGTTGTATTACAAGTTATATGAACCGAGCACGCGCGGGGCTTACATTTGAACATTTCTTAATTTGCTTGATCAATCACATTCTTTGCATCTTGGTTAATGTAAAGTAAACAAAATGTGTCCTTATCTTTAGTGATGATAGGATTAGTGTTGCGAACACTTTTCTAGGCAAGAAATTCAGCTATCGCTATTGGCAACAATGGTTCCTAAACTAGCGAAAGTCCATCATATATTGTGGGTGAATGGATTGCTAGTGTTTTTTAAAAATCTTTTAACCAATTTTCGACGATCATTTACACGTCATTCCCTAATATGAAGCATGAATGATAGATGAACATACAGTTCATTTAAGAATTTAAGTGACTACAAAGAGACTAAGAGACAAGGGTGTCATGACACACCACACCCTCTTCATATTGTCATCACAACTGTCACATTAGCGACATATCAGCACAACACAACTAACTGAGAGGGTACCATGACAAGGTAAGTGGTAACCCCTTAAAATTTTGCCTAGTCAGCTGTCAGCTCAGCGCCACATCACACCAACACAACTAATAAAAATACCCCTCACTCACAACACACCCAACCTCTCACCACTTTGGCCCCACCACTATCTTTTCTTTTTCTTTTTTTCATTTTCACACAAAATAAAATTTATTTCATTCAAATAAAAACTCTACAAATACGGAAATAAAAATTACAAATACGATAAAAAATACAAATACATAATTTCAAAATAAGATACGATACGATACGGTACGGTTCGACAGAATTTAATCGGTTTCGGGATCGAATCAGATTCCGATGAAATACCCCAAGAATTCTTGATGAATTTGACAGTCTTTTCCCACTTGATTTGCTTCTCTAACTATTGTTTCTCCCTTTCTTCTTCTGTTAATGCCTCATGTAATGCTTCTTCATCATGAAGCAGTTGATATTCTTGTTCCTCAGTAAGACGAAACTCAATAGGTACCTCGTATTCTTCAACAGAGCTATCTGGTTTATCAACAGTAGGAACTAATGATTCACCCATCGTGTTTGGGTAAGGTTGTGGAGGGATTGTCTCTAGTACATTTTCCAGTTTCGATGGGTTGCTTCGAGTAGCTTTTCGTTTGTTTTGTTTCTTGTTTGCAGAAGTGTTTTCTTGAGACATGTTTGAGAGTATGGTTTTGTGTGAGAAAAAAAAATACTAATTGGAAGTAGTATTTATAGAGAAAATATAGCCGTTGGAACCCATGTTTAATTAAAATATAGCCGTTAGAAAATTGAAATTTAAACATAGCCGTTGAAAATTTAATTACTGAAAATAAAATTACAACATAGAAAATAAAATAACATTACTAAGATTAAAATAACATTATTTAAATTAGAACTAGAACACGGAAATTAAAATTCTCTAATCCATTCTTTTTAAATTTCATTTTCTTTCCATTTTGACGGCTTCATCAACCAAAACATCATGTATCGGATAGTCTTTGTCTGATTCCTTTTTCAAAAAATTGATCATCAAATCCCGCCACTCTTTTGGAATATCAGTGCATTCTTCATATTTCTTCCGCAAATCATCTTTTCCATCATATGCACTTTCAAATTTCTTGGCTAAATTCATAATCGCTTTCTTCCGAACGTTGTCTTCTTCAATTAGGTTATAAACCAATGTTTTGATTTGATCAAAAGTGCGTGGAGGTGAACAAGGCATTCTAGTATTTTTTTGATTTTGGGGAATAAATATGATTGTTAAAATTGTTAAATTGGGAGAGTTTATATAAAGATTAAAAATATTTTAAAAAAATAGTCAACAGCTATGTCCAACAGCTATATTTTGGGATGGGCTCGTCGTTCAGATTTCAGAAATCCGAAATTCACACGGCGAAGAGGGGGGGGGGGAGGGGGGTATGGCGACGGGGCTCGGCGAGCCTCCACGTGAGATCGAAGAGGGGGTATGCACCATGATACCCTTCTCTCTAACAAAAATACCCCTCACTCACAACACACCAACCCCTATTCACTTTGTCCCCGCCACTATATTTTATTTTTCTTTTATTCGTTTTCACACAAATTTAAATTTATTTTATTCAAAATAAAAACTACAAATACGGTAATAAAAATTACAAATACGGAATTTAAAAATACGATATGAAAAAGAAAGTTACGAAAATTTTAAAACACAACAATTAAAATAAACTACTCATTTTGGGGTTGATTACGCTCCCAAATATGGTCAATAAGGCACCTTTGTAACCTTGTATGTGTCGGTTTATCACGAAGTTCTTTTTGTTTTCTCTGATGGATTGCACAATGCTCGACTCATGTCCTTAATATATTTGGTTGTGGACAAACATACATTTCAGCAGCTTCAGATATCGCATACCCTTGATTTTTCAAAATCATGTTATGCAATATGATGCACGAGTACATGATTCTGCGTAACTTGTTGACAGTAAATTGGTGCGCCGGTTGAGCAATAATACGCCATCTTTCTTGTAGGACACCAAACGCCATTTCAATATCTTTCCGGGCACCTTTTTGAGGGCGTTTGAACAGAGCTGTTTTTTCATCCCATGCAATACTGAATGATTTTACAAGTGATGACCATTGTGGGTAAATCCCGTCTGCAAGGTAGTACCCTCTATGAAATGTTTGCCCGTTTACAACATAGGGGGCCTCGGGTTTGTTTCCTTCCAAAAGGTCATCAATAAAGGTGAATGGTTGAGAACGGTAATATCATTGTTCGCACCTGCAACCTTAAAATGCATGCCAAATTAACAAATCGTATGATGTAGTAGCCTCTAGTATTATGGTTAGGTATTTTTTTATCCCCACTACCAAATTGGCCATGCCATCGTCTTGGACAACTAATCCGTTCCCAGTGCATATAATCTATACTACCAAGCATCCGGGGAAACCCATGAATCGTATTATGAGCGGCATATAGGTTTTGAATGTCAATTGGCGTGGGTTTTCTTAAAAATTCGGGTTGAAACAAATCCATTACGTACATCATAAAATTATCAAGACAATCGCGCGTGCAATGTGCACCAATTTGTAAGTATTGATCTAACGAATCCGGAAGTGTACCGAATGCCAATTGGCGTATGGCGGATGTGCATTTCATTATTACACTAAAAATTTTAAACCCGTTACATCAATTCGAATAGTAAAAAAATGAAAGTGTTTGGGTAGAAGATTGTGTGTTTGAATGTAATTTTCAATACCTTGAACTATTTTTAAAAATACAGAACGCCGCATATGATATCGCTTCTAGAAATACTCCGCATGATATTTTGGGTACGGACCAAAATAATCTTCGATTAAACGTGCCTCGGCGACCTCACATTCACGATTAATGTATATGCGCGTTCGTTCAACTTCGGCTTCTTATTCGTTAAGCTGCATTATGTAATCTAAATCGTTCATATCTTTTTGATCGGACAATTCGTAATAATTCATTTTTTTGATGAGATTTTTGTTGTATGAGGGAGAGATTAAATAGTTGTGTGTGTGTTAAAAATGAGAAAATAAGGAATATATATAAAGAATAAAAAGATTTAAAAAAAATTTGAAATATGGCCGTTGGAGTTTGAACGGCTCTTTTTTTTCGTTTTTACGTTCTTCGCCGGTACGCCAGTTTTGCGAAATGTGAGCGATGAAAGGCGGGGTCGGTGTAGCGGCGAAGGGCAACGAAGCTCGGCAAGGGTGCGACATCGAGTCGTCGTGACACCTTCCTCTCTAATATGATGTTTTTCGATTTATTATGTGTTTATTCACGAATGAACATTCCCTTCATTTACTAACAAATAAATAAACCAGAAATGATTGAGAGTTATGAACTTCTTATTAAACTTTATGATAAATAGATGAAGGAAAAGAAAATTAGCATGTGGCCGAGTGGCATACAGGTAATTGGTGAATGACTTATGTATGTAGAAACTAGAAGGGGGTTGAATAGTTTCTCTTCGATTGGCAACCAAATTAAAATTACTTTCAATTTGGTTTGTATCAAAACTATCTTTTGCTTGAAGCTAAGTTGCATAATGATTATGTTCAATTAAAATGAACTAGTAAAGATAATAGGTAAGTGTAATGATAATAAAATAAGTAAAGAGTAAGGAAGGAGACAACCTAGTGGGAAGACACCAAGATTTATAGTGGTTCGACAACGAGGCTCTATCCTCGTTTCTACTCCACTCCTCGAGTACACCTACTCGAGATTTCCACTATATCCACAAGCTCCCTTCTTGGCGGAGAAAACCTTACATCGTCGCTTACAATATTTTCTGACACTAAGCTAAATGTCGAGACCTAATCTTTAGCTAGGACCAATCTACACAACGTTGCATACTTCACAATTTAACGACACAAGGCTAGATGTCGAGTTCTAATCTCAAGGTAGAACCAATCTTCACGACGTTGCCTACTTCATCATTTTACGACACAAGGCTAGATGTCGAGTTCTAATCCAAAGCTAGAACCAATCTTCACGACTCTTCACTTTGAAGCTAAGTGAGAACTCCACACAACACAACTACTAATCACTTTCAAGTTTAGTGAGAACTCACAAGACACAACCACATCACTTTATAGTTTAGTGAGAACTACTACACAAATCTATTACAACTCAACTAGACATATCCAAGTACACACATGTAGCTTGGATCTACACAACACAAATCCAAGCAAACACATATGCAATAGATGTACACAAAAAATCCAAGTATTCACAAATAACTTGGATGAACACAACTAGTCCAAGTATTCATAAATACAATGGATTGACATAAAACAAAAAGGGTATCATGATGAATATGACTAGCTCATGCATTCATCTTTATCACAACACTAGTGAGTGAGTGATCTTCTCATTGGACAAGGTAAAAGAGGGGATCAAGAGGATAATCATATGTAAACATCCTTAACACTTTAAGTGATCATTTACTAATGACTATGCTATAGAAAAGAGAAAGGGGGCTGAGAAAAACGTCCAAGAGGCTTTTCGGAAAATGAGATTTGATCCACTATTCAAAGGAGACAAAGTATAACGGCTATCTAACGGCTATCTGGGCGCGGTACCTTATCTAGCCCGGCGGTTCCTTATCGCTAGGGAACCACCTAGCTACTTAAGGTTCCGCCCGTAGAGTACGCTCCGTTTTTTGTCTTTTAGTGGGGTAGGAATATCTGAGGTATTTGAAGCTTTCAAAGGATATTCTAATAGCATATGGAATATGCTATTTTCAAATTTACATTTTTGATTTTAATAAAACATTTTCTAAAGAAGAAAGTTTATTAAAAAGTCTTTTGTCATATTAACAAAAGTGAGTTTTAAAGATAATCATTTTGATGATCACTAAGTATGATTAAGAAAGATTAGTGATATGATTATTACCTTGATGATAGTGTTAGTTAAATAATTCGTTTTATGTTTTACACTAAATGTGTTGTATAGTTTATTGTGATCAAAACTAAGAAAGATTAGTTAACACTAATAATGTTTTTAGGCATCACTTGCATTAACAATGTATATGGTCAATATTTCGATTCTCTGTTTCTGCTTCGTTCACTTTTTAGTTAAGTTCTTTTTCTTTTTCATACTTTTCGCAAAACATCATATTAGTTTTTTCTTTAAAGTGTGAGATTCTTATATCGTGCATTCGCTAAAATTATTTTATATAGTTAATGATCACCGTACAGCTAGGTTGACAGTGGTGCATAATCGACGGATTTTCGGTATCATGGGACTGGACTGGTATCGAAATAGTCCAAAACTCCGGACCAAAATACTCACCTGTAGTGGTACAGTGCCATGTTTTCAAATACATGATTAATGAAGTTTATAGATTAATCTTACATCGTCAACTAACTATTCCAAATGCCTTCTTAGCTTTTAATATCCTGTTACCAATGTACTACTCAATCATGCCCAAAGTTTCATTTGAACTGATCCGAATGTCCAATGCATTCTATGTGATTAAGAAATGAGGCAGTTGTGGTACAACATTGGTGACTCGAGCCTCTCTAGACGATATCCTACCACATGTATAACTCGTTTTTCATTTGATACATACTAATCAACAAATGTGAATCATTCGATTATCTAGATGGATAGATGCGTCACCCACACAAGTCAAACCACAAAAACGAGCAAAACCCATACTCCTAATCAGGTATGCGAGTTGGAAAGTATATTTATAGTATAAAACGCTTAAATTAAACCTAACTACTTGTAACGCATTATACTCAATTAACTTCGTAGCATGAAGTTCATGATAAAATTTGTACCGTCTCACTTAACAATTATATACACGATTTATAAAATTTAGTTCATCATTATATATCCAAGGCCCCACATCGGTGAAAAGGTGAAATCTTATTTGCTTATAACGTGTTTTCAGTTATATGTAAAATTGGATAGTAGCAATTTAATATAAAAGTCTGAACTTTTTTCTATATCTATAAACCTCCAAAATACGTAGTAAATTTTCTGTTTATGCAACTAAATTTTCTGTAAGCCTCACATGTGTTTATTTCGATCTGTGAATGTTTCACCCATCCTTATGAACTTACCAATCCACATTGATTATGGTGTGACATGTTATGAAAATGAGTTAAGGCTTGGCCCTCCATGTAACCCTTTGTTGACCACATGTGAGTTTGGTTCCATAAGTTCTTACCATTGCCATTCGTGTTACAGAAGATGTGAGGCAACTATGGTACAACACTGATGATTTGAGCCCTCTTTTCTCAAGAAAGAAAGTCTCAACTTTGTCCTACTAGTATACATGGCAAAAATTACACGGTACTATGAATGCGAGTCAAATAGAAAGTGGATACCTCCTTGGGAAATCTAAAACACAACCACAAACTCCCAGCTATAGTATCCTGTCAGAATGTCACTTGAGGGCTCACATTACACCTGCCACGAGCCTACCCTAGGCGCTGCCGCAGCAATTTTTGTTGACTTTATATTTTCATCCTAAACATTTACAGTCGACTATTATGTTAAATATATTCACAGAGATTTATATGCTCTGAGGCCAGTGGTTCTCCTGGTTAACCAAGAGTTGTTTGTAAGGTTTGATGTTGAAACAAAATCCTCCGGCTAGACTGCGGTCAATGATCTTGCCTCGACATCATAAAGGTGTGCTCGTCTCTCGTCCTTGAACCTAGGATACACAAGACAACACACGTTAACTCGCCCCAGGTTTGACCCCGAGACCAAGCTCCGGTGTGAGAATAAGTAACTATCACACACGAATGGTATTTAACAGTAAATACCGGAAGGTAAGAGTATATATTAATGGAAGTATTGAATGTGTGTTGTGTGTTAAATGTAAGGGTATTTATACTACCCCAAGGTGTATACCTGCCTGAGTAGTCACATCATAGGCTAGGCCTCGAAACCTGAACTTAGCCAAATCCCCACAATCGAGGGATTTATTGTCCCAAGGGCGGCGGTGCTTCCTTTTACCCATAGGACGGACGGAAGCTCCCTGGATAATAGAGTGGATGCCTTTTGCTTTCTCCTTGGGCCTTGCTATGTTCATTAATGCTTCACTGTTCACACAGGCAACCTTATTAAATGCTCGAAGGTTCCGGTCCTGAGGTGGGGAAGCATTCGTCTCCGGGGGTGTTGACCGGAGGCATACGCGAACAAGTCCCCCCCAGTATCATAGCGTTAGCCTAAGCTAGCGGTGTGATACTTAAATACGTGTCCTTTAAACAGTAACGAGTGTAATTAATGCGAGCCGCCTCTCTGGCCTCGCATTAATTGATTTTGTCTGTTGAGTTCTGGGTTGTCGGCCACTTATGGCATTGATTTTCGCCCTTTGACTCGCCATCTGCTTCCACGTGGCTTTTTATTTTTCAACGGTGTGGATTTGACTTGGGGATTTGTGCCCGTCCCTTCAGTGCCCCCTTTCCTTGGTATAAATACCTACCTATTCTTTCATTTTCTTTATGTTCCTTTTCTTTCTTGGTTCTGCCATTGTTATTCTTTCTTGCGGAATTCTCCTTCAGCAGGTGTGCCCTTCTCCTTATTCCCATTTTTGTTCGTACTTTTTATTATGTCCACAAGTAGTTCCAGTGAGGAGGCTACCTTTCGTGATCCCAAATGTGATATGAACATTAGGGTTTCGACTTTGACGGAGGATGATCTTAAAAAGATACGCAGGAAGTATCTTATACCAAATGAGCTTCGTCCACGGTTACCGGATCCACTTCTTACCATGGATAACCTTCCGGATCGGTTTATTGGGATATATGAGGATTATTTAAAACATGGGGTCTTCGGATTCCTTTTTCTACCTTCCTTTTATCTGTGTTGAGATATTTTCTTGTGCATATTTCTCAATTGGTTCCCATGAGCGTCAACCGTGTCACTATGTTTGAGATCCGCTGTCGAAGCTTAAACATTCCTTGCTCCGTGACTTTATTTCGTGTGTTTTATAAGTTGGGTAAACAGGGTCACTGGTTTTCCTTTGAAAGCCGATATCCAGCTCGGTATGGAAAATGTTTGAGAGAGACCACCTCTAGCTTGAAACTTTGGAAACACAAATGGTTCCTTATAGACCGAAGGGCCATCCCTCATGCCATGCCTTGGAGGGATAGAGACACCGATGTCCATGATGATTTTCCCACTAACTTCAACGCCGCTCATGCTAAGATGCTTGCTGATGACCCTATTCCGCTTCGTCCTCCTCACAGACACTTATTATTCTTGTCCGGTCTATGGTTTCCTTATGAGAACCCTCCCTTCCGTCGGATCGTTGTTGATCTCGATAAAAAGGGTACTTTGCACATTAAAATTTTCTTTGCTTACCGCGGGCTATTGTTGCTCGCTCTAACCATTATCTTTTTTTTATGCAGAGCTCACTATGGATGAATTTATTAAGCTGCCGTCCTTTGATAACGCTAAAGTGGGGAGAGATGAGAACGTTACTGTGGATAATCCTGTATCCAGGGTTACTCAGCCGCTACCTTTGAAGACTTCTATTCCCAACTTGACTTCTCAACAAGAGGCCGTCACCAAACCTGATCCGAAGATCCTTGCAACTCGCCTTCGTCATGAGGGAAAGAATCCTGTGACTACTGCCAAAAAGAGACCTGCGGCTGGTGAAACTTCCACTCGTCGAAACAAGAAGAAAACCGGTAAGGGACACGTTTTGTCGGGTACTGATGACGACGAGGTTCATTCCAGTCCTCCTCTTAATCATTCTCATCCTTCGGGATCCGGAGGAGATCATAGCAAGACCGGTGGAAAGGGACCAATGACTACTCCTCACATCAATCTGAGCGATCACTCATCTCCTTCTCATGACAATACTCATGATGATGATGTTTCAGGTATGCTTCGTTTTTTCGTGACTTATTTTGTGATGCGTTTTCCTTCCTCGTTTTGATGCGTTTTCTTTGTTCAGGAGGTATGCAGGATCCCCCTCGCCGGTTTGTTCCCCCGTGGCGTCTTGATGAATCTGTGCGTATTGACTCACATTATGCTGCCCGAGAGCTTTTGTTTCATCTGCCGACTCCTGCGGAACAAGCTACGCTATCTTCTCTTTCTAATTATGACGTTTTGAGCCACGCGTACCAGACTCTTGCCAGGAGTACTCTTACTGTATCCGAATTGATGAAAAGGTACGAGGCTCTTAGTCGTGATCATTCCCGTTTGACTGCAGCCCAAAAAGAACCTCAGGGACACTTTGCTGCTGGGAAGACTATGCTTGATCAGATGGCGCTGGCACACAAGAAGCTTGAAGATAACTATAACAGTTGTCTTTCCCGAGAGCAGGAACATCTGGCGGCTATCGATCGGTTGGAGAAGGAAGTTGAAGATTCCGGTGCCCTCATTGCTACCAAAGACGAGAAGATAGCTGAGCTGGAACATCTGTCAAGTCTGAGCATCCAGGATCACGTCAGAGATTCTGAGAGGATTAAAGAGCTTGAAGCCGGCAACAAACACTTGACCTCTCTGCTCGCTCAAGCCGAAGTGGACAAGAAAGTTTTGGTGAGAGATGGTTTCCCTATCTTGGTGCGCAAACTTCTTGCTAGTTATGAGTATAGGCGATCTCTCTCCTTGGGCGCTGGTGGTATGTATAACGCAGGGTTTCTGAAGGCCGTTGAATATGGGCGTACGCCGGAGCAAATTGAGGCTGCTATTGCCGCTGCTGACAATCTTAACATAGAGATGGCTAGAACCTGGAAGGAGGACTTCATTGCTTTATTCTCTGCTGAGTATCCCTTCGTGGCCAAAGTGTCAGCAGCCAACAAGCTTTCAGTTGTCGACATCATGCAGCTTGCTCCGGCCGAGAAACCCCCCGCCCCTGCAACCGAGATTGTTGATGCTACTCAACCTCCAGCGAACAACCAAGATGGTGTCGGTTCTCAATCCACAACCCATGGCGGTGAAGCCCCATGATTTGAAGACCCGGGATGTCGGGATACCTTGTAATTCGTTACTTTGAAACATTTGTGGTTACTGTAATAATTTTTAATATTTGTGGTTCCGTAAACAAGTTTCACCTATGACATTTATTTTTTATGCATGGTTATCCAATTTCCTTTGTGTTACATCTTTGTCTGAACCGTTATGACTACCAACTTGTTGCCACAATGTCTCTTATAGACTTGGCCTTATTTTCTATTACTTACACTTCATATATGTGGAAGACATCGGCACTTGACCGCTTTTACTTTGTCTTCGGATTGCTACTCGAGCGCGTCCGACACTTGTACGTCTACATTAGTGTATATATGGTTTGGGAGACATCGGTATTGAACCGCTTTTTGTTTGTCTCCGGATTATCCTTTGGACGCATCCCATTTTGTATAATAATATTTTCATTAAGTTTATGTGGGAGATATCGGCATCGGGCCGCTTTTTATTTATCTCCGGATTGCCTTTTGGGCGCATCCAGCATTTTAAAGCGTATTCACATACCATACGGTTAGCTAAGCCGAGGTTTATAATTACTGCAATCAAACATGCTTAAAGACTTTCATTCATTAAAAACCATTGGAAACGATACATCTTGTTCATATTACATAAAACATTTTTGTAAGTTGGTTGCATGCCATGTACGCGGGATTTCCTTCCCTTCGGTGGTTTCCAGCTTGTAGGATCCATTCTGATAGGCTTCGACAACCCTGTAGGGACCCTCCCAGTTGGGACCCAACTTCCCTATTTTCTCCTGCCGGCTGGCCATGTTGCGCCGGTATACAAAGTCTCCGACCTTGAAAGAGCAGGGCCTAACACGTTTGTTGTAGTATTGTTCTACCTTCTTTTTATACTTGGCTTCCTGTATGGCCGCAGCCTCTCTTCTTTCTTGTAAAAGGTCTAGGTTTAGCCGCAGCTCTTCTTCATTTGTATCACCATCGAACAACAAGGTTCTTGCTGTGGGGATGCCTATCTCTGCGGGAATGACTGCTTCACTTCCATAGGTGAGGCTGAAGGGGGTTTCTCCATTGCTTGTCTTGAGCATGGTACGGTGGGCCCATAACACATGGGGCAGTTCGTCGACCCACCCGGTTAACCTTCTCCCTAGCCTTGCTTTCAAACCGTGCATCAATGACTTGTTGGCTCTTTCGACTAGGCCGTTGGCTTGCGAATGTGCTACTGCAGTGTTCATCTGCTTGATGTGCCATTTCTCGCACCATTTTCCGAAGGATCCATCTATCAGTTGCTTGCCATTATCAGTCACTATCACTCCCGGTAGACCGAATCTACACACTATGTTTTCCCAAGCAAATTTTTGCACCTCCTTTCCCGTTATCTTAGCCACCGGTTTTGCTTCAATCCACTTGGTGAAATAGTCAATGGCCACTATTACAAACTTGATGTTTCCGGCATTTCCACTGATTGGACCTAGTATGTCCATTCCCCATTGGTAAAAAGGCCAAGGTGACGTTATTGAAGTGAGGTTGGTTTTTGGGAGCCTTGGTATAGGACCATGTATTTTGCATGAGTCGCATTTGGAGATCTCGTCCCATGCATCTTGGTGCATAGTTGGCCAGAAATAACCTTGACGCATTATCTTTGCCACGACAGACCTTGCTCCGGCGTGCATTCCGCAGGCCCCCTCATGAACTTCCCTGATTATGTAGTTTGCTTGTAATGGGCCGACACACCTTAGCATTGGAGATAAGTACGACTTTTTGAATAGGATGCCGTTTTCCAGAGTGTACATGGGGATCTTCATCCTTAGGTTCCTGGCCTTCTCTGGCTCTTGAGGCCATATCCCTTCTTCCAAACACCTTTTGATAGGAGACATCCGGCATTCCCCCTCTTCTTCCACTATATCGTTGACTTCTTGAACATCTATTGACCTTGCGTCTAATACTTCTACCAGCACCTCTTTGGTTAAATGGTTGAATGCAATTGAAGCGAGCTTGCTTAGGACGTCGGCTTTCTGGTTCTTTTGGCGTGGAATGTGTTCTATGTCGAACTTGGTGAAGATAGGAAGAAGTTCTTTGACCTTAGCTAAGTATTTGGACATCCTATCATCACTTGCCTCAAACTCCCCCTTGATCTGACAAGCCACCAATTTTGAATCTACTTTGGCTTGCAACTCTTTCACTTCCATCTTTTTGGCCAGACGGAGTCCCGCCAGAAGGGCTTCATACTCAGCCTCATTGTTTGAGCAGTTGAAATTGAACCTCAATGCATACGTAAACTCTACCTCCTCTGGGTTAATTAGCACCAGACCGGCACCGGCTCCCTTACTATTAGCCGCTCCATCTGTATATAGGATCCATTGTGGTTCCGGCTCCTCTTCTTCGGATACCTCGTATATTGTTGCAGCTTCCTGCTGGTCTAGCGGAGCTTCGTTGAGGAAATCCGCTAACACTTGTCCTTTGATGGAATTTCTGGGCACATAGAACATTTCATACGTCCCTAGCTCTACTGCATACTTTGCTAATCTTCCGGAGGCCTCAGATTTGCTTAGTATCTGCTTCAGCGGTTGGTCTGATATAACATGAATGTCGTGAGCTTCAAAATGTCTTCTTAGCCTTCGAGATAAGTGCAGCAAACCTAGGACCAGCTTTTCCAATGGAGCGTATCTCCTCTCGACATCATGTAATTTTTTACTCACATATCTTATGGGCATTTGAACCCCATTTCGTTCCGCTAGGAGCACACCGCTGACTGCTTCCTTGGACGCGGCCAGATAGACGTACATAATCTCTCCTTTGAGTGGGGATGTTAGTAATGGAAGGTCTAGAATCATTTTCTTCAATTGCTGAAAAGATTTCTCTGCTTTGTCCGTCCACCGGAACTCATTTTTGTTTTCCTTGGTGATATTCTTCAACGTTTCGAAGAAAGGCATGGACCTTTCGGCCGACCGGGATAGAAAACGGTTGAGAGCCGCCAACTTGCCACTCAGGGACTGCATTTCTTTCAAAGTCTTAGGAGATCTCATTTCTGCAATTGCTTTGGTTTTCTTGGGGTTAGCTCTTATACCTTCGGATGTTACCATATAACCCAAAAATTTACCCTCTTCGACACCGAACGAACATTTCTTCGGGTTCAGCTTCATGTTGATTCTCTTTAGATTATCAAAGGTTTCTTGTATGTCTGCAAGCATGTCCTCTTCGGTTTGGCTTTTGATCATCAAGTCGTCTACGTATGCTTCCAAATTCGTACCAATTTGTGAGCGGAAGGCTGAGTCAACTAACCTTTGATAGGTCGCTCCTGCATTTTTCAACCCAAAAGGCATTTTTGTGTAACAATACGTTCCCTCATTGGTATAAAATGCCGTCTTTTCTTCATCAGCCTCGTCCATTTGCACTTGATGATAGCCTTTGTATGCGTCTAGGAAACACTTGAATTTGTATCCCACAACGGCCCCTATCTTGACGTCTATATCCGGCAAGGGATAATAATCCTTTGGGCAAGCGGAGTTGAGGTTTTTGAAATCAATGCACATTCGCCAGTTTCCATCCGGCTTTTTGACTAGGACCGGATTGGAGATCCATGTCGGGTATCGTACCGGTCGGATGATGCCTGCCTTTGTTAACTCTTCCACGTCTTTCTTAACCGCTTGGCTTTTTTCTTCACCTAACGTCCTTCTTTTTTGGGCAATCGGTGTGGTCTCCATATCCACGTTCAACGAATGTTTGACGATTCTCCTAGGTACTCCCGTCATGTCAGAAGGCTCCCATGCGAATACATCAACGTTGTCCTTAAGCAACTCTATGAGTTGAATTCGATATTTTTTGGTGAACAACCTTCCGATGGTGATCAACTGTTCCGGGTATCCAGGATTGACGCAGATCTGCTTCGTCATGTCTCCTGCAACTCGTTGTTGCTGATTGAATTCTTCCTTGGCAATCCATTCATCTAACTCTTTTCCCACGGCCAACGTTTTCATCATCTTTATCTTTTGACTATCCTCTATGATTCGACATTCGTAGATGGCTCGTGCTTTGGTTGTCATGGTGGCTATTCCGTTGGGGGTTGGAAACTTCATGGATGAGTGTACAGTAGAGGGCACGGCCCTTAACTCTCTGATTCCGGTTCTTCCCAGTATGATATTATAAGGGGATGGTGCTCTAATCACTGTGAAGTTCATCATCGTCCGTCTTGTTAAGTTGTCTGCTCCAAAGGTTACCTCTAAGTCTATCTTCCCGAGAGGGGTGGTCTCCTCCCCCGAAAAGCCCCGGAATTTCACGTTATCGGGCGTTAACCTCCTTCGGATCGATAGATCTAGATTTAGGAAACAGTGCTCGAACATGACCTGCATGGTGGCTCCTTCATCCACAAACACCCTTTTTACCCAATATCCCTCTATTTCGGCCTCGAATATCAGAGGTTCTTCGGAAGCCTCATCATCGGGTATAGGCGGAAAGGTTATGGGGACATTCATCCAGTCCATTTCGATCTTGCACACCTCCTTCCTCTTCATGCCGCTATACCTTCTTTCGATCATGTTTATAGTCCTTCCCTTAAAATCTCCATTTCCTCTTCCTTGATTCCCTTTATTCACTCTTCCCCGTAGGTCCTTTACCAAATGGTTGAGCTTACCGGACTCTAGAGCAGCCTCTAGCTGTTTCCTCAACTGATGGCAATTATTGGTAAGATGTCCTTTCTCTTGATGATAGTCGCAATACTTATCCATGTTTTCTGGCCGGATGATACCCTTGGTTGGTTGCGGTGGAGGAAGGCACAATTGCAACTCAGTTGCTAAGATTTCCTTTGGAAATTAGGTAAGCGACTCCAAGCTGGAACGTTGGTACGGTGCCCTTCTTCCATAATTTGGGCTAACCGGAGGTACATATGGGGGAAATGGGGGTCTGGACCGATAATCATTTCTTTGACGCCCTCTTTGTCGCCCACGTGAACCGGAAGGACCATACCTTTCCTCCTTGCTATACTTTATGTTACCATCTCCTTCTTCTCCCGTTGGCAACTCAGTGTTTCGGTATGCATCTTCGGATTTTATGAAATCATCTACTCTTTGCATCATCTCTGCTACCGTCAACGGAGTATCATCTGTAAAACGTCGGACCAATTCCGGGCATTTGGCTCCATTTACGAAGGCCGATATCTTCATCACTTCCGGAACGCCTTGAATATAACTTGCTTCATCTGTCCAACGCTCTTTAAATACTGCCAACGTTTCATGAGCCTTGCGGACGATGGTGGTGATCTCCATTGGCGCTTTGAGACTTTTTCTCCTCAAGGAGAATCTTTCTAGGAACTGCTCCTTCAAATCTTCCCAATTGTCTATGCTACCCCTCGGCAACCTTTCAAACCATCCTCCAGCGGCTCCATCTAAAGTTTGCTGGAAAAATCTACACCATACTGGCATCGGCCATTCTCCCGAATTGGCGGCACCGGCAAACCGGGTAATATGGTCATTAGGATCCGTAGCCCCTGAATACAATTTAAGAGTTGCGGGTAACCTATGCTTTGGTGAGGAGAATTGTATGATTCTTTTAGTAAATGGGGAGGCCATCACATCTTTGAAAGGATTCTGCAAATCATCCTCCGGGAGGTTAGCTTCCTTCTGAACCTCCCGCCCTTCGTCCTTATCCCTCGGTAGATTCGATACATCTTCCTCGAAATCTAGGCGTATAGGCGAAATGGGCCTCTTGGACGCGGCGTTATGACGCTCCACCAGACCTTGTAGCGCGCTCATACTCTCCAAAATCTTTTCCCGTAAATTTAGAGGCGTTTCCGTCTCCTTTACTATCGTCGCGGGGTCACGACTAGGGGATGATGACGGATCCGACTCCCCTGAGACCCCTACCATTGTTTAGCTGTTGTGTGGAGATTCGAGTTTAGGGTCCCACGGATGGCGCCAAATGTTGAAACAAAATCCTCCGGCTAGACTGCGGTCAATGATCTTGCCTCGACATCATAAAGGTGTGCTCGTCTCTCGTCCTTGAACCTAGGATACACAAGACAACACACGTTAACTCGCCCCAGGTTTGACCCCGAGACCAAGCTCCGGTGTGAGAATAAGTAACTATCACACACAAATGGTATTTAACAGTAAATACCAGAAGGTAAGAGTATATATTAATGGAAGTATTGAATGTGTGTTGTGTGTTAAATGTAAGGGTATTTATACTACCCCAAGGTGTATACCTGCCTGAGTAGTCACATCATAGGCTAGGCCTCGAAACCTGAACTTAGCCAAATCCCCACAATCGAGGGATTTATTGTCCCAAGGGCGGCGGTGCTTCCTTTTACCCATAGGACGGACGGAAGCTCCCTGGATAATAGAGTGGATGCCTTTTGCTTTCTCCTTGGGCCTTGCTATGTTCATTAATGCTTCACTATTCACACAGGCAACCTTATTAAATGCTCGAAGGTTCCGGTCCTGAGGTGGGGAAGCGTTCGTCTCCGGGGGTGTTGACCGGAGGCATACGCGAACATTGTTAGAGTTCCCTAGCAACCCTTTTTTACAATATTTTCAAACCTTTTTTTTTTCCTATTTTTGGAAAAACATACTTAACACTTAAGTTTACCTCCCACATTGGTTAAATAAGTAAAATCTATCTTGTTTATAAATTACACTAAATGAGGATCAAACATGTCTAGAATATTACAAGGTTTTCAGATGCATGTGTTTATGAAGTTCATTATAAATCAAAAAATTTGAATTTCCATAACTCATTCAACTAAAAATAAATATAAAGTTCTTGACTTTTTAGTTTTTTTCGCACTTAAATAAACTCTATGTTTCAAGACTTGTTGACGCATAATGTTATAAAAAAAATCATACTTTGTCAGCAACTACGTATAAGGTAATAAGTACTACTCTTAAAAAGGTTCTATGTTTTTACGACGTTGTTGTTGATGCAGGATGTTATATAAAACTAAAAAAATCATACTTTTTCAGCAACAGTGTATAGGAATTAAGTACTATTGTAGTATATAGTTATTGACTTTTTTAGCACTATTCTACTGGAAAACGAATATAAATAATTTTGTACCTAATAGTGAATTAGAGTGTGGCAAGGTCACTATTGAGCACATATAAGCTTGTTCCATTAGGCTCTTAACATTAGACTGCATCATACACGAAATGCTATTCAAACTAATCCAAATTTCCATCCCATCCCATGTAATTAAGATATGAGATAACTATGGTTCAACATTGATGACTTGTGCCCTATTTCTCTCCGTAATCTTAACAGAGGAATCAAGAGACGGGGTGACCACTTTTATCCTGCCGATGTCCAATTCAATATAATTACAAGGTACCAACGAATCGAGGAACAACTCTTGACAAAAAAACATGCTTGAATTAAAGACTAAGAAACCTATAACTTGAACATAAATAAACATGTGTGAAATGTTTAATGATAAAACTTCCATTCATTTAGTTGCATCCTCTATATAAACAAACTTTGCGATGTACTACGAATAAGAATGTACAGTAGATAGTAAAATGAATAACTGGGTATCCCTTAATAGCATCGAAACAAAGACAAGTATCTTCTGCTAACAAGGTCCTTTAACCTACAACACACACAAAACACAATTCCACATCAAAACCTTCATACAGACATAAAACCTTAAACCTTCAATAAAAAATACAAAACCTTAACGTAAAAACATCAAACCGTAAACGAAAACACAAAACATATATGTACCCGATTAGCAGCCCTTTTATTAACTTGTTCATCTTGGGCTCGATAAACCTATATATAAAACGTTTGTACAAGATCATGGTAAATAAATGGAGGGAGAGTAATTTTGTATATGGGGAGCTAGCATGCTCGTAAGTGAACTATTAGTCACTTGAAAGGCACTGGTTCAATTCTCAGCGGTCTAGTTTTCCTTTTTTTTTTTTTTTTGAATAACTGAAGTATTAGAAGGAAATGTTTTATGTTTTATTTGTTAAAATGAAGATAGAGTTTTAAATACTAGGTAGAATATAGTTAAATCTTAGATAGTCATATTAAGTTGTCACATATATTATTTTGCACAAGACCGTGAGCCTACCCGGAACGTACACTTTTAATAACAGCGGTTCCGAAGAGAGGAGCAGGGACAAAAAGGAAAACACAAAGATCCAAACACATCCAAAAAAGTGGTCCTCGAATCATTTTGTTTACAAAAACTGTCCTACGTTAATGCAACTAAGCATAGTAATCTTTCATGGATATCCTATAGCCGTTGGGTTCTTTTCGATCTCGAAACGTTTCATCAGTCCTCTTGGAGTATAGTTCTCTTCGATCTCGAAAGTCCATGTGTATATGCGATAACCCTTTTGACCGTGCAGATCTACAATTGTCGTTGTGTTGTTATTTTATGGGATTGTATGATAATGAGTATAGCCTAATTAAAAACCACAAACCCTAAAGAAAAAACATCAAACCTTAAAAGAAAATACAAAACATGCCCGATTAGCAGCCCTTTGTTATCAACTAGGTATTATATGATAATGAGTAGAGCCTAATCTTATAAAATTGAACATAAATCGAGTTCAAGCTAAAAAAAACAAGAGTCGATATGAGCCGTAACTTACAGAGATCGAGTTTTGGCGTGCCGTAAAAAATGAAGAAAACAAAAGAATCGTGGTCGGCAGGATTCGAACCTGCGCGGGTAAAGCCAACATGATTTCTAGTCATGCCTGATAACCACTGGCAAGACCACCTTTTTTGATAAATGTTGTCAAAATGGAAAATGAAACCTTAAAATCCTACTATAATTTTATCATCGTCTTTCGGGTTACTGGTAAGTGAATTAGTAGTCACTTGAATGGACACAGTTCAATTCTCAACTGCCTCGCTTTCTGTGTTTTATTTTAACAAAAAAAATGTTAAATCGTCTACAAGTTTTGCTGTTTTATGTGTTACTACTATTTGTTAAAATTGAAGATATCTTAAATCTTTGGTCGTCATATTATGTTGTCACATATATTATTTTGGACAAGGCCTTGAAGCTATCAAGCACATCCAAGAAAAGTAAATCAAATCACATCCAAAAAAAGTGACCAAACTGCAATGTGACTATATCACAAAGACAAAAATAAAATTAATTATATTCTTCTCTTTATGATTATTTGTTGACACTTAAAAAGTGGTACTTCAAACATTTTATTTACAAAAATTGTCCATATGTTAATGCAACTAAACATAGTAATCTTTTATGCGGATCCTATCCGATAGCCGTTGGCTTCTTTTCGAGCTCGAAACGTTTCACTAGTCCTCTTGAACTATAGTTCTTTTCGATCTCGATAGTCCATGTGTATACACGGCAGCCATTTTAATTGTCCAGGTCTACAATTGACTTTTTATTTGTTGTTATTTTATGGGATTGTAAAGGTGTTGTACTGTCACGTCAGGTATAAGTTGAATAGAGTTTAGAATATATAAACCATTGTAATAGTTTATTGGTAAATGTAATACTATAACTTTGAATCTTGAAGAGATGAAAAGTGTTGCAGCCTTGTTTAATCTATACTACCATATAAAGCATTTGGGATCTTCTTAAAATAGCAAGGCTAAAAATTCAGACTTTTTTTTCCTACTAAATAAAGCAAGTTATGACATTTTCATCAACATTATATACTATAACCTTTTATAACAAACTTTTGTAACAACCTACTTAAATACATTTTTCTTTTAAATTGAGAAATCTTTTTATTATTTGTTATCTTTATAATCTAATTTTACCATGTTTTCTAAAATTTTATACTCTCAATTCAACATCCATTTTGTTATATATTTATTAACTATTAATTTTTTTTAAATTTAGAGTTTTTTACAGATTTTTTACAATTTCAACAATACAAACTTAATGATAAGAGATTAATATTTGTTAGTGTAAAAAATGATTATGAGTACTCGCCGTCGCATTGCGCGGGTCTATACTAGTGAAAATAAATAGATGTTTCTGCTACTAGCATTGTTGTTTATAAAGAGGGAAGTGGCCTCTGATCATTATTGTTCAACTCGGACAAAAAATCACTAAAAGTATTAGGGTGCGTTTGGTATGTTGATGTGAATCACAATGGATATGGGTTTCGTAATGATACGGAATAACAATTGATATGATTAAATGTGTCATTTTCAATATTGTTGTTTGTTTTAATAAATATAGACATGGAATCAAATTTGTACCAGTAATTACTGTTTCTTTCCTTGAGTTCTTGCTGTTTGCCTGATAATTAAAAAAAAATCATATTTTATAAACACGACATAAACAAGTTAGACAACCATCTGTGACTTGAATTTGAACACACGAATCACAAATTCAATGGAAAAAAACAACCATCTTGATACATCATTTACATACGAATTCAAACATTCTTACAATTCGGTGCAAATGGTTTGTTAAATTTAGTTTTATATCGAAATAATTGGATGCGTAAAAATATACAAACTGTAAGGAAAACATCAAATGGCTAAGAAATTTTCAAGCACCAATTTTCTTTCCAAAATCAAATTTTTTATTTTCTTGAACAAAATTGGCTCAATAAAAAAAAAAGTAGGGCTTTTGTAGATTACCTTTTTGGTTAGCAGATTACTACGTAATTTCGAAGTTATAGAATTCTTATTGAATTTTCACGTGATGGTTGAGATCATATACACTTTGATCATTTTCATCTGTGTTTTTTTTTTTTTTTTGAGTTGACTGTGGGAAAATATAAGGAAGAACAAAATGAAAGAGGCACCCCAGCCTCATATGGGATAACCCAAATATTAAGATATGATTCTAACTTTTAAAAACCCATTAGTGTACCAAACAGATTTATCAATCCATCTATCATTGTTTCATTGCCATTGGCTCATACCAAACGCACCCTTATTATTTGAGCGAGTTGGTTTAGTCACGTCATGTTGACAATCGTTTTCATATTTGGTAGTGTGCTTGTTTGCAAGGCCTTGTAATGCATGATATTCTTTGTACCATGTATCATTTATTGGATCTTTTGTGATTCAATTTTAATACAACAATATTTTGCCAAAAAAAATAAAAAATGAAATATAACTCTTTGGCAAGGTCTGTAGTTGGATTCCTAGTAAACTATCTCAACGTTTTTATTAATTTAATAAAACATGTTTTGCTGTCTTCTTTTTTCGTACACGTTCCTTGGTCTTCAAATTACTTTTATCTGGCTTAGTGCTAACCTATTATTATTATATATAAAGATTCCGTTCATAAACAATGTTTTAAAAACTGGGTTGATCAGGCCGGTTAAACCGTGAACCGGCTCGGAGACCAGGCCGGATGTGACTGAGTTTTTGCTTGTTTGACCGTGACTAACCCGGCCGGGTCACGATTTTTTGTAAAAGAAATATTTAAAAAATTTATTTATTTTTAAATATTTTTAAGTTTTAAAGATATATATTGAAGTAATGATTACTAGTGTTAGTTAAAATAAAGCTAAACTTATAATCTATTACAAATTGTAAGTATAAATTAATTATTTTTGCACATGTTTACAATAATATTATAAATATACAACTAAAAACCAAGTCTAGTGAGTAAAAAATAAATATTACACATTAAAAATATAAAAAATATACGTATATAAGGAACCGGGTTGATCCGACGGTTCAACCGGTTGAACCGTGAACCGGTCACTAGACCGAGTCAACTAAAAAACCGGGTTTTAAAACATTGGTCATAAATTAAATGTGGAGTAATCAAGATTACTTGATTTCAATAATATACACACCACATTCAATAGAAGAAAACCAAGAGTTTACGGAGTTATGTCACAAAAAAATTTAGAATTCCATAGGATAGAAGTTACGAAATCATTTAGATGGATATTGGTAAGATCTAAATTTTGGATAATGATAAGATAATAGATGGAGGTGTGATTGCGTTATGTGAGAAAGTAGGATCAGTTGACTAAGTAAAAGTTTGGTGCTATTGGGCTTCTTTTTCAAAATCAATATATAAAAATACTATAAGTTTTTTTAGTTATTAAGTATTACTTATGTATACAACAAGTTTTATCCGAGTAAATTTGTTCTCAAGCCATTGCCAAAAATTGGTAGTCGTATTGTCCTACACATTTTATTTGACATTTTCTAATTTCATGACATAAACTATATCATATTGTTTAATAAACACAAACAACAAGCAATAAAGTATAAACATAGCAAAATGATCACATTTTTTTTACCGTAAGTATTTGTTAGCTAATAGAAAGAAATAACGAGATTCTAACGTCTTATCCATTTAGGTGGTCTTAATGTTAGCTTATTTTGTGGTAAGATTAAAATTTTAGACGACCATGAAAAGGTATAACTTCATAATTCTGTACGATTCCTGTAAACACGAAAGTCGAAAAAATAAGTTCTAAAACTAAACATTTCGCTCTAACGACAAATAATACTACAGTAGGTAAACATAAGAAGAGCAATACCATGCCCCCTAAGTGCAACACACAATTTAGCGACAAATATCATGCCCCAAGAAAAGCAATCCCATGCCCCGTTAATGCAACGCACGGGTTTCGGAAGTCTTACATGTATGTACGGAACTAATTGGTTAATTGAATGATAATTACATGTTATTGATTAGCCATAATTACTATAGAGTCGCGTTTAAAATATTCCAAAACACTTTTCTAAAACACCAAAGAAGTTTCTAAACGTGGAGATATAAGAAATTAACTATGTAAGATGAGATGCTTTGTTGTAGTGAAGGTATTCAACACTGAGATTATGTTTACTTATGATCTAAACCAACCGGTTGAGTAATATTATTGTATATTAAATTAAAGGAAGAACAAATACAATCAACTCACCTGCCGACCGAGGTCACTTGGTGATTCTCAGATTCTATAACCAACCTAGCCACATGTCCAAATGTTACTGGCCATTCATGCTATTATTTATTTAAAATGAATATTGCATGTAAGATATGTTCTTAGAAACCAACTTTGACTTTTGAAACAAAAAATATATGTTCTTCGTGGGTAAAGCAATAAGAGCAACCTCAGATCTAAAATAATGTCCAAGCACAGCAGAATGGGAAACCGTCTTCAAGTTCACAGCAGGTGGGTTGGTTGTATTTGTACTTCCTCTAATTTAATATGCAATAATATTACCCAACCGGTTGGTTTGGGTCATGAGTAAACATAGTCTGAGTAAAATAGTATTATTCGTTCTTTTAACAAATAAATGAGCATCATGAAGTACAACAAACGAATTTAGATAAAATAGTCACAAACGTTATTTCATCTTAGGAAATTATGTCACACTCTCAAATTACCAATGTATGTGAATACACGAGGATATGACTATCATGACAATCAAGAGACATAGATATAAGGAACGACTATTAAAAGTCATTCTTCATTTATTAAACATAAAAATAAACTTGTTCCAAGGAATTGTTTAGTACATCATGATATCATATATCAAAGTTTTCCAAATGTCATAACATTTAAATCAAGTCTCCAAAAGATAGTCATGATAATTTTTATTATCTCCACGGCACAACCACGTCACTCCTCCGCCTTGACACCTGAGAAAAACATTGCTGAAACGTCAACACAAAGGTCGGTGAGTTTATAGGTTTATGTATAGATAGTGTGATGAACCATAAGATTTTAGTTAGGCAACCGACAAATAATCTTATAACAAATACAAGATTATTATCAAATAGCATACGCTTATAACATCCTACATCTAAGTTCATGACACCGAAGCGTTAACCGTACCAACAAGTTTAAATAAGAGCCCAAGCAAATACTACCCCAAGGTATTCGTAACATCTTAAATGTAAGTGTATCTAATTTTGTCACACAACCAACATTAGATAGGGAGGCCAATTCCAATAGATCTATCCATAACATTTGCGCTTACACAAAGTAATTAACGGTTAGATAGTGGGCTAAAGCATCTAGGGGTATCGCTACTTAGACATCATGTAGGCAACGTATGAGTTTTCATGGTACTTATGTTCATCCGTAAAAACAAGCAATGCTCTCACCCCAAATAGTTAAAAGCAATTAAAAGTGGGGCTATAAACTCACCTCGTTAAATCAAGTAAGATGATGGTAATGCAAGGTAGCTCGAGAATGTGACCACGTTATCCACAACCTATTGAATATAATGATCGTGTTACGATGCTTACATATATACTAGTAAATATGCATGAAATCCTAGTTGTGCCTTGATAATGCGTTTCGTTTATGAGAAAACATGATTTAAATACACGGTTTTGAAATGAGTATTGGGCTTAGCATTACAAACTATATATTTATATATATGCAATTTCAGCTTTGGGCTTAATAAACCCAATCCAAACCAACAGATCCATTATCCTTAATAAAAACAAGGACTCGACCCATGTTGCCATTACCCAACCCGAACCCTAGTCCAATCGTTAATAACAAGGGAGAGGGGTCATAAAAGGGAGTTATCATCCCAAAAACATCAGTCAAACCCTCTCTCTCTCTCTCATAATACTCCCAACCGTCTCATTCTCCTCCTCTCTCTCAAACCGGATCTAAACATCAATCATGGCCAAAAATCTATATTCATCTATTATCATCATCAATAAACTCGAGATCCTAGCATGTTTATTGATCGTGAGACGTGGGGTATCATCCCTACGTTGAACCTAATTGGTTTCCGGGTTCTTCATATGGACGATTTGATGGGGCTTCATCACAAGATAAGTCTTATTCTCTCTTCTCAAAAGATTTAAAAAGACAATTTGTGTTATGATTTTTAAAAAATAACAAGGATTTTCTATTAATCTCATACTCGTTTGATTTTTATAAAAATATAAGATATGGGCTCTCGACATAGTTTTACACTAAATTAGGGCTTCGAAATATTTAGGGTTCTTCTCAATTCGTGGCTTTACCATAATTACTTAATGATTTCGCATGTAAATCTATGTAAATTTCATCACTAAATTAACTTATAAACTTTTAGGGTTTCAGAAATTTGGGGGTTTTCTAAACCTTGAGTTCTATCATAAAGAAACTATGTTTTTAGACTTCTCCTGAGGTTCATTATCAAATAAGAACATGTTTTGCAAAATTAGGGTTTTCGAAGAATTAGGGGTTTCTTTAATTTTATGATTCATTATGATTAACTAATGTTTTCCTTCTATTCTCATTATTAATTATAAATTAAATATAAGTTTCGAAAAATTAGGGTTTATATAAATTGGGGGTTTTTATACCCGCGGTTAGACTAAAAAGCAATAATAATATCGAAAGTCTGGAAAGCATACACGTTCTGGATAGCATACAAGTTCTGGATAGCATACAGTTTTTAAATGGTTGTGTTCCATCATGTAAAATCTCACCCCGTGTTTAGAAATCATGTATAAGTAAAAAGGGGCTATGAACTCACCTTAGCCACGAGGTAAGTCAATCACGGTACTGAACAACTTAGTAGAAACAATGGTAGTGAGACGATCACCGACGATATGGATGCCCGGGGAAACACGAAAACCGCAACCTATCACAATAAGGCGCGCGTTAAGACTCGAACTCAAATATCGATATACACCAAATATAATATGACTCAAATGTTTTCAAAGTATTCATGTTTCAAAATCATTGACACGAACCAAATGATGTCATACCAACCCATTTATTTAACAATACCCTTTCAAACACTTGTATACCTGAATTTGACCCTCATAAGACGCCAAGTCAACGTAAGTCAAACTATCCTTTAACCTTACTTGGACCAGTAGCTAAGTCATTTATATAATGACTAAGCACTTGAGTAAGTCACCATGTCTAATAGTGAATACTCATACTCACGCAACACAAGCATTGAACTACGTGTCCAACATACAAATTAGCAAGTACACTCCGAATGTATACACCGATCTACCCTATCTAGACTTGTTCGATTTAGATGAATATTGATTCTAGGTCACTTATAACCTGTATAAGACCTCACCAAAGTTTGATCAAAAGTTCACACTTTAAAACTTATCAGCTCGACACTTTACTCGACTCCAAATTTGGGACAGATTGTGCACGTGTTTTATAAAACCGTTTAGACCACTTTAAAAGTACTATTTTGACAATCCGCCTTTTAAACCCACTAATAGACTAATCATATTAGGTTTATAAACATTAAAAACTAGTAGTAGCATTTATCTAACCAAGCCTAAAGTCCCTGAGAGTCGACCCAAAATCAGCCACAATTTCGGATTGTGCCGACTTGCGTCTCCCGGTACACGAATACTAAAACTAGCATAACTTTTGACTCGTAATGAGTTAGAAGCTCTATCTTATACCAAAACGAGCGTCTCGGAAAACTCTATAACAAAATCAAAAAATCTCAGCCTATCTCAAATCTTAAACCTACGAAAAATCTGTTCTAGACCTGCTGTCCAAAATACACTTTTAGAAAATCATAACAAATCAAGAAAGTTAGATAAAATTGGATCTGAAATGCATTCCTTCATAGTCAATTTTCCTAAGATCATTTCCCAAGCTGTTAAAGATGTCATTACTGAACCCATCCAAGATGGCCCAAGAAAAGGAGTCTCCCATGGACTTAGTCACTTATCCACTCGCATCAAAGAAACCATCATTAAAGAAGTCCCTGACATGCTTCCACCACGAGTTAGTGATGCACAAAGAATTTGAGGTTGTGTGCTGCAGGAAAAAACGTCACACTAACTATTTGGCTGGACATGTTGACCGCTCTGTGAATCGTAACTGCAACAGGCTTTGTCAAAAGTGAAAGAGTGTTCCAAATATCTTTAGCGGTTTCACACATAAAAATCCTTTCGTACTCTTTCTTTGGTAAAGCATTATAAATCACCATTTTAGCCTCATTATTTTTAGCAAGTTTCCTTTTAGTATCATCATTAGCTTTGTCAAAGGTGACTATCTCTTTGCTTTTAGAAACTTCATTATATTGATAAGGCAAAAAACACCATTGGTAATAACATGCCAAAGATCTAAATCTTTTGATTTTACATAAGTCTCAAATCTATTTTTCCAATAAATAAAACTATCAGTTTCAAAAAGAGATGGTCTTTGCATGGATTGCCCTTCTAGATACTTGTTGGAATCCATAGATCGATTCAAGTTTTAAAATACAAAATATTTTAAAAAGGCTTGAGCAACCACGCTCTAATACCAATTGTAGAAACTAGAAGGGGGGGTTGAATAGTTTCTTAAGTTTACTTGTTAAAGATTGGTTTTTAAAAATCCTTTTCAAAAACTTAAACTTGAGTATTTATGTGAAACCTTCTTATGCACAATATGAACAAGGTATAGTGCAACTAAACTAATAATCACAAGTATAAAGAATAATGAATGTAAAGAGATAAGGGAAGGAAAGATCAAACCAAACACCAAGGATTTATAGTGGTTCGGCAACGAAGCTCACTCCTCGTTCCTACTTCACTCCTCGAGTAATCCTTACTCGAGAGTTCACTAATCAACAAGCTCCTTAAGGTGGAGAAACCGTACACAACGTCGCTTAACCAATTTCCGACTCTAAAATAATAGCCGAGCCCTAATCTTAGCTAGGACCAATCTACACCAATATACTTTAAGGATCAAGTATTAACCTTAGTACATACACAACTTCCAAATAGACACAACTACTTAGATCTTCACAATAATGAAACAACAATGAATAAATAAGTTTGGATCTTCAATGGATTTTTGAGGTAGACACAACACTTCAAGGATGACAGTGTTCTTCTCTTTGCACTTTGAGAGGAAAAGATGAAAGGAGAAAGATTCACTTCTAAACAAGTAGTAATCAAACAAATGATCAAGGATTTGAGTGATTTAAGAAGTATGAAAGAATCTGGAAATGTATGTGCAAAAGAGGTGAATTGAAAGTCTAAGAATGGTCCACTATTTATAAGACAAACATCCAACGGCTATATCTGTCCGCGGTTCCTTATTGGAGCCCGCGGTTCCTTATCGATAAGGAGCCGCTATAGGAGCTAAAGAACCGCCTGCATAGACTCTGCTCCCTTTTGTCTTTAGTGGATTGGTTCAAATCTGGGGATTAAAATATCCTGAAAGGATATTCCAAACCAAGATAGAATATGCCATTTTCAAATTTCAAATTTTCGAATAATTAATTTAATAAATCATTTTCTTAAAAAGAAAGTTTAATGAAAAAACTTATCACACTTAATAAAAAGTGAGTTTTAAGAAAAGATTAAATCCTTGATCACTTAATTAGGATGAGTACTTGCTTGTTCATACCGTAAGTGATAATGGTTGAAATGAAAAATACTTGAACTCAAGAATTCATTTTTTGTTGTTTTCGTAAATGCTTGTTTTTACATATTGTCGTAATCAAAACAAAGCGAGACCGAAAAATTCAAGTAATGTTTTTAGTATATATATATATATATATATATATATATATATATATATATATATATATATATATATATATATATATATATATATATATATATATATATATATATATATATATATATATATATATATATAGGGGTGAATTATATGCAGAACCGATTTTAAGTGTAGAACTATGTAGAACTTTTTTAGACCAATCAAAATTTAGTAATGTTAAACCTTTTTATTTAAATCAGAAGGGTATAATAGTAAAAACAAATTTCCACTTTTTTTAAAATATTTTATTAGAAAACGTTTTAGTGCCCTGCTTTTTAAAAATTAATTTGTTTTTTCAATTTATATTTTTTTCAACCTAAAATGTTTTTGAAATCCTACATACATGCTGTTTTAAATGCCGTGATTTTATATGTGACTTTTGTGTACAATTATTGAAACAACGAACTTTTAGTCTTAAGATGATAATTGCATGTTTATAATGTACGAAGTTTAACATTTAAAATATTCATAATCAAAAGAAATAAATTAGAACATCGTCTATACAAATGATATATAATTTAAATACAAATATATTTTATAAAATATATTTGTCAAACTCTTCCAAAAACATAGATGTACTCTTCCAAGAACATAGATGTACGCTTCTAAAAAATAAATGCACGCTTCCAAAAATATAAGTGCACGCTTTCAAAAACAAAAAACATAGATGCACGCTTCTAAAACATAAGTGCACTTTTTAAAAACATAAGTGTGCGCTTTCAAAAACATAGATGTATTCTTCCAAGAACATAAATGCACGCTTCTAAAACATAAGTGTACTTTTTAAAAACATAAGTGCACGCTTCACTTTTTCATCATTCATTAGAACATACGAGTCTTCTTTCAAGAACATGCATGTACGCTGCGCTTTTTAGTTAAAATTTCAGGAACATGTGTGTACTCCTTCCAAAAACATATGTTCAGGCTACTCTCACTGTGTCTACACCTGAAAAACGTAACGGAAGGAATTAAGATAGTAAAATGAACATGCCATTTAAGTAAAAAAAAAACGTGCACACTAGCAAACTAGCATTTAAAAGTGTGAATTTTCCATCGTGATAATAAGATATATTTCGTCTTTTTTAATATAATACCTAACATCTTTTCATTCTACATTAGACTTCTAGTACTCAAACAAAGATACTTACTAACACACGACCACATTTTAATAATGTCATCAAAAAATAAACTTTGTTTGCAAAAAGAAAATATGATTCTTAAAGAGATGTACATAATAACAAAGCCACGCATACTGAGTTCTTGAATTGACAGAAATATGATTCAAAGCCAAAAGAGGCATATAAAATACAAACCACTTCAAAAACAATCACAAAACAAAAGTTTAATGTTTCTTCATCCTAGTTTAATATTTTCGTCTCGAATAATCGTCTCAACTCGTAAATTATTACTAAATCCTAGCATATTCACATGATTGAATCTAGATATTTAGATCATGATTCGTTTTATATGATCGGTATTTAATAAATTCTAACATATTCGAACATGTTGAGAAGCAAAATAAGAAACCTATACAATTGTTGAATCTAATAAACAATAGAAACCAAATGAAATCATATCTGATTACCTCTTTATGTGTCTACCGTAAACCAAAATCGATTTTGATTATATAATGTTCAAAGATCTGGTGGTTTCGTTGTTAGTTGCTCGGTGCTCTAATTGTCGGTTGCTTAGTTGTGCCAACAATTACTGGTGGTGATTAAGAGGGCGGCTAGGGTTTGGGTTCAAGAAGAGCAAGATGAAGATAAAAAGTGAAAACCGTAAATGAGAAGTAAATGAGAGAGAGATTTGGATTTAAAATGTGTGAAAAATCTATTAATGTGTGATCTCTAAAATACCCTTTTTAATGTTTTGTTTAATTGAAAATTAAACCTTCATTTTTGTTTAATTGCAACTTTGTCACAATTAATCTTATCCTTTGATCATACTCATCTAATGGCTCAGATTTATTTAAATAGTTCTACCGGGTTCTACACTTAAAATGGGTTCTGCATATAACTCTTACCTATATATATATATATATATATATATATATATATATATATATATATATATATATATATATATATATATATATATATATATATATATATATATATATATATATATATATATATATATATATATATATATATATATATATATATATATATATATATATATATATATATATAGGGGCGAGTTATATGTAGAACTCATTTTAAGCATAGAACTATGCAGAACTGTTTTAGACCAATGAGAATTTAGTTTAATTATATCATTTTGTTTAATTCAAAAGGGCATATTAGTGAAATTTCATTTTCTTTCTTATTTGAATTATTAAGTAATAAATGTCATTTAATTGTAAACTGTAAAAAAATATTACCAGTCATGTTTTTTAAAAAAATCGAAATTATTAATTCAGTTTTTTTAGTTTTCAATTTTTTTATCAAAACATGCATGTTTTTAAAGAAAACGCATGTGTTTTCTACAAAAATGATTATTTTTACCTATTTCATAATGTATTATTTTATAAAGTTTGAATATGTTTGGGTTAAAATGTTAATCGCATACATATTCTTGTTGTACAATAATCAAAATTCATACTTTGGAACACAAATCATAAATGTTACACACATGAACACTAAATTTATAGCAGATAAAAAACATAAATAACATATAAAAATTTCAAGAATAAATAAAATACAATAAATAAAATTTCGATAACATGGGTGCACTACTCGAACAACATAGATGCACTGTTTCAAGAACATACATGCACTTTTAAAAAAAAATAAACACTTGTTTAGAAACATAGTTGCACTCTTCCAAAAACATAAATGCACTCTTCCAAAAGCACAAAACCTGATGCAAAAAAGAAATAAATAATTAATCACTTAATCACATTAGAAATAAATAATTAATCACTTAAACACGATTTTTAAAACATCGATGTACGACTTCTAAAACATCGATGCACGACTTCTAAAACATAGATGCACGCCTTCCAAACATCGATTCACCTTCTAAATATTCCTGTAAAAATAAGAACAGAAAAATATTCCAGCCCAAGATATCATCTTAACATATTGTACTTTTTTTAAAATAAAAGACATCTATCATTCATCCTAAATCATTTACTTTAAATATTCAAGAGTAAATGTATACAATTAAACACCAAATTTACAAAACACGTTACAAAACCTTAAACAATAGTAGTAGTTACTCTTTAGTCATTAAAAACTTTAATACTCATTTTACTCTAGTCAACAACAGTGACTTATTCAACTTCCATAAGTAGGTCACCTAACAATTCAATGATAACATTAAATTACTTTGAGTCAAAATTGAAAGTTCCTAACAATTATTGAACACATTAGAAAGTATCATGATTGCAATTCATTCATTCATATTAATACTCACTAACCTATTGTCTTGACATAAACATAAGCCCATAAAGACAAACAACAAGATTTATACCCTCTTTGACATAAGCCCGTCGTCTTTCACAGATACTCAATATTCTCCTTCAACCGTCGACATTTTTTGTCCTCCTCCTCTAGTTGTCGCCACCGCTGCCCAAATCCAATATTTCAAAAACAAAAACGAAACAATACGTATCACCTGAAAAACACCGATGTGTTAAACCTGAACATCAAACAACACCGATTTGTTCGGAAACAAACATAGATAGAGGACGGTTGTAATGGTTTAGGTGGTGTCAAAAAATATTTAGGTGATATGGGTTGTTTAATTGCAGTCGAGTGAGACGAACGTGTTAGATTACAATGGTGCAATATGGTTGTTTCAGATTGAAATGGTGATGATGATGAGATTTTTTAGTCACATTGAGAGATTAAGTTATATGTGGAGATGATTTTCATGGTATTTTTTTCGTGATCTTGGTCACAACTGGATCGTTTACCAGTTGTGGATCTGGACTTTTTGGATTTGGATTTTGGATGGAGGCTGTGAAAGTGGTGGCTAGGTTTTGGAAATTAGAAGAGAGATGAAATGAGGAGTTAAATATGACGGTTTTTACAATTGTGTTACATGTGATTCCCATAATACCCTTTTCAGCTTTTTGTTTAATGATAAAAAGGTCCTTAATTTTTGTTGAATTGCAATTTTGGCATTTTCAATCCTAACCTTTGATGAAACTTATCCAACAGCCCAAATTCATTTTAAAAGTTCTACAGAGTTCTACACTTTAAATGAGTTCTACATATAACTCTTACCTATATATATATATATATATATATATATATATATATATATATATATATATATATATATATATATATATATATATATATATATATATATATATATATATATATATATATATATATATATATATATATATATATATATATATATATATATATATATATATATATATATATATATATATATATATATATATATATATATATATATATATATATATATATATATATATATATATATATAGAGAGAGAGAGAGAGAGAGAGAGAGATTTTAGTTAAAGTAGTGTAGTGTCTTATAATTGTTAAAATAAAAAGCAATTTGGACCTTTAGATTTACTAGTTTAATTAAGATGACATCATTCTCATTAAAAGAACATTAAAATTTTAATTAATTGCATTTTTATGTTTGTTAGGAAATTTATAAAAAATGGCTTCATTGATTAAATTTAACCATATTTATTACACTTATTAATTGTATTTTAATTGAAACACTTGCTATTAATTGGAAAAAAACACTACTATGTTTTTTTTCAAAAGTAACTATATTTTACTAATATGTACTAGTAACTATTTCGGAATTTTAGTTTTTGCTTATGTTGTATCACCTATTAATTTATCCAACTCAAGACAAGTTATTTTGTGTATATTATATTAACTTATAGTTACGGACATCAATTGGTACATAACGGTTTTTTATTTGTTTAGGTTGTGTACGAGTTAAATGTTAAATATGTACCATCATATTTGTAATTTTGGATGTGACATGAATTGTATCTATTTTTTACATGAGTTAATAGATATGTACCTCTATTTTCTTGTTGATGTATCATCTTATTATGTTGTAAAATATTGGATATGTAATTGTTTACTTGTAAAGAATATTATTTAGACATAATGCATCAAAACTTTTTTATGTATCAAGTTTACCTATTATAAAGAATACAAATGTATAAAAAAAGAAAAAAAATATGAAGATGTATCAAGAAAACCGTTATTATCTATAAGTTTGGTTGAATGAAAATTAAATATTGTTTAAAACATTAAATACTATTGGTTAAATGAAAATTAATTCTAGGTTTATTTATTAATTGTCATTTGACCATATATTATTTACATTAATATAATTCATCTATTATTAATTGTATTTAATACTAACTAATTAAATCCAATGGTTCATAATACTTTTCATTTTAACAATTTTAAAGAGGTACACCACGTTAACCTAACTCTCTCTCTCTCTATATATATATATATATATATATATATATATATATATATATATATATATATATATATATATATATATATATATATATATATATATATATATATATATATATATATATATATATATATATATATATATATATATCTTTAAAAAGCATACATATGCTTTCAAAAACAGGTATTCAATTGCAGAATAAGTAGATAAAGTATCTAGGGAGCTTTGCTTGATTTGGACCTTCTTCATGACAAGATTTTACTAAGCTTATGTTCCCAAGTCTAATGAGGAAAGCATGTTATGTATATGGGAAGATGAAGAGTGGAAAGAAGAAGAAAGTATTGTATTTTTTATGTTCTTGAGTTAAGAAGAAAGTAGAAGAAGATATAAATATTTTATGTTCCTGAGTTGGAAAAGAAACTTTTTTATTTTATTTTTTACAATTGTAACCTTATAAATGAGTTGCTGTAGCTTGTTCAACTAATGGGTTACTTGAGATTGCTCTATTAAAACCTGCTCATATGCTACATTGTATAATGTGTAAGTCTTAATCTCATAATGTAACAAAATGATGAGTCATCCAATGTCACAAGCATTATGTGTCACTAAACTGATGTGCCATCGGATGCACATGCTATGATCAAGTGTAGACAAGGCTGATGTGTTGCTGTGATAAAAGATGTGTGCTGCTTTTGAAGGTGTACGCAGATAAGTACATGTGTACTGAATCTTGCTATGTTAAAACTCAAAACAACTTGTATATGTATGAAGACACTAGGGATACTGAACTTCTCAAACATAGTCTTACCCAAGCCATACAAGTAAAAAGTTCCATCTAACTAAGAGTCAAGGTTAGTCACATCACTTCCACCAAGAGATACCACGGTTTAGTAAACATTGTGGAGCACATGACAATGACTCATGCATGGTAATCGATTTGACAAAGGTACAAATTAAACAAGAAAAATAAGCCACGTGATAAAGAAAGTGATATTCTCACATATAAGTAGTATAGAATAACGATGTGTACCAGCAAATTGACATTCATATATACATATATATGCATAGAATTGAAGAATGATGTGTACGTGTGGTGAAGAAGATATGAAAGCGTGGTTGCTGCAACTCATACGGAGAAGAAAAAATAACATAATATTATATAGTGAATGTATTAGGTCAAGGATACTTTGGGTATATCTAAAAAGCCACACACGCTTAATTTTCTTAACACTCCAAATCACTCCAATTTGAGAAGTAAATTAAAAGAGTAATTTTGTTGAGATTTGCTACCCTTTACTTTCCTCTCCCTCCTAGAAAATCTCATGAACATGATTTTGTTTTTATTTTCATCTCAAATCATGCCCTTTCACTTCAAAAATAAACTCGGGACTAGAGTGTATGTCAAAAGCATATATTGTCTCCTCTGCATATAAACAGAACGTGTATTTTTCTTTGAACTTTAAAACGAGAAATATTAAATAGACAGTAGTTTATTACGTTATAATTTAACTCGTAATCTTTTTACCTTTCCACCTCAGCAATCTCCCCTTGTCAAAAATTATACACCATTGTGGCAAACATCTACTAGTCAGTATAATCCGCTTTTGCAAGCACCATAGAAATGGTGAAGTGGTATGATTTTAGATCGAAATCTTGATTTGTTTAAGAGCTTACTCGATACGGTTAATATTTAGTTACTTTAAACCAAAGACAAAGAAATACATATCTTTCGTACAAGTTTTTATGCACATCGTACAATGAATTTTATACACGTCTTGAACGTATATAGAATTTTCACATCTTTGAAAGAATATATATGCAAAATGTCTTTTTTTCATTGTAAAACGGTCTTTTGATTAAGGGTAAAAATCTTGTCCAGGTTCGAGTTGGCAGGTTAAAGGGTAAGAACATACAACTTGATTTTGACTCATTTAACTCGTATATACACGTGAGTTGATAAGTTGAGTATGTTAAACTATTTGAATAAGTTAAACAAGTGAATATTTAACCCATTTAACACATTTTATATATAAACTAGCAGGGTACCTGCGCGTTGCGGCTGCGGGTATCCTAAACATAACTTTTGACGAATTTGGTATTTTAATTTATGTTTTTTCTTACAACGACATCTCTAAAAATAACAATTTGAGGTTTGGTTAACTGTATGTAAATAGCTAGCCAAACTGATGGTGACTCCGATACCCGGTTGAACCCGTTGGCCCGGTCCGATTATTAAATTATATACACTATAATTTTCGATAGAATATGCTTTTAATTATTGTACAATGTGAATATATACTTGTATTTTTAAATAATGGGGTGTATTAATTATATATTAAGTAGTATTAATTATGTACTTGTATTTTTAAATGTGTATTAATTATCATGTATTAATCTTTACTACATTATAAAGGGTGTATCCCTTTGGTTGAAAGTTGAAATGTTGAAAGTTGAAAGTTGAAATGTGGGTCCTACTAAAATGTTGAAAAATATTGATTATTCCTTGTGACCAGCCCTAATACACACAACATAATTAATTCACACACACACACACAAACTTTAATCTCTCTCTAAAACCTAATACACACAAAAAAGACATACTTTATAGTGTGAAAATTATTTCAATCGCTTTTGATATTGACCATATTATCGTATATCGTTAATTATTGTTGCTAGAAAATCCGGCTGCTATGCGCGGGTACTCGTCTAGTTAGTTTTAATGAGTCTAAGTTATGTTTGTATTAATAAGGTGTTGAAAATTGCTAATTTGGTTTTTAGTTTTCTTTTAGTTGTACACAATGCATTTTAGTAGACTAGCAGGGTGCCCGCGCAATGCAGCGGCGGGTACCTTGTGACTATATTTTGCGACGAACAAATATTGTTTTGTTACAATTTTTTTCTAACAATCACTGTAAGAAAACAACGCACAACCAAGTCACACTCAAACCGCCTAAACCACCAACAAGTCCCATTCTAGTGGTGGTGATAGTCTCGACCTTCGTGGATGCCTTTTCACGCATTTTGCGCTTCTGTTTGTGTTGCGTTCGGGAGAGACAGAAAGATGTAGCAGATGGAGTGTGTGTTTTATTTTAGTTTTCAGGTATATATGTGAGAGTTATTATAGGTCTGGTTACTACATGGGCACTTACTATGGGCCTTAATATTGTGTACTTGAATTTTTAATGGTGACGTTACTGAATAATAAGTAGGGTGTTACACTTTTATAAATTTATTAATACATTTAATAGCAAATGTAACTTTTGTTTAAGTGTATGTAACAAGTTTTTAAATTTCCTAATTAAGAAATGTTTAACGCTGAAAATTTTAAGACTTCTAAAAATAGAAAAAGACTTAAATCTTTTATAAAGTAGTAAGATGTAAGTTGAATTTTCAAATATTATATAATTAAAATGCGTAAATGCTTTATATGTAATATAAAAGTTTACACATTATATGGGTAGAACCATGGTTATAAATAGCGTGAGGCGTGGCGTTGCGGCATGTCCAAGCTACACGCTTTAGAAGCTAAGGCGAAACTTTAGCGTTTTTATAGCGTGACTTATGGCGGCAAAACCAATAAAAATATATTTACGTTGCATCATATTTCAATATTATATTTATATTGAGTTCACAATAAGTTCACAATAACTCTCCTTACATGTAATAATATTCATTTTTGTAGTTGAATTCAAAAAATCGTCGCACCTCATGTTGTAGCGTGGAGGCCGCGCTTCAAGCTTTAGAGCGCAAGGCGAGATATAGCGAGATATTTAGAACCATGGATAAAACAAGTTAAACGAGTTTGGTGGTCAATCTGGTTATCTCAATCGACCAATATAATAGATATAAATAATTTTTAATGTTTAAAAATAAACCTTAAACAATTTGGCAAATCCGTCACATGTGTAAAAATATAAAAATTAAAAGGATTTTTCTAACCACCACCCAATGGGTGTTTTTTTAGCTTTCCATAATTAATATTATTTCAAAATATGAACTCATTATTTCTCTAAATACATAATTCTAGCATATATAATTAAGGTAAGTTAATTATAATAAGGTATGCATTAATATTATGTAAGTTTATATTTAGAAATGTTTTTAATTAACTAAGTTTATATTTGGAAATGATATTAATTATAGAAAGCTAAAAAAACACGAGAAAGTTGTAAATGAAAACGGATTAGATTATGTTTTCGTCACCTTTACTACTATATATATCTGCGTAAAGCATTCATTCGACCATGCAGAATTAAAAACGTTTGTAGAAACTAGAAGGGGGGGGTTGAATAGTTTCTTATATTTACTTGTTAAAATGTGGTTTCCAAAAATCCTTTTTCAAAAACTTAGGCTTGAGGAAATATGTGAAATCTTCTTATGCACAATATGAACAATGATAGTGTAACTAAACTAATACTAACAAAAATATATCCACAAAGAATAAAGAATGATAGTGTAACTAATCTAATACTAACACATGTATATGCATAAAGAATAAAGAATGTAAAGAGTTAAGGGTAAAGAAAGATCAAACCGAACACCAAGTATTTATAGTGGTTCGGTAACGAAGCTCACTCCTCGTTCCTACTCCACTCCTCGAGTACTCCTTACTCGAGAGTTCACTACACAACAAGCTCCTTATGGTGGAGAAAACCGTACACGTCGCTTAACCAATTTCCGACTCTAAGCTAAAAGTCGAGCCCTAATCGTAGATAGGACCAATCTACACAACTATACTTAGTACATACACAACTACTTGGATCTTCACAACTATGACACAACTACAAATGTATAAAATTAGATCTTCAATGGATCTTTGGTGGTGGATTCAACACTTCACAAGGATAGTGTTCTTCTCTTTGCACTTGGAGAGGAAGGGATGGAAGAACAAGATTCACTCTTCTTAAACAAGTAATAATCAAACAAATGATCAAAGATTTGAGTGATTAAAGAAGGGGTTTGAATCTGGAAATAAATGTGCAAAAGAGGTGAGGTGAAAAGCTGAGAATGGTCCACTATTTATAGGACAAAGGAGCCAACGGCTATATCTGCCCGCGGTACCCTATCTTAGCCTGCGGTACCTTATCGATAAGGTACCGCCTAGGTGCTAAGGTACCGCCGGACTAGACTCCGCTCCTTTTTGTCCTTTAGTGGTGGAGGTCTTATCTGGATATAAAAATATTCTGAAAGGATATTCTTAACCAAATAAGAATATGCCATTTTCAAATTTCAAATAATTAATTTAATAAAACATTTTCTTAAAAAGAAAGTTTAATAAAAACTTGTCACACTTAATAAAAAGTGAGTTTTAAGAAAAGATTAAATCACTTGATCACTTGATTAAGGTTAGTACTTGTTTATCCATACCTTAAGTGAAAATGGGTAAAATGAAAAATACTTGAACTCAAGAATTCGTTTTTCGTTGTTTTCGTAAATGCTTGTTTTTACATATTGTCGTAATCAAAACAAAGCGAGACCGAAAAATGCAAGTAACGTTTGTAGTCATTTATTTCATTAACAATCTCCCCCTTTTTGATTCCGACAATACATAAACTCAATCACACAAAAACAAGATTTTCGAAGACGAGTTTATTCATTTCTCCCCCTTTGTCGAAGCAAAAAGGTTGCACCAGTCGGTGTTTGAAGAAACGGACTTCGCAAAGACTCCCCCTTGGTGCTTACTACCCCTAGCTTGGGGCACCGAGGAATCGAGATATGGTGACAAGCTACATAGAAGGGTTAGTTGAACAAAAGAAACAACCAACAATATATAGCAATAGGTCACATAAAAAAATAAAAGAGAAGAAAACACAAAGACAAAGATCCAAGATAGGTTACTAAAAGAACATCATACAAACAAGTATGGAAAAAGAAACAAGCCAAAAGCATAAATCTAATCCTAGTTATTCTAGAATTCTAAGATTTGCTTGGATTTGGTGTCTTGTGGATAAGCAACCAATGCTTATATGAAAGACAAGGTAATGGCAGAGGGTGGTGGTGGTGGCTTGTTGGAGATCTCATAATCAAAGTGAAGAGAAGGCTTGATTAAGAGACTCTTGATGTAGCTCAAATCCTCATAGATGTGTGCCATAGCAAGGTGTTGATATTGAAAACATTGACAATATGTTCCATGATGCATGACATTATCATGAGAAGGAGGAAGAACACTAAAGGGTGGTGGTGGAAGAAAAGATGTTCCACAATCAACATTCTTGGTAAGAGACATGTGATTAAGAGTGTTCTTGGGTGGGTTTGGATTGAAAGCAATTGGAGAAAATGGAGAAGATTCAAGGCTTTCATTTGGAGAATAAGACATTTTGGATGTGAAGTAATGCAAAATGCTTATGGTTTAAATAGGGAAGGCTTAGGGTATTTTTGGGGTGGTCAAAGGGTTTGAAACAAAGATTCTCAAAAATGTTGAAGCAAATCTGGAGTTTCAGACAAAAACCCGAAAAAGGAAGGCACTGTAGGCGGTTCCTTATCTAGGGTGGTGGTACCTTATCAATAAGGTACCGCGGATCACTATGGAACCGCCTGCAGAAGCAGGGTTTGGTGTTTGGAGGAAGATTTTTCAGCAAATCTTATTTTTCTAGTCTAACTTATCATAGGGATATGCTTAAAAGCAAAGATAGACAAAGAAAACATATGCAAACTTACCAAATAGAGATTTGACCAAAATACATGGATTAAAAAATCGATGTAGGAGGTGTGTAAGACAAGACCTTAAGTCATGACACAATGATCCTCCATGATTCTATCTTGTTCTTGCTATGTTTGAGAGAATCATACATATGAATTATGTAAGCTCTAGATTAATAGCGAGAATCTATGAAAAATCGTTTTTAGATTGAATTAACAATGTCAAGCGAATTTCTCAACCATTTTCGAAAGAGACTTTGAGGATTTTGAAAAGGAGAAGAGAGGGTTTTTTTTTCAAAAAGAGTTTGGAAGACTCAATGACTCAAAGTGGTAAAAGAAAACACACAAGAAGAAAAGAATTTAAGGAAGATGTTCCATTAATCCTAGACCTAGACGCAAGTAATTAAAAGGTTCCCTCTTAAATGGCTTAGTGAAGATATCGGCTAAGTTGCCCTCGGAGGGCACCTTTTCAATAGAAATGTTCCCCTTTTGAACATTATCCCTAAGGAAATGGTGTCTAATTTCTATGTGTTTGGTTCGCGAATGTTGCACGGGATTCTTGCTTAGGTCTATAGCGCCTTTATTATCGCACATGATGGGAACATCATCAAGAGAAATCCCATAATCAACAAGCGCTTGCTTCATCCATAGAGCTTGTTGGCATGCTTTTCCGGCACTCACATACTCGGCTTCCGTGGTGGATATTGCAAGAGCGGTTTGTTTCTTGGAGAACCAAGAAGTTAAACAACAACCCATGAAGGTACAAACTCCACTAGTGCTTTTTCGGTCCACATAGTCTCCCGCATGATCCGAGTCCGCGTAGACAATGGTTTCTACGCCGGTCCCTTTAGGATACCATAATCCTAAATATATAGTGCCTTTAATGTATCAGAAGATACGCTTAACCGCTTCAAGGTGAGAGGTTTTGGGAGCCTCTTGGAAGCGAGCACAAAGGCAAACACTAAACATGATATCCGGTCAAATTGCCGTTAGGTACAACAAACTACCAATCATACCTCTATATTTGGTGTTGTCTACCGACTCACAATCATCATCTACGGCGAGCTTAGTATCCGAGGCCATAGGGGTCTTCACTGGTCTAGATTCTTCTAATCCAAATTTCTTTAGCATTTCTTTAGCGTACTTAGATTGACTAAAGAAAATACCATCGTCCATTTGTTTAATTTGGAGTCCTAAAAAGAAGTTAAGTTCTCCCATCATACTCATTTCAAACTCATCATGCATGATTTTGGCAAAGTCATCACACAATTCTTGACAAGTTGAGCCAAATATAATTTCATCAACATATATTTGTACGATTATGAGGTGAGGACCTTTCTTCTTTGTAAAGAGTGTATTGTCTACCATTCCCATGGTATACTCATGTTTAACAAGAAACTCTTTAAGTCTATCATACCAAGCTTTGGGTTCTTGTTTGAGTCCATAAAGTGCTTTCTTAAGCTTGTAAACATGGTCCGGTTTCTCAAAATCAATGAAGCCGGGAGGTTGAGCCACATATACCTCCTCATTGATCAAACCGTTAAGAAATGCACTCTTTACATCCATTTGTTGAAGCTTAAAATCTAAGGCACAAGCGTAGGCTAAAAGGATTCTAATTGATTCTAATCTAGCTACCGGTGCATATGTCTCGTCATAATCAATCCCTCCTTGTTGATTATAGCCTTGTGCTACAAGTCTAGCTTTGTTACGAGACACAACACCATTCTCATCTAACTTATTCCTATATACCCATTTGGTTCCTATAATGGTAGAACTTCTAGTTGGAGGAACAATTTCCCAAACATCATTGGCAACAAATTGATTCAATTCTTCTTGCATCGCAATGACCCAACTCTCGTCCGACAAAGCTTCTTTAACATTCTTTGGTTCAATCAAGGAGACGAAACAAAAGAAGTTGCTTTGGTTTTGAACTTGAGATCTTAGGTTCCTTTGATTTAAGTCACCAATGACATTATTCAGAGTATGATCCCTAGACTCCTTAATGTTTACTTCCTTTTCAACACTAAGGTCTTCAACTCCTATTTTTCTAACCTCTTTGGCTTTAACTACTTCTAATTCATCCAAGTCATCATCAACCAATGGCGGTGTCTTTGGTGAAGGAGAGGTTTCATCAAAGGTTACGTTGAGTGATTCTTCAATAACCCCCGAGGTTCTATTTAGGACTATGTAGGCTTTACTAGTTTGGGAACAACCTAAAAGGATACCTTCGTAAGACTTTGGGTCAAACTTGGTAAGGTAGTCTTTGGTGTTGAGGATAAAGCACTTGCTTCCAAACACCCTAAAGTATTCTAATGAGGGTTTCTTACCTTTAAGAATCTCATAGGGGGTCTTTCCTAGGAAAGGTCAAATAAGAATTCGGTTGAGAATATAAGTCAATGTGTCCACGACATTGCACCAAAACTTTTGAGGCAAAGATTGCTCGTTTAACATCATCCTACTCATCTCTTGAAGAGTCCTATTCTTCCTTTCAACTACCCCATTTGATTGTGGAGTGCTAGGAGCCGAGAAGTTATGGGTAATACCATGAGCTTCACAAAAGGCACCAAATTACACTTCATTATCAAATTCCCTACCATGATCCGTCCTAATAGAAACAATTGAACATCCTAGTTGATTTTGAATTCTTCGACTAAAGATTTCGAAGTGATCGAAAGCTTCATTCTTAGATGCCAAAAATCTAGTCCAAGTGAATCTAGAATAGTCATCAACTATAACTAGGGTATAAAGGTTACCTCCATAACTCCGTATGGCGGAAGGTCCAAAAAGATGCATATGTAGGAGCTCTAAGCACCGAGAGGTCGAAACCAAATTATTGGATTTGTGACTTGAGTGAACTTGCTTTCCAACTTTGCAAGCATCACAAAAGTGACTATCAAACTTAATCTTGGGGAGGTGTCTTACCAACTCCTTAGAGACTAAAGATTAAATTAAACGCATATTAGCGTGACCCAATCTCCTATGCCAAAGAGTAGAACTATCATCTATAATGCCCATGCTTTCTAACACCTTTTCCAATGACTTTTCCATCTTTTACGATTTCACTGTCATGTTCCGAAAAGATGACCTTACACTTATTGTAGCACCCCATTTTGATAATGGAAATGTCACATGCAATTATGGCGTGTCATCAAAGCATACAAGGAAAAATGTCTAAACATTACTTGACCATAAAAGGAAAATACCGGAATCAAACATTGGTAGTCCAAAAGTAAAGCTCATCACACACAAACATAGTATAATAAAGGAAAGGACTAAACAATGTCCAAAGCAAATGTATCATAAGAAAGGAAATGCATAAAGTAAAGAAGGCTAGACAGCTTCCAGTCCATATGCACGTACTCTTAGTGTCTACGAGCGTCCCTGAGTACCTGCCGTTTTGCGAACATAGAAAAGGAAAACGGCTGAGCAAATACGCTCAGTGCACGGATGTACAAATAAAGCATGAATAGGATAAGCATATAACATATAACAGCAGAAGAAAACTAAGTCCCGAGTAACCTGGTTAAGTCTTGGTAAAACTAGTTTATAATTTGAAAAGCTTTATGTTTATCTTGTAAAAACTGTTTATCATATTTTATCATTAGCCAATATAGGTCATGAAAATCCACCGTGTATGAATACTTGGAGGGGTGACCTCATCATGCAAATTAGAGGGGCTGCCTCTAATTTAATATACTGGTTTTTGGGTAGGAGGGATCAGCTCCTTGTGAAGGATGCAAGGCACACACCACATTCACCATGAAATCCTGACTGAAAACATGTAACTAGGATGCACCCATACGCCCCACATGATAAATATAATATAAATGGCCAAAAGCTGAAGGGACGCCACGAGCAATCACTCCGCCGTGGTGAAGTCATAACATCAGTGCCTCTAATGTTATGGTTATGGTACCTCCATAACTAGGTGAAACTGGTCATGCATGTATATGGCTATAGGTATTCTTAATTAAACATAAGCAAATCAAACACATAGCTTATACTACGGGAAAACATTTGGCTGCATACGGGGAATCCTAATAAGGAAAGAATGTCCATACTGAAAGGACGGGAATCCGTACCTTATGTCCAGTGAACGAAGAAGATGAACTGAGAGGAATCCTACTTCCGTATCACTAGTGCTACATAAATACATACATGAATAAGTATCTGCTTACTAAATACGTAGCTGGTTTTATGTCATGTCTCAGCTTATTTTATATGTTCTTACCATGTTTTACTGTTTTAAAGCCTTAAACCGTGTTTATCTCATATTCTGTTTAATCTGATTAAGTATTTCTGGTATTTCATGCATTATTATACTTACTGTGTAATAATAAGTAACTTTCTAAAAATAGCAGGTTTCCTAAAATAGAACGTTTCCAAAAATAGAAAGTTTCCAAAAATAGAAAGTTTCCAAAAATAGAAAGTTACCAAAAATAGAAAGTTACCAAAAATAGAAAGTTACCAAAAATATAAAGTTTCCAAAAGTAGAATTACTGCTTAAAATAGATAAGTTTCTAAAAATAGAAAGTTTCCATAAATAGATCAGCTGTCTTAATTAAATAAGTTTCCATAAATAGATTAGCTGCCTGAAATAAATAAGTTTCTAAAAATAGAAGGTTTCCATAAATAGATTAGATGCCTTATTTAATTAAGTTTCTAAAAATAGAAAGTTTCCATAATTAGAAATAAGCTGGTTAAATAAGCTAAGTATATAAGCCTAAGTGTTTCCATGATTATTTTCTAAGTCATATGATATAATGTATAGTTTAATAATTATTTCATGTAATTAAATTAAACTATAGGTTAAAATATTTAATTAAAGTATAACATGTTTTTAATTAAATAAAGTTAAATAATTAGGTTAAAACATATATTACTATTTATTAATAATATAACCTAAGTCATGTTAATTAATTAATTATAATCATGGTTTTTAAATAATTAATTAATTATAAGTCTAAAATATAAAAATACTTAGGTTAAGTAATTTCATGATTATTAATAATTAAAATAACCTAAGTCATGTTATTAAATTAATCATGTCATTTTATTAATTTAATTTTTAACATGAGATCATAAAAAAATAAAAACTAAACATACACCATGAACCGGATCTAGAATCAAAACCATGAACCGGACATGAAATCGACACCGTACCCCAAACCAAATCGGGGTACCCCTTGTCTTGATGTTGCCGTGGGACCCACACCAACCAACCGGGACCATATGGTCTCGGTGGTGGTCGGATGGCCAAACCGAAACCCCCCTTGGGTTCGGTGTAGGCTGCGGCCAAAACAAACACCCCTTAAAACATTACTTTTGATTTTATTAAATCCCAATTCATGTTAGATCCATCATTTTAATTAGGTTTTTGCAAAAACATAACATGTTCTTGATTAATAAAAGATCAAATCAAAAGAAAAAGGTTTAAAAAGGATTTACCGAATACGTGGATCAAAAGGACAAAGAACAAACACGATCACCAACTAGAATTCCAAGATCCAAGATCAACAAACACCCCCTTGTGGTGTTTTGAGGTTGGCGGCCAAAAAAGAAGAAGAGAGGAGGGTTTTAGGTTTTTGCTAAAATCTTCTGTAAAGTGATTTTGAGTAGTGTAAAAATCTCTTAACCCCCTTTAGTAAAATTTACAAATGGGCTTGGCCCATTTGCTCCTTGTAGTCGCGGGTAGGGGGCCCCACATGGGGTACCCGTACCTTTTTCCGTGTCTCGATGTTAAGTTATTCGTTCATGATTATTTGTGTTCGCGTTTTAAGTGTTCTCGTTACGTAATTATCGTGATCTAATATATTTATTTACGCTCGTAATAAATATATATACGTAATTAATAATAGTTCGTGTTTTAAATACGTTCATGATTTCATGATCGCATGTTCGTGATTAATTATTGTCAAATAATTATTACGTGCTCGTGCGTAGTAAATACTTATCGTGTTCTAACACGTACGTAATACGTAAAATCCTTACACGTAATCGTAATCATGCTATATGAGGAAAGTTTTAATCTAGTACGTACGATCTTAAGGGTACTATTCATGGTAAAAGCATGCGGGTTTTACAACTCTTCCCCCCTAAAAAGAATAATTCGTCCCCGAATTATAGATAAAGTAAACTAGAAAAGAACATACCCGAATTCAAAATATGAAATGAGGGTAAGAAGCCCGGATAGACTCCTCTGTTTCCCAAGTGGCTTCCCGCTCGGTATGATCCTTCCATAGGATTTTGACGAATGGAATCGTCTTCCTTCTCATGACTCGTTCTTGTCTGTCAAGAACTCGCTCGGGTTCTTCTATGAAAGTGAGATCTTCACGTATCTGTTCCAGTGGATACTGAACCATGTGAAGGGGATGATACTGGTACCCTCTGAGTAAGGACACATGAAACACATTGTGCACATGCGAAAGCTGCGGAGGTAACGCCAATCGGTAAGATACTTCACCGACTCGTTCAATGATATCAAACGGTCCGATGAAACGAGGACTGATCTTCCCTTTAATCCCGAAGCGTCTAACACCACCTGCCGGCGAAACCTTAAGGAAGACGTGATCTCCTACGTTAAAATGTATGTCCCTACGATGCTTATCGGCATAACTCTTCTGACGTGACCGTGCTTCCTGAATTTTCTGCTTAGCTACTGCGATCTTCTCATTGGTCATCTCTATGATTTCTGGTCCTTCAAGTGTTCGCTCGCCAACCTGATCCCAGCAGATTGGGGCGTGACACTTTCTGCAATACAACATCTCAAAAGGAACACACTTGATGCTTGCGTGCCAACTGTTGTTGTATGCAAACTCCACCAAACAGATGTAATCGTCCCAATCACCCGTCCATTCCAACGCACATGACCTCAACATATCTTCCAATGTATGAATGGTTCGCTTCGACTGTCCGTCCGTTTGAGGATGAAAAGCCGTGCTAAGCTTAAGTTGTGTACACCAAGCTTTCTGCAGACTCTTCCAAAAGCGTGAAGTGAATCGAGGATCTCTGTCTGAGACGATGCTGGATGGTGCACCGTGGAGTCTCATGATCTCTCTTCTGTACGTATCAGCGAGTTTACTTACCGGATCTTCCTTGCGGATCGGTAAGAAATGAGCTGATTTGGTAAGTCGATCTACGATAACCCAAATTGCATCGTGCTTCCTCTTGGTAGGCGGAAGACCAGTAACAAAATCCATGGTGATTTTGTCCCACTTCCACTCTGGAATATCTAACGGTTGAAGGAGACCACCAGATCGCTGATGCTCGATCTTAACCTGCTGGCAAGTAAGACATTTGGAGACGTAAGTGGCCACATCCTGTTTCATCCCACTCCACCAAAAGTACTGCTTGATGTCATGGTACATCTTAGTCGAACCAGGATGTATAGAGAATGGGGAGCTATGAGCTTCAGCTAACAAAGCTTCCCGGAGTTCTTGGTCATCAGGAACACAAAGTCTCGTGCCCTGCCATACGATACCATCTGCATCTACTATGAATTCCGTCTGCTTCTCCAAATTCTGTTCTATCGCCCAGATTTCTCCGTCATCCTTCTGAGCTTCCTTGATCTTAGAGAGTAACTCGGGTTCTACTCTAAGATTATCCCAGTAACCATGCTGTCCACGTACCATGATATCGATGTCTAGTCGCTCCAAGTCTCTGATGATTTCCTCTTCGATTTTAATGCCGTTGATCATTCCGGACTTCCTGCTAAGAGCATCTGCTACTACATTTGCCTTTCCGGGATGATACTGTAGATTAATGTCATAATCCTTCAACAGCTCTAACCATCTCCTTTGCCTCATGTTCAATTCACGCTGAGTGAAGATATACTTCAAGCTCTTGTGGTCCGTGAAAATGTCACATGATTCTCCATATAGGTAGTGCCTCCATATCTTCAATTCAAACACCACAGCTGCAAGTTCCAGGTCATGCGTGGGGTAATTTTCCTCATAAGGCTTAAGCTACCGTGAAGCGTACGCGGTCACTTTCCCATGTTGCATGAGAACACAGCCAAGTCCCTTCCCCGATGCATCGCTGTAGATTTGAAATCCACCCCTACCAGATGGTAGAGTAAGAATAGGTGCAGATACTAGCTTCTGCTTCAGGTCTTCAAAGCTCTTCTCTCGATCTTCAGTCTAGACGAATTTCTCCCCTTTTCGCATCAGTTTGGTCAGTGGTAGTGCTAGGCGGGAAAAGTTCTCCACGAACCTACCGTAATAGCCAGCTAAGCCTAAGAAACTGCGGACTGCCGTCGCTGATGTCGGCCTTGGCCACTTAGTAATGGCCTCAACCTTCGTTGGATCCATAGTGATTCCTTCTGCTGATACAATGTGACCTAAGAATGCCACCTTGTCTAACCAGAACTCACACTTGGAGAATTTAGCATACAACTGCTTCTGGCGAAGAATCTGTAGTACTGTACGAAGATGGTCTTCGTGTTCCTCCTTGGACTTTGAGAAAATAGGATGTCATCGATGAAGACAATGACGAACTTGTCCAGAAATTCATGGAAGATTCTGTTCATTAAATCCATGAACACTGCTGGAGCATTTGTCAGGCCAAATGGCATAACTACAAACTCGTAGTGGCCATAACGGGTACGAAATGCAGTCTTAGCGATGTCCTGGTCTTTGACCCGTAGCTGATGATAGCCTGACCTAAGATCAATCTTGTAGAAGTGTTTGGCCCCTTGGAGTTGGTCAAACAGATCGTCAATGCGTGGCAGTGGATATCTATTCCGAATGGTAATCTTGTTGAGCTCGCGATAGTCTATACAAAGACGCATATTGTCGTCCTTCTTCTTAACAAACAAGACCGGTGCGCCCCATGGAGATGCGCTAGGTCGAATGAAACCTCGTTCAAGAAGTTCTTGCAGTTGATCCTTCAGCTCCTTCAGCTCTATAGGAGCCATGCGATAAGGAGCTTTGGAGATTGGTCCAGCTCCTGGAATAAACTCGATACTGAATTCCACTTCTCGTGCAGGTGGTATGCCCGGAAGTTCTGCTGGAAAAACATCTTGGAATTCTGACACTATAGGTTGATCCTGAATTGATGGGGATTCAGCATCCATGTCGTGAACCGTAGCTAGATAACCCTCGTAGCCATGTGACAATAGTGCACGCGCTTGCAGGGTAGATATGATTTGTACAGACCGTCCGGGTATGAACCCATTATGAATGTACTCTGGTGCATTAAATTCACCGAAAATAACTCGATATGAATGGCAGTCTATGATAACATGATGCTTGGATAGCCAATCCATGCCCAAGATCATGTCGAAGTCACTCATGTCCAACGGAAGTGCGTCAACAGGTCGAACCTTATCATCAAATTCTAGGGGAAGACTCTTGTATACATGGGTGATTAATACAGAGTCTCTCAAAGGCGTAGAAATAGTAAGCCTATTTTCTAGTGGCATGGGGAGCATCCTAATGTTCTTAGCATAAGCAGTAGAAATAACCGAGTGAGTAGCACCCGTATCGAAAAGAACACATGCAGCTTGACCATACATATACAAGATTCCAGTGATGGTACCTGTAGACTTGTTGGCCTGGTCTCGAGATGTCGTGTAGACACGCCCGGTAGTAGGAGGCGGCTTGGTATCAGCATGTCCCGATGTACCCTCCATCTCGCCCTTACGGCAATCCTTCATAATATGGCCAGGAAGACCACACTTGAAGCACGCGTCAGTATTACGGCGACATGGTCCTGGGTGCCTACGGTGGCAAGTAGAGCAAAGAGGATGAGTGAATCCTCCAGCAGGTGCTCTGGCTGGCTGGGAACCTGATAAAACATTTTACATAAGACATGATAATTGGGTACAAAGGACAAAGCGGATAATCGTAAGATTGAATACCAGTGATAGCTGGACGGCTAAGCTGTGAACCTCTCTGGTTCTGGTCCCTACCGTTTCCATGGTTCCTGGTAGAAGTTTTGTTAAAGTGTCAGAATATGAGTTATAACATAAAATCACAAGGAAAATGCTTAAGTATTAGGACCTGCTGCTGTTGGAGTGCCCAGCGTTGTTACGGTAATTATCATTAGCGCCACGCCTATCCGTAGCAGAACGGTCGTTAGTCTGACCTTTTCCCTTGGGCTGATGAGGCTGCTGCTGAGTAGCCGGCTGAGACCGGTCCCCAGTTTTCTGCTTGGAAGATACATTTAAAGAGATGAATAATTGACATATATGGAAAGTATACGGATTGGTCACCGCTTGAATACGAAGGTTTATCTCTTTTTGGGTCTTTCAGCTTCCCCAAACTCATCTCTTTCCTGCAGCATCTCCAGCTTACGTGCTGCATCGGCCACTTGTGCTACAGTGTTGAACGTAGCACACACCAAATTGTTTACGATCGATGTGCGAAGAGCCCATCTAAAGTGATGTGCCTGCTCTTCAGGAGTACCTGCTGCCGCACCAAGGAAACCAACTAAGCGAAGAAAGCGCTGCATAAACTCGTTGCTATTCTCCCCAGCTCTCTGTCGGATCCCATGGTACTCTCTCTTGAGCTTGTCCCGCTCAGCCTTGGGAAAGAACTGCTCCATCACCCTGTCCTTGAACTGAGCCCAAGTCAAACCAGCAACCCACTCGTCACCACCTTCAGACTGCATCAATGCTAACCACCAGTTTAGCACATCGCCTTCGAATCGATAGCATGCCAACCTCGCCTTGTATGCGGGGTCACAGCCCATAGCATTGAAAATCTTCTCGATGTGAGCCAACTAGCTTTCAGCATCGCTGGGGCTATTTTTCTTCTCAAAAGCTCGAGGGCGGAGCTTGTTGAATCTCTCCAGCCATACTGCTAATGTCACTGGAGGAGGAGGAGGAGGTGCCTGATTATGCTGCTGATTGTTGGCAGCTTGAACTTCAGCCCTGATGTCATTCCTCAGTTGAGGAAGCAAAGCTTGCATAGCAGCCTGAATTGCAGCATTGAGCTGCTCCTGTTCGCGTGTGAGAACCATCTGATAGTTTAACATAAAACATATGATTAAACAGATCAAAACATAAAATATATATATACATGAAAAAAATTTATACTAAAATTTCATGAGAAAAATTTTATGCAAGAAAATTTTGTGTATGAATGCATGATGCAGTTTTATGAAAACTTTTGTATGCTCGAGAGTGAACGCCTCTGGTCAGTTCACCCAAAACAAAAGACATAGCGAGGGGACGCCTATGGGTTGGTCCCAAATTTAAAAGTTTCGATAAAACACATGCGACTAAATAGGGCCAGTCCTGTACCAACCATTACTTAGTCAAAAATCCGCGACAATGACATGTATATGTATGCTTAAAAATGATGAATGCATGAAAACAACTGTCAGTTCTAGGAAGACCGTAGTGACTACCCACTAATCACAGGTCATATTTGAGAGCCTACAGGTCGAAGCCTTGGCTCTGATACCATAATTGTAACACCCCATTTTGATAATGGAAATGTCACATGCAATTATGGCGTGTCATCAAAGCATACAAGGAAAAATGTCTAAACATTACTTGACCATAAAAGGAAAATACCGGAATCAAACATCGATAGTCCAAAAGTAAAGCTCATCACACACAAACATAGTATAATAAAGGAAAGGACTAAACAATGTCCAAAGCAAATGTATCATAAGAAAGGAAATGCATAAAGTAAAGAAGGCTAGACAGCTTCCAGTCCATATGCACGTACTCTTAGTGTCTACGAGCGTCCTTGAGTACCTGCCGTTTTGGGAACCTAGAAAAGGAAAACGGCTGAGCAAATACGCTCAGTGCACGGATGTACAAATAAAGCATGAATAGGATAAGCATATAACATATAACAACGGAAGAAAACTAAGTCCCGAGTAACCTGGTTAAGTCTTGGTAAAACTAGTTTATAATTTGAAAAGCTTTATGTTTATCTTGTAAAAACTGTTTATCATATTTTACCATTAGCCAATATAGGTCATGAAAATCCACCGTGCATGAATACTTGGAGGGGTGACCTCATCATGCAAATTAGAGGGGTTGCCTCTAATTTAATATACTGGTTTTTAGGTAGGAGGGATCAGCTCCTTGTGAAGGATGCAAGGCACACACCACATTCACCATGAAATCCTGACTGAAAATATGTAACTAGGATGCACCCATACGCCCCACATGATAAATATAATATAAATGGCCAAAAGCTGAAGGGACACGAGCAATCACTCCGCCGTGGTGAAGTCATAACATCAGTGCCTCTAATGTTATGGTTATCGTACCTCCATAACTAGGTGAAACTGGTCATGCATGTATATGGCTATAGGTATTCTTAATTAAACATAAGCAAATCAAACACATAGCTTATACTACGGGAAAACATTTGGCTGCATACGGGGAATCCTAATAAGGAAAGAATGTCCATACTGAAAGGACGGGAATCCGTACCTTATGTCCAGTGAACGAAGAAGATGAACTGACAGGAATCCTACTTCCGTATCACTAGTGCTACATAAATACATACATGAATAAGTATCTGCTTACTAAATACGTAGCTGGTTTTACGTCATGTCTTAGCTTATTTTATATGTTCTTACCATGTTTTACTGTTTTAAAGCCTTAAACCGTGTTTATCTTATATTCTGTTTAATCTGATCAAGTATTTCTGGTATTTCATGCATTATTATACTTACTGTGTAATAATAAGTAACTTTCCAAAAATAGCAGCTTTCCTAAAACAGAAAGTTTCCAAAAATAGAAAGTTTCCAAAAATAGAAAGTTACCAAAAATAGAAAGTTTCCAAAAATAGAAAGTTTCCAAAAATAGAAAGTTTCCAAAAATAGAAAGTTTCAAAAAATAGATTTACTGCTTAAAATAGATAAGTTTCTAAAAATAGAAAGTTTCCATAAATAGATCAGTTGCCTTAATTAAATAAGTTTCCATAAATAGATTAGCTGCCTGAAATAAATAAGTTTCTAAAATAGAAGGTTTCCATAAATAGATTAGCTGCCTTATTTAATTAAGTTTCTAAAAATAGAAAGTTTCCATAATTTGAAATAAGCTGGTTAAATAAGCTAAGTATATAAGCCTAAGTGTCTCCATGATTATTTCCTAAGTCATATGATATAATGTATAGTTTAATAATTATTTCATGTAATTAAATTAAACTATAGGTTACAATATTTAATTAAAGTATAACATGTTTTTAATTAAATAAAGTTAAATACTTAGGTTAAAACATGTATTACTATTTATTAATAATATAACCTAAGTCATGTTAATTAATTAATTATAATCATGGTTTTTAAATAATTAATTAATTATAAGTCTAAAATATAAAAATACTTAGGTTAATTAATTTCATGATTATTAATAGTTAAAATAAAATAACCTAAGTCATGTTATTAAATTAATCATGTCATTTTATTAATTTAATTTTTAACATGAGATCATAAAAAAATAAAAACTAAACATACACCATGAACCGGATCTAGAATCAAAACCATGAACATGACATGAAATCGACACCGTACCCCGAACCAAATCGGGGTACCCCTTGTCTTGATGCTGCCGTGGGACCCACACCAACCAACCAGGACCATATGGTCTCGGTGGTGGTCGGATGGCCAAACCGAAACCCCCCTTGGGTTCGGTGTAGGCTGCGGCCAAAACAAACACCCCTTAAAACATTACTTTTGATTTTATTAAATCCCAATTCATGTTAGATCCATGATTTTAATTAGGTTTTTGTAAAAACATAACATGTTCTTAATTAATAAAAGATCAAATCAAAAGAAAAAGGTTTAAAAAGGATTTACCGATTATGTGGATCAAAAGGACGAAGAACAAACACGATCACCAACTAGAATTCCAAGATCCAAGATCAACAAACACCCCCTTGTGGTGTTTTGAGGGTGGCGGCCAAAAAAGAAGAAGAGAGGAGGGTTTTAGGTTTTTGCTAAAATCTTCTGTAAAGTTATTTTGAGTAGTATAAAAATCTCTTAACCCCCTTTAGTAAAATTTACAAATGGGCTTGGCCCATTTGCTCCTTGTAGCCGCGGGTTGGGGGCCCCACATGGGGTACCCGTACCTTTTTCCGTGTCTCGATGTTAAGTTATTCGTTCGTGATTATTTGTGTTCGCGTTTTAAGTGTTCTCGTTACGTAATTATCGTGATCTAATATATTTATTTACGCCCGTAATAAATATATATACGTAATTAATAATAGTTCGTGTTTTAATTACGTTCATGATCGCATGTTCGTGATTAATTATTGTCAAATAATTATTACGTGCTCGTGCGTAGTAAATACTTATCGTGTTCTAACACGTACGTAATACGTAAAATCCTAACACGTAATCGTAATCATGCTATATTAGGAAAGTTTTAATCTAGTACGTACGATCTTAAGGGTACTATTCATGGTAAAAGCATGCGGGTTTTACACTTATTATCACAAATTTGACCTATACTTAAAAGGTTAAATCCTAAGTTATCTACGTGCTCAACATTTTCAATGGTCATGGAGTCAAGAGAAACCGTACCTTTGCCAATGATATTACCACGTAGACTACTAGCGAATGTGACGTTACCTCCATCATATGCTTTGTAATGCGAGAACAAACTACGATTACCCGTCATGTGTTTAGAACATCCACTATCCATAATCCACTCATCGGGCTCCAAATCAATTCCCAAGCATATCTAGGTAACAACACACAAGATCAAACATTTGGTCCCCAATATCTCATGGGTCCAAAATTGTTAGTTCCAAACATCCCTTGCATTTGGTTGGGATGCATGAATGAAGGAGGGGTTCCCCATGGAGAACAAAATGGAAGAGGATAGTAATTCATGTAACCATTTTGTTGTTCATTATTTCTCCTAGGTGTATTTGATCTAGGTTTAAAGTTATGATTATTTCTTCTAGGTGTTGGAGTTTTACTTCTAGATCGTGAATTGTTTTGATTATCTCTTTTAGGCGTTGTCGTTCTACTTCTAGGCTTAGACTCATTTCGTACTCTAGGTGGAGTAGAGGATAGTCTAGATAAACTTCTATTTCCCATGAGAGGTTTATTTAATGGCTTGTAGAACTTATCAATAGCATTGTCGTCAAGTATGGGTAATTTTACCTTATTAACAGTAAGGTGCTTTAGTTTTTCATCTAACTTAGACTTTTCAGAAAGTTCAGGATTTTCACCAAAATCATCCTCTGCCCGCGGTACCTTATCTATGGCGGCGGTTCCATAGTGATAAGGAACCGCGCCATACAATTTGGAACCGCGTACAGTGGGCGTTTTTTGTGAAAACCTGACTTGTTTTGGTTCACTAGTTGAGACTTCATTTGAGTTAAAACCTAGACCAAGTCTTTCCTTAGAATGAACTTGTTTGTTTAACATATCATCAAGAGCACTAGTACCTTTCATGAACTTTTCTAATTTAATGGAGGTGCTCTTGAGATCTTCATTCTCTAATCTAAGTTTCTCACAACTTAAGCAACTTAAATCAACCTCTTTATTTTTCTCAAGTTTAGCCAATTTCTCCCTAAGTTCATTGATCTCATTTTCAACCTTAGTTTTGGTTGATTTTAAAGTTTTATTCTTTTCTATGAATTTAAGACTAAGTTTGTGTAAGCTATCATATTTGCCTTCAAATTCAATATCATCAAAAGTGGAACTATCATTGCTATAATATTCGGTTTCGGAATGTACCTCTTTAGAAGTGTGAGCCATAAGACATTTCTCCTCTTTGGGGTTGTCATCATCATCTTCACCGCTATCGCTCCAAGCGCCACTAACGAATGCCGTGTGGTTCTTATCACGAGCGGGCTTTGGACAATCACCAATGAAGTGATTTGGATCACCACATCTAAAGCAATTCCTATCACCTTTCTCGTTCTTGACAAACCGATTCTTGGACAATGGTTTCTTGTCATAGTTGGGTTGCCTAACGTGTTGACCTCGTCTCTTGAAGAACTTCTTGAAATCTCTCACCGCCAATGCATACTCCTCGTCATCGCTTTCCGAGGAACTATCATGGTCACTTGTGCCTTCTTGGCTTTAAGTGCAAGAGATTTCCTTTCACTCTTGGTTTTCACTAATTCCAAGTCCTTCAAAATTATCATCTCATGAACCTTCAAGTTTCTTATGAGTTCATCGAGTGATAAAGTTGAGAGATTTTCGACTCTTCAATCGCCGTGACTTTTGCTCTCCACTTTGGATGTAAAGCCCTTAGAAACTTCCTAACATTGTTCTTGCTAGAAAAACCTTCATCAAGTGCTTTTAGACTAGTAATAATGGTGTTAAACCTAGCAAATGCACTATCAATAGTTTCATCTTCTAATATGACAAATTGTCCATATTGTTGGACAAGAAGATCGATTTTGCTTTCTTTGACTTGGCTATTACCTTGGTGGGTTACTAAAAGAGTGTTCCAAATATCTTTAGCGGTTTCACACATAAAAATTCTTTCATACACTTTCTTAGGCAAAGCATTATAAATCACCATTTTAGCCTCATTATTTTTTGAAAGTTTCTTTTTAGTATCGTCATTAGCTTTGTCAAAAGTGACCAATTATTTTGTTTTAGAAACTTCATTAAATTGAAAGGGTAAAAAATCACCATTGGTAATAACATGCCAAAGATCTAAATCTTTTGATTTCACATAAGTTTCAAATCTATTTTTCCAATAAATAAAACTATCGGTTTCAAAAAGTGGTGGTCTTTGCATAGATTGCCCTTCTAGGTATTTGTTGGAATCCATAGATCGATTCATGTTTTAAAATACAATATACTTTAAAAATTCTTGAGCAACCCGCTCTGATACCAATTGTAGAAACTAGAAGGGGGGGGGTTGAATAGTTTCTTATATTTACTTGTTAAAATGTGGTTTCCAAAAATCATTTTTCAAAAACTTAGGCTTGAGGAAATATGTGAAATCTTCTTATGCACAATATGAACAATGATAGTGTAACTAAACTAATACTAACAAAAATATATCCACAAAGAATAAAGAATGATAGTGTAACTAATCTAATACTAACACATGTATATGCATAAAGAATAAAGAATGTAAAGAGTTAAGGGTAAAGAAAGATCAAAGCGAACACCAAGGATTTATAGTGGTTCGGTAACGAAGCTCACTCCTCGTTCCTACTCCACTCCTCGAGTACTCCTTACTCGAGAGTTCACTACACAACAAGCTCCTTATGATGGAGAAAACCGTACACGTCGCTTAACCAATTTCCGACTCTAAGCTAAAAGTCGAGCCCTAATCGTAGATAGGACCAATCTACACAACTATACTTAGTACATACACGACTTCCAAATAGACACAACTACTTGGATCTTCACAACTACAAATGTATAAAATTAGATCTTCAATGGATCTTTGGTGGTGGACTCAACACTTCACAAGGATAGTGTTCTTCTCTTTGCACTTGGAGAGGAAGGGATGGAAGAACAAGATTCACTTCTTAAACAAGTAATAATCAAACAAATGATCAAAGATTTGAGTGATTAAAGAAGGGGTTTGAATCTGGAAATAAATGTGCAAAAGAGGTGAGGTGAAAAGCTGAGAATGGTCCACTATTTATAGGACAAAGGAGCCAACGGCTATATCTGCCCGCGGTACCTTATCTTAGCCCGCGGTACCTTATCGATAAGGTACCGCCTAGGTGCTAAGGTACCGCCGGACTAGACTCCGCTCCTTTTTGTCCTTTAGTCGTGGAGGTCTTATCTGGATATAAAAAATATCCTGAAAGGATATTCTTAACCAAATAAGAATATGCCATTTTCAAATTTCAAATAATTAATTTAATAAAACATTTTCTTAAAAAGAAAGTTTAATAAAAACTTGTCACACTTAATAAAAAGTGAGTTTTAAGAAAAGATTAAATCACTTGATCACTTGATTAAGGTTAGTACTTGTTTATCCATACCTTAAGTGAAAATGGGTAAAATGAAAAATACTTGAACTCAAGAATTCATTTTTTGTTGTTTTCGTAAATGCTTGTTTTTACATATTGTCGTAATCAAAACAAAGCGAGACCGAAAAATGCAAGTAACATTTTTAGTCATTTATTGCATTTACAACGTTCGATTACGATCAAAATTTAACACACGCAACGACATTACCGCCATGGATTTATGTATAAGCTTATAGTTCACGCTAATCTCGGCACGCAGCTCCAAGAACAATACTAGTTCATCCGACGCTTATGCTGAGTGTTACATCTTGGACAAGAAGACCCGAGCCTCATTCGACAGAACTAGAGCGTCAGAACCCATCAAAATCACGATGAGTGATCCTGCAGGACAAGTCCTGGTAATCGAAATCAAGGCGATTAAGAACGATAAGAGTTTGGGTAAACTATATGTGCCCATCCAACCTACTGAGAGGAATCCGACATGAAGGTAAAGACAAGCCCTATTTTACATGTCAAGTTAGAGGCAAGTCTAATGAACCTGGATGGTCCATCAGATTTTGGTAACGATTTGGTTGGAATTTTTCAAACGAAGATTACATGGGCGTCGAGACGGTTTTCTTTGAAGGAAGCTACACAAAGTTTGAGTGTGATGGTGTTCCACTTCCAGCGTATGCATGCATGTATAGATGCATCATATGTTAAAAAGGGAATATAAAGTGATGCAATGTATACACTGATGTATGTATAAGAGGCATAATTTTAAATAGCTCAGTATAGCCCGTCTTAATACGTGCTAAAGCTTGAGGCGTGGCCTCCACGTAACGCAATAGGTCAAGGCGCGCTACAACATGAGGTGCAGTGATTTTTTGAATTTAACTACAAAAAATGAATATTATTACATGTAAGGAGAGTTTTATAGCTTTAATTATTATATATAACACTTATTATGAACTTAAGATAAATATTATATTGAAATATGATAAAACAAATATATATTTTTATATGTTGTGTCGCTATAAGCCACGCTTTAGAAACGCTAAAGCTTAGCCTTAGCCGCTAAAACGTGTAGCTTGGATATGCCGTCACGCCACGCCTCACACTATTTATAACCATGATAAGAGGTGACGGTTAGGTACAGTTGAGGTGTTCTGGAGATTTTGATAGCTGCAAGTTTGTGTAAAAACATTGATGGTTTCTTTTGTAATATAACAAAAAAAGAAATATTAACTTTTTGTTTTTAATTTTTTTTTTAACTAAGATTTTTATTTAATACTCTAAAAAGATAAAGTGAATTTTATTAGCATAGAAATACGGCTCGACCTGGCTTGTGGGTTCAGGTGCATTAGGGTTTCCAGGATTTATACTACTCCGTATATAAATACTTGATGAATAAACTTGTATCTCATGGGGTTTCAATGTAGTCTCCTGTGTTATTATCTAACATGGTATCAGGCCATACCTCGATTCTTAAAAAAAAACACTGTTGTTGCAATTCTTTTTCTCTTTTCTTTATTTGGTTGATGCTAATACGCAAGAGTATTATTTTAATATTTGATTAGTATTAACAATACCTATATGTCCTATGATCGTTGACATCTAGGGTCTCAAATGATGCATCATGTCACCTCATCATGGTTATGTTTAATTTTTTTTTCTACGTCAAAAGCAATAAAGATTTTTTTTCTTGTGTTAAAAGAAATTTTGTTCGTTTATTTTTATTGTTTATGTTTTTTATCTGTTTGTTCGATTCAAGTATCTTAAACTTTCGATCTGTCGTTCAATTTTACAAATAACTAAACTCATTTATTCTATTTTCGTGTGTTGGTGATTTGTGCTAAGGTCACAAATCCACATAGTTATCTATTTGGTTGGATGTTTGTGCAAAGGTCACAATCCAAAATTGACCATTGACGTTTATGAAGAAGAATCAGATGTAGTGCACGGCTTTGTGCATTTGTATTGGCGTGGTTGAAGTTTAGGAAGAAAAATCGGATCGCAATAATGTTATCTTTTGTTTTTCTTTTCTTGTTTACTTCTCAAGTCTGAGCTTTCGCGATTTCGCCACTCGGACTGCGGGGGAGTATTAGCAGATAAATATAGCCCTGCCCGGCTTGTGTGTTCGGTTCCATTAGGATTTCCAAGATTTATACTTTATAAATAACTGATGAATAAACTTGATATCTCATGGTTTCAATTTAGTCTCCTGTGTTATTATCTAACAAAATTTGTGGGATCATATAAGTTTCTTTAATACAATATAATGAAATGACCAAAATAGCCTTTTATTTAACGGTCGAATAAGTCAAACTGACGGATTTAACGGAGTTGGACCAAAAGCGAAAAATAGTTATCTTTTTTGCCAAAATGAAAATTATTTGAATTTTTGGACAAAAAATAATAATCAGACCAAACCACGATGACAAAAAAGGCACTTTACTCTAATAAAAAAAGTAATACTCACCAAGCCTTACCTAATTAGCCTTTCTAATAACACACTGAAACTTTAATGTCTTTTCATTTCTCAGATTTAACACCGTACGATTAGTTCTTACGTACTATATTGTGTTCTAGAATGACCCGTACAACCAGTGGCGGACCAGAAAATTGGAGAGTGAAGGGCAAATTTTTTTTTTGACAATAGCAAGGAAAAAAAGTTAGAATCAGAATAAAAAACTGAATATTTTAGCTTAAAAATGAAATTTTTTAAGTTTTAGAGTGTTAAAAGTTTGATTTAAATGTGTGAGTGGAGAGTAATTTGCGTTTTGAGTAGGGGGCATTAAAAAAAACTGTCAAAATCGAAGAAAAAATACACTGTAATCTCGTATTTTTTGTCAAGCTATGGGGGCGCCGCCACCCCGTACATTGTACATAAGCCCCCCCCCCCCCCCCCCCCCCCCTGCATACAACTATAGAGTACGTACGGTATAATCATGAGAAAAGGCGTTATAGTAGTTGCATGCACATTTATTCGCTGGCTACCATATATATGAATACACTACATATCATCAATTACTGAAAGTTTTAGTCACACGCAAACTCCCACTTGTCTGGCTCGATCTACTTGTTACCACCACCATGTGGCCAACATTCCTAACAGCCAGCGCCATCACCGTTAACAGCAGTCGAGTATCCTGGCTTTTCTGCCTTGACATTTACATTACCTGAAAATAAGCAATTGTTTTCTGGATAATAGAGATTTTCAACTAGAAGCTTTTGAAATTTGATTTATTCATACTTTTTGCATCTTGATTTTGGATACGGGTCGTAGTAGTATGAGGACTAGTTCTTGCGGCAGAAGTTATTAGTATAAGTGCAAAGCAAACAGCCAACAAGAAGTTAGTAAGCTGTATGTACTTCATTTCGAAGAGTGTGTGTTGATGCTTCTCAAGTGACTAATTTATAGAACAAGTTTCTATACGCACATAATAGAAAACGATACGACCTTTGGACTTTGAAAGTTGATTTTAGAACGATCTAGTTAGACATATATGTTGAAATGTAGAATAATCTAGTATGACTTTTGTGTTTCTTTGAAACATATATCATATGTTTGCTATTTTTTATAATATTCAATTAGTTTGAAAAGATTTGGCAAATGCCGTTTATTGACTGCTGCTAAATGATAGTCAGCATTGAAATCTTTGCCAATATAATATTTTCTTTAGCTAATTATGTGATGGTTAATTCATATGGGTGTTTTTCCATGAGGTTAATTAATATGAACACAACATTGTTTCATTGAAAATCTGCCTTTATGACGATTATTTTTTTTGTCAATGTTGTTTGGTAAATCAAGGTACTATCATATGTTGACGTGTTGACCGTTCAACAAACAACGAGTGAATAAGAAAGAATACCACATAAAGTAGATGCTAAAATAATAAACAAAAGTTTCTACATGTAAGTCAATAAAACCTTAAAACGTGATTTGGCATCATGTGATCTTCCACTATATGTTGATGATTGAAAATGAAGCAACAAAGTTTCTTATGTAGCCCATTAGAGAGGAGGGTGTGGTGACGAGGGCGGCCTCGTCACGCTGAGGTGGTGCCTCGTCGAGTCTCGCCGAGGTGCATCGTCACACCCACCTCTATTCGACGAGGAGATTTCGTAATTGCGAAATGTTGACAACGAGGTGTGTGGTGAAATATAGCCGTTGGTTATGATTTCCAGCCGTTTGGTTTAATTTTTTTTTTATTCTTAATCTTTATATAAACTCTCCCCTATTTAACAATTTTAACAATCATATTCTTTCCCTAAAATCAAAAAAATACTACTAAAATAGCTTGTTCGGCTCCACACACTTATGATCAAATCAAAATATTAGTTGCTAAACTAATTAAGGAAGACAACATTCGACAGAAAGCGATTATAGATTTAGCCCTCAAATTTGAAAGTGCATCATCTTCAAAATTTGAACTGCAGGAGGCATGTGAAAATTGCAAGGATATTCCAAAAGGGTGGCGTGATCAGATAATCGAATTTTTGAAAAAAGAATCGAACAAAGACGATGAAATACATGATGTTTTGGTTGAAGAAGGCGTTAAAATCGAAAAACAGAAGGATTCTAAAAAAGAATGGATTTATGAAATTTTAATTTCGGTATTCTAGTTCTAATTTAAATAATGTTATTTTAATTTCACTAATGTTATTTTATTTTCTATGTTGTAATTTTAATTTTAGTAATGAATTTTCCAACGGCTATGTTTAAATTTGAATTCTCCAACGGCTATATTTAACATGGGTTCCAACGGCTATATTTTCACTATAAATACTACTTCCATTTAGTTTTTTTCTCAAACAAAACCATACTCTAAAACATGTCGCAAGGAAATACTTCAGCAAACAAGAAACAAAACAAATGAAAAGCTACTCGAAGCAACCCATCGACACTAAAAAAGGTACCAGAGACAATCCCTCCACAACCTTACCCAAACACGATGGGTGAATCATCCGTTCCTACCATTCATCAACCAGAGAGCCCTGTTGAAGAATATCAGTTACCTGCTGAGTTTCATCTTACTGAGAAACAAGAATATCAACTGCTTAATAATGAAGAAGCATTACGTGAAGCATTAGCCCATTAAAGGCCTCCATGTCAACTACAAACAATTTTGTTTGCTTAATTACCAGGTTACTTATACAATTTACTATGTTTTAACTTATAATTATTAATGACACATCAAAGTTTACCATTCTTATCGGATGGTTATATTTTTGTCTTTCCGATATAAAAATTTGTAAATGGATGAAGTTATTGTCCGAAGGCGATTCTTTTACTAAGATTTTTATTAAAATGTATGTTGTATAATCAAAGTACCCAGGCAACCGTTTTTGACCGTTTCTACGAGTTATCAAGAAATACACTATCAATAAAATAATGAATATATGATTGAAAATTATTATTTTTGACTTGATAAAATTTTTATTTATAAAAATATTGTATGACAAAAAATATACAATTTATGAAAAGATGCAACAACTACATTATTAACTCAGTCAAATATCATCCTCATTTACTAAACTGTATTATGATTAGTTTATGCAAGAGAAAAACTATTATTTTAGAACATCTCAAAACAAAAACAAAAAATCTTGATTTTAGAATAGAGAGGCTATCTTATTTTTGGCATTAAATCCACGTTTTAAACTCGTTTTTAATCGACTTTAAGTAAGTTTTAGGTTGACTTAAATCGAGAAAAATTATATACAGCTATAGATAATATAAAAAGGGTGTGGAAACGGGTGAGGCTCGAAATTAAGACCTAACATTTATAAAAGCCTATTTTGGGGGCCTCAGGCATCACGCCAACCACACCCCATATGTTTCATTCTCCAATTAAGTAATTTATTCTATACATTTGTTTTTATTTTTCTATTTTTCCTTTTGGTTTATGATAATGTTTTGTTTACCTTACCATTGTATTTACATCTATTAACTGATAAATATCTTTGTTTATCATTCATAGTTAAAGTATTAATGGAGGTTTACCAAGAAGGTCATGATAATATGGAGAAATCATGGTTTATCGACTAATAAGGATTTGAATGTGCTCGATTGATAACATGGAAATATGCACACGCCACTATTTTGTAGTGAATTAAAAACACGTACTATTTGCATATTATTGTTTGCCAAACAAATAACAAAGCTTTCTATGTAAAATAGACACAAAGCATCCAACTGCTTCATTTTAAACTTGTAGTATAATGGGACGTGGCGCTTACGGCGAGCATTACAAGCCCATAAACACAAGATTTTATAGCACATTCACGATTATATTGATCTTTGTAAGTCCACACGTCTTCCATTCAGATTACGGACCAAGAGCCACAGGTGAAGGCACAAGGAGAACCTTAACATTATTGTTTAAAAGTACTATTCTATGCAAGTATACTAAACATATAAAAACTTAAGGTGCATCCTATTCTATTATACATAGAGCATTGGATAAGGTGGTGTAGTGTCGTTAGTAAAAGTGGTGTCATAGCTGACACGTAGGCTATGACACCAGAAATAGAATAATATGAAACCACGTTTAGTTGAGTAACAGTAAAGCATGGAAAAAATAGTGTCATAAGAATAAAAAGTTGTATAAAGAGTTCACATATGTCCACTTTAATACTTTAAAAAAAAATATTCATAACGCCAACTTTCGTTGGCTGGAAAATAGGGCGCCAGGCACCAAGTTCTAATGTAGTGCACGGTAGTTTCTTTGGTGCCAAAGCCTTCAACACCACTTTTAGCGCAACCGTACCATCTGGTCATAGCATAATGATCTTGTAGATAATAAAATCCTACGGTTTACCTCTTTATCTTAGTGTTAAACTGTTAATAAGAATTGGTGCACCATGCACGAGAATTGAATAAAAAACAAAACAAATAAAGAAAAGATTTGCAATTGCAAGATGGACCTGCGATGTACAGAGAATGCGTCTTAACTGTCTGGCCAATCCAACCCTTCATTCACATTGACAATTATTGAACGTTGGGATACATAATATCGCCAAAGTGGGTGATGATCTAATTGCTGATGGGCTCAATTTTCATGACATATTTTATCTCGACGTTGGTGATGGGGCTAACTTCCTTTTCTGGAAGGATTGTTGGATTAGAGAATCACCATTGTCCTCGAGGTTCCCCACATTGTACTCCATTGAATCCAATCAGGACTGTCTAATTACAGATAGAATTTCTAATTCCGGTTATCATTGGTGTTGGAATTCGGGCTTTAATAACCCAATTGTTATCCACGAATTTCGTGATTTGCTTCATCTCATCGCTGCCTTGAAACTAAAACATGCCCCAGATAAACTGAAGTGCAAGCTGTCAGCAAACGGGATATTCATGGTGCATCAAGTGAGGAACTTTATTGAGGACAGAAACAACAACCCTCTTAGTCTTGTTCATATGCCCTGGATTAGATCTGTTCCTTTAAAGGTCTGTTGCTTCGCATGGAGGGTTGGCCTTGGGCGTATCCCTGTTGCTAAAAGCCTTAGCGACAGGGGAATTCATATGGCTTCTAATAACTGCAAGGTGTGCGATTCAGGGGTGGAGGATGCTGATCATGCGATCATCTCTTGTCCTAGGGCACTTGACACATGGAAATGGATATTCAGATGGTGTAATATTCCATACCCTTCGTTTTCCACAACAAAGGATATCCTGGAGTTTGGTATAAATTGGGGCAATTGTCCCAAAAAAAGAAAGATACTACTTACCATCCTGCTTGGCACCATATGGAGTATTTGGAAGGCGAGAAACGATTGTATCTTCAATACGATTCATAATCATTTCACGGCGATTGCGGAAGACATTATTTCATCTACATTTCTTTGGATGAAACATAGGGGTACTCTTTCTTGTAATTGGATAGATTGGCAGTGCAATCCTTTTTCAATTTCGTTGTAATTTGTTCGCTGTTTCCCCTTGCTCTCTCTTAGCTTCTTGCTAAGTTGAGTTGCTTAATAATATTTGCCGTTTCCAAAAAAAAAAAAAGCTTGTTAATTAATATGAGTAGATGGTTATTTTTTACTTTTGCTTTGCCTATTTTACATAAAATATCCGATGATTCTCATTTTCCAATCTGAGAAAGACATATAAAACGTTAAATGACATGTAAAACGTTAACATTTCCTATTGAAGAAAAACTTAACAAGGATGATTTAAACAAGATTGAACCTTGAACTCAAACGTTTCATAGATAAATCAAAGATAAAGTAACAAAACCTGATAAAGATCATCACAGCTAATCTGGTGTGATCCTATTATCTAAATGATAATAGTTTTACAAAGATAAATAAGAAATGATCTGGGTTACATGATTTAAAAAACAAGAGAGAACACCCAAAACACACAGATGAAAATAACCCAGATAAATGACAAGAATGGGGAGCGTCCCATTATATTCACAAGAGTCAAAGCTTCAAAGAGACGTTTGTCTCTAATTTGCATCTAAGTCTTCAACTTTCACTTAAGCCAGCATAAGCCCTCCACCTCATCAGCATCCTTCAAGACCTGTCCAAAGTGAACCTGAAACATTCAAAGTTAACAAAGTAAGTCCCTCTAGTTAAAGTGTGGTATCTGATTAGGTCCAAATATTTTAACATCCCCCCTTAATCAGATACCCAATACAGATTACACATGCCAAGTTTTTCAACAAGAGCATTGTGTTGTAATGTATCCAGTCCCTTTGTGAGGATATCTGTTATTTGAGTAGCAGAATCCACCTTACAAGTTTTAACAACACCACTCAGAATTTTTTCCCTCACAAAATGTAAGTCAATTTCTAAGTGTTTGGTTCTTTCATGGAATACTGGATTAGCAGCTATCTTGATAGCTGAGTTACTGTCACAGTACAAGGTAACAGGTAAAAGATTTTCACATTTTAAGTCCTTCAAAATCTTTAAAATCTAGATGACCTCACTGGTTACTGAAGCAAGAGCTCTATACTCTGCTTCAGTAGAGGATTTGGAGAGAGTGTTTTGTTTTTTACTCTTCTAGGAAACAAGATTGTTATTAACAAAAACACAATAGCCAGTAACAGATCTCCTAGTAACAACACACTTAGCCCAATCAGCATCAGAATAAGCATTTAGAAACATACCAGAAGTCTTCTTAATGTGAATGCCCAAACCTGGAGAACCTTTAAGATATCTTAATATCTTGAAGGCTGTTTTGAGATGAGATTTCAAAGGGGAGTGCATGAATTGACTTAAGCAGTGAACAGCATAAGATATGTCAGGCCTGGTATTGGTTAAGTAAATAAGCTAACCCATCAGCTTTTGGAAATCAACAATGTTATCAAGTAAAGGGTCATCAATGGTGGCCTCATTAGATATAGCAAGCTTAGTACTCAAAGGAGTGCTAGCAGGTTTGCAAGCCAACATACCATACTTAGAAAGAAAGTCCAACACATACTTCCTTTGATTTAAGCAAATGCCCCAATTAGTATCAATAACCTCAATACCCAAGAAATATTTCAACTTTCCTAAGTCCTTAATCATAAACTTAGTTTTCAGAAACATCTTAAATTTTTCAATCTCAGCAACATTGTTCCCAGTAATAATGATATCATCAACATACACAAGCAAGGCAAGAAAAATATTATCAAGAGACTTGGTGTACAAAGAATAGTCAGATTTACTTTGAACAAAACCATTTTCACTTAACACAGCTGTAAGCTTAGCATTCCATTGTCTAAGAGCTTGTTTAAGCCCATACAATGACTTTTTTAGTCTACAGACCATGTTATCACCACCAGCAAGATAGCCTTGGGGTGGTTTCATGTAAAAAGTCTCATCAAGGTCACCATAAAGAAAAGCATTATTAATATCAAGTTGGAAAACAGGCCAAGATTGCACAATAGCAATGTTAAGTAAGCATCTAACAGTAACCATCTTGACAACAGGAGAAAAAGTTTCATCAAAGTCAATTCCTTCCTTTTGACCAAAACCTTGGGCAACAACCCTAGCCTTGTATCTTTCAATTTCACCACTAGATTTAAACTTAAGTTTCCAAACCCACTTACTACCTAAGGCTTTTCTACCCTTTGGTAATTCAACAATGTCCCAAGTGTCATTCTCAAGAAGGGCTGCAAGTTCAGTGTTCATAGCATTGACCCAATCAGGATTTTGAGAGGCTTCAAAAAAACTTTTTGGTTCACTATTTTTATTAAGTTGAGTGACAAAGCAAAAGTTTTCAGGATTAAGCTTAGAGTATCCCACAAATTTTTCAAGACCATATTTAACTTTGGAGTTAACCACATAATCATTATAGTTTTTAGGAAAGACAGAGGTTCTGGTAGACCTTCTAACACCCTGAGTAGGAGCACTTGGATTTTGATCCAAGTGACTTTCAGATTCATTGTTATCATCAAGTGTTGCAACCTCCCCTTCCAACCCAGCTTCAATATCCTCACTGTTATGAGCATCATCTCTAATAATAGGAGAATCAACAGTGTCCATATTGTTCCCATGATTAGAAGAGTGGCTATCCTCACTTTGTGACTCATGGTCACTATTATGCCTAGACATTACTCTCTCATCATCATTAGGTAGCTCAGGGTTATCTAAATCAAAAAAGTTTAACATATTTTTATCTTGACTAAGACTAGGAACATTAGACTCATCATGCTTGTTTTTAGAGACAGAATCCTTAAAAGGTAATATAGACTAAAAAAAACTCACATCTCTAGAGACAAAAAACTGTTTTCTATCAAGACTAAAAAGCCTGTAGCCCTTATGAGAATTAGAATAACCCATCATAACACATTTTTCAGACTTAATGGACAGTTTATCATGACTATTCAAAATAGTAGCAAAACACAAACATCCAAACATTCTGATAAGAGAGAGATTAGGACAAGTATTGTAAATCATTTCATAGGAGGACTTTCCATTTAACAAAGAAGAGGGTAATCTGTTAATGAGAAAGGTAGCAGTTAGAATGCATTCAGACCAAAATTTCAAAGGAATTCCCCCCCTGAAACATAAGACACCTAGCCACATTTAATAGGTGTCTATGTTTCCTTTCAGCCACCCTATTTTGCTGTGGGGTATAAGCACATGAAGTTTGATGAAGTATTCCATTGTTGTTACAAAACTTGTTGAAAGTTTGGTTAACAAATTCAGTACCATTATCACTTCTAAAGATCTTAATGTTTCTTTTAAACTGATTTTTAATCATTTTATAAAACACATCAATAAAAGTGACAACTTCATCCTTAGACTTAATGAGATATACCCAAACAGCTCTAGTAAAGTCATCAACAATGGTCAGAAAGTATCTATGGCCAGTATGACTAGTCACCTTATAAGGACCCCATAAATCAAGGTGAACAATGTCCCCCAAGCACTTAGTATTATGGTCACTTAAAGGAAAGGGCTTTCTGGATTGCTTAGCCCTTTGACAAACTTCACAATAGTCATACTTATCATGTTTATCAAGTTTCAAAGTGGCTTTTAAGATGTCTAAAGTAGGGTCACCAGGATGGCCAAGTCAACAATGCCAGTCATAATAAGATAGAGAACAAATAGGGACAGTTTGACTAGCATTACACTTAATACCTTTAGTATCTAAGTAGTATAAACCACCACATTGATTACCAATCCCTAGAATGTTTTTCAGATTCAAATCCTGATTCAAAAAAAGGCATTTGTTTTCATCAAAAACCACAAATATCTTGTTATCCTTGGCTAATTTATGCATAGATATTAAAGTAACACAATACTCAGGAATAACCAACACATCAAACAACACAAGACCATTTTCCAGTTTTAGATTTCCAATCTTAGATATGAAAGCTTCAGTCCCATTAGGATGACTGACTTTAATTTTTAAGTGAGAAATATCAAACACATTGTCCAGTTCCTTTTCATCATTAGTCATATGTTGGTTAGCCCCAGAGTCAACCACTTTCCCATGTTGAGTAACTTTAGAATGAATATTAGAACAAAAAAAGTTACTAAAATTATCATTGAAGGCTTTACTGGAGTTTAGGTAAGTACCTGCCATATTGGCTTGCACACCCTTCTCACTCTCATTGTTCTCTTTGATAAGAGAGAGTAAAGCAGAAAGTTGTTCATCATAAAAGACAGAGTTGGGATTAGTCCCCACAGAATTGTTAGAAACATTTTTTCCTTTAGAGTTTTGGCCAGGTCTCTTTTTTCCAAAATCAGCAGGGTACCCAATGAGTCTAAAACATCTATCAATAGTATGCCCATTGTACCCACAATTTTCACAAATCACTTCAGAATTCCCATTGGTATTCCCATTAGGTCTGTATGTGTTCCCATTGGGCCTAAAGGTATTCCCATTGGGCACATTAGGTCTAGGGTTACTATTGTAGTTGGGGGTAGCATTGAAATTAGGTCTAAATCCACCAGAGTTATTACTCTGATTTCTTTGAACCACATTTCTGGTGGGCCTATTTGCAAAGAAAACAGATGTCTGATTCCTTTGGGAGGAACTAGACACATTGCCAGAAGCAACTCTGTGAGACTCCTCACTAGAGATAATGGCATAAGCCCCTTTGACATCAGGTAAAACTTCCCTAGAAAGAATAAAACTTCTAATGGTCATGTAAGAGTCATCAAGACCCATTAAGAATTGCATTAATTTCAACAAATTGTTATGGTTCTTAAATTCACTAGTAGTAGAACATACACAATTAGGAAGCTCAACCATAGCATCATATTGTTTCCACAAAACATTCAAACCATGATAGTAATCAGATAGGTTAGAACCATTTTGTTTCAAAGTATTAATTTTATGATGCAAATTAAAGATCACAGACCCATCAACCTTATGATAAGTCTCCTTTAAGTCATTCCAAACATGTTCAACCTTTTTAGAGAAAATCTGACCTAAAAACAACTCTTCAGATATAGAATTAAGAATCCAACCAAGCACAACAGCATTGACTCTGTCGCATTGTTTTCCCAAAACATAGTTAGTTAAGGATCTTTTACAAGAACCATTGATAAAACCAGTTTTATTTTTTCCTTCCAAAGCCAAAAGCATAGCATTAGACCAAACTTGGTAGTTCTCAGTACCTTTAAGTTTTATAGAAATCACACTCAATGTGGCAGAGTCATTTGGGTGAAGACACAAAGGGTCACTAATGTCAAGTTTGTTAATCAAGGTGACAGATTCTTCCCCAATCTGATCATCTTGGTGTTCAGTGTCTGTGTCACCATGAACACTAGTCATGATGAAACAATCACAAATATAAACACAAAAAACCAAAAAATAACTTAACCAAGGTCAACAAAGTTCCCAGGAATCCAAACCACTCAAGGGTGGTAGGTCAAGGGCAAGACCAAGATTAAGGGTCCAGATATAAGAAGTCCCCACACAAAAAACACAAACACGTATAAGAGAGAGTAACCAAGAACGTAATATGAACAAACCACAAAAAGAGCCAAGAAACCACGTATGTAAAGCAATAATGAATAAACAAAAAGAAGAGAGAGCAGAGGTGTTACAGTGCAAACACAAAAGCTCAATCGATCTATTTCCTCTAGATTCACTTAGTCTAGAAGAAACAGAACCTCCTTTCCAAACCCTATTTTAAGAAAAAAATAGGGAATAGATAAATCGCCAACAGATCTATGAAATAGATCAAAGAACCAACATCCCTGCACCACGAGCAAAGTTAGAACATGTATATATAAGAAACCCCCAAAAAAGTTTGAAACCCTAAAATTAAAAAAATGATTTTAGAACAATTAAACCACAAAAAAGTGTAAACCTTTTGAATCTGGCTATCTCAATAGCAGATCTTTCCAAAAAACATATCAATTTAAGAAAACCCCAAAATTTTTCGAAACCCTAAATTTTTTTTTAACGATTTCAGAGCAACCAGGCTCTGATACCATGAAGAAAAACTTAACAAGGATGATTTAAACAAGATTGAACCTTGAACTCAAACGTTTCATAGATAAATCAAAGAAAAAGTAACAAAACCTGATAAAGATCACCACAGCTAATCTGGTGTGATCCTATTATCTAAATGATAATAGTTTTACAAAGATAAACAAGAAATGATCTGGGTTACATGATTTAAAAAACAAGAAAGAACACCCAAAACACACAGATAAAAATAACCCAGATAAATGACAAGAATGGGGAGCGTCCCATTATATTCCCAAGAGTCAAAGCTTCAAAGAGACGTTTGTCTCTAATTTGCATCTAAGTCTTCAACTTTCACTTAAGCCAACATAAGCCCTCCACCTCATCAGCATCCTTCAAGACTTGTCCAAAGTGAACCTGAAACATTCAAAGTTAACAAAGTAAGTCCCTCTAGTTAAAGTGTGGTATCTGATTAGGTCCAAATATTTTAACACCTATCTAAGAAAGTCTACGTACTAAATGTGCAAAGGGAAAAAAAACAAATGACACTTGAGATTCTTTTTTTGTCTTGTTTAAATATCAAATGTTCTAACCTTATTCTTCCCGATGTTTTAAACAGTTGAGTAGAATAGACGCAAACATGATGTACGTTATATGTGATTAATCAACGGAAGATAAATATTATAGATTTTAAATGCATTTAGTCCTCTTTTATGTAAAAAAGATTTTGGGATTTATACTTATTCGTGATTTTTCTAAAATAGGAGTAATAGATAGGGTGCATGATTTCGATTAAACTTTGATATCAAACAAATCATGTTATATACTAAGATATGTATAGCATCGTGTTAACAATAGCAATATCAAGAGTAATCGTGTTAAATGATGTCAATAAAGCGTTTAAATATCTGTAAATTTAATCTTTCATAATGTTTTGTTGTTGTTAAGCTTTGAGCAGGCCTGTTTGTGAGCAAGGGTAGGCTAGGCCCAGGGCCCAATATTGTAGAGGGGCACGAAAAACTTGAAGTCCAGAATATATTACTTTACAGCCCAATATAATGATGGTAGGATCGTATCAGTTTTATGGGCCTTTTGAGTGAATGGGAATTGTAAATTGGCACCCATCTTGAGTTTTATGAGCAATGATGATATAATCAAAATGGTTTTCCAGGTTTCATAACATGCTGCCTTCAGTTCCATGTGTCACCCGTGGTCAGATTGTAGAGGTGTTGAATGAGGGTGGAAGTTGTAACTTGTAAGTAGCTAACCAATGCTAATGAGATCTGACCCATGTAACGACTGTTGTGTTCACTTATGTTGTGAAGCGTGTGCCCTTTGTCAAGAACGCACTGAGCTCAAGCATCGCGGGCCTAGACGTTGGATCTATAACCCACTTTGGTAAGAAAAAGTATATCATAATGGTGAAGTGTTAGGCTTAACATTGTGGATATCGTTTGATTTTAGGTTGGATTGGGCCACAAAATGCTCTTCACCACATGCCATCTTCAATGCAAATACGACCTCTTGAAAGCTCAAGATCTTTACGTGTTTCGAACTAGTCTGTTGTGTTCAAATTTGATAAAAGCTAAAGTTCGAATCGCTCAATTAGTTTTGTTAAACAAAAAATTCTTGGAAAAGGGTTTTAACAACAGGGTTTTTTTGTTTAATACTATAACAGGTTAGATTGGGTTCTTTCAGTTATTTACTATTTTCTTTATTGGCATAACAAAAATAATATGAGTAGCATTACAAAATACAAACAATAATTACATTAATTTAACAATGAAACAAAAGACTAATATATTTATTTACAAAAGAAGAAAATATCAAATATGATTTTGACAACACCTTGAACACCCATGAAGATTCTGAAATGTGAATCTGTCATGTATGTTAATATATGTCGGTGGCTCCTGCATATACTTTGCCTTAAAAGTTCTGATAACATACTCTTCGTCCCCCGCATCTTATTTGATCAAGCTAGGTTTGGACCTCGGCTGGAGTCAGGCCAGGTCCAGAAGAGTCAAGACCATCACAGGGTTGTTTGTTGCAGGAGATTTAAACAGAGAAATCGTGGTCTAAAAACATCATACCAAACCATCTCTAACCATTCCAACCTCAAATCCATCAGAAACAACAAGAGATCCATATGATAATTCAACAGATTTATCATAGATCAACATTATCAATAGCAAATGCAACAAAATTGACAACAAATATTGGCTAAAAAGGGGATAAAAAAGATTGACGGCAAAAAAAATAAGTAACCCTAAAATGTGAATGTGATTCAAGATGTGTGCTTTTATACAAGTGTTGCTAGGGTTAAATGAAATAAAGTTCTAACATTTTTAGATTTGTTTGGGCTTATGTAGCCAGTTTATGGTTTCGACAATGGGCTCCTGTTCTTTTTGGGCTCACTTTGGCACACAGATATACTGATACACGTAGTAATGATGATTTCCTGATGGTTAAATATTTGTTTATGTAAATGTAAATTTTTTTTGAAAGTAATGTCAATATAAAATGTATAAAAATTTTGTATATATTAGACTATGTTTATTCGCAACCCATCACAACCCAATCTTTTAATAAAATATTATTTTTTCACTCATCCACCTATATAACCAATATATACAATAATCTTCAACTTTTTTTATCATATATCAACAACCCAACCCAACCTAAACATATATATTAAAAAAATATGTAATACCATTTTATTCCTCAAAAATCACAACTCTAATACCCAAGAAGCCTGCTTTACTAAAATTTGTTAGTAAACTTTATAAAAAATAATAAATAAATATTGGTTAATACACACTACCCAGTGTATAAAAAGATATTAGAAATCGGATTGTTGTATATGGTGACTTAACTTTATACTCTATCTTCTTCATGGTCCATCTTCTTCATGGTCTATTTTCTTCATGGTTCTTAGAATATACTATCATAATATATATACTTTTTTCTATTCAAATATACTATCCTAAAAATAAAATTACACCCAACACAGTTATCATAAAAGAAAAGAAACAAAAACAAATGATGTCTTTACCATACCTTGACCACCATGATTCACATGTAGAGGGAGAAGCCATTTTTTCTGGAAATACACAATTATTTTTGGCCTTTGAGGAATAGTTGATATTTGATAAAAATAAATTGGAAAGAGTTATTAACTGGTGGAAATAAAGTACTAGCTTTTTTCCTGGAAGTACAGTAATTTTAGAGTCTAGGTGGCAAGGTTGGATGCATGATTTAAAAGTCATCACACGAACCAGTCGAGTGATATATTTTCTTACTTTTAGTACTTTCAATATAATAATAGTACTTTATAGTCCAACCGGTTGCCCAAAAGTCACGAATAAATGTAGTCTTAGTAATATTTAGATTGATCCGAACACAACCAAACAAAATACAATATATTAGACCGGTTGACTTAAAAAACGAAATCAAAACTTGGTTTATAGGCAGATCTATTTTTGTCTATTTTACTTCCAAATGGATTATATTGATTCAGTGGTTTGTATTCTATTTTGTAATCAATTTTCAAACAAGAAAATAACATAGTGAAGACTACGTTGGACTACTAACTTGAAAGCGACCACTAAAAAAAGCCCTACTCAATCTTTTTAGACGAAATTCAGTCTCATGCGATCTTGTTTTTCAAGTGTCCGATGATTATGGCCAACAAGCTTCATCTTCTTTCTCCCAAGTTTGGCTTTACTGATTTCATTGTTTTTTTACGTACGTATATTACCATAGAAGACTCAGATATTTGGCTATATATAATAGAGGAATTTTGAAATTCGAATTCTGGCTGAAAAATTCTTAAAGGACCTGACGGGATTGGAAGGCTCAAGTGTGAAGTTGTATGTGGATAACAAGTCGACAATAGCCTTAATGAAAAACCCGGGTTTTCATGGACGCACCACACACAACGATACTAATGGAAAACTTTGAATCCAATTTGGTTATTCTATTAGAAATCTATCATAATGGTGCAAGTGTTTGGTTATGGTTTGATTATTATAGGTTGAATGCTCTTCCACATACATATGTAACTTCAATGCAAATATGACCTCTTGAAAGGTCAAGCTTGGCTTGTTACATGTTTGGAACTAGTCTGTTGTGTTCGACCATGATAAAAGCTAAAGCTCGAATTGCTCGATTAATTTTATTAGACAAAAAAGTATTCGAAAATGTCAAAGAGTGAAAACAGGTTACTATTTGGCATATTTCGTTTATTTGGCTTTAGCAACATGGTTTTTTTTGTTTACTTGGGTCTTTCAGTTATTTACTCTTTTCTTTATTGGCATGGCAAAAAATAACGAGTACCATTACAGATACATACAACAATTACATTAACTTAACAATGAAACAAAAGGCTAATAAAGGAGAGAATATCAAAATATGATTTTGACAACACCTCAATATAACAATAACGAAACTTCAACACCCATGAAGCTTTAGATATGTCTTGTATATTAATAAATGTTGATGGCTCTTGCATTTACTTTGCCTCTTCACCCACATCTTTGTTCATTAAGCTTTGAAAATCACACCCTTATTTTGTATACGCTCAGTTGGAGTCAGGTGAAGCCTAGCTGCAGCGTCATCAAACGTTTAACAAACCGAAATGGAGTGTCCTTATATTGAACAGCAACGCACCCCTTCTCACGAATACCGTTGCAGGAGACTTAAACAGAGAAATCGTGGTCTAAGAACATCATACGAAACCACCAATGGCATCTCTAAGCATCCGAGCCTCAAATCCATCAGACACAACAAGAGATCCATATGAGAATTCAAGCACTACAACAATCCAGCCATTCCCCATCGGGGTTTTCCCCAGCGACATGATGTCGCTGGGGAAAAGTCGCTAAACGACAAAAACTTTCTGACGTGGCAAACTTTCTTGAAAAAATTATGACAAAAAAATAAAGAAAATTTTCCCCAGCGACATGTCGCTGGAGAAAAGTTGACTGAATTTTGACTAAACTACTTCACAATTAATGCAAGCGGGAGATTAACCCGCTAACTTTTCCCCAGCGACATGTCGCTGGGGAAACCTTCTCCCACGTCTAATCCAAGTGATTAGTGTTAATGCATTGTTTAATTTATGCCAAAACTTTTCCCCAGCGACATGTCGCTGGGGAAACTTTTTAGGATTCCCTCTAAAGATATTCAGTTAACGCGCCTATTTTACAAAAAACGAACAAAACCTTCCCCAGCGACATGTCGCTGGGGAAACGTTGACTTCTATTTGACCACCAATTTTTAAAAAATGTGTAATGTTTATATAATATTTTAGTAAATATAATATATATATTAAAAAATATAGTTATTAAAATTTAAAATAGTATATCTCTTTTTATGATAAAAAAAAGTGAGACAAATGGTTAATTTTCCCGCTAATGTTTTCCCGCTAATGTTTTCCCGCCAATATTTTGCCCGCCAAAAGTTAACATTCACTGATAATTGTTAACATTCATTGTTAATATTAATTAAAAATTGTTAACATTCATTGAGGCTTACAAACAGACACGCCTAAACCTAACTTTATTCTACACGGACACTTAAACACGCGCTTAATTAAACATGGATATTAAACCGATAATAGACTCATAAACACGAAAACAGATACATCATAAACTAGTTCAAACGAATGTTCCCCATGTCATCGTAAAGGTCGTGAAGTAGTGCAGCTGAATCCAATGTGTGCCTATCGGAGTTGCGGTACAACTCTATCGTACGCTCAAGTACCATTATCATTCCATTCAAGCGCACACAGTTTGCACACGCTGAAGAGCTTGGAGAAGAAATTGGAATCGTTGAAGGTCTGGTAGAAGAGCTTGGAGGAGAAAAGCTCGTTGAAGGTCTTGAAGAAGAGCTTGGAGGAGAAAACCTCATTGAACCTCCAAGAGAATTGATTAGTAGTTGGACGCGTTCGTCTTTCCATAAAAAAAATTTGCATCCATATGAAACTGGAGGTTGAACCCGTGAACGTGGACAAGCATAGTACAGTCTACCAAAGTTTTCAGTTGTCCACGATTCTCGAAGAACTACATCTCCATGTCCACACCTGCACGGAAAAGCTTCATGCTTCAACATGTACATAATAACAATTTGTTTATGATGATAAGTGTGTGTGATCTTGATACTTGGTTTTTGCACTGGGGGTTCTCTAAATTCTCTCGATATCCTCTCGAATTGATCTTGGTTCTAAGTGGAATGATTGTTCTTGGTTACTAAAAAGGGGGTTTGGTTTTCTAATCTACTAAAAGGTTTAAATGCATTAACATGAAAACTTAAATCAAAAGTAATTAATTTAGTAACAATTAATAAAACTAGATTTAAAGTTAAAAGATAAAAATAAAATGAACAAACAGTAAGTAAGAAGAAACAGTAAGTAACACTTAAAATTGCTCAAAAGAAATTTGATTCGGAAGTCACCTTGATTCGGAAGTTCACTCGGAACTTGGTTCGGAACCTTCACTCGGAAGTTTATCCGGAACTTTCTTCGGAAGTTGATTCAGAAGTTGGTTCGGAAGTTCACTCGGAACTTTCGTTCGGAAGTTGACTCGGAAGATTGATCCGGAAGTTTATCCGGAAGTTTATCCGGAACTTCACTCGGAACTTTCGCTCGGAAGTTCACTCGGAACTTTCGGTCGGAAGTTCACTCGGAACTTTCGGTCGGAAGTTCACTCGGAACTTTTAAAAAGAAAATTTATTCGGAACTTTTGAAACTCATTCGGAACTTTTTGTTCATCCGGAACTTTTGGTTCATCCGGAACTATTTGTTCATCCGGAACTTTTGGTTCATTCGGAAGTTTGTGTTCATCCGGAACCTGGGAATACTCAAGAACAGTAACAATACCGAAGAACAGGGGAAATCGATTTTAAGCCAAAAATCACCAAGTTTTTCACCAAATCTTAAATAAAGCTAAACACAAATGATATACTAACCAATAACAACAAATCCCATCAATAAAAACTTAAAACCCAATAACTTTTAAAGATCAAATCAATCAAATAAGAACTCAAACTTTTAACCAAATAGATGAAGATGAACAAGATGAAATGGAAAGATTGATGTATTGAATGATTAAGGTATTAACAATCACAAGACAAATATTAAACTACAAGATTCTTGTAACAATAAAAATCAAGATCACCAAACACCCTAGTGGTGTTGGTGATGACTACGAACCGAAAGAGAGAAAAAGATGGAAATTCTGAAAACTAAAAACTGAATGAAAAGTGTGAAGGGTGGACTTTATATAGTCTTGTCTTTTGGTTGGTGAGTGGGCTTTCACCCGTTCTTCTTGTCTTCTCGTCTTTTCAGAAAAGTTGACGTTTTCGATTCTGATTCGGGATTTGTCGTCGATTAAATCCAACTCGTCTTTTAATTTCTTCGTTTAATAGACTTGAGTTTCTTCGACTTATGTAAATCTTCCATCTTTGGTCCTTTTCTTCGATAGATCGTCAAATAGGCCCAGTGACTTCAAATCTTTTGCATCTCTTGGACAATAGACTTTGTCTTGAGTCTTTTTCTTCCATAAAACCCGTGCAATCCCATGGTTTCTTCAATATTCATCCGGTTGGCTCTGAAAACACAATAAACACAAAAACCACGCATAATTCCAAACAAATGATATTAAACACGCGTTTTGGTCTCGTTTTAGCCAGAATTAAGTGGTAAAAGGATGGGTGTTTATACACCTATCAAATCCCCTACACTTAACCATTGCCATGCCCTCATGTAATGCTTAGTGATAAAGCAAATTTACACTTTTCTCATAATCAATCAACCTTGGCCTTATTAAAATACTACTAAACAAAAATTAAAGTACTAAGACAAATTAAAACTTTAAAGTAACAAAAAGATAGAAAACCATTTTCACTTGAAAATAGCTATATGGAAATAACTTGTAAAGAGATCAAGGACTTACATTAGGGCTTTGGTGCTGCGAAGATTTATCACCCTCAAGTTTCACGTTCCCCAAACTAAGCTTAAAAACGAGATCATTGTTATTATAAGTTAGTAAATCAAACACTTACACACATGGCTTAATTATATGCTTAAACTCTCTTATTCCTAGGTGTATCTCTTATATTTTATGTTTGTCTTAGAATGATCATGAAGATGCATTTTTGGACTTATTTTGATAGTTTATTTAGGCTGAAAGCAAAGTAGGACGATTTGATCAATAGTTAGCTAAAGGACAAAATCTCTTAAAACTGCTTCTCGGGATATCAAAAAGTTCATATCTTGGCATAACTCGGTTCACGATTTGAGACCTTTCTCGGGCCGATATTTGGCATGTACTTCATACTTCATATCTTGAGAGACGTGCTTGAGATAATGGTCTTCTCATCGTTCATAGAGTTTCTTCACTTGGAGACTTTTGAGAGGTACTCCAACTTTGTTGACCACGACTTCATGATTATTTCTTCAATCTCTATTTGGGATTTTGAGATACAACGATCCGCCTCCTTTTCGGACTTGGATCTATTTATCCTCATACCTTGTTAGGGTCTTTTCGGATAGACTTCTCCATCATCTTTATGGGAGTTGATTGCTTTTCGTCGTGAGTCTTGATCCTTCATATTGACTTTGGGAATAATGCTTTTCACATCACTTTGGATCTTTAGCAATAAAATGGAATCCTCAGGCCTTGTTAGGGCCTTTTCGGACTCGCCAATCTTCGCGCCCCGCTTCATAAGTTATGCCTTGGCTATGAACTCTTATCATTACCGAGCAACTTTTAAACGATCTTGGGCTAGAAGCTAAGTAACTTTTCAAATCGTACGACCTTACTTATTGCAGATAAATTATTAGCAAGTGATGGGAGAATAGGCAAATAATTACACCAAGTGAGTTTGTGCAAGAATACCGACTTATAATTGACTCTATCATTTCTCGTTATCCACAATTTAAAATCTCAAGCAATGAGACTCGTGGATACTTAGCCTAATAAATCGATTAAGGTCTACATGGTTAAGGATACTAGCTAGAATAAACTTGGATAAGTCTATTCGGGTTGAGTCAAAATAATCGCAACGGGCCTAATATGTCAAAGACTTCTAAACTAGCTACACCACTTTATTAATATTTTTGACTTTATTGTGGGATATATACATATGAAAGCAATGATAAAAATTTAAAAATTACGACTAAATGGCCAAAGTTAATAAAAAATTTGAAAAATGTTGAAAAATATGATTTTCCGGTTAAATGAAGGCATTTTCATGGAAAAGTCCACTTAATACTTCGGTAGAAGTCCCCCCTACACTTAAGATAAACATTGTCCTTAATGTTTAAGCATGTGGGAAAAGTATCCCCTACACTTATGACATTGTGCACGTTGGTTAAATCAAGTTAAGGAAGAGACGACTAAAGTGATCAATTTCAAATGTGAGTTATGAAGAAAATTGAATCACGATAGTTGAGAGATAGAACCGAATTTCGAATAACACGGGAGCACGGTTCTTCAAAGGTTCCAAAAGTGCATTCATCCCTGTAATCACATCACCACACAAAAACAAACACCTATAGAGGTCCCCCTACACTTAGGAGGTTAAAACATAAAAGGATAGATACTCGGGCTGCCTCCCGAGGAGCGCTTGTTTTTGATAACCGATTCACGAGCCTGACTCGACCCAAAACTAGTTCATGGGAAACGTGGTGAGGGATGGAATCATCTCCTGAGAGATGTCCTCACCAAAGTACAACTTCACTCGTTGGCCATTCACCTTAAAATTAGGTCCATTAGGTTGAGCGAGCTCGAGAGTACCATATGGAAAAATTTGGGCAATGGTGAATGGGCCGGACCAACGAGATTTCAGCTTGCCCGAAAAGATTTTCAACCGAGAGTTAAAGAGTAAAACTTTATCTCCAACTTGGAACTCTCGGTTTTTAATCTTGGAGTCGTGAATGAGCTTAGTCTTCTCCTTATAGATCAAAGAATTTTCATAAGCCTCATTACGAAGTTCATTCAGCTCATTGAGTTGGATCTTGCGTAGGTCACCGGCTTTGTTGATATCAAAATTAGCCCACTTCAAGGCCCAGTAAGCCTTGTGCTCCAACTCAATGGGGAGGTGGCACGCTTTCCCGTACACGAGACGATATGGTGTACAACCAATCGGAGTCTTGTATGCGGTACGGAAAGCCCACAAAGCATCATCAAGTTTATCAGCCCATGAGGCACGATGCTCTCCCACGGTTCTTTCCAGAATTCGCTTTAATCCTCGGCTGGATATTTCAGCCTGGCCATTAGTTTGTGGGTGGTAGGCTGTGGAAAAACGATGATTTACACCGTACTTAGCCATAACTCTAGCAAATTGGTCATTGCAAAAATGAGTCCCACGATCACTTATAATGGCACGAGGCACACCGAATCTAGCGAAAAGAGCTTTCAAAAAGTTACAAACCACCCTTGCGTCATTAGTAGGTAAAGCTTTGGCTTCAACCCACTTTGAAACGTAGTCAACAGCAACAAGGATGTATTTGTTTCCTTTAGAGGAAGGGAATGGCCCCATAAAGTCGATACCCCAAACATCAAAGATTTCACATTCTTGTATGAAATTCTGAGGCATCTCGTCTTTATGTGTGATCTTCCCTTGTTTTTGGCAAGCATCACAACATTTAACCATATTGTGAGCGTCACGATATATGGTGGGCCAATAAAATCCCGAATCAAACACTTTTTTGGCGGTGTAGTTGGGACCAAAGTGACCACTGGTGGGTCCTTTGTGGCAAGCATCAATGATTTCCAAAGCTGCCGGTCCATCAACACATCGGCGAATAATCAAGTCGGCACATTGTTTGAATAGGTAAGGGTCGTCCCAGAAATAATGTTCAACATCTTTGAAGAACTTTTTCTTTTGTTGGGATGTTAACCCTTCCTTGAGAATTCCACCCGCCAAGTAGTTTGCAATGTCCGCAAACCACGAGGTTTCATCAGAATTCGAATTAATAGACATTAAGGTTTCCAAGGGAAAAGAATCATTGATTTCTTTGTTCGGATGATCCCCTTGGTAAGGATCCTCAAGTCTACTGAGATGATCCGCGGCTAGGTTTTCAGCTCCTTTTTTTATCGCGAATTTCGATTTTAAATTCTTGGAGAAGCAAAACCCAGCGAAGAAGTCTTGGTTTGGAATCTTGCTTTGTCAACAAGTACTTCAACGCGGAATGATCGGTGTAAACGATTGTGGTGGAAAGGACAAGATAGGGGCGGAACTTTTCAAAGGCATAGACAACAGCTAAAAGCTCTTTTTCGGTTGTCGTGTAATGCAATTGAGCCCCCGTCATTGTCTCGCTAGCGTAATGGATTGGTTGGAAGTGTTTGTTCACTCTTTGTCCCAGAACCGCTCCAATAGCAAAATCACTAGCATCGCACATCAACTCAAAGGGAAGCTCCCAATTAGGGGTAACCAAGACGGGTGCCTTAGTTAGCTTATCCTTAAGCGAGTTGAAGGCTTTAAGACACTCGTTGGAAAAGATAAAAGGAGTATCTTTTTCCAAGAGGTGGGTCATCGGGCGAGCGATTTGAGAAAAATCTTTGATGAATCGACGATAGAAGCCCGCATGACCCAGAAAACTTCTCACACCCTTCACGGTTGAAGGTGGAGGCAACTTAGCGATAACATCGACTTTAGCACGGTCTATTTCAAGACCGGCTTTGGAGATTTTGTGTCCAAGCACGATGGCTTCTTTTACCATAAAATGGCATTTTTCCCAATTCAGAACAAGGCGAGTGTCTTCGCACCGCTTCAGCATTCGTTCCAAATTGGCAAGGCAAGAAGAGAAGGAATCCCCGAAGACCAAGAAATCATCCATGAAGACTTCCATGGTTTGTTCAACCATGTCATGGAAGATAGCTAACATGCACCTTTGGAAAGTCCCGGGGGCATTGCATAATCCAAAAGGCATTCTTTTGTAAGCAAATGTGCCATAGGGACAAGTGAATGTTGTCTTCTCTTGATCTTGGGGATCGATGGGTATTTGGAAATAACCCGAGAAACCATCAAGAAAGCAGTAATATTCATTACCCGCTAAACGTTCAAGCATTTGGTCCATAAAAGGTAGAGGGAAATGATCCTTTCTCGTGGCATCATTGAGTTTGCGGTAGTCTATACAAACTCTCCACCCAGTAACGAGACGAGTTGAAATCAACTCGTTGTGTTCATTGGGAACAACGGTTATTCCGCCCTTCTTGGGCACACAATGGACTGGACTAACCCATGGTGAATCCGAAATAGGGTAAATCATACCCGCATCAAGAAGTTTGATAACCTCTGTTTTGATGACTTCATGGATTTTTGGATTCACCCTTCGTTGGCTTTGAATTGTGGGCTTAAAGTCGTCCTCCATGAGAATTTTGTGTGTGCAGAAGTGAGGATCAATTCCACGAATGTCAGAAATTTTCCAAGCAATAGCCTGCTTATGATCTTTAAGCATGGCGATGAGGCGAGATTTCTCTTCTTCTTTCAAGTCCTTAGCAATGATGACGGGCGACTTCTTCTCTTCTTCAAGGAACACGTACTCGAGATGAGGCGGCAACTCCTTAAGTTTTAAATCCGGAGGATTTTCGATGGGAGGCGTTTTCAAAGTCGGAGTATCGATAGCAATAACCGTGGGAGATGGTGGAGAAAGATTGTCTTCGTTGAGAAGGTTTTCAAAGAAATGCATGTCTTCATCCCCATTGGTGGGAGAATCGTCACTTGCTAGGTTCACATCTCCCATGGTGGCTTCAAGATCTTTCCAAAACAAATCACTTTCTCCAAATAGAGACAGTGATGAATCAATAGAGGAGACGGTTTCAACATTGGGAAGAGAGGTAGGAATATTTTTACAAGCATCATTAAAGTGTTCTTCACAAGCCTCATCCAGAACGTAAATACAATTAACACTCTCGTATAAATAAGGTTGTTTAGACAACTTTCCCATGTTGAAGACGATTTTATCGTCACCCACTTTCATGATAAGCTCACCGGCTTCAACATCAGTGAGAGTGCGACCGGTCCTCAGGAATGGACGACCCACGATCAAAGGCACACGAGGGTCCATCTCGTAGTCGACGACGACGAAATCGGCTGGAAAAGTGAATTTGTCGAATCCTACAAAGACGTCTTCGGCTATCCCCACTGGATAAGCAACCGTACGGTTAGCTAATTCCAAAGTCATTTTGGTGGGGACTAGCTCAGGGAGAGATAATTGCTTCCAAACACTTAGAGACATTAGATTAATACTGGCACCTAGATCGGCTAGGGCCATGCAATTCTCTACTCCCGGGAAATGGCAAGGGATTAAGAAACGACCTGGATCACCAAGCTTGGTTGGCAATTTCCTTAAGAGCACTACAGAGCAATTCTCATTAAGTTGGGTGTTGGCAATATCGAGAAGCTTTTCCTTGTCACTCAGAAGATCTTTAAACATTTTTGCGTACTTAGGCATGTGAGCAAGAGCCTCAGCGAAGGAGATATTGAAATTCAATTGTTTGAACATTTTAAGAAAGTTCGAAACCTGAATATCATCCTTGCTTTTGAGCTTCTCTTTCCTCAACCTAGATGGATAAGGTATATTGGAAGAAGAAGAAAGCTTTGGGATCGAAGGATCACCCACATCCTTGGGTGGAGGGGGTAGAAGTAAGAGGTGGAGAAATTGGGGATGGAGAAGGATGAGGAATAGGAGCAGGTGACTCATTCTCCTTAGTCACAATCACCGGTGGAGGTATAGGAAGCTCGGGTTCCTTGGTACCTTTGCCACTGCGAGTAGTGATTTCTTTCATCTCCCCTCTTGGATTCGCAACGGTGTTACTCGGAAGAGTTCCCGAAGAAGAGGGTTGATTACCTTGGAAAAAACTAGCCATCATGTTCTTTAAGTCATTCATTTGACTATCCAACGTGTTTCTCATATCAACTCTCAGATCGTTCCCTTGTTTGACCAGGTCTGCTTTCAGGTTGAGCACTTCCCGCTGAAGATTTCCCACTATCACATCGTTAGTCCTCATGTAGGTTTCCATTTCTTGGTGTAAAGCGGTGGGTTGGTTGGGAGGAGCATTGTATGCGGGTGGTTGATAATCAGGTTGCTGGTAAACTTGGTTGTTTCGTTGAGGTGGAGGTGGTTGTTTGTGAAGTGGGATGTATGGTGTACGAGGTTGTTGTTGTTGTTGAGGAGGGAGATTGAGGTTTTGTTGTTGGTTTGGGTTGTTTGGAGGAAAACCGGGTGGTGAGAGGTAGTTGTTGGAGCGGTAGCTAAGCAAATTACGGTCACCTTGAGGTCTAGCTTGATAAGCATGTTGAGGATAGGTGCCATAAGCTGCATTCACATTTTCAGAAGGGTAGTCTTGGGTGGCAGTACAAGTGGTGTAAGAGTGAGGACCCCCTCATATCTCGCATGGTTGGCTAACAGCATTGACTTGAGCGTCTTTAGCGTTTCTAGCGTTGATGTTGTTGGTGTTGCTGGCGGTTTGGGTAGCGAGCGATTCAAGAAGCGTAGTGATTTTGTCAAGTCGCTTATCGCTGTCACTAGTACTAGCAACATTGGTCCGAACACTCTTGGTTTGTACACGAGACTTATTCTCAATGATATCCCAAGCAGCATTGGAAGTCTTAGCCAAAAGATTACCCCCCGAGGCATTGTTTAGTGAATCTTGGTCATTCATGCTTAAACCATTATAAAAGGTGTTAATTTGGTGCACTTTGGTAAAACCATGTTGTGGGCATTTTCTTAAAAGATCTTTGAAACGGTCCCAAGATTCACTAAACGACTCATCGTACTTTTGTTCAAAGTTGATAATTTCATTCCGCAAAGCGGTAGTACGAGAGGGTGGGAAAAAGTAATTGATAAACTTGGTCTCCAAATCCGTCCACGAAAGAATACTCTGTGGCGGTTCCTTAGCAAGCTAATGCCGGGCTTGTCCCTCTAAAGAAAAGGGAAAAAGTTGTAACCGGATTACCTCTTGTGGAACACCATTGAATTTGACCGTATTGGTGAGTTGTAGGAATCTCTTGATGTGGTCATGTGGATCATCAATGGTACGCCCCAAGAATGGTTGAGCAGAGACCATCTGGATAAAGCCGGATTTGAGCTCAAAATTGTTGGCTGTAATCGCTGGTATAACAATTGGATCAGTGTTGCCATCTACATGAGCTTGCAGAAGTTCAATCATCGGGCGATTATCCGGTAGAGGCTCATTGTTGTTGTGGTTGTTATTATTGTTGTTGAAAGGTGGGTTGTTGTTGTTATTATTGTTGTTTTGAGGTGGGTTATTGTTGTTGTTTTGTACACCCGCCATGTCAAAGTCTTCGAGAGGCTCGGGCTCTTGATAAGACGTGGATCGAGTGCGCATACGCCTGCAAAAGAACTAACAAGGCAAAAACAAAGCAAAAATATTTTTGGTTTTTATGTTTTTTTTTTTTTAGGATTTTTGAAAATTTTATATTTTTTAGGATTTTTTGAAAATTTATAAGAAAAAGTAACGTTCACGGGGAACGGATCCCAAAATCCAAGTTCTCACAAAAAACTGTTGATCTTAACGAGAAGAGCCGGCAGCGGCGCCATTTGATACTTGGTTTTTGCAATGGATTCTATATATTCTCTCGATATCCTCTCGAATTGATCTTGGTTCTAAGTGGAATGATTGTTCTTGGTTACTAAAAAGGGGGTTTGGTTTTCTAATCTACTAAAAGGTTTAAATGCATTAACATGAAAACTTAAATCAAAAGTAATAATTTAGTAAATATAAATAAAACTAGATTTAAAGTTAAAAGATAAAAATAAAATGAACAAACAGTAAGTAAGAAGAAACAGTAAGTAACACTTAAAATTGCTCAAAAGAAATTTGATTCGGAAGTCACCTTGATTCGGAAGTTCACTCGGAACTTGGTTCGGAACCTTCACTCGGAAGTTTATCCGGAACTTTCTTCGGAAGTTGATTCGGAAGTTGGTTCGGAAGTTCACTCGGAACTTTCGTTCGGAAGTTGACTCGGAAGATTGATCCGGAAGTTTATCCGGAAGTTTATCCGGAACTTCACTCGGAACTTTCGTTCGGAAGTTCACTCGGAACTTTCGTCCGGAAGTTCACTCGGAACTTTTAAAAAGAAAATTTATTCGGAACTTTTGAAACTCATTCGGAACTTTTTGTTCATCCGGAACTTTTGGTTCATCCGGAACTATTTGTTCATCCGGAACTTTTGGTTCATTCGGAAGTTTGTGTTCATCCGGAACCTGGGAATACTCAAGAACAGTAACAATACCGAAGAACAGGGGAAATCGATTTTAAGCCAAAAATCACCAAGTTTTTCACCAAATCTTAAATAAAGCTAAACACAAATGATATACTAACCAATAACAACAAATCCCATCAATAAAAACTTAAAACCCAATAACTTTTAAAGATCAAATCAATCAAATAAGAACTCAAACTTTTAACCAAATAGATGAAGATGAACAAGATGAAATGGAAAGATTGATGTATTGAATGATTAAGGTATTAACAATCACAAGACAAAGATTAAACTACAAGATTCTTGGAACAATAAAAATCAAGATCACCAAACACCCTAGTGGTGTTGGTGATGACTACGAACCGAAAGAGAGAAAAAGATGGAAAAACTGAAAACTAAAAACTGAATGAAAAGTGTGAAGGGTGGACTTTATATAGTCTTGTCTTTTGGTGGGTGAGTGGGCTTTCTCCCGTTCTTCTTGTCTTCTCGTCTTTTCAGAAAAGTTGACGTTTTCGATTCTGATTCAGGATTTGTCATCGATTAAATCCAACTCGCCTTTTAATTTCTTCGTTTAATAGACTTGAGTTTCTTCGACTTATGTAAATCTTCCATCTTTGGTCCTTTTCTTCGATAGATCGTCAAATAGGCCCAGTGACTTCAAATCTTTTGCATCTCTTGGACAATAGACTTCGTCTTGAGTCTTTTTCTTCCATAAAACCCGTGCAATCCCATGTTTTCTTCAATATTCATCCGATTGGCTCTGAAAACACAATAAACACAAAAACCACGCATAATTCCAAACAAATGATATTAAACACGCGTTTTGGTCTCGTTTTAGCCAGAATTAAGTGGTAAAAGGATGGGTGTTTATACACCTATCAGATCTGCTGGTGGTTGTGATGATAAGGAGTGTGTGTGGTTCTCTTTTTATGCTAAAAAAGTGAGGGAAATTGTTAACATTTTCCCTCCAATGTTTTCCCTCTAATGTTTTCCCTCCAATGAACATCTAATACGTTGAACCTCTAATGTTGAACCCTATCTAATACGTTGAACCTCTAATGATGAACCCTATCTAATACGTTGAACCTCTAATGATGAACCCTATCTAATACATTGAACCTCTAATGTTGAAACCTATCTAATACATTGAACCTCTAATGATGAACCATATCTAATACATTGAACCTATAATGATGAAACCTTTATAATACATTGAACCTATAATGATGAACCCTATCTAATACATTGAACCTCTAATGATGAACCATATCTAAAATATTGAACTTCTAATGATGAACCCTATCTAATACATTGAACCTATAATGTTGAACCCTATCTAATACATTGAACCTATAATGATGAACCCTATCTAATTCAATGAACCTCTAATGTTGAACCATATCTAATACAATGGACCTATAATGTTGAACCCTATCTAATATATTGAACCTCTAATGATGAACCCTATCTAATACATTGAACCTCTAATGATGAACCCTATCTAATACATTGAACCTATAATGATGAACCCTATCTAATACATTGAACCTCTAATGATGAACCCTATCTAATACATTGAACCTATAATGATGAACCCTATCTAATACATTGAACCTCTAATGATGAACCCTATCTAATTCAATGAACCTCTAATGTTGAACCATATCTAATACAATGAACCTCTAATGTTGAACCATATCTAATATATTGAACCTCTAATGATGAACCCTATCTAATTCATTAAACCTATAATGATGAACCCTATCTAATACATTGAACCTCTAATGATGAACCCTATCTATTCAATGAACCTCTAATGTTGAACCATATCTAATACAATGAACCTCTAATGATGAACCCTATCTAATTCAATGAACCTCGAATGTTGAACCATATCTAATACATTGAACCTCTAATGTTGAACCTTATCTAATACAATGAACCTCTAATGATAAACCCTATCTAATTCAATGAACCTCTAATGTTGAACCATATCTAATACAATGAACCTCTAATGTTGAACCATATCTAATATATTGAACCTCTAATGATGAACCCTATCTAATACATTGAACCTATAATGATGAACCCTATCTAATTCAATGAACCTCTAATGTTGAACCATATCTAATACAATGAACCTCTAATGATGAACCATATCTAATATATTGAACCTCTAATAATGAACCCTATCTAATACATTGAACCTTTAATGATGAACCATATCTAATATATTGAACCTTTAATGATGAACCCTATCTAATTCAATGAACCTCTAATGTTGAACCCTATCTAATACATTGAACCTATAATGATGAACCCTATCTAATTCAATGAACCTCTAATGTTGAACCATATCTAATACAATGAACCTCTAATGTTGAACCATATCTAATATATTGAACCTCTAATGATGAACCCTATCTAATACATTAAACCTATAATGATGAACCCTATCTAATACATTAAACCTCTAATGATGAACCCTATCTAATACATTGAACCTCTAATGTTGAAACCTATCTAATAATGATGAACCCTATCTAATACATTGAACCTCTAATGATGAACCATATCTAATATATTAAACCTCTAATGATGAAACCTATCTAATACATTGAACCTATAATGATGAACCCTATCTAATTTAATGAACCTCTAATGTTGAACCCTATCTAATTCAATGAACCTCTAATGTTGAACCATATCTAATACAATGAACCTCTAATGTTGAACCATATCTAATATATTGAACCTCTAATGATGAACCCTATCTAATACATTGAACCTATAATGATGAACCCTATCTAATACATTGAACCTCTAATGATGAACCCTATCTAATTCAATGAACCTCTAATGTTGAACCATATCTAATACAATGAACCTCTAATGTTGAACCATATCTAATATATTGAACCTCTAATGATGAACCCTATCTAATACATTGAACCTATAATGATGAACCCTATCTAATACATTAAACCTCTAATGATGAACCCTATCTAATTTAATGAACCTCTAATGTTGAACCATATCTAATACAATGAACCTCTAATGATGAACCCTATCTAATTCAATGAACCTCTAATGTTGAACCATATCTAATACAATGAACCTCTAATGTTGAACCATATCTAATACAATGAACCTCTAATGATGAACCCTATCTAATTCAATGAACCTCTAATGTTGAACCATATCTAATACAATGAACCTCTAATGTTGAACCATATCTAATATATTGAACCTATAATGATGAACCCTATCTAATACATTGAACCTATAATGATGAACCCTATCTAATTCAATGAACCTCTAATGTTGAACCATATCTAATACAATGAACCTCTAATGATGAACCATATCTAATATATTGAACCCTTAATAATGAACCCTATCTAATACATTGAACCTCTAATGATGAACCATATCTAATATATTGAACCTCTAATGATGAACCCTATCTAATACATTAAACCTATAATGTTGAACCCTATCTAATACATTGAACCTATAATGATGAACCCTATCTAATTCAATGAACCTCTAATGTTGAACCATATCTAATACAATGAACCTCTAATGTTGAACCATATCTAATATATTGAACCTCTAATGATGAACCCTATCTAATACATTAAACCTATAATGATGAACCCTATCTAATACATTAAACCTCTAATGATGAACCCTATCTAATACATTGAACCTCTAATGTTGAAACCTATCTAATATATTGAACCTATCTAATACATTGAACCTATAATGATGAACCCTATCTAATACATTGAACCTATAATGTTGAACCCTATTAATCATTTAAAAGTAAATTACATAAATGGTATATAAAAAAATATAGTTATATAAAACCTATTATTATTAATTATCTGAAAGTAAAATATACAATTATATAAAAATAAAATATATAATTATATAAAACTTATTATTATTAATAATTTAAAATTAAATTACATAAATGTTATATAAAAAAATATACAACTATATAAAACTTATTATTATTAATTATATAAAACTAAAATATATAATTATATAAAACGTATTATTATCAATCATTTAAAACTAATTAACATAAATATCTTATATAAAAAATATACAATTATATAAAACTTATTATTTTTAATTATATAAAAGTAAAATATACAATTATATAAAACTTATTATTTTTAATTATATGAAAGTATAATATACAATTATATAAAATTATTATCATTAATCATTTAAAAGTAAATATCATAAATTGTTAAAAAAGTTTCCCCAGCGACATGTCGCTGGGTAAAGTTGGTTCATTAATTTTAGAAATCCCTCCAAAAATTTTCATTAACGCACTTTTTTCACAAACCGACAAAATACAGGTTTCCCCAGCGACATGTCGCTGGGGATAGTTTCGTTAAAATCGACAGGTTATTAAACAGCTGGCGCAAACGACAAATTCATTAGCGACATGTCGCTGGGGAAGCTTTCCCCAGCGACATGTCGCTGGGGAAAGTTTTGACAACTTCTTATCCTCAAACACTTTACAGAAACTTCACTCATCCATCTCTTTTTCTCTTCTCTCAAACAACCTGCGATACATGCTTGTGAACACGACTGCTGCTTGTTTTGGGAGGATAATAACAATCTGCAATTCTGTCCGGTGTGTAAAACGAGTAGATGGAAAGACACTAACACACCGGGGAAGAAAGTTCCTAGGAAGGTGTTGCGTTACTTTCCGATCATTCCTAAACTACAACGTTTGTACAAGTCTAGACACACTGCAAAAGACATGACTTGGCATGCTACTGGAAAGTGTGCGGAGCCTGGTAAGATGCAACACCCGGTTGATGGCGCGGCTTGGAAGAAGTTTGACTTGAAGTATCCAGAGTTTGTAGCAGAACCAAGAAATGTTCGACTAGGGTTGTGTGCTGATGGTTTCAATCCGTTCGGCAACCTTAGTCAGACCTACTGCATGTGGCCGGTGGTATTGACAACATACAATCTGCCTCCTTGGTTATGTATGAAAGAAAGTAACTTTATTCTGACGTTGTTAAATCCTGGCCCTAAATCCCCGGGCAAGGACATTGATATTTACTTGCAGCCTTTGATTAAAGACCTGAAGACTTTGTGGCACAAGAACGGTGTTGATACTACAGACATTATTTCACAAAAGCAGTTCAAGATGAGAGCGATGCTTTTATGGACCATAAATGATTTTCCTACTCGAAGTAGTTTGTCTGGGTGGAGTGGGCAAGGTTACTATGCATGCCCTACATGTAACCTAGAAACTCCATCTATTCCTGTCACAAGCAAAACAGCTTATGTTGGCCATATAAGATGGTTAAAGAAGCCCCATAAATGGAGGAGTTCACGTGTTGACTTCAATGGCCAAACTGAACAGAAAGATCCACCTAAAGATTATAACCAACCGGATGTAATCAAAGCGCAACATGCTAGATTGCTAAGGCGTAAGCCGGGTAAACATCCGAAACATGGGGGTGTGAAGATTTCCCGCAATGTTACAGTCGAGCTTAACTGGACTAAACGGTCTATTTTTTACGAGCTTGAGTATTGGCCTTTTATTTCACTAAGACACAATTTAGACATCATGCATATCGAAAAAAATGTGTTGGAGGCCATCTTGAACATTTTGTTAATGAATGACAAAAGTAAAGACACCGCAAAAGCAAGACAAGACTTGAAAAAGATGGGCATTCGAAGACCTTTGTGGCTAACCGTAAACCACAAGGGGAAGACTGTGAAGCCCCAGGCTGCGTATTCTTTAACACCAGAGAACTGAAAAAAGTTTTGTCAGTACATCAAAAGTATTAAACTACCAGATGGGTTCGGATCATGCTTCAAGCACAAAGTGACCGATAATGATACAAATATAACGGGCCTGAAGTCTCATGACTGTCATATAATGATGCAACGTTTACTTCCTTACGGACTTCAAAATTACTTGCCCGAACATATTGCAAAACCAATAATTGCACTGTGTTCCTTGTTTAAGCAACTCTGCTCTACAACTTTGATGGAGGAGGACATGTTGAAAGCTTCGGTCAAGGTGGTTGAAATTCTATGCGAGCTTGAGCGCATATATCCTCCTGCTTTCTTTGACATTATGATTTACTTGCCCATCCATTTAGCTCTAGAGGCTCTTGAAGGCGGGCCTATTCAACCCCGGTGGATGTATCCATTTGAAAGATTCATGAAGAAGCTAAAAGGTTATGTAAGAAATAAATCTAAGCCGGAAGGTTCGATCGCGGAGGGTTATGTTGCAGAAGAAGAATTGACTATAAGTTCTCAATATTTTCGAGGTGTTACCACAAAATTTAATCGTCCCGATCGTAATGTGGACCCCCCTCCCTCAACGTGTAAGTTTCAGGTGTTCCGATCGGTATGCAAGCCGATTGGTTTACTGTCCTTTCCTTATTTTCCTACCGAGGAGTACAAGAAAGCGAGATGGTATGTACTTAACAACAGTCCTGAGATCGACACGTACCAAGACCAGTTCCGGAGGTACGCGTTTTTTAATTTTGTAACTTTTTTTTCTTAACTTATCATTTCGACGACTTATTCTAATAACATGAACGTTTTTCAGGTTATTTCCAGAAAAAGACAAGCTAGAAGAATTCCCCCACTGGTTTAAGACGCTGGTAAACTAACACTTATTTTGTGTACTTAAGTGTAAAAATAACAATATCATATTTTTAGTTTTCTATCTAATCCTATCTTCTTCATAGATCTTTGAACGTTACGCACAAAATCCCCAAGACCCAGAGTTTAGCCCAACCAGCGAGTTATTCGCTTTGGCTAATGGACCATCAAGGGCTCCAATGTCAGTAAACTGTTGCGTAGTAGATGGTGTGAGGTATGTCGTGCAGAGCCGCGATGAACGTCGCGTAACTCAAAATAACGGCGTTTATTCGACTGATCCTGACGGGAAAACTAACACTTATGGTCGGCTTCAAGAAATCCTCGAGTTTGACTATTTGTCGTTTAAAATTGCGTTGTTCAAAGTTAAGTGGTTCGAAACTCGCAACACCATTGGTAGAGTCAAGAAACTTATCGTTAGAAACAGAATGACACAAATCGTCGGCTCTGGTGAGTGGTGGAAAAGTGAACAATACATCCTCGCAACACAAGTCAAACAAGTCTTCTACCTTGTAGATCCAGCCAAACCCAACTTGAAGGTCGTCGAACATGTTAATCATAAAAAGTTTTTGAACAACGGTGTAATCGTGGTAGAGAACGAACCTGATATTATACATTTGGACAACTCATCTGATCTCCCACCTTCTACTAGTGATCTCCAACCTTCTACTAGTGATCTCCCACCTTCTACTAGTGGGAATGACTTCGGTAATTACACCTTCTATATAGATTTGCATATAGATGGTGAATCAACGGAGGTTGACGCACCGCCAGATCACGATGATGTTCCTAATGAAGACGATGATGATGAAGACCCCCTTCCTCATGATTTAGCAGATTCTAATATTGAAGACCTCATCAAAGATGATGATGGTGTTGAGAAATTTTATTCTAGTGACGAAGAAGATTAACTTTGTGTTGTAACTTGTAAAATACACTTATATATTTGAATGAATGAATGAATGAAATTGTTGTGGATTGTTTAAATGTGTAAATTTATTTTGATATTTAGATTTGTGCATGCTTGTATTATTTTGTTCATGAATTTCTACATGTTATGCTAATTGTACCTGTATACAGATGACTAATGTTGCACGGGGCCACCGCGGGGACGGTGGTGGCGAGGATCCTTCACGTCCACGTCCTCCATCATTCGGTTGCGGGGGTTGCTTCGTCAACCGGGGTAAGAATTTCTGGATTATTGTAATACAAATTTGATACACATATTTAACTTGTTTGCCTTAACTTTTATGACTTTATCACTCACTTGATTTTGCAGGAAAAGGAAAGAAAAAGCCCAATTTGGGCGGGAGGAGAGCCGGCAGGCAGAATACCCGGGAGAAGACCCGCTGCCTGAAATTACTGGATGCGGTGGCCGAGAATCAAAACCGGTCGGTCAAGATCGACTTTGTACCCGGTAGAGGTGACCTTGTTATACCTGTCGGCCCCTACGCAGATCATTGGGGAAACTTATTCGGGTGTGTCGTTAGGGAAATACCTTTGTATTACCCTTCGTGGAGCAAGGTCCCCGAAGGGTACAAGGCGGCGGCCCGGGCAGCTATTGGGGTAAGTTATCATTTTATATTTATTTAATTATCGTGTTCATTTATTTAATTGTATATATTTATTTAAATTTGTTTTTTTTATTTACATCATATAAATAAATAAACAAATTTAAATAAATATATAAATTATATTGCTAACTCCGTTTTTAATGTGTTGTATTGTGTATATTTATTTAAATTCGTTTATTTATTTATATCATATAAATAAATAAACGAATTTAAATAAATATATAAATTATATTTCTAACTCTGTTTTCAATGTGTTGTATTGTGTATATTTATTTAAATTTATTTATTTATTTATATCATATAAATAAATAAACAAATTTAAATAAATATATAAATTATATTTCTAACTCTGTTTTCAATGTGTTGTATTGTGTATATTCATTTAAATTCGTTTATTTATTTATATCATATAAATAAATAAACGAATTTAAATAAATATATAAATTATATTTCTAACTCTGTTTTCAATGTGTTGTATTTGATTGCAGACAAAATATGATCTCACGCCGTACATGAACACCCCTCGGTGGAAGAGTATTTATGATACCATTAATGCACAGCTACAAAAATCATATAACACCAGCAAGGCTAGTCTGAAGCGAGATTACTGTGTAAAAGATCCCGAGACTGGAGAATACGATGTGGATCAAATTAGGCGGAACAGACCCGACGAGCACACACCTGAAGAGTGGGAGAAACAGATAGAGTTTTGGACTGACGAAGCTAACATGAAGCGATCCTCAACAAACAGCCAAAATCGGTCCAAGGCAACACTTGTCTCCCGACATAGTTCTCGGTCGATCCCTCGCACTCGACAGCTCATGGTAATTATTATTATTATTATTATTGATTTTACATTATTATGGTTTTTTTTTTTATTTTTTTTTTTATTATTATTATTATTGTTTTTTATTTTAATTATTTTATTATTATCATTATTGATTTTACATACATATTATTATTGCCGCATTTAATTAGATTGATCTTACTTACGTGTGCATGTACAGCAAAAGGCGTCCGAAACCCAACAGGAGCCTACAGAGATCGACATGTTCTATCGTCTGCATACGAATTCAGATGGTGTATTTATAGATGAGCAGTCTCTCCAGTTGTATGTAAGTATTCTTTTCAAAACACACTTTAATGAATCATTGATTAATAATCTAGCAACCCGACTAATATATTTACTATCTTGTGTTATTGTCACCACACAGGATCAGATGAGGGAGCTAGAGGCGACGGGTGAGCACACCACTGCCGAGATCAACAGGATGGTGCGAGGAGGCAAGTTTCGCGGCCACCATCCTGGCGTGGGTATGGTATTGCCGGGATACACCAGTACTCCCCCGTGCTTTCCGCCACCACCCCCTGAGACTCGTCGGGATCGGGATGTTGATTTCATGATGGGCGTGCTGAGAAACGACGACAGGTATGGCGATCTTTTTACCGCATATGAGAGTGGTGGTGCCAGCGGGAGTGGGAGTCGCCCGGGTGATGATGCGGGTGCCAGCGGGAGCGGGAGTCGCCCGGGTGATGATACTGAGGATCGGGAGGGTGGCGATGACGCGAGCTAGTCGTGTCATATATGTGTTTGTTAGTATGGTACATAGTTTCTTTATGTTCATCTTGACTTGTTTCCCTATTATCCTAAATTAGAACGCTTGTTTCCCTAGTATCCTTAACTATCCCGACTTATTCCTAGTATCCATGTGATCATTAGAACGTTATATTATATTTTGGTGCAAGTTTGAACTTATTCCGCGTTTGTGTTGATTTGTATTTCAAGTTTACTTTATATGTGTCTTTTGGTGAGCAAATACAGGTTTTGGTAGATTTTTTCGGGAAAAATTCCGGAAAAAATCTGGAAAACGCCTGCTGTGCAGGCAATTTTAAAAAAAACCTGCAGACTCTTCCCCAGCGACATGTCGCTGGGGAAACATTGGTTATTCGTTGACAAGTCAAACGCAAAGCGTTGACAAGTCAAACGTATCAAGAGTTTCCCTAGCGACATGTCGCTGGGGAAACTTTGGAAAGCGTTGACAAGTCAACGGCAACGCGTTGACAAGTCAAATGAAAGGAAAGATTCCCCAGCGACATGTCGCTGGGGAAACTTTGTAATTAGCTAAACTGGTTAAGTTTAACTTATTATTTTTTTTAATAAGGAATTTTCCCCAGCGACATGTCGCTGGGGAAAATATTGCCACCATGGCAATCTGTTCTTTCAGGAAAAGTCTGTGGGGCCCGCGTGTCGCTGCGGGAAGTCGCCGGGGATACTTTTAACAACTAGCATACCCTAGCGAATTTTCCCCAGCGACATGTCGCTGGGGAAATCTATCCCCAGCGACATGTCGCTGGGGAAACCCCAAAAATATCGCTGGGGTAGGGCGCGAATGTTGTAGTGAAGAGATTCATCATAAATCAACATTATCAGTAGCAAATGAAACAGAATTGAAAAGTATGTGAAATGAGGATAAAGAAAGGATTGACGACAAGAAAGATGAGTAAACCTAAAATAAGTATAAGATGGGGTTGCTATGTGCTCTTTATACAAGTGATAAAGTATTATCTAGGGTTAATGAAATTACAATTGTAACCTTGAAAATTTTGGATAAACATCAACTTTTGTCATGAGAACCATTTTTTTCACTTTGTTTACAAAAGTATAATGAATACGTTTGTTTCTTACATAATGTATACAGCTGCGAAAAAAATAACTTCATGAATTGATTCGGGAAAAAAAATACGGAAACCAGTATAAGAAAACGTGTTTTTAACCGGTTTTTTTGAACTGATACGACGGTTTGTAACCAGTTTAATAAAATGAGTCGGATCGGTTTACAAATCGGTTAAATCAAATTGAGGCGGTTTAAAATCAGTTAAATCCGAACTGATCTGGTTAAAATCATATTTCAACCCGAACTGGTTTAAGTCAAACAAGTTTGTTGACTGATTGACTCAAACTGAACCGATTTAAAACCAACCATTTTTTTTAAAAAGAACCATTTATCCACCTCTACATATATTTATGGGCGAGAAGCAAATGAAAAAATGGTTAAAAAAAATTACGGCTCGCTTATTATGCCGGGCTTTTATGTAACCCTAACCAATACTTTATCACTTGTATAAGTTTTTTTACAAAAATTTAACATCAACTTTTGTCGACATAAGTTTTTTTCTGGAGTTTTTCTTTAATATTTTTATGTTATAATGTCGTTAAAAAGTAAGCCTAATAGTCAGGTCGCTTTTATTGAAGCAATACTAATGTTCTTAACTAATATCAATGGAACCATAAAGTATTAAACCATTCAAAGTTAAGAACATCACAAAACGATAATGTACAGTTTCTAAGTCGATAAACTACAACCTAGGATGATATTGTGTAGCAAAATGAAGATTATACTTCGGCTAAACGCATAATACGGTAATCTGTTTACACAACACTAAGTCAAAACTTTTATGCTCATGTTATTGTGAAGTAGAAGGGTGATTTCGCTTGCAAACATAAACACAAAACACAAAGGAACTTTGAAAATCCAACAATACTTATGAAAAGAGCATTATTAAACTATTTATTAAACGAAGTACAGAGACAAATAACTAAGAAACAAATATGAACAAACAATAGTTAAAATACCATAGTACTTATTGTATAAGGGTTTACATTCATTAATACTCAAACATGTACATAAATGTCTATATAGTCTTCATCCTCATCAAGTAGTTATACAACCTTCTTTTTTTTTGGTTTATCTTGACGCAAGGTATGTGAGTTCTCTTAACCCTTTCCAAAGGAACACCATCATCAACAATTTGCTTACCAATAATTTTGTAACCAACAAATTTCCTCAACAACAAATTTTTACATGCGACATGAATACACTGAACAATGTATTAAGTGTAAATAAATTAAAGGAATAAGAGATGAATGAGAAATGTTACATTACCAGAGAGTTTATCATCGTGTCCTTCATTTTCTCCTACATCAACAACTTCATCAGCAACAATAGCATCCATTTCGAGTTCATCAAGTTGTTTTCACGTTTGCGTTATTTCATCGCCATAAGCGAATCAAGATGAAAAGATAGTGCCTGGTTTGATGTTTGCCATATATGTTTCTTTGAGTGGAATGATGTAGATTGAAAAGTAGTGTGTGGGATTTTATTGTTTGCCATGTTTCTTCGTTATATAGGCTGTTTATATATAATTGGTCACCACGAGTGCTCCACATTTTTATGGAAGTTAGTTAATATAGATGTCAATATAGATGTCACTATTTGATTCGTAGTTATCAGTTTAAATAACATCTACTTTTTGTAGTTATCATCAGATGCCATGCCAGGCCACGTTATATTTATTTCTCAGTGTAGCGCCAACAATATATAAATAAAATTTATTTAAAATTTAACCATATATTAAAACCTTATTAATTACCTCCTCATTTTTTTGAGTTTTTGTATTACACAAATTTGACACCTAAATTTTATGTCATTTTTCTCTTAATCAAATTCTTCCACTAACTTTTCACTTTTTATTTTTTTTATTTTTTAGCAAACTTTAGAAATAAATTGGTTTTTATAATTTTGAAAATTTTAAAAAGTATTTAATTAAAAAAATATTACCAATTAAAGAAAGAACTAATTTTTGAAACATACAAAATCCACACAAAACATTTTGTTTACTAAGTAAAAAATACTGGCAAAGTAAAAGATAATACGAGTAACATTACAAAATGCCTTCAAATATACAATGAGTACGTCAATACGTCATTAAAGGCATACCAACGAACAAAAAAAAAGCCATAACAAGAGAATATCGAGTAAAATTTTGACAACACCTACAACAAAAAGATAACAAAAAATGTGGCACGCATTAAAATTTTCTAGTGACCTCTCTAGGTCTTCTTGTCCCTGCTTCCAAAAGAAAAGGGAAAAAACCTGTAAACTTATTCCGTAAAAAAAAGTTGTGTAATTATTGTGTTGTTTTTATTAAACTGTGAAAATAATTTTGAGATGAAGAATATTTTATTGTTTTTGCATATTCATGAAATATACAAAGAGATGATAACGAATTTTATTGAAGTATGAATATATTTTTTTGTATTGCCTTGTGTAGTAAATATTTTGGTATAGTCAAAATTTAAGTGAACCAAGCATTTATATCATATCTACCCTTTTCTTATACACGACCAAGCCGACAAGTTTTGATATAATGCTGAATTTGAAATGTGTTTATCGTTAAGATTTGCATTAATATTAGAGGTAAATCTACTTTTACAAAGCAAAAACAATATAGTACCCTGAAATTAAGAAATTGGCGTCGTTGATAATATTGCATTATTGATCATGATAGAATCTTAGAAACAACTATCAAAAACTAAAAACGTTAATACAAGAGAACAACTATTAAAGTTGGAGGAGGAACAAAGGTACACTTTAAAATTTTGGTCAAAGATATGGATTTTGAACTTGAAAATTGTTCACGAGAAGCCAAAACTCATGGTGGAATGAGTTTGCAATAGTTAAAGAAATGGACGCTTTAGACGAGCATGATATTTGTAAACACACAAAGCCTATTGAACTATCTAAAGCTTTTTATGACTATAGATAACTTTACGCTTACCAATATATCATCACTGCTATGTATATATGTCATCATAAAAACAGTATTTTAAAATGGTTTGGAATGACAATTTGTCGAAAGAAACATATTAGCGGTCTGTCAAAAATAAAACACCGCTGCCGTAAATGAAATGTATAAATGAAAAAAATCCCTCGCCGAGACTTTTTGTTTGTTAGCATTATGCTTTAAGTCTTTAACAGCATGGGTTTTTGGTTAATCATAGTTTATACCAGAGCCATCAAATGCTTTTTCACATATTTACTGTTTCCTTATTGACAAAGCAAAAAATAATATGACTAGCACTACAAATGTCTTTGCACACATTATGTATAAACAACAAAACAAGAGTAAATATGATTTTGACAACACAACATTTTTATTGAAAAAGAGAAGAAAACTTAATTTATTTAAACAAAGAAATTGTGGTAAAAAATATTATCAAACTGCTACCTCTAAGTATTTTGACCACACCTACATATTGGGTGTTTCTTCCACATGTTTCCAAGAAAAAGCGAAGTCTTTCTTTCTTTTCTTAGAGAAGAAAGGACATGTTGTAATTCACGTCTTGTCCTTATTTCCTTTTCACCATAATTTTGCCTGGTGATATTATTTAAACAAAGAAATCGTGGCCGAAGAAATATCTTACCAATGAACCAATGATGTCTCTAAGCATTCGAATTTTAGATCCACGAGAAACAAGAGTTCCATATAAGGATTCAAGGAGTACATAATAGATCAAGAATAGCAAATTTAATATAAATTGACAAAATTAAAAAAATGTGAAAAGAGGATAAAATGAATATGTGGTTCAAGATGGGGCTGGTAGGTGTGCTTTTATACGAAGTGTTGAAGTGTTGTTGGGGTAAAACTTAATGTATTTAGAGTCTGTTTGGTTTGAAGTGAGGTTTTATTTTAGGAGTGAGTTTATAAAGTGGAGGGTTTAGCTTTAGGTTTATAATTAAAAGTTTTAGATTATTTTAATACATGAATATAAATAAAACATTATAAAATAGTATTAAATTAATAATATCCCGAAAGCAATTTCATTTGATTTTTTTCTATCTTGCGTTAAAATAAATGTAAACAATTCACATTGTTAGATAAGGACAAAAAGAAAATTATTAAATTAACCTAATCCCAAATGAATAATGTTAAACCAAGGACCCCCCGAAACTTTTCTGAAAACCCTTGCAGAAGGATGTGACCCTAGATTTTAAAACCCACTAATACTTACCAAACGTTGTTTTTCACTCTAAACCCACTTCTATCAGCCTAACCCTAAATACCAAACGGGCCCTTAGTTAAAAAAAAATAAAACCTAATGTATAATTCTCTTTGTACAAAATGTGACCATTTCTGAACTTGTTTGGGCTCATGTGGCCCATTTATGGTTTTATTCATTTTAAGCTCATGTAGTATAAGTTCATTTTTATAGCTTATTTTGATTTTTTTGGGGTTAAATGAGTTTTTTTTGGGTTATAAGAGTTTCTATGTTATAGCAGGCTTATATAAGTATAAGCCCGAAACTAAATAAGCCATAATCTGACTATGCCGAACAAACACCCACACTTTTAACACATTCTTTAAATAAAGTTATCACACTCACACATAACGCTATGTGGTATAGTCACCAGAAGTTCATTTCTACATAGATGACACAAGCTTTCATTTCTACATAGATGACACAAGCTTTTGAGTACACCAAATTTGGAGGTCTAATGATAGCCACTTAACCAAACACATAAAATATATTTCCCTGTATACAAAGTTACAAACATACCTTATACACCCCTCATCATAAAAGAAATGGTATGTTTGACCCACAAAAAAAACTGGATTTGGCACGCAAAAGTAGAGGGACGGAGTTTTGGCGTGCCAAGGTGCTCCATGGTGTGAGGGCAAACCCACTCACCTCCACGTCAGCGGCACATCAGTTTTAAACAAAATCACTACAATTCACTCACGAGGGTAATGACACTCATTCAAATTCACTCACACTGACTTTAATACTTATTTTTTTATTATTTAAACACATCCCACTCACAAAAAACACCCAAAAATAAACATAACCCAAAAAATAAAACACACCAGGCCTAGAAAAATAAAGTCAAGCTGGTGAGTTTGCCCATGATTTTGATCCAAGCCTACCAGTCGTACGTAAGTGAGTATTGAAGGGAATGATACACAAGCGTCGGCTTATCAAAGCGGCTCGTGGGATGAAGCCCACTCCGTTTAGCCTAAAGGCTTGTTCTTTGAAGTTGCAAATTTCTTTAACTAGCTAGAAATTGACTACTTTTGTTGGTTAGTATTCGGCTTTAACAATATTTTTTTTTGTTCAATCATAGGTTAGATTGGGCCATCACTCGTGCACATATTTACAAGTCATTTTGTTTTGTTAGCAAAGAAAAAGAGTTTGTGAATAGCATTACAAATTCCTCAAACAAACAATAGCTTCATTATTCAAAGTATAACAAACAACACTGGTGGCTTGGTGGAGGAGTTCGCATTTTTCTGGGTCAACTTGACCTGAACTGACGTGGATAGTTGATACTAGTTTAAATTTGAAACCCTTCTCACCCGGTAACCAACCTTTCTGATTGACCTATATGATTCAATGATGAACATCATCCAGTGATTTGTTTGCTACTTATTCATACGCTGTATTTGGTTTTACATGAAGGTCTCATCTTGATGACAGTTTCATCCCATCAGCTCTATTATTAAGGAACGTTTACCAGCTAAACATGGTTTAACCGATTGTCCAATGTAACGATTGTTGTGTTCACTTATGTTGTGATGCATGTGCCCTATGTCAAGAACATGTTGAGCTCAAGCATCGGGGTCTTGACCTATTTAAAGGTGCGATGTTGAACTAACTTTGGTTATAACTAGTGTATCATACGATGGTCCTATTGTTTTGGCTTAACATGATTACACTTGTTGGATCATAAGTGGGATAGTGCCACTAAATGCTGCTACACATATGCCTACCTTCAATGGAAACATGATTTAACTCGAGCTCAATTTGCGCATTGAGTTACATGTTACTTGTATTTTGCGCGTGTGATACATGTGCATCCGATTTCTCCAAGCAAAGCTCTTCGCATCGCAATGCCTATTGTGTCTGCTTGACCTTTCATAAGCGGAGACATAATAAAGCGCACATAAACTTTATTAGCAAGGTTTTTTTACCTCAATAAAGGCGAAAACTTGCTTGACTATGACTAAGAAGATAGAAAGGGGCTTTTCACGCTTAGTATGGCTTCGGCTGAGCCCTATCTTGCTGGCGCGGAAGCTACCACAACTCAAATAAAAAATGAATTAAGGAATAAGACATTAGCATTATAAAGAGTACAGAGGCATTTCGGGCTGACTACAATACAAGTCATAAGCGATAGCGAAGCCAAGCTGGATAGGCTTTTTTATGTCGAAAGCCCCAAAACCAGCTATGAGTATGATCCGGTTGTTTTCATAAACTGAAAAAAGTGCAAACCCACTTTTTTTAAACAACAATTATAAAACATGCTTAGCAGCAACAACTATTTACAAAACAAGAGAATATCAAAATAACAAAAGAAGTACATTATTCAAAATAAACCAGAGAGTAATCTATTCGCAAAACAATAGAATATCAAATATGATCTTGACAACACTTACATATAAGAGCACACGGTACGGTTGAGCCGTCAAAGTCGTGTCGTGGGCAAAAAGTGATGTCACATCACCTTTTACTCCCACGACACCAAAACTCCCCACGATGGCTCAACCCCCTCCCTGGTTAACACGACACATTTCATTCATAAATAAAAATACAAATACAAATTTTTAAAAAGAAATACACGGGAAAAAAAATAAAAAAATAACATCTTAAAAAAATAACAATAATAAAAAAAACATCAATGATTAAGGTTCCATAAATGCTCAAGGAGATCACGTCGAAGAGAATCGTGAACTTTCCTATCCTGAAGTTCCTTATTTTTCCTTCTAAATGTCTCACACCGTTCGACCCAAGTACGTTCGAGATTGGCTTCAGGCGGAGCATACATATGGTCATATTCACTAATGTCAAACTTTTGGTCTTCTAATATCATGTTATGTAGTATAATGCAACAATACATGATTCTTTTAAGCGTGCTGACTTGGTAACTTCGTGCTGGTTGCTGAATAATTGCCCACCGACCTTGTAATACCCCGAACGCTCTCTCAATATCTTTTCTAGCGCTTTCTTGAACACTTTTAAATTTCTTTTTCTTTTCGTCCGTTGCAATTGTATACGACTTAACAAAAGAAGCCCATTGAGGGTAAATTCCATCTGCTAAATAATACCCTTGCTTGTATGTTTTACCGTTAACAACAAATTCAGTATCTGGAGCCTCGTCCAAAAGAAGGTTATCAAATAACGGTGAACCATATAAAACATTAAGGTCGTTATTTCGCCACGACACCCCAAAATAAGAATGCCATATCCATAATTGTTGATCAGCAACAGCCTCGAGCATAAGTGTTGGGTATTTTTTATCACGCCTTTTAAATTGACCATGTAACGCTTTAGGACAATTTTTCCATTGCCAATGCATACAATCTATGCTATCGAGCATACCCGGGAGATTATGTTTCCTATTGTGCAAATCATAAATATGCTCTACATCCTCAGGAGAAGGCGTTCTAAGATACTTTTCAACATACAATACATAAATGCATTTGGTAAAGTTCCATAAGCATTCACGCGAACAACGCTCGACTACTTGCAAATATTCATCTAGTAAATCGGGTGTTGTACCATACGCCAATTGGTGTATTGCCGATGTGCATTTCATAGTGGGGTTAAAACCTAAATGACCCGTTGCATCCTTACGTTGTTTAAAGAAATAGAAGTAGGGTGGTAGTGGATGAACGTTGTAACTAGTTATATCATGAACTATTCTTCTAAAAAGGGTAGAACTCATATGATACCTTCTTCGGAATTGATCCTCCAGATACTTTGGCGGAGTTTCAAGGTCACCAAAATAATCGGCTATAAGTTTTCTTTCCGCATCATCTCGTTCACGTGGGATGTATGTTCTAACGCGAGGACCGGCATTACTCCTAGTTTCTTTCTCTTCGTCATCTAACATCTCAATTTGTTCCCAATATTCAAGATATCGGGCATAATCTTCCATATCTTCTTAATCGTAGTTTTTGTAAATAGAGGACAAATCGGAACTTCCGAGATTCATAATAGTGTGTGAATTTTAGAAAATAGTATGTGTTTGTGTGATATATAGTGAAAGTATATGAAAAAGGGGTATTTAACCCTAGAAAACGGTCAAAAACAAGGAAAAAAAACTAGCCGTTCCCCAACGGTCATATTTTTCAAATTTTCAAAAAAAATAATAAATAAATTAAAAAAAACATGACGCCACCCCATGGCGCGAGCCACGGTGTGGTTGGCTGCGCCATGGGCTTGCGCCGTCGCCCACGACGTCGGCTGGTTGTAGCCAGCCGAAAGACGTCGACGCCACCCAGGGTACGGTTGGCGCCGCCGTGGCCTCGCGCCGTCGTGGCCAGCCGAGCGGCCAGCCACCGTACCCTGCCCTCTAAGAACAACAAAAGATTCTAACATTTGTGGCAGTAGGATCTATTATGTATGCTGTAAGACGCACAAGGCCTGATGTGGCGTTTGCTCAGAACTTGGTCAGTAGATACCAACAGAATCCAGGATAGTTCCACTGGACTGCTGTTAAGCATATTCTAAAGTATTTGAGGAGTACGAAAGATATGTTGTTGGTATTCGGGGGTAAACCAGACACATAATTGAATGTAACAGGATTCTGTGATGCGTCCTGGCAATGTGATAAAGACGATACGAAGTCTTAGACGGGTTACGTGTTTGTCATCAATGGAGGAGCAGTTAACTGAAAGAGCAGTAAGCAGAAAACCATTGCTATGCATGCGACTCAATCGGAGTACATGGCCGCTTCAGAAGCTGCAATGGAAGCTATTTGGATTAGGAAGTTTATTGGAGATCTTGGAGTGATACCTTCAATTAAAGAACCTATTGATATATATTGCGACAATTCTGCTGCAATAATATTCGCCAATGACCCTGGAGTTATGAAAGGCGCCAGACACTTTAAACGTAGATATCACTACGCTCGAGAACAAGTGGAAGCTCGAGCAATAAAATTAATAAAAGTTCACACAGATGATAATGTAGCTGATCCTTTTACTAAGGCTTTATCTAGGCCAAAGTTAGTTAAGCATGCCAAAGCAATTGGGCTGCAACTAGCTAGCGAATTCATGCAATAAATCTGTTGATTAGTATTTGGATAAAGGATATAAGACATTATTGAATTGATGAAATAAAGATTGGATTTCGTTTATTTTTCTGTTATTTGATTTTGTATCCTATTTTACATGTTTTAATCCATGAGCATTATGATGATTCTAAATGTCCGTTGTCGATTAGTAATATGAGAATATTATTAAACTAAGACAATTCAAAATAGTGACAGAGTATACTTGAAAGTATATTGGTCAATTTTGGATGATATTTGATGGATCAAATATTGGACTTATCCCAACTATATGATTTTGCTTTATGGATCTTTGTCATTAAGTAAATCATAAATAGTTATCCCTAGACTTGAGATACCAAAAAACTGCATTGAATGTAGTGTATTTCTGTAAGGTAACCTAACGCTAAACGTAACTGGTAGTTATAAGGGTTATTTTCAGAAGTGTTACAAAGTTCATGTGTTTTGCTTGTAGTCAAAATTGGATTTGTTTCCTTCAAATTATTTTGAAGTATAAATACAACTGGGCCCCTCGGGGGAGTAGTAAGATGTTTGTGTGACCACACCCAAATGTGTTTTGGTAATCTTGCTATATCCGTAAACGAGAAACAGAATAGTTAATAAAGGAATGACTGAGATCCATATCCTTATTAACGATGTATTTGAAATGAAAGGATAATAATAATGATATAATCATTAAAAGGTTCTTGTCCAGGAGACCTTACCCGGTTTGTACTAGTGACATTGCTAGTGTAACTAGACGCAAGTCAATGTGATCACGATATTAGAATTTTGTCCAAGTGGGAGCTGAAAGTTTATGGACTTAAAATTAATAGTCGTGAGATAGGATCGAACTCGGGATCACGGGATTGTACACATAACGTAAAGGGTTAATTTATTTATTAAATATATTTATTATATTTATTAAATCAAACCAAAGCTTAACTAACGATCGTTAATAAATAATAGTTAAGTTTTAACGACCGTTATGGAATTAAATAGAAGTTAAAAGAAGAAGGAAAAATTACACAAACACCCTTGGGGGTGTGTTAACCGGCGGCTACAAGGGGGGGGGGGGGGGGGGGGGGGCAAAGGGAAACTTTTGTTTCGTTTTTCGTTTATGACTTGGAGCCCAAGGATTGCCAAGGCTTTATAAACAAACCCCTAGCCTCATAATTTTTCATCCCTCTTTTCTTTTCTTTGATTTTGATCGCCGGCCACCCCACCCCACCTTAGGGTTTCGTTTGGTTTTCGATCAAGTCTATTTATCTAGTCCTAGCCCCTCTCTAGGGTTATTGGGTAGATATTTCATAAGCGTTGAAGCTCGGTTTGTTCGTGCTAGACTCATGGTTAACTCGCCGTATTACGTATGTATAAGAACGTGATATAGTCTTGCTTTAGACTATATTATTGGTGGTGTTCGTGATAAACCCTAATTGTCGTTTGTTCCGTCGTCGTGTGGATCTTGCTAGGATAAAGGTATGTAACCTTAATCTTGATTAATATAATTATCTTAAATTAATGATCTTGTTAATTGCTTCCGCTATGCGTTCTTTGATCTAATTAGAGTTTTAAATAATTGTTATGATAATATAAACCTTCATGTTGTCATACAACGAATTTAAGGGTATCTATTTTTATTTCTTTTTGTTATCTTTTTCCAAAACTAACGCCCTTATATGACTTTTGTTCATTAACTACCCACTATGTCATGTGTTGGCTAGTTTGTGTAGACTTGGGCTTCTCGATGAGTTACAGGACCAGAAAAAAGTTAAAAACGGGAGCTAAGTCAATCCAAACTTTGGTAAGGCTTAGCTCGACTCGAGATTATTATGTTTGTCTTGTGGTTGGCGATCCTTCACGAGGCAAAGCTTCACAAAGTTAGAAATCTACTTGAAAATCCTGATTTGTTTATGACAATGGGTTTTCAGCTCGAGCACGCCTAGATAAACATTTCGAGCTCACATTGTGGGCTTGAGTTTGTGTTTTGTTAAAGCTCGGCCAAAACGAGGCGCTACTTACTTGACAAAAGGCTTGACTCCTTTATACCCTTGTGCCATGTATCGTACTATCTATGTACATATATGTTCTCAGGGACGAAGCCACGACAAAATATGATCGGGTGCACAAATTTTTTTGAACCATAATATAACAGATCTAAAAAGGGAATTGAAACGAACTATAGAAACACATTCGAATTGACTGGGTGCATTTAAGATATATTTTAAAAAAAAATCGATGTTTTCTTCACAAATTAACACTACACAGAAGAAATCCATAAAGGTCATGGGCACCCGCAGGAACCCCTAGCTCCGTCCCTGTATGTTCTTGTAGTCTTGTAATATCTCATACTAGGTACTGGAAGCTGTTGTACGTTAGAAAACAAAAAATATGTATATTTCAATAAGTGTGTTGGTGGCTTGAAGGCTAACCTCCTTTCTCATAAACAGTAGGTCTAATGTTCGAGTCTTCCATTTCCTCTGTCACACTTTTTCTTATCTATTAATATTATTAATTTGTCTTCTCTAATAAAATTACAACTAATTAACATCGATTCCCTGGCAATTTGTATGTTTTTGTTAAAATCGATCACTTTATATCACTAGTAGTAGAACACACGACGCGAAAGCACACACCTGAAACAAATACCAATGATCGAGTTTTTGTATCGCTGCTACTTAACTTATATGTGAAAATGTTCATCAAGTAATGGTTGTGAGCACGGTTTCATACAACACAATTTAAATTGTTTTGCTGTGCATATCCTGTGAGTTAATTAATTGCGGGCAAAAATAAGTGAAACAAAAGAGACGATAGTCTTACACATAGGCTTGACTGTACCCAACCGACAACCGTCGACCGGATCGGAAGTATTTCAGTCCGGTCCTTGATCCATGTTTTTTGTTACATTCGGTCTTCGGTTAGGTAGGTGGATCCTATCGGGTTAATGACAATGATAAAAAGTTACTTAATATTACTAAATTCACAACTCTGAAGAATGATGATGATACTAGCGGAAACATATGTGTCCTATATTATGGAACTTAACTAAACATGAAATTTTTTCTAATTACAATCATTTGTGTAGACTTGGACTTTTGGCTGTTTACAATCAGACAGAGGTAAAAAGTAGGAGCTAAATCAATTCAAACTTTGGTACCACTTAACTTGACTTGTCATTATTATAATTAGCTTGTCCTTGACTGCTTGGCGAGCCTTCACGAGGCAAGCTCGAAAAATATAAGATAAAGCTCATATATAGCTCGAGCTCGGCTCGATAAACATTTTCACTTTCCTGGCTTGAGCTCGTGACTGGTTAGAGCTCGGCTCAAACGAGCACTAGTTACTCGACAAAAAGCTCAACTCGTTTATACTCCTTCTGTAGATATGTTGCTTTATTTTCAATCATCAAAGCAGATCAAATCATGCGAAATCACGTTTTATTGACTAACATGTAAAAACTAAACTAACGTTTGTTTACTATTCTATTTCCGCCAAAAAAAACCTGTAATCAATTTCATAATGTGTTTAAATGTCATCAGAAACACTTATTTTCAATAAATATATGTATATACCAAAATCCAAATATGATCCTAAGTTCATAAGACTACATAAACCAACAACTTTATGTTCCATTTCCTTGTATTTTAATACCATCAAACTCGAAATGTCATCCAACTTATGCCACAAAGGCGGGCTTAATTACGGGAAACAAAGAAATTGGCTTTGCATTTTACCGTCATTTTTATCTTCAAAACAAGGAAAGAGCCTACTTTATTCTAGAGACTAAACCGAGTCCATGCTCTTAAGTTTCTGGCCGGCGAAGAGAGTTTTTTAAGAGCTTGATGCAGACTTTCTCTGCCACCATTCCAAGAACTTGACCTGAGCAGCCAAGGTGTCTAACTTGTATAGTTGTAGTGAATGATTCCCAATTTCTTAACCAAAAGTCGCCCCAAACAGTGCTCCTGCTCCCAACGGAAGTACAACGCCTGCAGACGACACGAGTTATTTTTAGCAAGTTTGTCTAGAATATCAATAAGCTCAGGATGAAGATGCATTTAACTATGCATGCGTTGACTCAGGTTATGTGTTTATCTGTTATTGGTCGAAACCAGTCGAAAGTAGAAAAAAAAAATACTTGAGAATAATAATACGAGTTTATAATCCTGATTGACATGCCCATTAATTAATTACTGAGAAAAACATTATTACTTATTAGAATTTGGACAAAAAGTAGCCCGTTTTGACCAAACCAATTTTTACAAATAGCCATAAATTTACATACCTTGAATACCCTAGTCCATATATAAGTTATCTATCTTAACTTTCAATAATCCCATGATAAATTTTTGAAACTAAACACGATCCATAGTATGTAATGAGTCACTTTCACATATGTAAAATGAAAAAGAACAGTTGTGCCTATACTGTTTATCCAAAATCACTCGTTATAAGAGAGTGCGACTAATTTCATATTTTGCATTTTTGCAAGAAAGTCGACTTTTTCTAATGCTCTATAACAAGCACGTTAACGAGCTCAATCTCAAAGAGAAATAATGATTTATCAGACATCATGCTCTACCAACTTTTATGCAAATAAATCAACAGAAAAACACTGGTTTTTACAAAGACCATAAACACCAAACGAATTGCCAACGAATGAAATTCTTACCATGGGGACTTTTCGAATATTTCCACGCGAAAGCGGCAGTTGACACGGCTCCAATTATGCCCCCAACAGCCATAATCTTCGCAGCGTCACGGGTCGTCTTCAACTATTGGTAGAAAAATACAGTCTCTTAGAATATGATATTGTAGTCACTGAGAAGTATAGTAATCATTCAGACTTGGATTACATTCTTTGACCAGCTCTGCTGATCTAGTGGTATCATCTAAGACTTTATACTTTTTCAGTTCATAAATTGGGAGAACATTCCTCACTTTTTTTAAGATTCTAATAATCGGCTGGAACACAATAAATTAAGAAGTGAACACATAAAGGATCATATACCATGGAAATACCAAGTATTAAGTCGGATTGTCAACCACTGATTATTTATAAAGGACCATATCCTCTTTATCAAATAAGTGACAATTGCACCCCTTACTAAAATATTGGATGTTCCATATGAATTGGAACGTTTATTGCCTTGAAAAGCTTTCATTCTAAAATAACACATCTGGTCGTCCCAACATATTAACTACGTTGTTTTGTCTATCCATCAGTTATTCGATTTTTCAAGAAGAATTATTAAATGCACTGGATCCCTAATGACTTTGTGCTAAATCAATTTCTTGCATGATGATTCTAGAGGTCGCATTCAAGTTGTGTTATTAGCCCTAACTCCATTTAAAGAAGTAATCAGCACAAGGTCGGCATATAAACCTACTGATACAACAGACCATGCGAAAAGGATTACAGATTAAGGTGCTAAGGACATACATAGAGTAGTGAAAACTAACAGAAGCGCATACACAGTCTGACGATATTTGTCAACCTCCCGATACAGAATAAGGACAGCCCATAAGAATAAAGGTTAGATGATATGCATGAATCTAGTTAATGACCTTTGTCCAAATGTGCAGGAAGCATCCATCTTTGCCCATTAAACAAGTTACATACTGCGAATGAATCAATCTTTACATCATGAGCAAGTTCTTCATAGGTAATTGATTTATATAGTTCATGGGAAAGAAAATCATGTATTTGTTCATGGTAGTATGTAACTTATCTAATGGGCTTTGACTATATTCACATCGGTTCGGGGCACTAGAACTACCCAATAAAAAGTGAGTTTATGAAACATAAGCCCAAAGCTAAATAAGCCATAAGCCGCCTATATAAGCTAAAACACGCAGCCCCTTATTTTAAGACTTACAGTCTTACTATGGGATGTTTGTTTTCGGCTTATATTCCATAAGCTGGATTGTTTGTTGGATTATTTTGAGACATCAAATATAATAATAAGCTTGTATGAGTCCTAAAATAAGCCAAGAAACATCATGAATAAAGTATCATAAAATCTAGAAGAAATGCATAATATCGATAATGCTACAACAATATTTTATCCAATGTTTTAAAAACCGGGTTGAACCGGGAACCGGTTAGAAGGCCGGTCCGGACATTAGCGGGTTTTTGCTATTTTCGGAACCGGATTAAACCGGCAGGTTTTATATGACCCGGGTCAATCCGGTTTAAAAAACCCGGTTGGGTCAAAAAAAACTTTTGTTTTATTTTGAATAGTAATCTGCTTTTGTTTCTCCCTATGACTGATATTTGTATTTCCCATGCAGTGAGTCAAGTGCACAAACCTTTTGTATAACCTTTTACTATTTTCTATGTAGGTTTTAATTTGATTGCTTTAAGTGATACGAAGTATTAACTATTTTGGAAATTGTAGTTTCATTCAGTTTTGTTAGCTATTATTATTTCATCATTTTTTTCACATAACAGAATTAGTCATGTTCACTTGATTTATGTACATATATGTTAGTTTAATTGTAAAACTGAAATAATAATAATGATGTTTGGTAAGTTTTGGTTAAAAAAATAATTAAAATTATATAATATTTAAATTGCTTTTTGTAGCACATAAGGTTAACTGTTATAATGTGACGCTTATCTTTGTGTTTCAAGTTATTTGCATAGTATCTCTATATTAATTTTTTTTTATGGGACCGGTTCGACCCGGCGGTTGAACCGGTAACCCGGTGAACCGGTGACTTAGCCGGATCAATTAAAAAACCGGGTTTTAAAACATTGATTTTATCAATCAATAAATCATAATTAATTATCATCATTTCGATAAAAAAAAGTAAAATGAATGAAGAACATACAACGGGACCGTAAATGGGATCAGAAGCGATGAAATCACTGACATCTGCATCGTACCACGGAGGGAGAGGAGAATCGCGCTTGATGAAAGGAGTGTAGCTTTTCACGATTCTAAACCTGTCGTTCCAGAAAGACTTGAATCTTTCAACCGCTGATGATGCTGACTGTTGTTCTTGGGTCGCCATTTTTGTTGAATGAAATAATAGGGTTCTGGTGTGTGTGTGTGTGTGTTTGGTGATTGCAATTTATAACCGATCCTTAATCAATATATTTTGACCTTTTTTAAAGTCTAATTTATATATGTGTGTCTAGGCATTTCAAACGAGCAACGCTCTATGCCAAATACATTCCGACAATCTGACCTCTCATACAACTATGCGCCAAATACATTCTGACAAGGGAGCATCAAAAAACTTTCCTTTAATATATAGAATTGCTCTATTTAATCTTGTGATGGCTTCTTCTAGATATTAACTTATCATTGATCACATTTTATGAAGATGGTCACAGTTAAGAAAACCAACTGATCCTAAACTACATTCGTCTTGCAATAAACACTTACGTTGGATATCCAGGATTGTGTTTGCTAGACACATTTTGCACTGTTAATTACCAATAGCGAAGCACTAAATAGTGATTATTTGCATTTTGATAAAAAAATAAAACGAATGTTAAACATACAACGGGACCGTAAATGGGATCAGAAGCGATGAAATTATGGACATCTACATCAGACCACGGAGGGAGAGGAGAGTCGCGCTTGATGAAAGGAGTGTAGCTTTTCAGGATTCTAAACCTATCGCTCCAGAAAGACTTGAATCCTTCAACTGCTGATGATGCTGATTGTTGTTCTTGGGTCCCCATTTTTGTTGAATGAAATAATAGGGATCTGGTGTGTGTGTGTTTGGTGATCTTTATCGTACTCTCTTCTCTTTTAAATGGAGCCTATTATGCCACTCTAGGGGTGGTGATCCTATTATGCAATTTATAACCAATAATAATCCTTAATCAATATATTTTGACCTTTTCTTTTAAGTCTAATTTATATATGTGTGTCTAGGCATTTCAAACGAGCATTAAAATCACATCGCCACCGCTCTAAAACGCTTATGAACGCTCTATGACAAATACATTCCGACAATCTTACCTCTCATACAACTATGCGCCAAATACATTCTGACAAGGGAGCATCAAAAAACTTTCCTTTAATATATAGAATTGCTCTATTTAATCTTGTGATGGCTTCTTCTAGATATTAACTTATCATTGATCACATTTTATGAAGATGGTCACAGTTAAGAAAACCAACTGATCCTAAACTACATTAGTCTTTGCAATAAAGACTTACGTTGGATATCCAGGATTGTGTTTGCTAGACACATTTTGCACTGTTAATTATTTGCATTTTGCAAACACAATAATCTAAGTCTTTCATAACACCCTCTACAAGCTTTATAACATGTAAATTAGTGATTAATATAGCCGAAATGTTGTTTATCATTCGCTTTTTTTTGGCTCACTAATCAAATTTTGAAAATCATTAAATTTAGCTATAGACCAACATCATGCATATGCTGTTATACCAAACCAATGAATTGGCCCGAACAGGACAAACTGAACGTACTCCGGTCAGTCCTCGGTCCACCATTTTCATCAGCTTTGCTCTTGATCTGGTTCATCCCGATCGGATTTTACACTAAACCCGTCAATATTCGATGTTGGACTTGACCAATAAACCATGCCGAACTGGACCAAACAAGCCGAAACGTAGTTATTGGGTTTGACTTTGGAACATCCCAGTATCCCACATCGAATTGTTAAGGAAAGTTGCTTGTGGGAGGCGGTCATAAATAGAGAGATTAGGATACATGAGCACTCACCTATAGCTGGTAAACCTACAAGCAACAGGGCCTTGGAATATGGCGTATTGGGTTCCCACACCATCGATTCAGAATCACCACACCACTGACACCATTTTTCAATTTGACTGAGAGTTATGTAGGAGTACTATTATAATACAGTACTATACCAATAATTTAAAACACCCATTTTCATCTCACTATCACCACTCATTTTCATCTCACTTCTCATCTCTTTCTGGTTTCTTCTCCTGTTCTCCATCAACTCAATCAAACATTTCATCTTAAACCACTCAAGTTTCAATCTTGAAACAAACCTTGATCCAAAATATAAATCTGAAAAAAGTGGATCTTGATTCAGAATTCCGGCAGGATTTGCGGCCTCGTCGCCACTAACAAGTTCGTTCTCTGGCAAGATTTCCGACCTCGTTGCGATTTCGATGTTGTAAAATGCAAATTCGACATGTTTATGGTTCTTAGTTGCCAACTAGTCGCTTAATACGTTTCTGGCAGCTCATGACTTTGGATTCTGGCAATGAACGGACCATGTCTCATGATTCGGATTCTGGTCAAGATGTTTTTGTTGCAGATTTTGTTTGCATGATTATTTATTTTGATGAATTGTTTGGAGAAGAAAGAGAAAATACAGTTTTTTTAGAATTTAAAATAGTTGCTTTTTTTGTACGCATGTGATAGACTGATTGTACGTGTGTGACAGACTGACAATTTCAAAGAAGTGGGATTGATAATACGTAGGTGTGTGAACCACATGGCCCTGGAATATATGTGCTAGACATGCACTGGGCGTTGCACTATTGCCTTGGCCTGACTCACCCCTTTAATTCAAGAGAAAAATTATTTTATTTGCTCTTTTGTTATTTTTTTTCAACACAGAAATGGCTACTATATCATACTAAGTCATAATTTTTTGTAACTTTAATCATTGCAAGAGTTTAATATAAGTTTCTTTAAAATAACTCCTGAATAGCTTGTGTGATTGTAAGTTGTAACAATAGTATTGACGTCAAAACAAAAATGTATCGATAATAAAACATCATAGCATAAATGTTGTGGAAAAAAAAAACTATTTAAGCTAAAATATTTCGATAACTTTGTAAATTATAACATCCTGGATCACCGAAAGTTGAATACTTTAACGCATTCAATCTATTAAGGATTTTGAGAATGAGGCAAGATATGTCTTTAAAACTTTAGTAGCTGATGCTACATCGCCTTTTAAAAGATGTTACAACATGTTCATAAACACCACAAACAAGTTGTCTTGCACCTGGCCTGGTAGCGCTTGCCTGTAACCCAAGTGGGGTTATTAATGTGGTCTGGACTTTCACATGGTTCAGTCGGTTGGGTCTGAGATAGCAATCCAAGTTGAAAGTTGGATTGAGGGACTTAGCGAACGTTTGGGTCACATGGTCCCTAAAGAAGGGGGTACTGGGCCACTGTGTTAGGCTGGTCATAGAGCTACGACTACCCCTCGCTCTCGGCGGTTGAAGGATAATACTTAGGCTATTCAGTGAGCCTGCTGATATTTTTCAATAGAACACTCTTTTATTCAAAAAATTCAGAGTGGCCTAAGGCGCCAGACTTAAGTTCTGGTCTTCGAGAGAGGGCCTGGGTTCAAATCAACTTTTGACATATTTTTTATTAAAATAAGTACTATTACTTCAGATCAAACACTGTATAATAGTATAAGGAGCTTAGGCTTATTGGATTCATCTAACCAATTGTCGGGAGCATATCCGCTGGGAATGTCTTAATTCGACCAGACTCGAGTCTCATGAGCTTGAGATAATTTCAATATTTCACCATGAAAACATCATAGGTTTCATTGGTTACTGTGATGATGACAATTATAGGATTATGGTTCATTAATATCATGGTTATAAATAGCGTGAAGCGTGGCGTTGCGGCATGTCCAAGCTACACGCTTTAGCGGCTAAGGCGAAACTTTAGCGTTTTTATAGCGTGCCTTATAGCGGCACAACATATAAAAATGTTTATTTGTTTTATGTATTTTAATACTATATTTATATTATGTTCATAATAAGTGTTGTACATAATAATTAAAGCTAGAAAACTCTCCTTACATGTAATAATATTCATTTTTTGGAGTTGAATTCAAAAAATAACCGCACCTCATGTCGTATCGCGCCTTGACCTATTGCGTAGCGCGGAAGTCACGCCTCAAGCTTTAGCGTGCCTTAAGGCGGGCTATAACGAGCTATTTAGAACTATGATTAATATGCTACCAATGGAAGGCTTGATAAATATCTCACTGAAAAGAAGAACATGTATTATTTAACATGGGCACAATGCCTAAGGATTTGCTTAGGCGCAGCAAAAGGTCTAAATTACCTTCACTTGGGTATTGGGGAGCACGGTAGAGTAATACAGACTTCAAAAGCGAAAATATATTGTTAGATGACAATCTATAAACAAAAATATGTGATTTTGGTTTGTCAGAATTAGTCCGAGGAAATCTACCACATCCACTAGTCTATAAACCTGCACCCATAGTCACAAGAAACGCTGACTCGGCCGCGTTTCGCGTTTCGGATCGTACGTTCCCAAACGTGATACGATCGCGACTCGGATCGCTCGGGATCGCGATCTGGATCGCTATATTCGGTGTTTCCAAACATCATCAATCAGCGTACCGAAATATATGGGGTCGACGTACCGGAATGGATCGGTACGGCGTACCAAAGTGTATCGGTATGACCATTTACTGATATGAACCAGATCGATTAAGATAATAAAGATAGAGTAATCGATGTTCGAGAGGTCGAATAAGCTCTCCCAATTAACAAGAAATAATAAACATAAACACTAATCATATTTATCTGCATATCTCATATTACAGCCATGTCCTCTATATATACTGTATAGTTAACTTATTCATTAAGACAATAATAGAAAAAGTAAGTAAATAAACTAATATTAATAATAATCTGCCAGATTGTATCATTTACACTCCCAATGTACAATTATTTATTAAATCTACTTTTAACCACTCATTACTTCCACTTTTTCATTGAGTTAAGATCTATATAGACACTTAAATAAGCATAGACATATCCAACCAATCATAATCACCCATTTTTAAAAAAAACTCACTTCCCACCACTTTTTTAAAAATTAAATATCTCACAAACGGTAAATCGACAAACGAAAAAAAATACACAATTGTGACGAGAATTAAATCATCTATCTATCGAGGGGCACATGTATATACTTTCGACGAACTTTTTTTTTTACTTTTTTTTCTTAAGTCACGTCTGGAGAGAATCATATATGATTCGTCAGGAATCATATATGATTCGTCACGAATCATATATGATTTTCAGAAAATCATATATGATTCGTGATATGAATCATACATGATTTTCTGAGAATCATATATGTTTCGTGACGAATCATATATGATTCTCTCCAGACGTGACTTAAGAAAAAAAGTCGAAAAAAAAGTTCGTAGAAAGTATATACATGTGCCCCTTGATAGATAGATAGATGACTTAATTCTCGTCGCGATGATATGTTTTGTTTTACGTAACGATGGACGGTTTGTGAGATATTTAATTTTTAAAAAATAAGTTTTTTTGTTATATAATAAAAAAGGATGGTTGTGATTGGTTGGTTGAGTCTATGCTAAACTAGGTCTATAGGGATCTTTTTCCTCTTTTCATTTTATCAGATTATTACTAATTTTCTACTCTACCTATTCATATTCCATAAACACCTACTAAATCCATGCACTTCCTCAGATTATAACCAGATCCATCTTATCTGATCCATCTAATTTGGAAATATATTAATAATACGGTACGTAGTACCAAATTGGGTACATCGTACCGAATTATATGGTACGTTGAACCAAATCGAACCGAGGCGTACCGGAATGAGCCTACCCCCATTCGTACCGAATTTTAAGACCCCGCGTACCGCGTACCGGTTTCTTTTTTCCGTACCGCAGCGTACCGCGTTTCGTGTGAATATGCCCGCACCTTTTGGTAAGTCTTACAGGGATCCCAATTAAAAAGAAACCAGTATCCTCAAAACCGAATCAAACGTATATTCATATGCAATAGTAATGTTGAAATATTGATTGGGATGTTGGCCAATCAAGAAAAGGGCATTGGAGAATCTAATAGGAACCAAAACTGATAAATATGGTCTGACGCTGCTGTGATAACGGACTGGAAAACATAATTGATCCCAGTTTAAGAGATCATATTGATCGTCGTTCTTTTCTTTTGTTTGCAAATATTGCGTACAAATGCATCAGTTTCAACATAAAGGATAATCGTACATCAATATATAACAATCTAATTTTGTCATGATGTGTGTTTGGTTAAGAGCGCGTCACTTAAGACATTTTTAAACTACAATTAATGCATTGTTTGAAGAAGGTTTCTTTGTAGATGATTATAAGCGTAATGGTCTCGAAGCAAAGAATATGTTCCATAATGAGCCGATTCTAATTTCCAGCTTCCACCATGAAAACATTGGTCCCTTTCATTAGTTATTATGATGAAATCAGTGAGATGATTATGGCTTCCGAGTATGCCATCAATGGAAGCCTTAATTATCGTCTTAAAGACTCCGATAAGAGGCGTTTCATTCGGTTCTTAGGGAGCACAAGCGAGTAATACATGGTACATAAATAGTGGTCAAATATTATTATATGAGAATTTAGAAGCTAAAATTTGTGATCTTGGTGAGTCATTTTTATTCCCCACAAATCATCCATATACCCAAGTCAATGTGGGTACAGTCAGTCACCAATATTAAAAAGATCCTATGTATAACGAAAGTGGCATGCCCAAAATAGATTTGGATGTGTACTCATTTGGCGTTGTACTATTTGAAATATTGAGTGGGATGCTCACTAATCAACGAAAGAGCATTGGAGATAACGAGTCATTAGATCTAATAAATTTGGTTTGGTTGTACTTTGATGATTGGGCGGCCCATCTAGTTAGTTCAGCTATCCACCTGGACATGTTTATTAGAAAGAATTGAAGACCTTCAAGTTTAAATTAAATAGGCGTCTATGAGATAATCTTATAAAAAAAGAATAATTATCGTAACATGACTCTAACAAACATCGTAACACGACTTCAACACATATCCTAAAAAACATAATAAACTGTGATAGGTATCCTAACCATGCGTTTATCACTCCCCACTCCTTCCAAAACCACCTTGTCCTCATAGTGATGTCTAAAAAATGTCTTTATTGTAGGTTTCCCATATTCTTCTTTGAATTTCAGCCTTCAAATTTTACATCTTTATGTACTTGTCATTAAGAGGGTTCAAAAAAGATATAAGAACATGTAGGATATAAACCCTCCATTGGACTTTTTATCAACACTAGGTTCAACGTTTTCCAAAGTATCAATTGTTCATGCAAGGGTGACAATAATGCTTTGTTTTAGACTTCTAACAACGATTGATGTCTCCCTTATCCTTCCTTAGACACTGATGACGCATATTTGATACTACAAATGTCAGCTTCCCAATTTCATCAAGCACAAGTTCTCTAGCAACACACATTAACTTTGAACTCAAAGCATCGTAATTTGACACTACTTCTACTCCCTTATTATCTTTCCCTTATGTTTTTCACCATCTCCATTACTTTTCCGCTCTGGGTGCAACTTCTGATGTTGTAGAACAATCACATGTCTCCTTTTGGTATCCACCTAGTGTTAGAATGGAGAGGTTGGTAGCCTCAGGTTTTGGTGTAGCGCAAGCTGTGGCTGGCCCTTGGTCCGTGAAGCGTGCTTCCATTACACGGGCTCATGAAAAATCCTCGCCTAAAGTTATGGGGATGACCTTAAGTGTGTGCACATTGCAGACCGGTTTAAGTCAGAAATATAAAACGATTTATGAAAGTTTTCAAAGATCCCCGTTACTTGATTACAAGTATCTCAAACACATTCTAGTATTCAGCCACCATACCAATTTGCATGCTTAGATAGCGCGCCTTTCGCGTCATGATCATTTCGCCTGATAGTACTCGAGCGAACAATAAAAAAAAACTTATGAACAATGCTGATGAACAATAAGTGGTGGAAGGTAACTTTGGTGAATAGTGATCGATGAATAGTAACTTTTTTATTGGAACCCTACAATCGGGAGTCATCTCAATAAAAGTGCCAATATATGAAAATGGGAAGGTGAAATATGTAGTATCAAATATGTGCCATCAGTGTCAAAGGAATGATAGGGAGACGTCATTTCTTGTCAAAGTGTAAAACGAAGTGTTATTGTTACCCTTGCATGAAAAACTGGTAGTTTGGGATCAACATTGAACCTAGTGTTGATAAAAAAAATCTAATACTCGGTTTATATTCTACATGCTCTTATATCATTCTTGAAGTATCACTACAACAATCGCACCCTACCCCAGCGATATTTTTGGTGTTTCCCCAGCGACATGTCGCTGGGGAAGCATATCCCCAGCGACATGTCGCTGGGGTATATTCGCTGGGGTAAGCTAGTTGTTAAAAGTATCCCCAGCGACTTCCCCCAGCGACAAGTGGGCCCCACAGACTTTTTCCTGGAAGAACAGATGCCACGGTGGCAAAATTTTCCCCAGCGACATGTCGCTGGGGAAAATCCTTACAAAATAAAAAAAATTAAGTTAAACTTAACCATTTTAGCTAATTACAAATTTTCCCCAGCGACATGTCGCTGGGGAAAATTTCCTTTCTTTTGACTTGTCAACGCGTTGCCGTTGACTAGTCAACGCTATCCAAATTTTCCCCAGCGACATGTCGCTGGGGAAAATCTTGATACATTTGACTTGTCAACGCTTTGCGTTTGACTTGTCAACGAATAACCAACTTTTCCCCAGCGACATGTCGCTGGGGAAGAGTCTGCAGGTTTTTTTTTAAAATTGCCTGCACAGCAGGCGTTTTCCAGATTTTTTCCGGAATTTTTCCGGAAAAAATCTACCAAAACCTGTAACCAAAACCTGTATTTGCTCACCAAAAGACACATATAAAGTAAACTTGAAATACAAATCAACACAAACGCGGAATAAGTTCAACTTGCACCAAATATAATATAACGTTCTAATGATCACATGGATACTAGGAATAAGTCGGGATAGTTAAGGATACTAGGGAAACAAGCGTTCTAATTTAGGATAATAGGGAAACAAGTCAAGATGAACATAAAGAAACTATGTACCATACTAACAAACACATATATGACACGACTAGCTCGCGTCATCGCCACCCTCCCGATCCTCAGCATCATCACCCGGGCGACTCCCGCTCCCGCTGGCACCAGCATCATCATCCGGGCGACTCCCACTCCCGCTGGCACCACCACTCTCATATGCGGCAAAAAGATCGCCATACCTGGGGTCGTTTCTGAACAAGCCCATCATGAAATCAACATCCCGATCCCGACGAGTCTCAGGGGGTGGTGGCGGAAAGCACGGGGGAGTACTGGTGTATCCTGGCAATACCATACCCACGCCAGGATGGTGGCCGCGAAACTTGCCTCCTCGCACCATCCTGTTGATCTCGGCAGTGGTGTGCTCACCCGTCGCCTCTAGCTCCCTCATCTGATCCTGTGTGGTGACAATAACACAATATAGTAAATATATTAGTCGGGTTGCTAGATTATTAATCAATGATTCATTAAAGTGTGTTTTGAAAAGAATACTTACATACAACTGGAGAGACTGCTCATCTATAAATACACCATCTGAATTCGTATGCAGACGATAGAACATGTCGATCTCTGTAGGCTCCTGTTGGGTTTCGGACGACTTTTGCTGTACATACACACGTAAGTAAGATCAATCTAATTAAATGCGGCAATAATAATATGTATGTAAAATAAATAATGATAATAATAAAATAATAAAAATAAAAAACAATAATAATAATAATAAAATAAAAAAATAAAAAAAAACCATAATAATGTAAAATCAATAATAATAATAATAATAATAATTACCATGAGATGTCGAGTGCGAGGGATCGACCGAGAACCATGTCGGGAGACAAGTGTTGCCTTGGACCGATTTTGGCTGTTTGTTGAGGATCGCTTCATGTTAGCTTCGTCAGTCCAAAACTCTATCTGTTTCTCCCACACTTCAGGTGTGTGCTCGTCCGGTCTGTTCCGCCTGATTTGATCCAAATCGTATTCTCCAGTCTCGGGGTTTTTTACAAAGTAATCTCGCTTCAGACTAGCCTTGCTGGTATTGTATGATTTTTGTAGCTGGTGATTAATGGTATCATAAATACTCTTCCACCGAGGGGTGTTCACGTACGGCGTGAGATCATATTTTTTCTGCAATCAAATACAACACATTGAAAACAGAGTTAGAAATATAATTTATATATTTATTTAAATTCGTTTATTTATTTATATGATATAAATAAATAAACGAATTTAAATGAATATACACAATACAACACATTGAAAACAGAGTTAGAAATATAATTTATATATTTATTTAAATTCGTATATTTATTTATATGATATAAATAAATAAACGAATTTAAATGAATATACACAATACAACACATTGAAAACAGAGTTAGAAATATAATTTATATATTTATTTAAATTTGTTTATTTATTTATATGATATAAATAAATAAATAAATTTAAATAAATATACACAATACAACATATTGAAAACAGAGTTAGAAATATAATTTATATATTTATTTAAATTCGTTTATTTATTTATATGATATAAATAAATAAACGAATTTAAATAAATATACACAATACAACACATTAAAAACGGAGTTAGCAATATAATTTATATATTTATTTAAATTTGTTTATTTATTTATATGATATAAATAAAAAAACAAATTTAAATAAATATATATAATTAAATAAATGAACACGATAATTAAATAAATATAAAATGATAACTTACCCCAATAGCTGTCCGGGCCGCCACCTTGTACCCTTCGGGTACCTTGCTCCACGAAGGGTAATACAAAGGTATTTCCCTAACGACACACCCGAATAAGTTTCCCCAATGATCTGCGTAGGGGCCGATAGGTATAACAAGGTCACCTCTACCGGGTACAAAGTCGACCTCGACCGGCCGGTTTTGATTCTCGGCCACCGCATCCAGTAATTTCAGGCAGCGGGTCTTCTCCCGGGTATTCTGCCTGTCGGCTCTCCTCCCGCCCAAATTGGGCTTTTTCTTTCCTTTTCCTGCAAAATCAAGTGAGTGATAAAGTCATAAAAGTTAAGGCAAACAAGTTAAATATGTGTATCAAATTTGTATTACAATAATCCAGAAATTTTTACCCCGGTTGACGAAGCAACCCCCGCAACCGAATGATGGAGGACGTGGACGTGAAGGATCCTCGCCACCACCGTCCCCGCCGTGGCCCCGTGCAACATCAGTCATCTGTATACAAGTACAATTAGCATAACATGTAGAAATTCATGAACAAAATAATACAAGCATGCACAAATCTAAATATCAAAATAAATTTACACATTTAAACAATCCACAACAATTTCATTCATTCATTCATTCAAATATATAAGTGTATTTTACAAGTTACAACACAAAGTTAATCTTCTTCGTCACTAGAATAAAATTTCTCAACACCATCATCATCTTTGATGAGGTCTTCAACATCAGAATCTGCTAAATCATGAGGAAGGGGGTCTTCATCATCATCGTCTTTATTCGGATAAGCCGATAAGCAACATAACGATTGTTTGGGTTTGCGTTTTTTACAGTTAACGAGTGTTTGGATTTACGTTTAATTAAAAAAAACTAGTTTATAAATCCCCAACGACATGTCGCTGGGGAAACCAAAATGATAAAAATAAGTAAATAAGTGTTATCAGTTAGAATTAAAAAAACATACTGTTAGTTGTGGTGGTCACTTGTGGTCGGCTGTGGTCGGTCGTTGTCGGCTGCGCTGTCGGCTGTGGTCGGCTGTGGTCAGCTGTGGTCGGCTGTGGTCGGCTGCGGTCGGCTGTGGTCGGCTGCGGTCGGCTGCGGTCGGCTGCGGTCGGCTACAATAACATAAAACATTAATTAAAAAAAACCATTCAATTAAAAAAACTATAAATTTATATAAAAAACAATTGAATTAAAAAAACCAAAACCTTTAATTTATATAAACATAAAATGAAAGACAAAACCTTTAATTATAGCTAGTGGTGGTGGTGTGGGTGATAATAATACGTTTATATAATTATATATTTTTATATAATGTATTTATGTAAATTAGTTTTAAATGATTGATAATAATACGTTTTATATAATTATATATTTATATAATAAGTAGAGGTTCAATGTATTAGATAGGGTTCATCATTAGAGGTTCAATGTATTAGATAGGGTTCATCATTAGAGGTTCAATGTATTAGATAGGGTTCATCATTAGAGGTTCAATGTATTAGATAGGGTTCATCATTAGAGGTTCAATGTATTAGATAGGGTTCATCATTAGAGGTTCAATGTATTAGATAGGGTTCATCATTAGAGGTTCAATGTATTAGATAGGGTTCATCATTAGAGGTTCAATGTATTAGATAGGGTTCATCATTATAGGTTCAACGTATTAGATAGGGTTCATCATTATAGGTTCAATGTATTAGATAGGGTTCATCATTATAGGTTCAATGTATTAGATAGGGTTCAGCTTTAGAGGTTCAATGTATTAGATAGGGTTCATCATTAGAGGTTCAATGTATTAGATAGGGTTCATCATTATAGGTTCAATGTATTAGATAGGGTTCATCATTATAGGTTCAACGTATTAGATAGGGTTCATCATTAGAGGTTCAATGTATTAGATAGGGTTCATCATTAGAGGTTCAATGTATTAGATAGGGTTCATCATTATAGGTTCAACGTATTAGATAGGGTTCATCATTATAGGTTCAATGTATTAGATAGGGTTCATCATTAGAGGTTCAATGTATTAGATAGGGTTCATCATTATAGGTTCAACGTATTAGATAGGGTTCATCATTATAGGTTCAATGTATTAGATAGGGTTCATCATTATAGGTTCAACGTATTAGATAGGGTTCATCATTAGAGGTTCAATGTATTAGATAGGTTTCAACAGTAGAGGTTCATCGAATTAGATAGGGTTCATCATTATAGGTTCAACGTATTAGATAGGGTTCAGCTTTAGAGGTTCAACGTATTAGATAGGGTTCATCATTAGAGGTTCAATGTATTAGATAGGGTTCATCATTATAGGTTCAATGTATTAGATAGGGTTCATCATTAGAGGTTCAATGTATTAGATAGGGTTCATCATTAGAGGTTCAATGTATTAGATAGGGTTCATCATTAGAGGTTCAATGTATTAGATAGGGTTCATCATTAGAGGTTCAATGTATTAGATAGGGTTCATCATTAGAGGTTCAATGTATTAGATAGGGTTCATCATTAGAGGTTCAATGTATTAGATAGGGTTCATCATTAGAGGTTCAATGTATTAGATAGGGTTCATCATTATAGGTTCAATGTATTAGATAGGGTTCATCATTAGAGGTTCAATGTATTAGATAGGGTTCATCATTAGAGGTTCAATGTATTAGATAGGGTTCATCATTAGAGGTTCAATGTATTAGATAGGGTTCATCATTAGAGGTTCAATGTATTAGATAGGGTTCATCATTATAGGTTCAATGTATTAGATAGGGTTCATCATTATAGGTTCAACGTATTAGATAGGGTTCAGCTTTAGAGGTTCAATGTATTAGATAGGGTTCATCATTATAGGTTCAATGTATTAGATAGGGTTCATCATTAGAGGTTCAATGTATTAGATAGGGTTCATCATTATAGGTTCAATGTATTAGATAGGGTTCATCATTAGAGGTTCAACGTATTAGATAGGGTTCATCATTAGAGGTTCAATGTATTAGATAGGGTTCATCATTAGAGGTTCAATGTATTAGATAGGGTTCATCATTATAGGTTCAATGTATTAGATAGGGTTCATCATTAGAGGTTCAACGTATTAGATAGGGTTCATCATTAGAGGTTCAATGTATTAGATAGGGTTCATCATTAGAGGTTCAATGTATTAGATAGGGTTCATCATTAGAGGTTCAATGTATTAGATAGGGTTCATCATTATAGGTTCAATGTATTAGATAGGGTTCATCATTATAGGTTCAACGTATTAGATAGGGTTCAGCTTTAGAGGTTCAATGTATTAGATAGGGTTCATCATTAGAGGTTCAATGTATTAGATAGGGTTCATCATTAGAGGTTCAATGTATTAGATAGGGTTCATCATTAGAGGTTCAATGTATTAGATAGGGTTCATCATTAGAGGTTCAATGTATTAGATAGGGTTCATCATTAGAGGTTCAATGTATTAGATAGGGTTCATCATTAGAGGTTCAATGTATTAGATAGGGTTCATCATTAGAGGTTCAACATTGGAGGGAAAATGTTAACAATTTCCCTCACTTTTTTAGCATAAAAAGAGAAACACACACACTCCTTATCATCACAACCACCAGCAGATTACACACACTTATCATCATAAACAAATTGTTATTATGTACATGTTGAAGCATGAAGCTTTTCCGTGCAGGTGTGGACATGGAGATGTAGTTCTTCGAGAATCGTGGACAACTAAAAACTTTGGTAGACTGTACTATGCTTGTCCACGTTCACGGGTTCAACCTCCAGTTTCATATGGATGCAAATTTTTTTTATGGAAAGACGAACGCGTCCAACTACTAATCAAATCTCTTGGAGGTTCAATGAGCTTTTCTCCTCCAAGCTCTTCTTCAAGACCTTCAACGAACTTTTCTCCTCCAAGCTCTTCTACCAGACCTTCAACGATTCCAATTTCTTCTCCAAGCTCTTCAGCGTGTGCAAACTGTGTGCGCTTGAATGGAATGATAATGGTACTTGAGCGTACGATAGAGTTGTACCGCAAATCCGATAGGCACACATTGGATTCAGCTGCACTACTTCACGACCTTTACGATGACATGGGGAACATTTGTTTGAACTAGTTTATGATGTATCTGTTTTCGTGTTTATGAGTCTATTATCGGTTTAATATCCATGTTTAATTAAGCGCGTGTTTAAGTGTCAGTGTAGAATAAAGTTAGGTTTAGGCGTGTCTGTTTGTAAGCCTCAATGAATGTTAACAATTTTTAATTAATATTAACAATGAATGTTAACAATTATCAGTGAATGTTAACTTTTGGCGGGCAAAATTTTGGCCGAAAAACATTGGCGGGAAAATTAACCATTTGTCTCACTTTTTTTTATCATAAAAAGAGATACTATTTTAAATTTTAATAACTTTATTTTTTAATATATATATTATATTTACTAAAATATTATATAAAGATTACACATTTTCTGAAAATTGGTGGTCAAATAGAAGTCAACCTTTCCCCAGCGACATGTCGCTGGGGAAAATTTTATTACTTTTTTGTAAAATAGGCGCGTTAACTTAATATCTTTTGGAGGGAATCCTAAAAGTTTCCCCAGCGACATGTCGCTGGGGAAAATCTTTGGCATAAATTAAACAACGCATTAACGCTAATCACTTGGATTAGACGTGGGAGAAAGTTTCCCCAGCGACATGTCGCTGGGGAAAAGTTGGCGGGTTAATCTCCCGCTTGCATTAATTGTGAAGTAGTTTGGTCAAAATTCAGTCAACTTTTCCCCAGCGACATGTCGCTGGGGAAAATTTGCTTTGCTTTTTGGTCAAAATTTTTTCGAGAAAGTTTGCCACGTCAGAAAGTTTTTGTCGTTTAGCGACTTTTCCCCAGCGACATCGTGTCGCTGGGGAAAACCCCGATGGGGAAGGGCTGGATTGTTGTAGTGTATCCTAATGACAAGTACATAATTAAGAAAGAGATGGGGTTAAATTCAAAAAATATGGAACCGGGATCAATATAATTTTAAGACATCACGTTGAGGGAATGAGGTTTTGAAAGAGTGTGAAGTGATACAACCATGGTTAGAATAACTATCATAGTTTATTATGTTTAAGATTATGTGTTGGAGTCGTGGTAAGATATGTGTTAGAGTCATGTTAGGATAAGTATTGTGCACATGAGATTATCTCATAGACACTTATTTATTTTAACCTTGTATGCATGATTAATGGAACTATGGAGCTGCTTCTACAATCATTAGATTTAACCAAAAAAAACTGATTTTCTAGTTCCACTGATTAACATCAACTCAGCAATTGGAGAAAAATGTAAAAAAAACTCAGATTGGAGATGGTGACTTCAGTGTAGTGTACAAAGACCAATCCTGAGTGCTGGTAAAGTCGCACAGTTTCCATCAAATGCCTACATACCCAAAGTCACTAAGGAGAGCACGAGTTCCGAAATGAGGCTAAGATGATTTTCAACTTCAACTATGAAAACATCATCCCTTTCATTGTTTGATCTCGAAGACAAGGCAAAGAGAAATTGCTTGACATGGGAATGTAGTCTAAAGATTTGCGTAGGGGCCGCAAGAGGACTTGACTATCTTCACTCGGGTCTTGGCGAGTAAGACATAGAGATGTAAAGAAAACATCATCCCTTTCATTTGTTTTTATTTCAATTATCTATCTGTATACATTTTAATTGATCCATTTCTCTATCATCATATTCTACTTTTGAGTATAAACACGTAGTATATGTACGTTCAATATGTGTGTTCAATATGTGTGTCTTACCTTCGGTTCAACTACGTACATATTGTGTTATAGGTAACTAATCAAGGGGAACTTAAGCAAAAGTTGATTGAGAGCTAACTCATCCCGAGATCGTTGGAGCAATCACTCCCAAACCGTTGCATCTCCAGTTTCTTGAGAGGTTTATTTTATGTTATGATTTTGTAATTTCGAGATTAAGAAGCATATGATTTAACATTCAAGACCCAAACTACGTTTTACCAAGATCTATGCAATTTAGAATAATAATTTATGCAAACAAAGTATGTGTTTAGATGAATACCTAGAGATGCATGATATTGCATGCATGATATTGCATGCCATGTGATGCCTATGATTAATAACGAGACGCAATTTATCATGGACCATTAATATTGATTAGAGTTTTAATTATGTATGTGACGAATTGAATATTGGTATATGCGTAGTTACGTCGCTAACTCAAATTCAGGTTCATGCTTCAAGTTAAAACACGAATGCAAAGGGCCACCATGCGATCGATTGACGATGTTGATGATAGATATAATGATGGTGCAAAATTTGCGATGATGATGCGCGAAGTAGATAACAACTGATTACGATGATTATAATGACCCTGAGGACGTTGATGATTACAATGATCCATGCATCTTAAGATTCATATAGATCTCACAAAAATGGAGAGTTGCTAAAAAATTAATTTTACAACGAGGCCTTAAAAAAAGGGGGTTTGAGTTTGGAATATCCCACATCACATGAACATGATGAAGGAAAGTAGCTTTGTCAAATTTGAATCTCTTGTACAACATTTATGAATTGTTTTTCAGTAACAACATTTTAGGTTTATTTTAAGAACTAAGGTTTCAAACAAAGTTGTATGCTTACGTTTGAGAGCATAGTGCAGTGACATATGACGCATTTTAGGTTTATTTTTTTGCCTTATGGCATAACCAAACTACACCTATTGGTTCCATACCGATGTTATAGGCATTATGTCATCCGGTTCTCATCTCGTTATAGGTTTTTAGTTATGTGTTGATGTGGGGATAAGATGCCTTATGACATCCACTGCACACGTCTCTCTAAGCATGCAATCATGATTAGTTTTCGACTACTAAAAGCACATATGTTGTATTGGACATACACAAACTTATATTTTCCTTCTAATACAACAATGTAATGATTTTATTTTAGTTTTGGAATATAATTAAGTTAAAAAAAAGTAGAGTTTTTAACCAAATAATGGCACAAACTTATTTACCATTGTGTAGTATGTTAAAAAATATTGACAATGTTGTTATGTTTAGTTAAGTTCTATAATATAGAACACGTATGTTTCCGCTAGTATCATCATCGTTCTTCCGAGTTGTGAATTTAGTAATATTAAGGTGCTGTTCGATAAAACTAAATGATTTAGCATTGAATCATTTAGTGGTCTAAATGATTCTAAAGCTCTGTATCAAATTGCTTTTTAAAAAAATAAATTGTTTGATAAATTTTATGATTTACAAACTGAATATCATTAAATTACTATTTTAACCTTAAGTGCAATAGTATAATATATACATTTAAAGAAAGAATATGTAAATTTAACATTAAAAAATAAAAGTAATAACTTTTCTTAAACACTACTTTCGTCTTAAAATTATTATCCATCGAGAAAACATAAAATTATAAAAAAAAATGCGTTTATTACAAACTTTAATTTTTTTATTTTTTGACCGAACGATTCTTTTACCCTTAATTAATTAATTAATTAAACTATTTTTTAAATCTTGTAATAATAATTTAAAAAAATAATTTACTAGTAAACATGATCAAACTTGATAACTCACAACTAAATTAAAATGGATAAAAAAATGGACAACAAAAAAAACGGAAACAATATTATATAAGTTCTTCGTACGCAACTATTAGTGTGGCATTGTAGATAGATACACACTTTCTACTTACTGTTAGTCCATGTAAAGTAAAAAAAACAATGATTTTGGTTTGTTGTTGATGACATTCAGTCACAAGTTTTTTATTCTTCTAATACTACGGAGTAATATTTTAATAATGTATCAAACTTTTTAGAATAAAAAAATATAATGTATCAAACACGTGTAAAGCATATAGGCAAAAAAAAGAATATTCAACAAGGGCAGATAAGGTATTTGTGATCAATTGTGAAGCGCTGCGTGGTTTTCCACCCTTCCCTATGCAAAATCGTACAGAGCATTGTGGAATGAGTCAGTGACAATTTTTTGGTTATCAAACAAATTATGCGCTGACCGATTCAAAGGCTACCTAAGTAACTTTTTATTATTGTCATTTGAGAATGGAGAAGGATTAGGGGTGTAAACGAGTCGAGCTTTTAACGAGCTACTCGAGCTCGTTTAACTCGATTTCGAACTTAATACTCTCGAGCTCGAGTCGATCTCGAACAAATATTTGTGTTTGTTTAATTTGGCGAGCCGAGCTTTAAAAATAATATTAAGCTCGGCTCGTTCGAAAACTCGTTTAATTGTCTCGAGCCGAGCGAGCCGAACAAGCTATTCGAGCTTAAGAGGCAAACGAGCTATTCGAGCTTAATGATAAATCTATAAATATATATGTTATATACACCTTAGCTTACTCATTAAGTATTAATATTATTTTAATAATCATAAACGAGCTTTCGAGCTCGAGCTTGAGTTAATAAACGAGTCTATCCAACTATATTTATAATAGAAGTTAGTCTAAACAAAAGTTAAAAATCGTAAACGAGCTTCGAGCTCGAGCTCGAACAACAAAAAAATATTCGAGTTCGAGCTCGAGCCAGATTATAAAGTTTTATTCGAGCTCGAGCCGAGCTCGAGCCAGGCAGTTAATAAACAAGCCTGGCTCGTTTAGGTCAAAACTCGACTCGACTCGGATCGTTTACACCCCTAAGAAGGATGCATGTCATTTGAACCGGACCGGATCGACCTACTTGACCGAAGACTGAATGTAACAAAACACATGGATCGACGACCGGACCGTAAAACTTTTGATCTGGTTCGCTCCGGTCGACGGTTGAGTACGCTCACCCCTATGTTTAAGACTATCGTCTCTTTTATTTCACTTAATTTTTCCCGCAATTAATTAACTGACAAGATATGCACAGCAAAACAATTTAAATTCACAACCATTATTTGATGAACATTTTCACATATAAAGTATCACAAACTAGATCATTGATATACATTTGTTTCAGGTGGGTGCTTTCGCGTCGTGTGTTCTACTACTGTATATGTTAGTGATTGAAACTGAAGCAACAAAAACATATAAATTGTCGTGGAATTGATGTCAATTAGTTGTAATTTTATGAGAAAGGAGCCTTAGCCTTCAAGCCACCAACACACTTATTGAAATACACATCTTTTTTGTTTTATAAAGTACAAAAGCTTCCAGGACGTAGTATGAGATATTACAAGAACATATATATACATAGATAGTACGATACTTGGCACAAGGGTATAAACGAGTCAAGACTTTAATCAAGTAAGTAGCACCTCGTTTTGGCCGAGCTTTTACAAGACACAAGCTCAAGCCTAGAATGTGGGCTCGAAATGTTTATCGAGCCGAGTGTAGGAAACGGTGTATATTTTTAATATATAAAATCGAATTACAAATAAAATTGACAGAAATTAAGAAAACAGAAAATAAATAACAGTAAAAGTAATGCTATTTAGACCTAAAACACAAGCTTAAAAACATACCTAATGTATAAATCACTTGTACATATCTATTATGCACTTTCTCTCTCTTAATATCCACCAATCACTTTTTGAAACTAACCAATCAAATTATTAGGCATATATGTAGGTTCACTTAGTAGGCACAATAATCATTTTTCTAACAGTAATAACAAAAGCAGTAAAATTAAAATAAGACGAGGCACGTGTTAAACACGCTTCCCTTAAAACAGATTCACCGTCTGTTTCTCAGGGTACAACGTCCAAAGCTGTTGTACAGCCGGACTCGACTTACTTGCCTGAAAGATCACGGATACAGTGTGTGTTTCTGACTGAAAAAGATTGCTGGAACTTTGATGCAGAAAAGTTGCGTTTTTGGATGTCCTAAATGAATGAAATTCAAGTTTAATTTATAGGCATTATATGTCTTGGTCACCAAGACAGAATATTTGCTCATAAATTAAACTGACACAGATTTGTTGAGCTGCTAATAAAACATACGGAATTTGCCCGCACCCAAGCAGATTTCGGAGCTGCATTCGTGTCCGCAGGTCGCACGTTCGTGCACAAGTTCAGTAGCTTCGAACCCGTTTTTGGCCTAGAAATCCCACTTTCTGCAACCCATGCACGCGCGTAGGCTTGGGAGTAAAAACCCACAAATGAATATTGTAGGGTAGAAACTAGGATTTCCTTATAAACATGTTTTCACTTCATGTTTCAAGCGATGTGGGACAAAATATTTTCCAAATATTGTGTTTCACGTGACTCACTTTGAGACACGATATCTCATTCATATTAACTCCATATTGGACATACTTTAGCTCGTTGCGAAGCTCTCTTCGAAGAGAACGCAAAGCTACTAAGTACTACGAATATATATAACATATACATATATAAAATTATGTCCAAAGTATTGCAAAAACCATATTTTGCAAAACATTTTCCAACACCGAGCTCGAGCTGAAAACCCATTGTCATAAATTACTCGGGATTTCGAGCAGATTTCAAACTTTCTCAAACTTGCCTCGTGAAGGATCACCAAGCACAATCCAAACAAAATAATGTCAAGTCGAGTAAGCCATACCGAAGTTTGGCTTGACTTAGCTCGCGTTTTTTACTTCTTTCTTGATTTGTAAATCATCGAGAAGCTCAAGTCTATACAAACAGGGTTGTCATGAGTTTTTTGCTAAAAGGCTAAAAAAAAGGGATAGATTACTGGAAGGCTCGAACTTGGGACCTAATGTTTATAAGAGACCGTTTGTGACACTTCTCTTTTATTATTGGGTAGAGTTATTTGGATATTATATTAATCTTTGATAGAAAGAGACTCATCCCTACCATCCATCTCCATCTCATCTAATAGATGAGATTAAAAGTATTTTATTATTTCACTTATTTTTATAATTTATATATCTCTTAAACCGTTAAGCGTTAAACGAAAAAAAATATACCATCGCGACGAACATTTAATAAGCTTTTAAAAGATATTCATTATGATACACTTTTGAAGAAAAAAATTTCGTCTTTTTTTCGTTTTACAAAATTTGCGTAAAATATCATATATGATAATAGTGTTTTATAATATATGATATTAGTCTTAGGGTACAAATTATTATTGAATCATATATGATATTCGTTTATATCATATATATGATAAGTTATATCATATATGTTAATAGTGTTACTATTATATGATATTTAGTATCATATATGATAATTTTCGACAGTGAAAAAAACGTGAAAAAAACAAAAAAAAAATTTGTCGAAAGTATATCATGTAGCATATCTGTAGAAAGATAATTAAATACCCGTTCGCATAACGATTAACGGTTTAAGGGATATGAATGTCTGAAAAAAAGGCGGAAATGAGGTTTTTTTTTTAATCTTATCCATTGGATTGGGATGAAAATAGATTGTGTATATTAGTCCCTTTGTATCATATAGTAATCAATTTAAGTTCTTAATTTTTTTCATTTCTTCTTTTGTTTCATTTGATGTTTAAAAAAGTTCACTTTGACCGTAGCTCTCGCCCATCGGCAAGAAATGTGTCGTTCATCCTTAATTGCCGAAGAGTATCCGCCCTTGGTCATTCTTTCAATCGGCCATAACTAAACCTCGTTATGGCAGTTATAGGGTAGGAATGACGATGGATAACACACGTAGGGAAAAACAACACATTTTTTTTGTATGGGCGAAAAGGTGCGGTTAATGCAAACCACAAGGTTGAGTCTCTTCGGTTTAAGAAAGCATAATGGGCGGTTGTGCGTAAGTCTAAACCCCGCCGATAACCCGAATACGAGGAAAAATGGTGGACCGAATACCAAACATAAATATGTTTGGTCAATCCAGTTCGGTTTGGTTTCTCGGTTCAGTTCGGCTCACGATCTATTATGCTCAGCCATAACCGTTAGAAGGGCCAATAAGCAACAGTTCGGATTAAGCTCTACACTGTTTGGAAGAAAGTTATTCCATCCGTTGATTGGTATCTCGTAATATAACTTAATTACATGGATGATACTGTAGGGTTTAATCCCTACAACCCTGATTACTAGATGCGGAAAAGACGATCGTGAAGTATACACACAAGCAGAATCGACAATCGACAGAAAAGTAAAACCCACAAGGTAAACCCTAATCGTTTAGATTAGTTATTGAAAGAATGACGTGTTTGGTTTGTTCCCCCTCACCTCCTTTTATAGAGATGAGGGGGAACCGACTATACAAGTCCTACGGGTCGGGTTGGGCTTAGACATTGCCAACCGACCTTTATTCATAGCTATTAGGAAACTAGGCTACTCGACTCTTGATTACCCTAGACACGACTTAGGCGAAAATATAAGACTAGATATAACAATTTCCACCTTAGGCATATATTAGCCTATCCCAACACTCAGCAACTCCAAGCAGTGTTGTAACTTGCGTCCAGGTACCACCTTCGTCAAGGCATCCGCAGCATTGTGTTCAGTACCCACTTTCAGAACTTCAACCGTCTTTGCTTCCAAGACTTCTCTGATAAAGTGATAACGCACATTGATGTGCTTAGTCCTTTCATGAAAAACATGATTCCGCGATAAGTGAATCGCGCCCTGATTATCACAATTAACTGCAACATTGTTGAGCTTCACGCCCAACTCTTCCAAGAGTCCCCTTAGCCAAATAGCTTCCTTCACAGCCTCCGTAAGGGCCATATACTCCGCCTCTGTAGTTGAAAGAGCCACCACGTGTTGTAGCGTTGCCTTCCAGCTTACAACACATCCTTGTACTAAAAATGCGTAACCAGTGAGAGACCTACCCTTATCCGGATCCTTAGCGTAGTCTGAATCAACAAAACCTGTTACGTCCACATGGTTGCCACGATTTGTCCCATACACCAAACCAACGTTTACAGTGCCCTGCAAATATTTCATAATCCACTTCACTGCTTTCCAATGGAGTTTACCCGGATTCGCCAAATATCTGCTAACTACACTTACTGCATACGCTATGTCTGGCCTCGTGCACACCATCAAGTACATTAAGCTCCCAACCGCATTTGAATATGGCACCCTACTCATTCTTTCAACATCACAATCCCTAACCGGACAATCCTTCAACGACAGCTTGAAGTGCCCATCCAATGGTGTCTGAACCGACTCCCCATTGTCCATTCTAAACCTTTTTAAAACTTTAGAAACGTACCCGGATTGTGACACCCTCAGAATCTTGCGACTCCGATCTCTGAAGATCTCCATACCAAGAATCTTCTTTGCTTCTCCGAGCTCTTTCATGTCGAACTCCCTTTTAAGCAAAGACTTGGTAGCCGCGATCTCAGCCTTGCTTTTACAAGCAATCAGCATATCATCTACATATAACAATAGATAGATATACTCCCCTGGTGCATAACTTCTGTAATATACGCAGCTGTCGTAATTGCTACGCTTAAACCCGTTGCCCAGCATATACTCATCGAACCTCTTGTACCATTGCCTAGGTGACTGCTTCAAACCATAAAGAGATTTCTTTAACAAACATACCTTGTTACCTTGTTCAAATCCCGGTGGCTGCCTCATGTAGATCACTTCTTCAAGATTTCCATGTAAAAACGCCGTCTTTACATCAAGCTGCTCCAGCTCATAATCTTTACACGCAGTCAATGCAAGTATAACCCGAATAGATGTGTGTCGAACTACCGGCGAAAATACTTCATTGTAATCAATACCTGCCCTTTGTGTGAATCCACGAGCCACCAACCTTGCCTTGTACCTAGGCTTTTGAACACCTTCAATCCCTTCCTTTATTTTGTACAGCCATTTGCAGCTCACCAGCTTTTGCCCAGCTGAATGATCTACTAACACCCAGGTCTTGTTCTTCTTCAGAAAATCCATCTCTTCTTTCATAGCAGCTTTCCACTTAGAGCTGTCTTCACAAGCAACTGCTTCCTGGTATGTCAATGGTTCATGAGTATCTTCTTCCTCTGCTGCAGCGAACGCGTAAGCAACCATATTACTCTCATCCCGAAACCTTGCCGGTTTCGTTTTTGTCCTTGGCTCTCTATCCCGAACCAATTGATAATCTGTGAGATCCGGTGGATGATCAATCTCTTGAACCCCTGCATCTTCATCATCGCCATCTTCCTGATCTGTCTGGTCTTCCTGATCTGACTGATCTTCATGACCTGTTTGATCTTCCTGACCTGGATGGTCTTCCTCAGGCGTATGATTATTTAACCTCTGCAGTTCCACCTCAACTTGTAATTCCTCAACAGACTTATCTTTTCCTGCACCAGTATCCTTCAACGTGTCTTTGTACATGACACTTTCATTGAAGACCACGTTCCTGCTTGTGACTATTTTAGGCGATTCATTATCAAGCCTATATAGTCTGTACCCCTTCACACCTTCAGGATACCCCAAAAGAACGCATTTTACCGCTCTCGGCTCGAGCTTACCTTGTTTAACGTGTGAATACGCGACACAGCCGAAAACCCTCAACATCCCATAATCACTAGGATGTCCCGACCACATCTCCATAGGTGTCTTCTTCTCAATCGCTGTCGATGGTGACCTATTTATAAGATATGCGGCCGTACATGTCGCTTCTGCCCAGAAGGTCTTGGGCAATCCAGACTGTATTAATAAACAGCGTACCTTGTCCATGAGAGTTCTATTCATCCGTTCTGCTAACCCATTCTGCTGCGGCGTCCCAGCAACCGTCAAATGTCTAGCAATCCCACTCTCAGTACATAGCTGATTAAATTCCCGGTTACAGAACTCAAGACCATTATCCGTCCTAAGCTTCTTAACCGTCCTCCCAGTCTGATTTTCTACTAACTGCTTCTACTCTTTGAACTTCCCAAATGCTTCGTGTTTGAACCTGAGAACATAAACCCATACCCTTCTGGAATAATCATCGACAATAGATAAGAAATACCTCTTACCTCCCAATGATTCCACCTGAGACGGACCCCATAAGTCTGAATGAACATAGTCTATCACTCCCTGAGTAGTGTGCCTTCCTACACCGAAACGTACTCGATGTGACTTTCCCAGAACACAATTCTCACAAAAATCGAGCTTACCTAGACTCTTCTTGCCAAACAAACCCTGCTTTTCCAGCACGTGTAGTCCCGCCTCACTGATATGTCCCAGTCTTTTATGCCAAACCTGCACAAGACTGCCTTTCTCTTCAACACTAGCATTAAGCTCACCGGCCAATGCATGGCCATCCAAAGAGTACACGCAGTTCTCCCTTCGGGTTCCAGATATAATAACCCTAGAACCATTAATCACCTTGATTTTGCCCGACTGCAATTTTACGGTATATCCCTCTTTTTCAAGAGTTCCCAGCGATATCAAGTTTCTTTTCAATTCAGGAATGTACGTGACATTGTTTAACACGAAACTTGACCCATCTTTCAGTTGTACCTTTACCTTGCCAATACCCCTGATCTTGCACTCCCTGTTGTCGCCCAACAGTACGCTGCCCCCATCGCATTCCAGAAAATCAAAAAATACATCTAACCTGGGTGACATGTGATATGAACCTCCTGAATCCATGATCCAGTCTTGCAGTCTTTCTGCAGTCATCACCATCATCACCTCAGAATCATCGTAAATCGAACCACTGGAGCTTGGTTGATCATCTTTCTTGACGTAACCTTTTGACTTCTTGCGATTATTCTTCGGACAGTCTCTTCTCAAGTGCTCCTCAGATTGGCAAATAAAGCATTTGAGTCTTCCACCTCGAGATTTCGATCTTGACTTTCCCTTTGACTGATGCGAATTCCTGCGATCAGTTCTTCCCCTCACATATAACCCTTCACCATCATCCCCCTTCGCCTTGAACCTTTCTTTGATTTCCTTTGAATTTAGTGTGGCCATCACGTCCTCCAAAGTCAAATCTTCCCGTCCATAAAGCAAGGTATCCACAAAGTGTTCGTATGATGATGGTAAAGACGTGAGTAACAATAAAGCAAGATCTTCATCTTCGAATTTTACCTTAATATTTGCTAAATCAAGAACGATTTTGTTGAACTCATCTATATGCTCGGAAATCTTTCGTCCAGCCGGCATGTAGAATGTATACAACTTCTTCTTCAGGTACAACTTGTTGGCCAATGACTTTGTCATGTACAAAGACTCGAGCTTTGACCAAACCCCCGCTGCAGACGTCTCCCCGGTAACCTCTCTTAGGACCTTGTTACCTAAACACAAAATCATGGCACTGTGAGCATTCTTGTCAAGCTTAGATTTCTCTTCAGCTTCCATATTCGCGGGGAAAACCTCCAGAGCTGCTTCACATCCGTTCTGGATTAATAAAGCACGCATCTTGATTCTCCATAACCCGAAATCGCCAGTTCCATCGATTTTTCGATGTCAAACTTGGCTCCCGTCATTCTTTATCCCTTTGTTGATTTGCTAAACCTTGTGATAAACCCTCACAATCACAAACCAATAAAGTCCCTTCGATAACTCGCTAAACCTTGTGATACGTTAAACCTCACAATCACGAATTACGAAGACCCCTTGTGTAAAAATCCCTACGAAGTAATACCTTATAACCTTGGCTTAATATACAACTTGGCCCAAAATAATATTGGTCCAAATAAAACACTCAGGCCCAAGGAAACAAAAACAAACCCTCGTAGTTATATTTTATCTTAAGTTGACTTTTATATACTAGCCACCTTCTTCTTCCTTACTCTTTTATCTCCCCTGCCACAAAAACAGAGAGAGAAAATATAAGACGATTCCGACGATCTTCAACCTTGAAGTAGAAAAACTTGTCGATCGATGCTACTCCGTCGATGTTCTATAACCCGAACACCCACTCCTCTTTCTTGATCGATCCTAGATAATCAGTGCCTCGAATAACCGAGCTCTTGATACCACTTGTGGGGTTTATTCCCCACAACCCTGATTAACTAGATGCGGAACTCGATCGTGAACACACACAGCAATATAATCGACAGAAAAGAAATCGACGCCCACACAAGGTAATATCCCTAACCGATTACCGATTAGTTTATTGAAAGAATGACGTGTTTGGTTTGTTCCCCCTCACCTCCTTTTATAGAGATGAGGGGGAACCGACTATACAAGTCCTACGGGTCGGGTTGGGCTTAGACATTGCCAACCGACCTTTATTCATAGCTATTAGGAAACTAGACTACTCGACTCTTGATTACCCTAGACACGACTTAGGCGAAAATATAAGACTAGATATAACAGATACAATGAACAGAATTCATGTATGATTGACTAGTCTAATGTTACCAGCTTAATGGAACAAGGTTATTTGTGCTCAATTGCGACGTTGCGACATTCATTTTTAGGTACACGATTACTACAAAAAGCAAGAATTACTATACGTACTTATTTTCTTGTCAAAGTATTTTTTAGTTTTATAATCAACCATATGGAAACAACGTATCTCTATTGACTTGTATGGATCCTCAATGTCTATAATATATAAACAAAAAATATTTCAGTTTTTTAATCTATGTGGGATCTAAATTTGGATTTTTTTTATCAAATAATTTACATAGCTACATGTATTCTTTTGCATTTCATGATTTCAATATGCCATTAATCTGTTTATTTTAGAGCGTTAACGTAGTACATAGATAATAGTGTTATTGTATAAATAAAGTTATAAAGTGAATGGCATAACTAAATTCATGATCATACAGTTCTAATCTCACATTTTCATTCCATTTTGTTAATGCGACTAGTACGTTTTGTGAATTTTGAATAACAGGTCGTGAAGTCAATGAAGGAAGCGTACAATTGTTCAAATCATTATTACTCTAACATACGAGCAACAAGTCATATTGTGTAAATGTTAACATTATTTTTATGTTAACAACAATATGACGTGAAAAAAAGTCGTGTTCTATTTATGTTGAAAAGAAATTGATTTTTAATTGCAAAAAAAATTGTTAAATGGTGAGGCCGGTAATGTACTCGAAACCTAAGGCTGATGCAGTTAATGAGGAACGGGTGCAATGGGTTTAACGGGTCGACATTTGGTTTGGTCTAAAAGTTTCAGAACTGAACAAAGATAATACCTACATGTTGATTCCTGTATTTCTTTGGTGACATATATCATATATGATGTTAGATCACTTAAGTATTTAACGAAAGAATATTCACTAGTACAAAAACTATATTTTACAACGGTTAAAAGAGGTTATTTAGAACGGGTTTCAACCGTTTTATGACAAAACGTAGTAAATATTGAGGTGTGTTTTTTAAAACGGTTCTTAACCGTTCTAAATAGGTAAGAGTTTTTGGAGCTCACAAGTCTTTTGAAACATTATTGAAAAACCATTTTAAAAAACCTATCATAAATGTTCTACATATTTTATTCCCTTTTTTAAAATATATTTTCTTCTTCAAGCCACCAACAACGCAACAATCCAATGCTCATTTATAAAACACCATCATCTGGGTAACAAAAATGAGAAATTATAGTAAATTTTTGACTAATTTGATATTCAATGAAACAATAAAACAACAATTATAGAATACATCGTAGTTAATCACTAATAACACATAAGCCAATTACAAGAATCATAGTAATTTTGTTCTATGAATTAATAGCAAAGAAAATAAAAAAAAATCTACAAGTGAAGGACAACCAACTCCATATCCAAACGCCAAAATCACAAGATCTGCAAGAACAATAACAACAATAACAACAAGAAAGTGAAGCATTAGATCTAAATACATCGAATAACTAGATCTAGAAAATTATAAACATACTTTAAAACTACTAAGATGACAATCTCATACACCAAAATATTATCAAATGTAATGATGATAAACTTTCATATAAAGTTGAATGGACGGTTATACATATCCAACTTGACAATTAAAACCTCTATTCCGAGATAAATAAATTGTGACACCGATATTTCAACCCGTTTATCAAAGTGTCGCGTAGTTATGTGTTTCATATCATTCCAAACCCAATAACAAGTCAAATTAGAGAGCCAATAAGTCAATATTTCTTATAAATAAATTATATTAAAGAAACACATAAATAAAATAGGAAAAAACATCTTCAAAAGTACCTTCTAGATAGATAAATGATGAACATATGTAAAATCTTGAATATGTCTTAGGGGAAGATCTGCAAAAAAAAATAGAATATATGATAAGGATCTGATTGTTGTTTTAGATAAAAAGAAAAGTAAATAACCTAATATCTTGGTTTAGATATGAAAATGTGAAAGAAAAAGTGTGAAGTTTGATTAAATAAAGGATGAAAAAAAGATAAAAAGAGGGAAAATTCCTGCTCATTTGAAGTGAAATGTTTTGAAAGAAAAAAAAGGTGATTTTTTTTTATAAACTACACATAACCGTTGCGAATAACAAAATTAAATTAATAAAATATGAATTTTTTTAAAACGATTGAATGAATCCGTTTTAAATAATAAGATCAAATATTAAAATAGTGTGTTTATTTAAAACGCTTATAAATAACCGCTGTAAATAACATGACTAAATTATAAAATATTCATGCAACCGTTTTAAATAACAATACAAAGTTAAATGGATAATGAACCGTTTTAAATAACATATTTGTATACTAGATTGTTTTTTTAACCACTATATATAATCCTTTTCGAGGTGTTTAATACGGTGGAGTTATGAACCGTTTTAAAAAGCTCGTTGTAAAATGCCTTTTTTCTACTAGTGATTTCACCTTGTTAACTCAAATTTTAATCTAAATTCTACACTAGCTAGTTATTTGTTCACCTATAGATCGTTTTATATTTTGAAGCTACTATGATAATTCGCGCCAAGCTTTATATTTTGAAGCTACTATGAGGTATCAATTTTATTGCGGATTTCAAGTGAGTTTTTTAAGGTGTGTGTTTGGATAATGGAACTGGACTCGATTTGTTCGAGGTTTGGTGAGTTTTTTAGCTATATATTTGATTATTCGGATGACACGCATTCGTTGGACCTTTTAAAACAAAAACTAACATTGATCGGACAAAGTTGTCACTATGTCTTCGCTAGAAACGAAGGCAACCAAGAGGATTCAGGTCGCCTTGAAACCCTTAGTTAATAGTGATGTCCTTGAACAACTGGATCAGTTTGAAAGGCATCTTTTTTCATTAGTTGCTACACTGTTTAAGTGGTTGGAAATAAAAAAGATTAAAGGCAATCCATTCGGATTCGAACTAAAGACGTTTGAGTTATATTACGGCTCACTTACGAATGGGATACACTCAATCATATGATACATATGTAAGTACCTCTATTTAACATACTCGTTTCATCTCAATTTTTTTAACAGCGTATTGTATAAATAAAAATAAAATTATCCTAGAAAATATCAGTACAAGCTAATGGAACTAGGGTTTTTAATCCATGTAACCCAGTTATTTAAATATACAACGACTAGAACACCATTGAAAATATAAATTAATTATGTTGTCAAAGAGAATATCTAGAAGCATCGCCAAAGAAATATTTATTTCTCAACCCCATATTAACCACCAATTCACGTAACAAACTCCTTCAAATACCAGGTCCTTCAATCAATAGATTCAACTTATTCAATTGACTCTCTGAGCAAAAACATAATCTTGATAGGAACAACTTCCACCCATCTACTATTGACATCCTCCTTTGGTAAAATTAAATTATCAAGAAAGTTGGGAACACACTTATCTGAAAACTCTTATGAAGCTTCTAACGACCAAACCCATTTATCAAGCACGTTTCGAAGGTTTTAGCCACCAATACGAGAATGGAGAAGGCATTGTTGTTCCTCCCAAATTCCCCTTCTAGAAGCACGACGATAGGACCAAACTTTAGAAGATTGTTTTAACATATCCTGTAATCTGCTTATCCATCTCTAAAGCACAAAGACGCGGATACTGTTGGTTAAAATCAATCCTATCGAACCATACATCTTCCCAAAATAAAGTGTCTTCCCCGTTGCCCATTTTTTTCGAATAAGAGGAAGAAGACCGGTACCCTTAGAGCTTAAATAAGTTATCTCGTGCACGATATCAAGCCGGGAAGAGCATCTAGAACAAGGAGAAAAGATAGCAACGTGATTACTATAGATAGCTTTAATGACCCTAGACCATAGGGAAGAACCTTGGGATTTAAAGCGCCAACCTCATTTTAAGAGGCCCGATTAAAAGCAAAGAAACTAGAAATAACGATGCAGCCATATATCTTCGAAGCTAAGACCTTATTTCAACTAATCGAGTCCATTTTTCTATCTACCATTTCTATTCAGTTGAAAAAATTCTCCCTTTATAATACTAAAAATAGATAGAGAAATTTGATCAAATTCACCATATTAGTCCTACTTAAAATTATTACTATTTTAAATGAGTTTAATTAATTGTCTAAGAGTAAAACTGTCATTTTGACAAAAAAAAATAAAACAGAGAAAAATGTAAATAATGCATTTTTTTAAGTTTTATATATTTTTATCGAAAGACGAGGATGAAGTGATATGTAAACAACAACACAAACTATTTAGAAATGAGCAATAAGTATTAAATCACGGATGGTTAAATTGTAATCTAGCCACTTATTCTCAATTTGTTATCTTCTTATAATGATCACAAGCACACTCATTGTGAAGATTCGCAACTCAGAAAAATGACATTTTTGTAGGCAAAGAATATGAAAATTAATCTTTTTGGGGTTAAAATAAAACATAATCAGATAGCTTATTGGGTTGCTTCTCACACATTTTCTTCTGTTTCGTGATTTAGATGAGATTATACTTTTCCTAAATTGCCTCGCTTGCGAGGAATTATTTGTATGTAAGACAATGTATTTATTAAACATAACAATAATAACATGCCAACAACTTTCAAACAAATTAATTTGATAAAATAATCTGCATTGTGGTAAGGAAATGTCAACTAGCAAGAAAATCAGAAGATTGAGTTTTACATTGTTAGGGCAATGTTAATTTGGATGATACATTTTTGCAGGATTAAGTTTAACAATGATAAAAGCTTGACCAAAATTATATGTGCTCAACAAAGACATTATATGGATGGTGAAGGCCTTAAACCATATTGGTTGAGATTCCGATGGGGGAGGAATTTCATCAGAGTTAGCGATAATGGTTTGAAATTTAGTAAGTTAGATCGTTTTTTGTTGAATGAGGAGTTTAATGATTTATGGGGTAATCTTTGTGTCATTGCCTTGTATAGAAAACTTCCGGATCACTGCCCGATCATGCTTAAGGATATGGAGGTGGACTTCCATCCAAAAGCTTTTCGTGTATTCAACACATGGTTGGATGATCCGGACTTTTGTAGTTTTGTAGATGGGAATGGAAGAAGCAAGTGAGTAGTAGCTCACTCCAAATTGTATTTTTTGGGATAAGTTGAAGTACATTAAGGCATGTATTAGGGTAACACTAATATGGTTTGGGCCAAAGACATCTCCACGACTTTATTTGTGGAACAAAAGCAAATCAATGCAAATGTTTTATTTGCCACGCTCAATGACTTGAGATTGTGATACGAGGGTGGGCATTGGGCTAGAGACCTAGATTCAACTTGGCCTTGTAAATTAGAAAGTGTCAAAGGGAGACCTACATCTAATGATCTTTGGCTTAGCTATATAAAAAGATACGATACTTTTGTAGAAATTCGCTTGGTTTTAAATGCGTGTTGGAAAATTGCTCGTATAGCAAATATAGCATGTTAGCAAGTATTATTCTTTTAGAAAAAAAATACCATGTTCATATTGAAATCCCATATAAATTGAACATAAGAAATACTGTTAGCTTATATACCATGTGATGTTCCAAACCAGCATCGTTTGATTACAAGTATGTTTTCGAAGGCGTTCAATGTTCCAAGGCAACTATTGTTTAGCTTGTTAAGATTGAACGGGGTCGAAAAATATCTTTAAACTAACAGTTTTTCATCCATTTAGCATGTAATTTGTTATATCATAACAATAATATTCGTGTTTTCTATGAGTTTTTTACAAAGCATGCGAATGATACGTTATAGTAGTACAAATTCAAGCACCTTGTACAAATATAAGGATAACATTAGGGCTTATGTTATATAAGCCGAAATAAGCCATATTTCGCCTTATATTTCATAAATCTTAATTTTTTACGCTTATTGGTGACTTATGGGATTATATAAGTTATTTATATCATAACAAACTTAGATAACCCCACATGTCTCCCAATAAGCCATAAAATTGAGGCTTTTGTTATATAAGCCGAAATAAGATTACGTTTTATAAGCTAAAACAAACAGCCCTTAAATATTTTTCGCTAAAAAGTTTTCGCTGTCGTACATAAGTACTAGAGATAGATATTTCACTATTTAATCTGACGTGCATAAAAACACCCAGTTTAAAAAAAACATAATAATTACAGTTTTTTCTTTCTTACTTTTTGCATAAAAACAATTATACCTTTAACCAATTATTTAAAATATTTTTAAATTTGTAATTAGAACTTGAAGTAAAAATAATATAATAATATCTGATATTAAATATCTATTTATTTTAAAAATGAACAATTATTTTAAGACACCTCCAAAAAGAATTGTAAACATAATTTACGAAAGTAGTGTAATTTTATTTATGTTTTGATATGCTAACATGCTTTTAATACTTGACAAAACATTAATAGAAGGAAAATAAATAAATTAAAGTCTATTATCTTGGTATAAGTTACTTTTCTATTCAAAATGAAGTCACATGACTCACATCGTAACAATAATATTTAGTTTGGTATAAGTTATTTGAAGAGTGGAAAAATTGTACTCCCACCGTCTCATAATAATAGTCCACCGACAAAAAACACGCAGTTTAATAAAAACATCACCTTTTCAGCTTTCTCTTTCTTACTTTCTACACAATGACAATTTTACCCTTAACTAATTAATTTAAAACCTCTTTATTGTTTGTAATAATACCCTCAAGTGAGGGTGATATGGTAAACTTAATCTACATTTCTTATTTCTTTTTAGACTGGACTATTAATTTGGGACGTCCCAAAATAGTAATGTGGACTATTAAGGGGGTGTTTGTTTTAGCTTATATAGTGGGCTTATAAGCTTATTAGCTTATATAAGCTTATAAGCCGAAACTAAGTGTTTGGTTAAGCTTATATAAATAGGCTTATAAGCTTATATATAGGGTTTTTTGTAAGCCTAAAATGTGTGGCTTTTAAGGCTATATAGGAATAATATATAAAAAGACATTTATGCCCACATTTAATAACCATATCATTTAATATTTATGTATTTTTTTGTCATTTTCTTACTAAATTTGATAAGCTAAACCAAACACTAATCATGAGCTTATAAGCTTATTATATATAAGCCATAATGGCTTATATAATATAAGCTTAAGTCAAACTCATAAGCTTAACCAAACACCCTCTAATATGGGACGGAGGGAATATACGTTAGTCATAGTATAGTACACTGCATGAGTAACGCATTCTCAATCTCGATCCTAAAAAAATTGTTTATTATTATATTTTCATTTTTTTTTCAAATTCGACCTTTAATGCATGAGAAGGAACAAGTAGTAATTTTGGCACCTTATTGTTTTTCTTGATATAAAAAATACCATTTCTACATAGAATGCCACATAGTCAATGAAAGAAAGTATTAGTAGGTTATATAGATATGGTATCCCAAACTAGTATTCTTGGATTAATAGCGTGTTATCAACCTCATGCGTTTGCTCACTAAATTAATAATTAAATGTTATTTAGTGGGTTAACACATTGTGTTTATATATCTATAAACTCTAAGCTTTTTTTTAATGACCTTTTTATGTAATTTTTAATAGTTTTACGTTAATGTGTGTAGTAGTTGTGAAATTAAAATGTTTTGAAGGTGTGATCGTCTGTCTCGTCAATTTGCAACTATCAAATGACTAAATTTTCTCATAGAACAGAATTACGTATAATAGCCCTTTCATTAGAAAAAAAATCATGATAGTGATCGACCTTGTCTTGACAATATTAGGCTAATAAACCGATAATCATATATGTTAAGTGAGTTTTAGATTTGTACCACGCGGGTAATAAAAAAAGAATTGCAACCTTTAGGAATTAGTTTTGGGGGTTAAAACGGATTCACCTATGAGCGTTTTTTGTGGAAATTATTTTGCTTCGGCCTTCATTAAGGCTTATGATAGTATCGGGATGTAAAAACCGACCTTAAACTTGTTAAAAAAGAAAAAAAGTGAACTGGCAAAAGACTATTGGTTTCAATTTCGGATTTTGCAAGTATTGTATATTTGGTTTGAATGTATGTCCCACATTGAAAAGAATCTAAAGAAATGTTTATATATTACTTGTGTGATAGCAATAACACAAGTGATCGATTGATGTGTTAGTGAACTATGTAACTATGTCCGTCATGCACTTGTCCTTTCATTTTTTTTTGGCTTCTTACTTTTCCACTTTCAGAACATATCTATACTACATTATAAAGGGTGTATCCTTTTGGTTGAAAGTTGAAAATGTTGAATGGTTGAAAAATATGGGTCCCACTAATCTATACTACATTTATAATTCAAACATATTAATGCATATATAAATTATATTATGTGAACACACTAAAGTCATTTAAAGATGAATTATTGACGTGCAACGAAAATAAATAAACATATGAAGTTATGAACGATGCCATTTTTCAATGTTTTGAAACCCGGTTTTTAAATCGACCTGGTCGAGTCATCGGGTAAACTCGGATTAACCCGGTTTTCTAAATTGTTTATCAAATAATATAATATGTAGGGTTTACGTAACGAGTAACGTGTATTATTAGTTAGCTCATAAACTGTGATGTAATGTTTTACTTTCAGTTTTACTAAAAGTTTTTATAGGCTTTTTTATACATGTTTATTTAATATTTTATCTAGCATTGTATTGTCATATGTTAAAACATTCTATAATTTCAATTTGATCTTTTCATGCTTTATTTTGAACGTACACGAAACACTTACCACAATATCACATACTGTAAATTATTTGCCACTAACCAAATTCCGCCGCTATGTGCGGGTACTCGTCTAGTATTTTGTAAAAAGTGCATGACTTCATAAGTTTGTACATTTAATTCTTTCAACCGAACCAATGAACACCTAAAATTATACTCTTCTAAAATTCACATTTTGAACCTAAACCGAGCGAGCGAGCATATTTCAAACCGCTATTTGATCCATCATTTTCCTCATATTTGGTAATCAGTCTGATTTAATCTTACACACAACCGACAAATCAAATATGATCCAATTCAAATATATCAACTTAACATTGCTAACAGTCTTTATAACTTAATTAAAAGAATATAATTCGAGTCGATCCGGAAACATAACGTAATTTAAATTTCATTTGATTGAAGTATACACTTTAAAAAGAAAAAAAAAATTGACAGGTTGAATTGGTCGTATGACGTGAAACTTCATTCGAATATTTTGTTTCTTACTCGAATTTGAAATTCACAATCATACAATACAATGCTAATTGCAATTCAAGGGAGCCAAATACAAGGCTAAGATATAAAGTAATCAAAATTTATTTCCTTGTCCGATGTGGGATTAAAAAACGCATACTCAACAAACGAAGAGACTGTCTTGTAGCATATGTTTTTACCTCTTTGTAATGGATTAAAATCACAGCGGCTCACCAGGTTAAAAAACTTTTAAATTATATTTGTCAAATGCATTAGAGTAGCTTTTTTTTTTCCTTTTCAAATATTCTTTTTTGTAACCGCCGCATGAAATGGCTGTCCAAGTTTTTGAGGATATACATGTGATGATAGCACATCGTGCATTCATCTTTTATTCAGGATGAACAGTGATGAAGTTAGACCGAATTCCACAAGCTTAAGCAGGTCACTCATTGCGTGTTCTAAATCAGCTAACTTGAAACATGACAAGTGTATTCATGTCATTATTATTAAATGATATAGTTAGGCCCAAGCCCGGTTTGTGGGTTGTGGCCCGTTAAGGTTTATCATTAGGGTTTGGTTATCATTATAAATAACCTATCAATAAACATGCTAGAACCCAGGGGGTTTTCTACCTTCTTACATGGTATCAGACACCTAGTTGGTACGATCTTGAGACCACGGTCATCAAGCCGCCACTAGCAACCGCTGCTCTACCACCCCGTCAAATCTTTCCTCCACCGTTTGTCAAAATAAACAAACGAGTGTCCTCTCTGTTATTTATTTTCCACGTTTGTCATCATAAACAAACGAGTATCATCTATTTTCTTGTCTCAAGCCGCATCATCTTACCTTTTTCTAGTCGGATCTCCGACTATCTCTCCATACTTAAAAAAAAAAAAAAAAAAAAAAACATCTTGCCTTCCAGCCCCATCTCTTCTGTCGCTGCTACTACGCAATCATAATCACCACCAAGTTTTATCCATTAGGGGTCATTTTCAGATCCAAAAGCTATGAATAAACACACAAAAACCACATCTCACCATACCAATTTCAATTTCTCATCGTTAAAGTTCTAATCCCAATAGATAAAGTCTCATCCCAATCCCAAACAATCACCAACATAAAAAAAAAGACCTGAATCTAGATCTGAAGATATAAAAAGATTTGGATGGGTTGGTGTCGGTATGCTCTTGCCATGAAAGAGAAAAAGAAAGATAATGGTGGGTAATAATGTGATTCTGTTAGTGGTTTTTATTTTTATTAATGTTTTTCACGTTTTTTTTTATCAGTAGATGGTTTTATTTTATCTCTAGTTCGAGCTTTCGTGATTTCACCGCTCGAACTACGGGAGGGTATTAAATGATATAGTTAGGTCCAAGCCCATTTTGTGGGTTGTGCCCGTTAAAGTTTATTATTAGGGTTTGGTTATCATTATAAATAACCTATCAATAAACATGCTAGAACCCACGGGGTTTTCTACCTTCTTACAATTATAGATGATAAAAAACAACATAAAGTTTTGATACCTTTATGTACGCCTTGTTGGTAGACGTTTACTTTAAATGTGAAAAAACTTCATCAGCGGTATGCATCTTCATGAAAATGCCTAAGAAAAATGTTGTAGAATGGAACTTGATGATTTCTGGATATGTAGGAGTAGGGTCATATCGTGAAGCACATGGCATTGACAACCACATGAACGCAACTAGCATAAACTTGACGCCATTGCGTTTACCAGCATATTGGCAGCGTGCTCGCAACTTAGAGCATCTTTTAGCTAGGGCCGACCGGATGGAAGACCAATGGTGGATAACGTTGGGAGTTAAAGACGAACGACACATCTTTTAGCTAGAACATGAAAGGCTATGGTCATCGTAAATCACAAAAACGAATGTTGCAATGTACTCATTCATAAATTATATGATGGTCCGTCTGCGCATCTAGAGATTGATATATCTTTTTCTTTGTAAAGCAAAACACAAAGTAGGGACTTTTTCAAAAGATTCTTTCTTTAATAAGAAATAATTGCTTGATTTATTCCTTTAAAAAGTTTAATTATTCTTTAATTTAGTAACAAATTTATAATTTTCGTTTTTTTAAATGAAAATAAAAACACAAGGTAAAAAGTATACGTGTCAAAAATAAAAAGAAAAAACTTAGAAGGAAAAAGCGGGTCGAATGTATAAAACTTTAGAGTTAAGACTATCATTTATAAAACATGAAGGTTCAAACGAAAATTGAAACTAACAAAACCACCCTTTCAAACAAAACTTCCTAAGCCTGGAACTCATCTAGATCCAACGAAATCCAAACCCTAAACCAAAATCGCCTAATCAAATTCAATATGCCCCAAATTAAATTTCTTCAAGAATCGGTTAAGGTTTTCATATATACTATCATAATTGAGGTAATCTATTTGTGTTGTGTTTTTTTTTATATTTATTTGTTTAAATTGAATCTTGATATCTTTTAGCAAAGATTATATACATTCATGGAATTCAAACACTGTATTCTGGACCTAACCAAACCCAGCTATAAATCTTTATATCATTACTATTAATTTGTGTAATTTATTGATGTTTAATGTATTCACTGTACTAAGTTATAGATTTAAGATGTAAAACTGAAAGATCTGTATAATATGGTTGATGAGGTACGAAATGTTAGATTTCAAATTTTGTATTTGTTTTTATTGGTTCATTTGCTTATTGTATTAACTTAGAGTATACTGTCTTTAGGATTGTCTTTGGCTAATTCAGTTTTTATAATGTCTTTGGCTAATTCAGTTTCAAAACTAAGTTTATTATTTTTAACTAAGTGCGAAGTGGTAAGGTAAGCTCGAGCTCGCCAGGTAGCTCCGAGCTTTACTAATCCTGACTTGAGCTTGGCTCGAGTAAGATTCGAATAAGCCTCAAACTTGACTGCGACGAACTTATGAGTAAAGAAGTAATGTTCAGTCATAACCTCATAGATAATTTTAAATAATACAAAATATCGTAATTATAAAAAGCATTCAGGAGCATTATAAGATAAAATGGATTTAAGCAATGAATTAAACGTCATGTATAACATGGTAGCTAAAGTTACTTCATTTTTATATTTAAAGCTATATTGTTTATTTTGTGTTTGTTGTCGTATACTCTTATTATAATGTTATAATGTTCGTTGTCATATACTAACCATAAAATTATTGGTTGTGCCAAATCTACAGTGTTTTTATTTTTGACACGTATACTCTTATTATAATGTTATAATTGTAGCACTGCAGATTTGGCACAACCAATAATTTTGAAATTGACATTGGTTAGTATATGCTATAATAAAATAGCAGCCTTTTAAAAACATTGATTCTTAGATCTTTCCAACATATAGAGCATAGTTACAAACCGAACAAAGTCCAAAAAGATCATAATTAAAAACCAGGGCGAATTTTATCAGTGCACAACCAAATTATAAAAACCAACGATCATAATGCTAAATCTTCGATGAGATAGCTAACTCTCGCCTAATAACGCTCCCACAACTATCAAAAACACCATTTAAACCCATTGTTAACTGTGCAAGGTCTGTACCGTATCAACTGAAGATTGACATGACCTGCAAACATAAAAAGGAGAGATTAATAAGTCAAAGACCATTTACACTAATGTATACACATATACTGGTCAAATTTTAGGTTAAAGAAGAGATTAATCAAGAGATTGAGTTGGACGGTCAAAAATAGAGGTGGCAAAATGATTGGGTCGGCTCGAGTCGGGTTGGATCATGGGTCTTAAATGGGTTGGGTGTAGATGGGTTTGAGTTAAATGAGTATTTTAAGAGGATGGTATGTATAGATAGGTTTGAGTTTAGTTGGTTTTGGACTTTGGGTTTAAATGAGTTTGGGTTTAGATGGTCTTTAGAAGTAGTTTGAGGTTTTTTAGTCTAGATGTGTTTTTAGAAAGTTGGGATCTTTACTTTTTTTAACACTCTTTTTTAATCATGAAAAAACTGTCGTTACATTTTTTTGTTATTTCTGTTAAACATTATTTTTTTAAATTCAACATTAAAAATTTTTAACTCAACATTATTTTTTTAATTCAACATTGTGTTTTTTAGTTCAAAATTATTTTTTAAACGGGCAAAGTACTTATATAAGAAATATTTAATATCATTCATTAAGCAAGTTCAATAAGTTAGGTTGATAAATAGACTTTGCATCACCTTCTTGTGCAGAAATATGAAACAAACCAAAAGTAGTAACTAAAATTAATAAATTATTCGGTTTTTAGTCATATAAACAAGAAAAATAAAATTTACATAAAATATTTATAAAATTTATATAAATTTTTAAATAAAAATTTATATAAAATTTATAGAATTTCTTATAAAATATATAAAAATTGTTTATAAAATTTATCAAAATTTTTTATAAAAAAAATAAATAAATTTTTTTATAAAATTTATATAAATTTTTTATAAAAATTTATATAAATTTTTATAACATTTATAGAATTTTTTTATAAAATTTATATAAAAAGTGAACATTTGATTTTTACTCTTTTAAATAGAAATTTAAATAAAAATATTTATTTATTAATTAGTTCAACCCAAAATCAAGATTTCATAATATTATCAATTTCTGCCAACCAAACAGGTGTAAGCATTTAAATTTTGAAAGTTTTAATTCTTATAAATTTTAATTTACTAGAATTTAGAATTCCAGAATTTTAAAATCTTGAACCAAACAGCAAGGGATTTATTGAACCTTTCATTGCAGTTTGGAAATGGAAGACTCGAGGGTCGGTGTAATACTTGACTTCCTAAAAAGGAATGCATTAGCTCGAGCTGAGGTGGCTTTGCCATTATAATGCATTTTATTATTGGCCAAATCCGCGTTTTGATCTAAATTACCTCACTTTCATTCGCATCTTCTTTGTAAACGCATGAATAAAAACTAATTGTTAATTCCTAAAGCAGATGGGCACTGGTAAGCAATCAATCTAAACCACCTTTTATATGAGGCATTTTGTATGGTAGATAACTATTGTTTGTCAATAGGTAGTTTAGCTATTAACTGAATTATAATAAGTTTTAGATTAGGTGTGGTTCTGCTTTTTTCTATTTCAGAATGGCGGTTGTGGTGTTTTCATACTGCTTTCAAATTCTGTAACACGTCAGGTGTTTTACTTTTTTTGTTACATGTGGTTAAACAAGCAAAAGGATAGTTGAAGAAAATAAAACTTAAAGAGTATATAACTGTTGGATTATTCTTATATAATTTGCACTCTTTTCAGTATCTTGGTGAATCTATATTTCTAACTGTTACTTTTAACTGTTACCTTCTTTTTTGTGTATTCTTAGGACGTGGATCCTGCAGAAAAAACGTAAGAGGTCTGGCAATGGTTCAAGTGATGTAGCGGCTAAGAAAGGGGAAAAATATAAAGGCGTTTGTGAATAGAAATTCAGCTTATGGAATCGACAATTGTTGCTTGAATTTAAAGAAGAAGAAACTGCTTTTTAGATTGAGCTCATGATTGTGATAATTAATCAAAAGTTGTGTCTCTACTATTTTAGAGATCATACCAGAATCCCTTTGTTACCTTAGGTTTTGGGAGATAAAATCAGGAAGGAGCTAACAAAAAGCAAAACAGAACTTTAATTGTTGGCCTACAAAGCCAAGGGAATGGTGGAAGCTGCACAAAGTTGGAGAATAAGAAGATTATGTCCGAACATAATCCAGGTACTATCCAACTACTCCTAGATATATGGTCACCTTGCTACTTTATCAGGAAACCAGATTTATGCACTTTCTGGTTTAAAGCATGAACACAAAAGAGTGAGCTTGGCCAACCCTGTGCATCCGTAAAAAATAGTGTTAAGAGTTGTCCATTGTCCCCTTGCTTTTGCTTCCACTTTCTGTGCTTTTGTTATTATTAAAAAATTTTGCATTATACATTGGGAATGCTCTAATAGATTTCCGCAACTCCATTTGAAGCTATGTTATTGTTTAGTGGCCAAAATTGGAATGCATATGAATGACTTGGCGAAGTTTGTTCTGAATTGTTATGTACAGAATGACCAAGGAAAACAGATCTGCTGGCATACTGGGCAACTTTATGGAAGGTGAAAGGTACGCATACCATGCGGCAGTAAGGAAGTTTGTTCGCTGCAAGTTTCCAGCGATCATGCCTTCCGTCAACTCTTTTTTGGCTGACCCAAAATGAAGTAATTTTTTTAATTAAATACCAAATGGATTGGTTGTGACATTTTGATTTGAGATTCATTTGTGATTTAAAACAATATATTCTCGGAAATTGTACTATATTGACTAGGAATTTTTTTTCCTTTTTAGAAAGGTAACATTAATGCTAAATTCTCTTTCCGTTAAGTAATCTTTTCACACGTTACAACCCACCCATTGGGCCATCTCGATGTATAGCTCATAAAGTATGTATACCTCCATTTAGCTGCATGTGAAATGCACCACTTCCGTTCACCAAGTTCCTGAAAAGGGATGACATTGCATGGTTCGAATGTGGCGGTGGGTTCAAACTATGTGAGTCAGTTAGCCAAAGGTCGGAAGCCATAGTTTTCCAAAACAATGTAAAAACTGACTTTTTATTACTGCAAGTTTTGAATTGCAGGTTGTTATTGACAAGAAAAAGGTTTTGAGAAATGAATGTATTTTTTGCACTAACAAATTATAGTGAATTAAAAATATGAGTTTGCGGAAAAGATAAGCATTTATACACACTTTGAATAATCAATTATCTACCTCATAAATTCAAAAAAAATTAATGTATCCATTTATACACACTTGCAAGGACCTATATTATAGTGTGTATCTTTAAAAGGACTCATATTGTATTGACAGTTTTTTTTCCCAACCCCGTGCGTGCACGGGTATTATAACTAGTTAACCTCGAAACCAATTCTTAAAAGTTACAACTCTTTTTTCATTCACACTATTTGTGTACCGCAAATTTAAGAGGTGATCTTATTAGCCTAATTTTGTCAACATTATAATTTGAAAGTTAACAATTTAGACCTATCCCACTTCACAATATTTGTGTAACATTGTATGTAAAAAATAAAAAGAATAAAAATTGAGAACATCAATTTGGATGTGTGTGTATAACGTGAAAATAGAGGTATATCATTTTATCCTTAGGAAAACTGGCACTCCTTATTTAAATGAGTAAATTACAACACAATATATATATCTTATAGCATACATGTTACAATATACTTTTAAAACGCTTCCAAACATAGCGTCAAATAGCTTTAGTATAGTAAAAATTCAAGAAAAGAAAAATTAAATTTTGTGTGGTTGATATGCTTAGACACCATCAACACTCTCACACTTTCACTCTTATCAAAACCAAAGTTTTCATACCCAGATCGACTTGGTTTCGGCAAAAAAAATCATTTTAAACCGGTTTTTATCTTTTTAAATTCCGGCTAAACCCGTCGTGTTCGGGGTGATCCGGGTCAATCCGGTTCTCGAGACCCATTCAGGTTTCGATTTTTCGAGTTTTTTAATATGTAAATTATACGTAACGACGGAATTTTGTTTTTACATATTATATTTGTTGGTGAATAGTTTATATGTTTAATATACGAAAATTCTCATGGTTCGTATATAACTTTTAGAATACCGGGTTTGACACGGATCGACCGAATTGACCCGCCAATGACTCGACCGAGTTGATTTAAAAACCGATTTTCAAAACATTCGTTAAAAGCCACTACTACACAACATGGCAAATGCTACGAAAATTTCAAACGGAAGTTTTCCGTAGCAAATTTGCAACGGGGTTGCAACTTTTTTTCTACGGATTTGCAATGGCACAGAAAACCGTTGCAAATCCGTTGCAAAATCAAATTAGTTTCTTTTATATTTATTTTAAAATATTCTGTTGCAAATCCATTAAACTTATTTGAAATTTATAATGGATTTGCAACGGAATTTTTAAAAATAAAATATTATTAGCTTCCATTGCAAATCCATTGCAAATTTTTAATAAATGTTACGGATTTACAACGGAATAATTATTATAAATTATGTTTATGTTTATTTTTAATTATCCCTTGCAAAATCGTTAATGGATTTAACTGTAATAATATAATTTCAATTTATTTTTAGTCGTCCGTTGCAAATCCATTGCAAATTGTTAATTGATTTGAAACAAGAAATTGAAGTAAATGTAAAAGAAGATTTTATTACGAAATGATCATAATTCAATTTTTATATATTCTAATATTTTATTTCAACCCTTTTTATGTATTAAAAGTAATTGCAACGATAACCAATAATATTTTTATTTGTTTTTAATATTTTGTTATAAATTTTGAAATAATTGCTACGATTATGCAACATATACTATTATTAGTTTCTATATAAAACTCCACTAAATTTTTTTAAATACTTAGTTATGGATTATCATCGATTTTTATGTATTTACTAATTTCTAAATTCTAACTATACGATGTAAATCTATATATTATATAATGTTACAATGAGTTGTATTAGTTTTATATGTGTTTCATAAAGCAATCCTTAAAAGCCTTCTAGACTTCAAAAACCTCACTCTTTTGGTTTCATCTTTGACAAAAAACCCACACACTTAGATTACATTCTAAATCGATACACGTTTTTGTAACACCCCACTTGGATAAGTGGACCGTTAAGCGTATTTATGGCGTGTCATCAAAGCATATAAGGTAAATGTCCTAAAATATCAACTGGCCATAAAGGAAATACCGGAATTAGACATCAGTAATCCAAACATAAGCTCAAAACATGAAAAGTAAATACTGAATGAAGGACTAAACAATGTCCAAACAGACAGAGTAATATATGAAGTGCACTAAGTAAGAAGTCTGGATAGCTTCCATCCAAATGCACATACTCTCATAATCCTAAGAGCGTCCCGGTGTACCTGCCGTTAGAACATGAAAGAACTACGGCTGAGCATAACGCCCAGTGAACGATATAAAGCATGATAAGAATGTACTGAAATGAAACAGGTAACAAATACTGAAGTTATAAGTCTGATATGTAAAGTGCAGCGAAAAACTGTGTATGTTCTGAAAAGGCTGATTAATAAAAGTAAAGCTGAATTATTATATGTTAAATCTGAAAACGTGCAATTACTGTATTTTAAATGCCAAGAGCTTATATAGGTCATGTGTTGTAACAACGTCTGCATGAATACATAGAGGGGTGACCTCGTCATGCTGTAGAGGGGTGACCTCTAAATAATGTGTTGCGTGGAGGGATCAACTCTAATGTGAAGGATGTAGAGCACACACCACATTCACTTGATAAGCTGTAAACTGATAACCTAGGATGCATCCATACGCCCCGCTGATAATACTAATAAATGGCCAAGGTGAAATAACGGGACGTTGCGAGAAATCACTCCCCCGTAGAGGAGTCACGACACCGGTGCCTCAAGTGTCATGGTTACAGTACCTCCGTAACTAGTACTAACTGGTCATGCATGTACATAAAGCTTAGGAAATTTAACATAATTATTAAGATGATTACTATAAAGTTCATAATGTATAATGGGAAAACATTTGGCTACAGACGAGAAATCCTAATCATGCATAGTGGATTTGTTAGAATTAACATGTGAAAACCTACCATAATTAAAATGACTAGCATTATTAATTGATTTTAGTCCATCCCTGAGTAGTATTGATATAGGAATCATTTTGGTATTAGGCTTGTAGTCCTTTTTTAGGGGCACATGCTCCTTAGAAACTTTGTATTTATGTCCTCCAGCTCAGCCTTTCCTCCCTGAGTAACGAGTTTGCTCACAACCCCTTGAATTCATTGCCTCCAAATCTTAAAACAAAGGCATCAGACATGTATTTAGCATCTTCATATTGTTGAAAAGCAAGGATATGCTCTTTTGGTATTGCTAGCATAACAATACTTCTTGCCTTCATATCATTGCTTCTTTTCTTCAGGCAATACTTCTAGTGCTTTGTCATCTTTTGCAGTTACAACGGGTTTGGTATGAGTATTTATATGGGAAATTACTTCCTACATATCTTAGATGTACATTTCCACAAACTGAGTTAATCTAATCGTAAACATAGAACCTCCTTTTGTACAAGGAGGCCTTTACAAGATAAGATATGAATAAATTAGTTTAGACTAATAAAAGATATTCACAATTTCTTCTAAGTACATCCAACACCTCTTTAGTCTTTATCTCCAAAGCATCACCAATATTTCTAACATCATTGAGATTCGTCTATATCCAATATGGCCATAATTGATCAGACGCTGAGAACAATTAGTACGAAGATGATGATTCATATTTTTCTATTTCATAAGGTTTATTTGAAATGTTAACATGAAAACCCAATGTCACTTTTTGTTCTGTCAATCTTTAAGTCTCTTCTGCTTGGAACTTCTGATGTTTGTTCTACTACTTAATAAAATTATTTGTTTGATTTATCATTCATAAGACTTTTAGCCTTATTGATAGGAATTTATTAGCTATTCTAAAATTACTTTTAACATTTTCTTTGAAATGTAAACTTGCAGGTGTATCATGGTCTGACCCATTCATTGAACAATCAGGAGTTCCACCTCATGGAATTATGATCAAATCCCTTCTACAAAATTACACCTCAACGTATTGCTTACTTACCTATTCACTTGAAAGAAAAAAAGATGAGGGCAATTAATGAGATGATTAATTGGGACTTCACAAGATGGTCAAGGTAGATTAGTTCCAAGCCATTTCACTTGACTGTCACGGTATAGTAGTAGTCCAGTTCCTTCCTTCTTTACTAAGAAGTGGCGCATTTGGTAGAGTTTGGTTTAGAAATAGTATGTTTGGTAGAATTTGATACGTTATGCAGTACGATATTTGAATTCTTGTTTATTCATGAATATATAGTTACTTTTCGCTATTTGTGTATTATGCAAAATGACATCTTTTGTGTTTTTTTGTTTTAGAAAATGCAGTTTTTTAATGAAACCATTGCGGTTTACTTCGTTGCATATTTGTCACGATTTTACACCATTGCATATCCATTGCAATAGCTTACCGTTGCAAAATTGACTCATATTTTATGTCGTTGCAATCTTGTACCAGTTTTTGTTCGTTGCAGTTTCCTTATTACTCTTGTTGTAGCAAACCCGTTGGAAAAACATTGGAATATGATCCGTTGCAAATATTGTTGCTAATTTATAACGATTTTTCTCCGTTGGAAAACCATTGCAACTTTATTTTCTCCGTTAAAAATCCGTTGCAATTTAATTTTCATGGAGCATTAATGCTACGGTAGGAATCTGTTGCAAATCCGTTGTAAATGACCATTTGCAACGGATTTGCAAGGGATTTCTAACGTAACATTAGGCCAGTTGTGTTGTAGTGAGCAATCAAAAAAGGTATGGACATTCTTGAGTAACCTACATACCAAAACAACGGTTTCAACCGGTATAATATGTTGGCGTAAAGGAGAGCCGTCTTTCTCGACACCATCATTATCGTGGACATGCTTTTGTTGTTTTTTCTTCTTATGACAAGTGATTGATATGTTGCAACTTTCTTTTCTTGCCTTGAAACTACTTTTACAAAAGGTTCCATTTACATCAAAAGATCATCATGTTAACCTTTAAAACTAATTCCTAGAGGTTGCAACTCATTTTTCATTACTAATGAGCTATCAATTTAAGACGCGTTTAACAAATGTAATTATCAGCTTATTATCATACTTATGTCAATTAAAAAAGGAATAAAAATTCGAGAATTTAGATTTGTTGTGTACTACAAATTCAACTCACTTAACAAATGTGATTATCGACTTACTAGCTTAATTCCGTCAATTAAAAAAGAAATAAAAATTTTAACTTACATTAGTTGTATCACGGTGAAACTTGGATATTCGTATTTTATACAAGTTATAATTCCATACTACAATATAATGCTAATAACAATTTAAATGAGTCAAATACAACACAACAACTACATAAAGATGCCAACAGAAAAGTGGTAAAAAAAATTCTATATGTAACTATAATCAACCCAAATTTTAAATGTTAGCTGCAATAATGGGTTGACATTCAGACCTCATTAGATGTAGTAAACTAGCTAACTTAAGAGTGTTTAAAAGAGCTTTTATTTTATCCCACATAGACAAGAAAGAAATTTAAGAGCAATATATAACTTAGAGGGAGTAAATGCTTTACAATCGATTCATCATACGTTTTGATAGTTTTCTTCAAATCATATGGTAAATTATTTTTTTCATGGGAGAAAACTCGAGCCAACTTTTTATTGATTTCTCAAAATTGATCAAAAGTTGTAAACCTCCATCTTATGCCCTAAGTTTTGTGGCTTTTTTTATTTAAATGTTAAGGGTAACAAACTGAAGACACGCCATGCATATAATGAGGAGAGAATTGCAAAAATTGTCCTTAAAGTTTGGACAAATTGCAGAAGTCATCCCAAACGTTACGAAAGCGCATAGATCATCCTTGGTTGGAAATTAAAGTGTAAATATCGTCCCTGACTTCCAACGCTGTTAACTATCTGTTAATTTCTAAAAAGGTGCTATGCACATATGGGTCTTATTAATGTTAAGTGACTGATACACCCTTTATGTTCTTTACTATTTTCCTTTTCACATGAATTTATATACAAATACTGTAGTATATTAAATTCATTTTAATAATATATGTTTTGAATTTAGTTTTTTAAATGAATTCTATGTCTTTATTTCACTCAAAAAATTTTTAGTTCTCTTTACATTTGTGAACTTATCCTATTTGAATATCATTGTGTGAACACGAATTATATTTTGTCCACATGGTGTTCATCCCCTTTCAAAAACCTTTGACCAGATATATCACAAGCTATCACCGATTCATACACAAAGTAAAACCACATCACATACATATACATAATCACATTCTTTAACGTCTCTCTCTTTCACACATCACATGCATTCATAATTTTAGACACAGATAAATCAAATTCAAAACACAAAGATCTGGAAATCAAAATTTAAACCAAACAACCACTTTGATAAAGATATGGAAACATAAACATAAAAAAATAAATAAATAAAAACAAACCAAACATCACATGTCTAGATCTTCTAACAAGCGACAAGCAAAGATAAGGTAGATCCTCTGGCGCGCAACAAGCAACAACAAGGTAGATCTTTCGACGAGTGTCAAGCAACGACAAGGTAGATCTTTCAACGAGCGACAAGCAACGACAAGGTTGATCTAGCGAATTAGCCACATATACATCATAACAGCTCACACACATCAAAATGATGTGACAATGACAATGAAGCGGCAGTGGTCATGGGTTCCATCAGCGGGAAAGATTGCTTGCCATGTAGATCATGGTGTTGGTGACCATGTTGAAAGAACAAGATAATATAATTAAGCCCAAACTAGGTGAAACACTACTTGTCATATAGTAAAACATCTTAGGAGCGTTCTTTAATTATCAGTTTATTCCAGTTTATTCCAATCAATGATTTAAAATTTAGAAGAACAAACCAATGGATATGGCAATGGTAGTCAGTGTTAGTCGATATTATTTATTATGTTTTTGGGCTTTATTTATTTTATATAGGCCTAGCTCACTTTTGTAGCTTATATATTGAAGACATGAGTTTTATGAGAAGGTAAGCAAATTACAAAATCAACTTGGAAAACATGTGAAGCTTCTGTTTGTTAGTTCAGATACTCGTGTGTCTTCTTGTTTTGATATTGTTCATTCTGATATCTGGACTTCTCCTGTTGTCAGTGCTGGTGGTTTTAAATATTATGTGTTGTTTCTTGATCACTTTTCTCACTACTTGTGGATCTACCCATTACGTCATAAATCTGATGTGTTTCAAAAGTTTATGCATTTTCGGTCTTATGTCAAAAACCAATTTAAGTGTGAAATTAAAGCTTTCCAATGTGACCACGGTGGTGAGTTTGATAACACTAACCTTCTTCACCTTTTTGAGAAAAATGGAATTCAGTTTCGTTTTTCTTGTCCCCGAACCTCTCAACAAAACGGGAAATCAGAGCGTATGATTAGAACTATTAACAATGTCATACGTACACTGCTTTTTCAAGCCTTGATTCACCTCATAAATGAGCTCCTCGAGCCACACCGTACATTTTTTTGGGTTATCCCGCCTACCATCGTGGATACCGTTGCCTTGACCTTTCCACAATTAAAAAACCCCTCTTTTTCCCTTCTATAAATTAAAAAAAAGTTTCGGATATCCGCTGAGTTTTTGTTTGATATATCAATTGCCTTCAATCGATTGGTTAAAGAACTGAGTGGTTGTATTAATGTCAATTTAATGGGCAGCCATTGTTGACTTTTGATTTGGGTATATATGCATATTGTTCTTTTCGATTAATTATAAAAGAGCTATTTAGTTTGTTTCAATTCTGCATAGTGACGATGGTTCTTTCAAGTATTATTAATTACAATGGTGTGACTGGTATGTCACGGTTGATAAGAAAGGGCAACATGAGAACACAACTAAGACATCAGAATTTACCTAATGTGTTTGCTACGATGACAGAAGATTCATTATGGAATATGGATACGGGTGCGTCTTCTCATCTAAACTCTCAACCAAGTAATTTAAGTACTTTCTATAACAACTGTTTATATCCATCTGTACGTGTAGGTGACGGAAAAACTATTCCCGTCACCAACACTGGCCATAGCATTCTACCCACCCTTAGTCGTCCTTTGTATATTCATAATGTACTTGTCACTCTGAACATAATTAAAAATCTTATCTCTGTGCGTCAATTTACCAAGGATAACAAATGTACTGTTGAGTTTGATGAATTTGGTTTCTCTGTAAAGAATTTCTTAACTCGTCATATCCTCCTTAGATGTGACAGTTCAGGAGACCTATACCCAGTTACCAAAGCATATCCTATACCTAGTGCTTTGATTTCTATCAGTCATGCTACGTGGCACCAACGTCTCGGACACCCCGGTGCGAAAGTGCTACGATCTCTTATTACTCGTAAGTCCATTTCATGTAATAAAGAGAAGCCTTCACATATTTGTCATGCTTGCCAACTTGGAAAACATGTGAAGCTTCCGTTTGTTAGTTACTCGTGTGTCTTCTTGTTTTGATATTGTTTATTCTGATATCTGGACTTCTCCTGTTGTCAGTGCTGGTGGTTTTAAATATTATGTGTTGTTTCTTGATCACTTTTCTCACTACTTGTGGATCTACCCATTACGTCATAAATCTGATGTGTTTCAAAAGTTTATGCATTTTCGGTCTTATGTCAAAAACCAATTTAAGTGTGAAATTAAAGCTTTCCATTGTGACCACGGTGGTGAGTTTGATAACACCAACCTTCTTCACCTTTTTGAGAAAAATAGAATTCAGTTTCGTTTTTCTTGTCCCCGAACCTCTCAACAAAACGGGAAATCCGAGCGTATGATTAGAACTATTAACAATGTCATACGTACACTGCTTTTTCAAGCCTACCTTTTGGGTTGAGGCTCTTCATATGGTCGTCTACCTTATCAACCTTTTTCCATCAACCACAATTAACAACGACATACCATGGACAAAATTATTTCATAAGGACCCTGATTATACTCGTCTTCGCATATTTGGATGTTTATATTACCCACACCTTGATTCACCTCATAAATTAGCCCCTCGAGCCGCACCGTGCATTTTTTTTGGGTTATCCCGCCTACCATCATGGATACCGTTGCCTTGACCTTTCCACAAACAAAATCATAGTTTCTCGACACGTGACATTTGACGAAACCCAATTCCCTTATGGCTCTATTTCTGATGTCACCCCCACTCCCTCTTATGATTTTCTTAACTTGTCTCCTCTTACACGTACTTTAATCCATACCACATATTCTCCCACAAATCAACCCCGCCAAGAACCGATTCCAACCACACACGAACCAACACCTTCTAGCCCGTCTTCTCACCAACCAAAACCTAACACAAAACCTAACTCCAACACCTACGACGCAACACCAAAAACCAGTTACTATAGACCATTCCCCTACACTTACCGGCCAATCTACATCGGCCCAACACCCTCCCATTCGAACTCACCCAATGGTTACACGTGCTCAGGTTGGTATCGTTAAGCCTAATCCTCGTTTTAATTTCCATACATCTCATATATCTCCTCTTCCTAAGTCTCCTTTTATTGCTTTGTTTGATCCTAATTGGCGTGCTGCTATGTATGATGAATATAATGCTTTAGTTAAAAATAGTACTTGGATGTTGGTTCCAAAACCACTTAATGCTAATGTGGTTTGGTCTATGTGGTTATTTAAACATAAGTATTACGCAGATGGGTCTTTGAGTAGGTACAAGGCTCGGCTTGTTGCCAATGGGCGTACTCAGCAGGTTGGTATTGATTGTGATGACACATTTAGTCGGGTTGTTAAACCGGCTACCATTCGGATTGTTCTTAGCCTTGCTTTGTCTCGTGGATGGCCTGTTCATCAACTTGATGTTAAGAACGCCTTTCTTAATGGTGATCTTTTGGAGACAGTTTATATGTATCAGCCGCCAGGGTTTGTGGATTCTCGTTTTCCGCATCATGTTTGTCAGTTACAACGTTCGTTATATGGTTTGAAGCAGGCACCTCGTGCTTGGTTTCAACGGTTTGCTAGTTATGCTTTACGAGTTGGCTTCTCCTCTAGTAGATGTGATTCTTCTCTGTTTATTTATAGTCAAGGTACCGAGGTTGCATACTTATTGATATATGTTGATGATATAGTATTGACCGCATCTTCTACAGCTTTACTTCAGCGCATTATTTCATCTTTGCATTAGGAGTTTGAGATGACAAATTTGGGAGCCCTTAACTATTTTTTGGGGATTTCGGTTACTCGTGATTCTACAGGTATGTTCCTCTCATAAATGAAAAAATGCTATGGAGCTTTTTGAGCGAGCACACATGCTTTCTTGTAATCCTCTCGGACCCCTGTTGATACGGAATCTAAGCTTGGTCCAGACGGGGATCCTGTTTTAGATCCTACTTTATATCGGAGCTTGGCAGGTGGTTTGCAGTATCTTACATTTACTCGTCCTGATATCTCTTATGCAGTTCAACAGATTTGTCTTTATATGCATGACCCTCAAGAGCCTCACTTAGCGGCTCTCAAGCGCCTTCTTCGGTATGTTCGTGGTACTCTACACTTGGGCCTACAATTTTTTGCTTCTTCTAATGGTTCACTTATTGCATATTCTGATGCTGATTGGACGGGTTGTCCCGCTACTCGACGATCTACTTCTGGTTATTGTGTATTTTTGGGCGATAATCTTCTTTTTTGGTCTTCTAAGCGTCAACATACGATATCTAGGTCGAGTGCGGAGGCTGAATACCGAGGTGTTGCCAATGTTGTAGCTGAGACTGCTTGGATTCTTAATCTACTTCGTGAACTACATTCCCCTTTATTGTCGGCCACTCTAGTATATTGTGATAACGTCGGTGCCATTTATTTGTCAACTAATCCTGTGCAGCATCAAAGGACAAAGCATATAGAGATTGATATTCATTTTGTCCGTGACATGGTTACTAAGGGTCAGGTCCGTGTTCTTCATGTGCCATCGCGCTATCAGTATGCCGATATCTTCACTAAGGGATTGCCTTCTGCTTTGTTTGAGGAATTTCGTACCAGTTTGAGTGTTCGTTCCTCTCTCGCTCCAACTGCGGGGGAGTGTTAGTCGATATTATTTATTATGTTTTTGGCCTTTATTTATTTTATATAGGCCTAGCCCACCTTTGTAGCTTATATATTGAAGACATGAGTTTTATGAGAAGGTAAGCAAATTACAAAATAAATAGTCAGAAGTTGAAGTTTTTGTTGGGATTAAAAAAGTATGTGGGTGGGTTTATTACAAACGGTGATGGGGTATTAAAGTAGATGAGATTGTAAAGATACTAAAAGGTCCTCGTGTGTGAGACACATGAGTACAGGAATTAACAGATAGTTAACGGCGTTGGAAGCCCGGGACGATATTCGCACTTTAGTTTCCAAACAAGGACGATCTATGCACTTTCGTAACCTTTGGGATGATTTCTGCAATTTGCTCAAACGTTAGGGACGATTTTTACAATTCCCTCTATAATGAGATACAAACGTAATTTTGCAGTTTATTCGCTAATTTGAGCTCGAATTAGTTCACTATACACGGTGAAGACGTACTATTAGTTATAGGTTATTTTTATATGATCGAAAAATGTGACATAACTAGCCAATATATCAGGATCCCATGGTGCAATCTCATCGTAATAAAACTGAAAATAATGTAGATTTATGAAACCCAACCAACAACTGTCGAACATGCATCAGTTGCATACTTGCATTCGTGAATGGAGGTGGTAACATGCTATCTTACATGATTAATATTGTCACACAAGAGGTGATCAAATGGGCTGCCAGTAAACTTATTCGTTCCAGTATAAGCGAATGGCAAGTCACAACTTCCTTTTACCCAGGTCTGAATTTCCTTTTACCCAAAAATATGACGTTAAAGTAATACGAATCAAAGAACAATGTATATTTGGTGCAGTGGAGCAACACGCTTGTAAAGACGCCCCTATTTGATCCTTAACGGGAATTGGAGCGGGTTTGAGGGATCATCTCGCCCCAATGAAGCGCCTCGGTAAAATCGCATTAGAGATTGGGGCAGGTCTAGAATGCTATTTCTTATTGGGTTTGACTGTTTGAGGATGGAGGTGGCCGCCCTGCTCCAAAGCCGCCCCATTACCATTTCTATTTAAGACTCATTTAACAAATATGATTACCGACTTATTAGCTTAAATTCTGTCAAAACAATTCTTTTGTTGAGAAAAACTAGTTGTAGCACATGAACCAACACGTGAGAAAAGTTTGTTTCTTTTAAGCACGTGGGAGTTTAAAACACAAAACAAAACATAGTACATATCAAGGTTGTCAAGATCCCGATCTTGATCTTAGGATCTTACGATTTTACGATACGGTAAAGCAAAAACGATCCGGATCTTACGTAGGATCTTAAGGTGCTTAAGATCTTATAGAATCCCGATCTTGATCATAAGATCTTAGGATCTACTATGATCCTATCTTACTTTTCTCGTGCGACAAAATAAGAAACTACAAATTTATAATTTCTATTTTGTATAATCTAAAAAACAACGTATAAATCTTCTTATTCATTTTATAATTATTATTTAGGACCACATTTTCATAAAATATTCGTATAATTTTATGTTTATGATATATATTAATTTGTAAATTTGTAAAATAATGCAAAGACTACTAAAAAATTACATTATAATATGATCTTACGATCCCGATCCTACTTTACGATCTCGATCTTGCAAAGACGAAAACGATTATAGGTAAGATCCCGATCTTGAGAACCTTGGTACATATGTTTTGACCTTTTCACTTTAACTACTCGCCTTAATATATAATACGTGTCTGAGGCATTTCAAACGAAAATCAAAAACACATAGTTCATATATAAAATGGTTGGGTTGGATTAGAGGGCGTAAAACGGGCGGGCACGGGCTGCGGGTTAAACGGGCGACGAGCTAAACGGGCGACGGGTCAAACGGGCGCGGGCTAAATGGGTACGGGCGAAACGGGCGTATGTTAAAATGGGAAAAAAAACATAGAAGCGTAGAATTAAAAATTAATACTTGTTTGAAAGCCCGGGATAAAAAATTTATTAAAAAATATCCGTCGAGTAGCCATATTTGTATTTTATACGTGCGCTCATTAAGCTCATTTAATTTTTTTACATGTGCGTCCGTTTAATCCATAATAAATAATTGGCAAAAAGTGCCCCATCCTTTTTTGAAAAGTATCAAAAAATGCCCATATGAATCAAAATAGGCAAGATTTGCCACCTCTAGGTTGGACGGATACGGGCAACGGATCAAATGACTATGGGCAAAACGGACGCGGACCAAACGGACGTGTTTCAAATAGACACAAATCAAGCGAAGAAATTGAAAAAATATGCGTGATTAAAAAGTTTTAAAATTGTTGAAAATAAAACGAATAAAAAAAAGAAATCAAACAGGACCAGTCGCACAAGTTCTGAAACTTGAACTATTTTAGCCCAAAAACCTCTGTTTTATTGCGCATAGGTGTTAAGGCAAAACCAACAAAGAGTTTTGAAGGTTGATATCAAATTTTTTTTATAAACATGCTTTCATTTTATGGTTTAGGCGATGTTGGACATTATCTTTTTTCCTCTTTGATCTCCTGTTGATGCCACACAGTTACAGATGGTCCTGGTGTTGGTATTAAAATCGAAATAGATGGTGCTTGACTTGGAGCCTAGGAAGTTGCTCGAGTAATATCAGCCATTGTGTACTGTGGGTGACCCATTGGACGAATTTGAGGAGATAAGTGAACCGATATGAATTAGCAATATAAAAACTACGCAAAGTTTCCATATATTCTTTACCCATAATAAAAAGTAAAATCATTAGAATTACAAATATATATAAGAAACTATTAAAAATTTATTTTAGTGTAAAAAACAGTTCTAAGCTTGAAATAACCTTTTTTTTTTAAATTTGTATAACTGAATTAAAAAGATATTACAAATGTAAATTGGATCAACTCGAAAACCAAACTTAATTTATATATGATTTTCGATTCGGTAAATGTATAATTTAAAGCCAGCTCGGTTAGTTTTTTATTTATCCAAAGTTATTTGCAAACGAACTAATGAGCACCCTTGGACCGACCCGTTAGATAGAAGATCCACACTCAGACCTGCTGATGTTTTGGTTTTTGGATGTGTTGGAGGTAAACATGCGTGCATTGATTTAACAAGGGTTTCTCCTCTCGCGGGGTTAGGCAGTCGAGATTTTACAGCGGGTCAGACTGCTATAAAAGCTGCCTCGTGCAAAATGACTAAACACGAGAAAGCATGTGTGAAAAATCAACACGTGTTTATTCCTTTCGCGTTTGATACATTTGGTTTCCTTGCACATGAGGCGGTGGAGCTACTTACCAGAATATAACATGTTATGAATAGTAATGTTTTGACTCCTAAATTCACAAACGTTGTATTCAGTAGATTTGCTTTTGCTATACAAAAAAGGCTAGCGGCGCAGTTTGTTGCTCGTTTGTCTTCTCCTAGTATGTAAATTATAATTATTGTTATCAATTAAATCTTCCGTTTTAATGGTAAGTAAGCCGAATGATTAAAACAACAAAAAAATGGAAAAAAAAAAACCAGGTTTATAAGGTGGCTCGAACACAGGATCTACGTTACTAGATAATGAGTCTTAACCATCTTGTAAATCTGACTCTTCATTCACATATACAATATTATTGAACTCGTTATTTGGTAAAACACAAAAATCTACGTAGCTCACAAGCTTTGTTTATTTGACATGATCTCTAATTTACTAGAATAACCGACGATTCTCATTTTGAAGTAACTAAATGACATATAAAATTAAAACATTAACATTTCCACATATGCTAAAAAATGATACACATAGTTTTTACATGTTAGTCAATGAAACATGATTTCGCATCATGTAATCTGCTTTGATGATTGAAAATGAAGCAACATATAGAGTCGAGCTTTTTGTCAAGTAACCGGCACTCGTTTGAGCCGAGCTCTAATGAGTCACGAGCTCATACCGTGAAAGTAAGGTCAAAGTGTTTATCGAGCCGATCTCCACCTAAATTTGAGCTTATCTATTATTTCAAACTTAATTAGTTAAAAAAACATATTATCATAAACAAATCGGGATTCTCGAGCATATTTCTAACTTTCTCGAGCTTGTCTCGTGAAGGCTCGCCACCACGAACAATCCAAACATAATAATGTCAAGTCGACTTAAGCCCTACCAAAGTTTGGCTTGATTTAGCTCGTTTTCTTTTACCTCTTTCAGGTCTTGTAATTCGGACACAAGCCCAAGTCTACATAAATGATGCCGGTGCCAACTTTTACATGGATCCAATCTATCATAAAAATGTTAACTTCCGAAAAGAGTCATGTGTGTGTTCACAAAGCACAAGTGTACCGCTAAGATCGAAATTAAAACCCATTTGAAGTTATCATGCAAAAACATCATCAACACAACCACTAGAAAACTCATTTAGAAAGAAGAAGTTGGTCAAAAGCAGTACGTACTATCATATGTACAAAATACTATGATGGTACACATAATTGAAAGAGAAAACGGAAAAGATATTCACTTTTGCGAGTCTCATGGTAAACATATAACCTAAAAGAGAAAAAAATTTGATTTTGGTCTTGTGACTTTCTTAAAAGACATAGCTAAAAGAGAAAATGCAAAAAATACCAATTAATAATTATTTGTTCTTATTATTGATAATAATAATCATGAGTGCACGTTGTTTAAATTTTGTTCAAATACTTTATTTGTTGATTAGATTTCAATAACAGTAAGCCGAATGTTAAAAAAGATAAAATGAGTATAAAAAAAGTTGTTAAAGAACATCCTGACTCAGGTTTAGCCATGATCCCCCAACAACTTCAATGTTATATGCAATTATTTTTAGAAAACTCATGATTTTTTAAATGACAAAAACTAATACGCACTTATATAAAATTATTATAAACAGCTTTTATACCAAATCTTGTTATCTACAAAGCTCGAACATGTGCCTTTAGTTTGCTAAATGTATTTCTTTTATAGAAGCATTGTTATATCTTCTTACATTTTTTACATATTTATCTTACTCACACAAGATCTAACATGTGTATTTTACTCATTAGCTTTCTCATGATTTAATTGTTAGTTTTTTCCTCTTATCAAGATCGTGTAAGAAGAAGGATATGAAAAACCGTACCAAATACATGATAGGAAAATACATTGGGGAAGTTTAGAAACCACCATAGATTGGTCTGATGTCCTCACAAAATGTAAAAGCGGATGACTAGCAAAAACTAGTAAAAACTCACTCATTTAAAAAAAATATTTAAGATAAAATTTGAGAAATTAAATATGAAAAAGTTAAAAGAGGATAACTGATTTTCAACAAAGAGAGTACGCGTTATATATTCAACTTATGAAGGCCACAACTAATGTCACTGTGAAAAAATATATTATACATTAGCATAATGACGATGTCATTTATTTTCGAACATTTCAAAATAAAAAAGAAACTATACTTTTGGAATGGGGAAACACTTTTTTTAGCTCATTTTAAATGACTCAAACTCTGAAAACCAAACAAATAGTATAAATAAACAACGAAATAGTACTAACCAAAAAAGTAGAGGTGAAGGCAACAAGGATCGAACTTGCGCCCAAGACTTATTAGAACGCATATTCAAGCCTTGACGCCAACCACACCTACATGTTTGATTCTCAAATAAATAACTATACATTCAAAATCAACGTATATACATTGTCTTTTTTTCTTTTTCACTTCCGGTTTATGACATTGTTTTCAAACTCGGTTCAATCTATCCATGTTAGTTGGTTGAACATATTCTAGTCATAAGAACATGTCAAATTAAACCGAATTTTTATATTTTTAGAATTCGACTAAATGTGTCGGGTTTGAAATGATCCGAGTTAATGTGATTCTCTAGACTCGGCTGATTTTTTTGGGTTTTTTTTTTTTTACAAATACAGCAAATGAAACTTTTGGAAATATAAGATTATTAAACGCTTAAACCAAACAAATGAAACTTTATTTTGATTAGCTGAAACAAAAAGAGAACTATAACTTTGAGCATATCAAAATAAAAAAACAAGAGTATAATTTTGGAATAGGAAAACAATTTATTTTGGTAGTCAATATATTGAGCATTAAATCCACATGTTTTTAACTCATTTTTAAAAGACTCATATAAGTTGATTTTCCCACTTGACCACAATAGCATAAATAGACAACGAATAAGAAAATAAAAAGGGAATAGAAGGCTCGAACTTGGGACGTGGCATTTATGAAAGACCATGCTTAAGCCTTCACACGCATTTTAATAGCATTGGTGACAAGTTAAATCACCCATGCACGGGTGTACCTCCTTTGATACTTGAGGCCCCAAAACTGACTTTTATTTAGCTTGCAAAATTCACTTCATACTCTCGTCTACGATACACTTATTAAAGCGAATCCAAATACGAGATTACCAAGCAAAAAGGAAAAAACAAAGCTCCAAAACACTTTCAAATTCCAAACTACTATTATAAGCTTGAAGTCAGAACTTATGCATGTGTTATAAAATTGTTTGGCAAAATAGCAAGAAACGAAAGTTATTAATAAAAAATAACATAAAGTAAATCAAAATAATCCAACTAATCATTATAAGTATCCAACCCCTAATAGAGTGCAACCAACCAACATTTGAATAAATTATGATCGAAGTATAAGTTGTGACGCGACGATTTTATGTGAGATAATTTGACAGAAGCAATAAAAATAGGCCTTTTTGTTCAAAGAATTTAAGTTAAATAGATGTAAAAAGATATTAAACATAAAACATGAGATACTCTTGTGGTAAACGAAGTGTAACATATTCATAAGGTATAAAGTTCGATTCTCACGTAGTAGTTTCAGGCTTTTTATTCTTTCTTCTAAATCATGTTTTATCGACTCTTCTTTCTTATATCTCGTAAACATTGTTTTCTGTCTTATATTAAAATTTTATAATTTAAGTTCATTTGAATATCAAATTTTATTTTGAATACCAAGGACTAATCTCCATTTTAATCTAATGGATAAGATTAAAACAAAAACTTATTTTTCATCTTTTTTTCAAACATTAATATCTTTTAAACCGTTAATCGTTATGTGAAAAAAAAATATCATTGCTACGGCAATTTAATTATCTTTCTACAGATATATTATATGATATACTTTTGACAAAAAAAAAATCGTTTTTTTTCGTTGCGAAAAACTATCATATATGATACTAAATATCATATATGATAATAACACTAGTATCATATATGATATACTTATCATATATGATATACTTATCATATATGATATAAATCAATATCATATATGATTCTGTAATAATTTGTAACCTATCACTAATATCATATATGATAAAACACTATTATCATATATGATAAAACACTATTATCATATATGATATTTTACGCAAATTTAAAGCAATGTACTTTTCGAAATGTACCGTTTTGATACGTGTACTCTAAAAAAGTTGTACAATAGTAACGAACTTTAATAAGGTGTTCTGATTTGCACATTAAGGTGACGTGTCACGTTATCAGTGACACGTGTTAGCCTTTTCGGGGTGACACATCATCAAAATGTGCATAAGGGAACAGTTATGAAAGTTCGTTTCTACTGTACAACTTTTTAAGAGTACACGTACCAAATCGGTACATTTTGAAAAGTACATTGCTATTCTGACTAAATAAAAAAAACGAATATTTTTTCTTCAAAAGTATATCATATTGCATATCTGTAGGAAGCTAATTAAATACTCGTCGCAATGGTATATTTTTTTCCGTCTAACATTTAACGGTTTAGAAGATATTCAAATTTTAAAAATAAATGAAATAATTAAATACTTTTAATCTTATACATTAGATATGATGAGCATGAATGGTGAGAATGAGTCCCTTAGTATTAATGATAAATATGGTATCCAAAATAATTTTACTCAAATTTTATGTGTTTTAAAATAAGTAAATACTTGTTTACTTAAGCTTTATTTATTCTACTTAAATTGCAGATCTGCAAGAAAACTTTATAAATCCCATTACAATATCGTTGCAAATTTCATTTCTTGAGATATTTCACAAACGATTCAAAAACATATGGTTTCATCTGCGAGGGGTGTGTTTTGTGAAACTAGCAGTAGCAGTTAGAAGTAGCAATTAACGGTTAGCAGTAAGAATTAGCAAGAGCAGTTAGCAGTAGCAGTTAGCAATAGCAGTTAATTTAAAAAAGTGTTTGGTACATTAACAGTAACTGTAATTTGAATGTCTAAAAAGACATAAATAGACATACATATATAAATAGAAAACTTTTTTAGATTTAATGTGTTATATTAATGAGGGTATTTATGTAATTTACTATGTTTATGCTCTTTAACTAATTAAGCTCTTCTAAAAATGCTCATTGAAAGAGCATATGAGAAATTAGCATTTTCATGATAAATGCTAATGCTAATGGTTTTAACCAAACAAGAATTTTTATCAATAATGCTAAACGCTAATGCTAATAGTCAAAAATGCTATTAGAAAAGCTGTTACCAGACACAGCCTAGTAGAAGTAACTGTTTTAAATGCCACAACCTAAAGATTTGCCTTCGATCCTTGTTTTCTTTAAAGGCAAATATTATTAACCACCAAATGAACAACGATACAAAGGCAGACCTCTAAAACAAGAAAATATAGAGGTTGCAAATTATAGAAATTACAAATAGACCCTCAAAGCAAAAAAAATAGGCTACCCACAACGCAAATGGGTCACGACCTAGTTTTTTTAGATTTCTCTCTCCTTCGATCTAGTGCGACCTATTTGCCACAACAAGGTAACCTAGTGCGACCTAGTTAAAGATTTTTTTCTTAAACACAATAAATTTCATAAAAAAACATTACATTTATTTTTAAAAAAACATTACATTTATTTTAAGAAAAAACATTACACGTATTTAAAAAAAAACATTTAAAATAAACAGTACAATAATCCTAATAATTTAAATTATAGCGTTCCTTGATCTTATCCTTCATTTCTTGCAAGGCTTATTGTTTGGCTTCCGGTAAGTTGGGGTTGATTTTGGCGTTGTAAAACAACAAGTATTTATCGCGTTTCTTTGATTCAGCAAGATCGATTGCCCGACGTTGTAATTCGGTCTTTTCTTTTTTCAAATTCAGCTCCTGTTGCTTGATGATAAAGTACACATATTGTTGCTGCTTCTTTTTTCCCCACCTGATGTCTTTCATCTTTTCCCATTTGGTGGTCACAGCATCAACAAATGAAGACTTCCCTGTTGATGAAGATGTTGATGACTTCTTTTTAGCTTTATCACGACCTATTGGCCGGTATTCTTGAGTCTCTTCCACCTCATCTTTAGAATCATAGAGCACATCCATGTAACTAGCGTGTCCAGAACCAGAAGTGGTTTCAGAAGTATTGGATTTCCTGTTACTTTTTTTTCTGCGTAAACCTTGGCATCTCAATCTGTATTCAACTCGGGTGATCTTTGAGCACATTCTACGCCTCCTGAGATTGAAAGTCTTTTTTGTAAGTCCTAAATTCATGAGCCGTTAACTATCTTCTGACTTGATGTTGTGAGTTGGGAATAGCCGCTTATTCTAATGATAGTACTATTGGATTGACGACCCTATCTGAGACCAGGGCATTACGCTGAGTAACCTTTGGGAAGGATAATTTTATGAGAATAAAAATTGGTATTTTAGCAATTGATACCCTAGTAGGGGCACTGGAATTCTTATAGTCATGCTGGCATTTGGCGTGGGTGACTAAGTTAAGGGGTCGGTGTCATGAGCTTAATACAATTCATTAGCTATTGCTATAAGATGGAATGCCTGATTAATAGATTGTATGGCCACAATGCTATTAAACAATTGTGAATCATTTTTACGATGTGTTCAACAATGTTTTGTTAAACCTATAGACTTACTCAACATTTGTGTTTATGATTTTAAGCATGTATTTCAGGTACTTGAATTTGTTGAGTTACGGAGCTTGCTGGAGAAGGATTGCGAGATTGCTTTTGTTGTGATTTGGTCTAAAACAGATTTCTTTCCCGTTTGTCATAAATTTATAGTATATGGTCCAGTACTTTGGTAAAAGGTTTGTCGTTTTGTAAAGATCCTTGGGGAACCTGAACGCTACTCTAATATTTTTAAACTGATTTTATTTGGATTGAAGGTTTTAGACATTGATTTAAATTATTTCCTTATTTATTCCTAAATATATTGTTTTAGGGTCATATAAAGAGTATTGTAAACGAAGTTTGTGAATAACACCCAATTGTGTATTTCCTCTGCGCAATGTAAATTGGGGGTGTTATAATGTCCGAATTAAAATTGCACCGTCACGTGATAACCGTATTAGATCATTCACACTATTATCAAAAAAGCTTCAACGAACAAAACCGTATAACGAACACATAATTGCTAATTAGAAATGCTCGAGTCAACATCCACGTCCCACATTGGTAGCTTCAAAATAGAAAAGTTCTACCATGAAGAGATTAAATTTGGTATTATTCATTTATTAAAAACCATGTCAAAAAAAATCCCACATAGGTTACAATACTTAAATCTTCCTTACTGATATAGTGTCGGGGGATCAAGACCTTACATGTCAAGACTGCTACTATGTTTTCAGATATATGGGTTCATGAAGTTTATTCGTAAAGCCAAAAAGGTAAAACCTCATGAAACTCTATGTCCGAAAAATTAATACCCGTCCTTAAATTTTTTTATCCATCATTTAGAAAACGTAAATGCTAAAAGAATCCACAACAAACCCGAAAGCTGTGAATTACGAAACATAGAACCTTAACGTTAATTGATCGTAAGTTGCAACACCAACAATACTTTGGTGCATGACAAATGAAGAAGAACAAAAATACTACAAAGATACCACCACCTAAGTATTAACAAATATGCACACGGTATACCTTTTAACAATTTCTCTATTGATCACCAATTAAGCTTTACAGTCAAATAAACTATTTCATCATCCTCGATCTCAATTGACTAATAAACTTATATTCAACCGCAAAATAATTCAGTTGTAACGAAAAGAAAGAAAGCACACTAATATAACATCACACAGATAAGGGTTATGGATTTTGCATGATATGTAGAAGTTCTAGTATAATCACTAGCACAATACAACAACCAATATTGGGTCACAATTTCGATTCAATATCTAATACAAAGTGTATGGGTAACGTAAGTTAGGTGGATCGGTGCAACGTTTCTACTGAACTGAAAAATCTCTAAGTTATATAGAATTCTTGAACAACAAATATAGGGCCGCGAAAAAAGGTGTCGCCCTCTAAGTTATTTAGGATTCTTGAACCAAATGATCTATAAATTTGCGTTAGTTAAAATACTAAGTGTTATACAACCTCGTGTACAAATAACATTTTGTCTTATGAGTCGAGTACATGCCCAGCCTTAGTAAAGCGTGTGGTTCCGACAAGCCAACGATTTTACTTTTTTTTTATCTTCCTCTTTATTAAAAACTGAAATTTGAATGTTGTACAAAGTATTTTTGTTGGTTAATTCAACAGCCAATCATCGTGTGAAAACGGAAAAAAGAAGCTAAACCAAGTCTTAACATCAAGGTAAATAAAAGAACAACTTTCATCCGTGAAACAATTCTTTTTTTCATTACAGATCGGAAAGTGAAATGTAAGTCCATCCATTATTCTTATTTACTACTCGTAATTGATAAGTACATGATTACAAATATTCAGTTCGTGTTTATCATTTTTTTTATTCGACATTTGTTGGCCTGTTATCGTTATGTTTAACGAAGACATTCTTTAAACAACCTTATTGTACATACATGTACATCATTCCTTCCAAGTGAGGTAACTTCATGACCAAAAGTAGGGTTGTAATTTTGTCAAGTTTTTATCAAGCAACTCGAGCTTGAGTTCGAGCTTAGATCTATCAGCCAAGTTTTTATCAAGCTCAAGCCCAAAAAATAGTTCGAAACCTATATCAAGCTTAAGCTCAAGATTTTAATAGCTTGGTTGGAGTTCTTATCAAACTTTTTAAAACTTTAATATAACTATGTTTTCATGTTGAATTTATATAAGCATCTAAGAGTTAATTTGAGTATTAACCTAATTATAAGGGCTTATTTCATAAATAAATAAATAACATATTTTAGGAAGAATTTTAACTCTAATTAAATTTTTGTACTCATAATTTGATATTTTTGAATTTATCATGAATTATTTCATATATTATTTGGATGTAAACATAAAGATTCTATTACTATAAAATACATCATCTCAATAATTATAAGAAGATATATTTAGTTGAAATATTGTGTATGTTCGAACACTAATTGCTAGTATTTTGGCTTATTTTTTATTCTAATGTTGGATTTTTGTATAAAGTATGCTTTTATTAATTTTGTTAATTTTAAATGAATCAAATTTAATTTCCATTTATATATTATGTTTGTTATACTTTATATCTATGTTTATTGATATGTGTGACTACAAAAAAATCATTTTATACATATTCGAATTTTTTAAGCCAAGCTCAAGCATATAATTTTTTCATCAAGTCAAGCTCAAGCATCAATAGTTAAAGCTTGACACGCTAACAAGTCAAGCTCAAGTCTACAATTTTTTATCAAACAAAGCTCAAGCTCTATCAAACTCGAGTTCGACTCGATTACACCCCTAACCAAAAGCACTATCCTAACTAAATCACGAAAGCCCGAAAGAAAATGCTTGAGAAACAACCCATGAGATACTCGATTATATTATATTTTAATATAAAATAAGTAAGCCATTTGAGTTGTTTGGATAGGGTGGATCGGGAGAAACATTTCAGGCTCATTCTTGTTGTGATGATAAACCGATATGAGTTTGGGACGGAATTCCTTCATTCTTGTGGGGAGTGAAGTTATTCGGCTATTCAGTATTTTTTCAATTCGAGCCTCCAATTTTGATGACTTTTGATGAGACTGCTTTTATACATGGTCTCATCGTCCAAATCGGCCTTAAAATGCATAAAATATCATAAAATATGCCAAATATATGCTCGTGTTTGTTACTTGTGTATTTTTAGGTACGGATATTGAGGAATTGGCAAAAGATCACAAGAATCATTCAAAAACAAACACGGGAAACGAAGCCGCACAATGAACCAAGCTCATTTATAGAATTTTGCAAAAAGACCCCTCAAGTTTGAAGAATTGGCAAAAATGGCCCCTCATCTTTGAAGAACTTGTCACATTTGACCCTCCACTTATCAAATGTACAAGAATGGACCTCTAAGTTTGAAGATATGTCAAGTTTTGCCCTTGGGAATTGATAAAAGATGCTAAAGTTAACCCTAAAGTGCATAAGGACTTGACTTGCAATTTATTTTGGACGGCTGGTGTAAGGGACTTAACTGGATGTTAGCACTTGGACTGGCCATGCAAACATTTTTAACAAATGTTATAACATTTGGATTGGCAACAACATTACCACCCAACAGCCCACTAAACCTTTTGGCCCAAAACCTTTTACTAAATAAAACCCGGTTTTATTTTTACTTGGTCAAACCCTCAGTCAAACACCCACTTACCCCTAATTTCCCTCCCAAACAATTTTTTAAAATCGTTTTTTACCCTTTTTGGATTAAAACAGCCTTAATCCCCCTATCAACCCTAATTTCCCCCATTTTCAATTGGTGCCAAAACAAGGGGTTATCCCCTATAACCATCCAGATCCTTAATTAACCCTACCCTCACCCTTTCCCACCTCACACAACAAGCCCACATGGGCTGTGGACCCCTCCCCAGACCTCCCCTGCAACATCTTTTTCACACAAAAACCCACACCCGACCAGTTTAACGTGTGGGATTGCTCTCCTTTGTCCCCAAGGTTCATCCAACGTCCACAATCACACTTTCAAGGCTGTCAATCACATGTGATCAACTTTTGACCAAGATTCAAGCAAAGACCAAGGGCTAAATTGGCATTCCACATTTAGGGTTTTAGGAATTGCATTTTCCTTGTATTTTTAATTTCATATTCTAGATAGTTCTTCCAGTTGTATAAATAGGAGTCGTTTGTGACCCTATACTCTTGTTCCAGTTTTTCTTCAAAAATATTTTGTAATTCCTTTTATATAAAATAAAAGTTTGGTGTTTGTTATTGAGCAATTTAATTCCTTTTTATGTTTATTTAAAGTTGGTATTAATTAATGAAGAATTACTGAGTTCCAATTTAAAAAGATTCTGTTTGATTTTCAAAAAGGTTTTCAAAAAGGTTTTGAAAATTCCTTTTTAATCTTCAAAAATCCAAGAAATTGGGAAGTGAAAGTGGACTGATTTCCTTGGAGTTTTGAGATTGTAGTTGTTTTAAAACGTATTTTTTAAGGTTGGAGAGTTTGTAAGAAATTTTTAAGAAAGAAAAGAGAAAACAGATTGTACTAGTATTTGTGCTTGTGTATTCTTTTTTGATTTTCTCTTAAACAGGTGTTGATATTTGTTGATTTAGTTCTGCACAAACCACCAGTTTGTGGGAGGTGGATTAACATCCACAAAGGGACCTAGATGTAGGTCCCTTAGGTAAAAATCATTTCTCCCTTTTAAATTTCAGTTTTGTTGAATTTGAGTGAGATTTGTTGATTTGCATGATTAAGTGTGTTAATCTGGTTTGAATTGTGCTATCTCTGTGTTATATGCATGTTTAGAACCTTTTTAATCCATTTAGTCAAGATTTAAAGTGAATTGGTTTGTTAAAAGTTGAAAACAAAAGTTTTAAGGGGTGTTTGGATTGATGATTTAAACTGAATTTTTGGCTAATTTGTGCAAATAAAAACGTGTTAGGTAGAATGAGTAGGATTGTGTTAAGTTTTATGTTAGTTTTAGTTAAGTTTGGGAAGGATTTGAAGTAAGTTAGATGTTAAAAAAGTGAGAAAGCTTAGCAAAAACTGCATAATCAATTTTCTGCTTGATTTTCCTTCAATTTGTGCTTGAATCTTTTGAAATCTGTTAGAGTTAGGTTGATTTAGGATTGCAGTTTGTTTGTGGGTTAAGTGGTGCTAGTGTGTGCATAATCTAAGCTTTTAAAAGTCAATATTGTGCAAGTATTTGGTGAATAGCACCCACAGACCCACAAAAAGACCTCAGCAACCTTATTTTGATCCTTTGTGCTTTTGTGTGGTGATTTGCTTGCTAAGTGCTTGTTTCCTGCTTATTATTGACTCCCTACACTCAGAAAGAGTGTAGGGGTGCCTTTGTTCCACAAAAACAACATCAAACAAGCACACTCCAAATCCTTTTGGAGTTTTATCACTGGTGAAGAAAACATAAACAAAGCAAAAACCTGCTTGTGTTTTGAAATAAACTGGTCACGTTTTTATTGGATCTTGGTGTAATCTTTGATTAAAAAAGGGGAATTGGATTGTGGTTACAAGCAAGCAACAAGTGTTAACAGGTTTGGGTTTGAAGTTTAAAAGAAAAAGAAAAAAAAAATAAAACCAAAAAAAGGGGGGTTGCGCACCTCGAACCCGTGACATCCCGTTCAACACACCAACAACACAACCATCCTGCCCTTGGGTCTTTTACTGACCAAGGGTGGAGTGGTTAGTTATTTAACCAGTTTTTTTTTGGCTTATTAAAACAAAGCCGTAGCTTATTTAGCCAATTCCAGCTTATCCAATAAGCCTTTTTGGCTTATTCTATTTTTCTTAAGTTTAGTACTAGCTAAGGGATTTTTCTAGCCAGTTTTAATATTTTTCCTTTCTTTTATCTATTTTTATGCATTTTTTATTAGTCGTTTTTTTATAAATTAATTAAAAAATAGTTAAAAGTGGTTTAATATTTAGGAAAAATAATTTTTAGGTTTTAATTTATATTTTTGAGGTTTACATATCATAAAGTTTTCAAAAACTTTAATTTTTAATTTTATTTGATTTTAGGTTTTTTTATTAAACTTTAAAAATTAATATAAAATTAATTAAAAGGTTTTAGGAACTTTAATTTGCATTTTCTTCTTAGTTATAATATTTAGGATTTTTGAGAATTTTTTAGAATTTATTTTTGAGCTTTTCATTTTTTGGAATATTTTATTATTATTTTATTCATAAAAATTCAAAGTTTTATTTTTAACTTTTTTTCATTTTTCCTAGATTCTAGACATTAAAATAGGAACTTTTTCACTTTCCTATTAATTTTTAGGCTTTTCAATTAATTTTTACAATTAATTTAAGATTTAATAGATTTTAATAGTTTTTAGGAGTTTAAAAATAGTTTAATTTGTTTTTAAAATTTTTAAAAATAATTTTTAGTTTAATTAGGTTATTTTTGAGGTTTACAAACTATTAAATCTTGTTTAGGGCTTTTTAATATTTAAAAGTGATTTTTAGGGCTTTAATTAGCATTAAAAAGTCATTATTAGATTAATTAAAAGGTTTTAGCAAGTTTGGATTTTTTGTAAACTCTTAGAATATTATTGTGGATTTTTAGTAATTTTTAGGAATTTTTAGGTTAAAATTTTAAATTTTGTCGTTTTTACGTTTCTACGTCTTAACTTTCTAGTAGTGTTTTTGTCTATTTTTCTATTTTTTCGTCTTCGTCATTTTCTCTTCTCTTTTCTTGTTAATAATAAAAAACAAATCAATCAAATCAATTCAATTCACAACACACGTGCCTCCTCGAGAACGAACTCACTTTTAGGGTCATTCACACACGGTTTTCCTAAATCGTCGTGCACGCTTACCCTATTTACGTTCTTTTTCCTAAAAGACGTATTTCTACGACTATCATTTTTGGCGCCGCTGCCGGGGAGGCGTGTTGTGTTTTGATTGAACCATTGTTGTTTTCTATATTAGCCATAATAGTATTTGTATTAATAGCACTCTATTAATACGTATTATCGTTTTTCGGTTTTTGTGTGAATATTATTACTATATTGTATACGTAGAACAATAAAATCACAAGTACTCCAAATACGTGGGCAATCAAAACCTTGATTCGGGATTTCATCACTCGATCATTGTATTCGAATCTCAAACCAAAGAAAAAAGGCAAAAATAGATAAATACTTTCGTGAAGCTTAATCTTGATAATACAAACTATAAGGTGGGTATATGGCGGTTGTATTTCACGACCTAAAGGAAAAAGGCTCTTAAGTGCTTCGCGCCGCCTCGTTTCCTCCGCTTGCTTGTGCGTATTTGATTTTGAGAGTGAATCGAGGGTTTTGCCGCCCAAAGTATTATTACATATCATATATATTTTCTTGGTTTCATATTGATTAAACCCTCTTGAACGATTTGGTGTTCCACCATCGTTCTAAAGTCATCGAAGGCGTTCACTCCACGTGATCGTTTTCATTCCTTGAGGCCTTTTTAATCAAGAGATTTGATTGAGGAGGAGATTTGTGGACTCATTGTCTACTTAATACATTCACCAATTTCCAAAAAGTTAATACAATCAAAAACCACAAAAAAATTGAAAAAACACAAAATACCAAAAAGAATCTTCTTTGCTCGTCTCCACGTTGTACGTGACGTTTATGCTCACTCGTAATCAAGCAAAACGTGCACGTAGACGAAAGAACAAAACTCCTACTAAAACTCATTCTAGTGAGGAGTCTCCAAGTGAGGAACCTATTGTAGAACAAGAAGCTATCATGGCTAATCGTACTATGATGGAGTTGCTTCAAGCACCCACCGAGGGTTTTGGAGAGGCCATTGTGATTCCCGCCATCCTTGCGGAGAACTTTGAGATCAAGACGGGTTTAATGTCTATGCTTCAAGCAAACAAGTTTCGCGGTCACGAAAAAGACAACCCACATTATCACATTAGGCAATTTAATCATCTTACCGCGACAAGCAAGTTTAAGGATGTACCACACGATGCCATTAAGATGATGTTGTTTCCTTACTCGTTAGATGGACCCGCCAAGATTTGGCTTGAGAAAGAACCACCGAATTCGATTTTGACATGGGCCGATCTCGTGTCTAAATTTGTGAATCAATTTTTTCCACCATCTAAGACAACACATTTGAAAAACGAGATTTCATGTTTTACACAAAGACCAAATGAAAGTTTTTCAATGGCTTGGGAAAGGTTTAAAGAAATGTTACATGAATGTCCACACCATGATTTTTCCGAATTGCATCAAATTGACACTTTTTATAATGGGCTTAATGATCATGAACGAGATTATTTAAATGCCGCCGCGGGTGGTAATTTTTTGTGCAAAACGACCAATGAGGCTTTGAAAATCATAGAAAATAGGTCTAAGGTCTATAGCCCTCGTAACACACCGAGTGTTGCCAATTTGGGCTCGTCATCATCTCGTTCCATTAATGCCTTGCAAGATGAAGCAAATGAGGAGAATCGGTTTTTCGATAGGTTTTCGACTCTTATGTCTCATTGGAAAGCTCAAGAAGCTTCAAATTCCGCTTCGGTTAAAGCGATTGCTAAGAGTTGTATTTCATGTGGTGGAGCTCATGATTTTTCCGAGTGCATTACCGCGGATGGTAACACTTCGAATGCTTATGTAGCCACGGGAACTTATAACCAAATCGGTCAAGGTTCCCGCCAAAATCAAGCTCCACAAAATCAAAATGCTAATAACTATAGAAACAACAATCAAGGTGGAAATTACCAAGGAAATCAAAGGAATTATAACAAGGGTAATTATCAAAGTGGAAATGGGCAAATTTCAAACCAAAACCAAAACCGTGATTTTCAAACTCCTACTCAAGGTTTTCAAAATGCTCACACTAAAAATTTGCAAGGAGAATTTTTAGATTATGCTAAAGCTAATGATGCTAAGTTTGATAACATGCAACGTGAGATGATTAGTTTAAGGTCCGAGTTGAAAAACGAGCTTAAAAACGAACTTGCTAATGAACTTAAAACTCATGCTAATAAAATGGAAGGAAATGTCACACGACTCCAACAAAATCAACAAAAAATGGAGCAAGAACAACATGAGATTAAGCAAGAGTTGTTAAAAGCGGATGCTAGGCAATCTAAGTTTGAAGACCGAATGGCTAAAATGTTTGAAGCTATCATGTGTAAGCCCTCTTCTTCGGGTGGTCTTCCTAGTGATACCATCGTGAACCCGAAAGGAGTATTGAAGGTTATTACTACACGTAGTGGTAAACCTTTCAAAGAACCCATTTCTCGTCCAAGTACTTCTATGGAGAAGGAAAAAGAGAAAGAACCCGAGGTTGTGGTTGAAAAGGAGCAAATTACAAGCCCACGAAGTACCGCTCAAACCACACCTACGGTTGAACCAACACCAATCATGGAACCCGAGATTCCAAGGCCGATGCCTATGCCTTATTTGCCCCAACCCACACCACCTTTACCCTACCCATCAAGACAAAACAAGGAAAATGCACAAGAACGAAATAATTATCAATTTGAACTCTTTATGAAAATGTTTCGTGACTTGCATTTTAATATAAGTTTTGCCGACGCCTTAGTCATGATGCCTCGATTTGCCGCGAACTTCAAAAGTATGTTGAATAACAAAGAAAAATTGCAAAAATCGTCTAGTTGTTCTTCGGTTTTTCTAAGCCGCATACCTCAAAAAGTCGGTGATCCTGGAAAGTTTTTAATCCCATGTGCTATCCAAGACATGGAAGAATGCTACGCCTTGGCCGATCTTGGTGCTAGTATTAATTTGATGCCTCTTGAGATTTTTAAATCGCTCAATCTTCCCAATCTCACTCCTTCAAGAATGTCAATCGAAATGGCCGATCATTCTACGATTCTAGCTTGTGGAGTTGCCGAGGACGTCTTTGTGAAAGTTGGAAAGTTCTACTATCCCGTGGACTTCATTGTTGTTTATATTCCCATCGATCCTAAAGTTCCGTTAATTTTAGGACGATCTTTTTTGGATACCTCGAGAGCACTTATCGATGTGCATGCAAGAAAAATCACTCTTCGTTTCAATGAGGAAGAACTCGTCATTAATGCAACCCAAAACTCCACTCTTTCTCATGTGTATTCTATCACATCTTTGTACAATGTCAATCCCATCAAAAGCATTTGCAAAAAGATTTCCAATAGAGTTTTAGGAGTTGTTGAAAAAAATGAAGTTTCGTCCCCTCCGCCGATGGAGGTTAAGAGTGTTAAGCCTATGATTCCAATCTCGAGTGATTCTTCGGATGATGAATACGTTGATCCCGATGGGGAGGTTTTCTTTGTTGACAAAAGATTTGAAAACTTGCCACCACCCAAACCAAAAAGATTTCAAAATGTGAGAATTTTTAGTGTGACTAACATTGTTTTAGATACACCAAATATTTTTGACATAATCAAATCGGGTTTTCACAAGGAGAGTTTAAAAGATGAAAAAGGAAAAGATTTTGAATTTAATTTAAAAGATTTTTCTACAAATCTAACTCCGTCATCACCGTGTTTATTGAGTACTACAAGCTCGTCTTCTCCTTTTGATGATGCTTTGTGTGGACCTAGTGTGGGGGAAGCCCCTTATGTTCCCTCCCCTTTCTCCACCGAGGACGAGATATTTGATCCTGGAATTGCTTATATAGGGAAATCTCGGTCTTCCATCGATGCAATAAATGGAAAATCTTTTCATTTGATTGGTGCGAGTCTACCTCGAGTAGCTCAATGTTTTGACTTACCCATTGTCCCACCCTTCTATTTCTTCTCTCCTATTTTCTTCTACCCCATTGGGGTTTGTGTTGAAGAAGCGTTGTTTCGTCTTTCATCCGAAAACGAAGACGCTATCTTTGACCCCGGTATACGTTTATCGGATTTTTAAAGTACTCCACGTGCTTTTGGGCCTTGTTTATCATGTAAGCCCCACCAAAAATTGACCACACCATGATTATCCCTAAATGATCACATTTATGGGGATTCGAGTCGAGCTTTTGACTCGATTATCAAAAACAAGGTGCCTCGTGGGGGAGACCCATGCTTATCCATGTACATATTATTGCTTTCTAATTAGTTTAATGTGAGGGGATTTGTGCCCTTCCAACCTTTGTTCCGTGATTGTTTGTGCATTGTGGTTTTTAGATCATCATCTTCACGATTGGAGCCTCTCGTGTTCGTTTTATGGGAGCACTCGATCGTTTGCTTTGGAGGCCTTTCCCAATATCCATATGATATATCCTTTTATGTTCTAACCTTAGGTTTTTAGCACACTTCATAAACGGCTATTACTTATTGGTTACACCCTTTCCATGCTAGATTAGGCATTCGACTACGTCTCTAGTATGGGGGTGTTTGCACCCCTAGACTCGAAACATTGAGGAAAATGTTTAACTTTAGTATGGGGGGGTGAATAGATACTTGCCTTGCCAAACCTTCACGATTTCAAAAATTTATCGTTTTGTTTATCATTTTTGTTGCAAAATAAGGCTAAAAATGGCCAAATTTTAAAAATTTTCTCATGTTTTATAAGTGTTTGATGACACGAATGTAGATTTTCCGATGGCGAGAATAAGAGTAATTTTTGACTCGACCGTGCGTGTTGAGCACTTAGCTTTGATTCCTTAACTACACATTAGGCTAAGTCTCTTAAATGAGGACGAGAAATGATAGAGTTAATTATAAGTTACTATGCTAAACGTAGAGTACTCGTATTCTTTCAAAAACTCATGTGTTCTAGTTATTTGCTTATTCTCCCTTCGCTTGTAAATATTTTTGCTTAATAAATATTGATTTAGCGGTTTAGTTTTGATTGTTGGGTTTCTAGTCTTTTCTAGTAGCTTCCGTGTAATTAAATTGGGAAGACATTAAGGTATCGCCAGCGTCACGGTTTTGAAGTATTGGCAACCCGAATAATCGAAAGCTTCACCCAATAAAAGATTTCAAGTGCTCACCTAAATCTACCAAACAATTTGAAGCCCCACAAGGCCTAAAATCTATGCAAAATTGAAAGTGAATCAAGCCTTAATCTTCGAAGCTTTAAAGATCCAAAATTCGCTTTAGCGTGAGGATATACGTCTTTGGCTAATAAAACCGCCGATGAGGCGGATAACAAAAGGCAATGCAAGACCGAAGTCATAATAAAAGCTTCATGGCGAAGTTGAATAAAAGATGGAGGTAAACCAAAGATAATAAGGCCCTTCCGTTAGGGGGCGTATAAAAGTCTTGGTAATAAGTCTCATGTTCAAAACCGTTATAAAACCGTGTTTATCGATTCTTCTTGTCAACTTAATTTTTTAACATCGTTGTCTATTAGGAGGGGTTATTGATTTGATGGTCTTGGTTACACCGTTAGGACTCTATTTTTAGACCTAAATCTCTATTATCGCATAAGTCAATGATGTATCCTCGTGATCATTAAGACATAATAAAATATAAGAGATACAACTTAGGAATAATGGGAGAATAAGTACGTGATTAGGGCATATGAGTAGTGTTAGCATTACTAACTTATAATGACAATGATCTCGTTGCACGCTTGGCATGGAATTAGAGTGAAAATCGAGGACGACGAAATTATTTCTAACGAAGCATTCACGTGTTCTTGTTCTATGAACCTAAACGTCCCATTTTGCGATGAAAATCATACATCTTGTCTAAAACACAAGTAGTAGTAATAGTAGTAGTGTAGCTAATTTATCATTTCAATAAAAGTAAATAAAAATTGAATTTTGGAAGTGCTAAGATACTTTATTCTAGCATTGCGTGAGGGCACGGCAATGGTTTAGTATGGGGGAGTGATGAGACTGCTTTTATACATGGTCTCATCGTCCAAATCGGCCTTAAAATGCATAAAATATCATAAAATATGCCAAATATATGCTCGTGTTTGTTACTTGTGTATTTTTAGGTACGGATATTGAGGAATTGGCAAAAGATCACAAGAATCATTCAAAAACAAACACGGGAAACGAAGCCGCACAATGAACCAAGCTCATTTATGGAATTTTGCAAAAAGACCCCTCAAGTTTGAAGAATTGGCAAAAATGGCCCCTCATCTTTGAAGAACTTGTCACATTTGACCCTCCACTTATCAAATGTACAAGAATGGACCTCTAAGTTTGAAGATATGTCAAGTTTTGCCCTTGGGAATTGATAAAAGATGCTAAAGTTAACCCTAAAGTGCATAAGGACTTGACTTGCAATTTATTTTGGACGGCTGGTGTAAGGGACTTAACTGGATGTTAGCACTTGGACTGGCCATGCAAACATTTTTAACAAATGTTATAACATTTGGATTGGCAACAACATTACCACCCAACAGCCCACTAAACCTTTTGGCCCAAAACCTTTTACTAAATAAAACCCGGTTTTATTTTTACTTGGTCAAACCCTCAGTCAAACACCCACTTACTCCTAATTTCCCTCCCAAACAATTTTTTAAAATCGTTTTTTACCCTTTTTGGATTAAAACAGCCTTAATCCCCCTATCAACCCTAATTTCCCCCATTTTCAATTGGTGCCAAAACAAGGGGTTATCCCCTATAACCATCCAGATCCTTAATTAACCCTACCCTCACCCTTTCCCACCTCACACAACAAGCCCACATGGGTTGTGGACCCCTCCCCAGACCTCCCCTACAACATCTTTTTCACACAAAAACCCACACCCGACCAATTTAACATGTGGGATTGCTCTCCTTTGACCCCAAGGTTCATCCAACGTCCACAATCACACTTTCAAGGCTGTCAATCACATGTGATCAACTTTTGACCAAGATTCAAGCAAAGACCAAGGGCTAAATTGGCATTCCACATTTAGGGTTTTAGGAATTGTATTTTCCTTGTATTTTTAATTTCATATTCTAGATAGTTCTTCCAGTTGTATAAATAGGAGTCGTTTGTGACCCTATACTCTTGTTCTAGTTTTTCTTCAAAAATATTTTGTAATTCCTTTTATATAAAATAAAAGTTTGGTGTTTGTTATTGAGCAATTTAATTCCTTTTTATGTTTATTTAAAGTTGGTATTAATTAATGAAGAATTACTGAGTTCCAATTTAAAAAGATTGTGTTTGATTTTCAAAAAGGTTTTCAAAAAGGTTTTGAAAATTCCTTTTTAATCTTCAAAAATCCAAGAAATTGGGAAGTGAAAGTGGACTGATTTCCTTGGAGTTTTGAGATTGTAGTTGTTTTAAAACGTATGTTTTAAGTTTGGAGAGTTTGTAAGAAATTTTTAAGAAAAAAAGAGAAAACAGATTGTACTAGTATTTGTGCTTGTGTATTCTTTTTTAATTTTCTCTTAAACAGGTGTTGATATTTGTTGATTTAGTTCTGCACAAACCACCAGTTTGTGGGAGGTGGATTAACATCCACAAAGGGACCTGGATGTAGGTCCCTTAGGTAAAAATCATTTCTCCCTTCTAAATTTCAGTTTTGTTGAATTTGAGTGAGATTTGTTGATTTGCATGATTAAGTGTGTTAATCTGGTTTGAATTGTGCTATCTCTGTGTTATATGCATGTTTAGAACCTTTTTAATCCATTTAGTCAAGATTTAAAGTGAATTGGTTTGTTAAAAGTTGAAAACAAAAGTTTTAAGGGGTGTTTGGATTGATGATTTAAACTGAATTTTTGGCTAATTTGTGCAAATAAAAACGTGTTAGGTAGAATGAGTAGGATTGTGTTAAGTTTTATGTTAGTTTTAGTTAAGTTTGGGAAGGATTTGAAGTAAGTTAGATGTTAAAAAAGTGAGAAAGCTTAGCAAAAACTGCATAATCAATTTTCTGCTTGATTTTCCTTCAATTTGTGCTTGAATCTTTTGAAATCTGTTAGAGTTAGGTTGATTTAGGATTGCAGTTTGTTTGTGGGTTAAGTCGTGCTAGTGTGTGCATAATCTAAGCTTTTAAAAGTCAATATTGTGCAAGTATTTGGTGAATAGCACCCACAGACCCACAAAAAGACCTCAGCAACCTTATTTTGATCCTTTGTGCTTTTGTGTGGTGATTTGCTTGCTAAGTGCTTGTTTCCTGCTTATTATTGACTCCCTACACTCAGAAAGAGTGTAGGGGTGCCTTTGTTCCACAAAAACAACATCAAACAAGCACACTCCAAATCCTTTTGGAGTTTTATCACTGGTGAAGAAAACATAAACAAAGCAAAAACCTGCTTGTGTTTTGAAATAAACTGGTCACGTTTTTATTGGATCTTGGTGTAATCTTTGATTAAAAAAGGGGAATTGGATTGTGGTCACAAGCAAGCAACAAGTGTTAACAGGTTTGGGTTTGAAGTTTAAAAGAAAAAGAAAAAAAAAAACCAAAAAAAAAGGGGGGTTGCGCACCTCGAACCCGTGACATCCCGTTCAACACACCAACAACACAACCATCCTGCCCTTGGGTCTTTTACTGACCAAGGGTGGAGTGGTTAGTTATTTAACCAGTTTTTCTTTTGGCTTATTAAAACAAAGCCGTAGCTTATTTAGCCAATTCCAGCTTATCCAATAAGCCTTTTTGGCTTATTCTATTTTTCTTAAGTTTAGTACTAGCTAAGGGATTTTTCTAGCCAGTTTTAATATTTTTCCTTTCTTTTATCTATTTTTATGCATTTTTTATTAGCCGTTTTTTATAAATTAATTAAAAAATAGTTAAAAGTGGTTTAATTTTTAGGAAAAATAATTTTTAGGTTTTAATTTATATTTTTGAGGTTTACATATCATAAAGTTTTCAAAAACTTTAATTTTTAATTTTATTTGATTTTAGGTTTTTTATTAAACTTTAAAAATTAATATAAAATTAATTAAAAGGTTTTAGGAACTTTAATTTGCATTTTCTTCTTATTTAGAATATTTAGGATTTTTGAGAATTTTTTAGAATTTATTTTTTGAACTTTTCATTTTTTGGAATATTTTATTATTATTTTATTCATAAAAATTCAAAGTTTTATTTTTAACTTTTTTTCATTTTTCCTAGATTCTAGACATTAAAATAGGAACTTTTTCACTTTCCAATTAATTTTTAGGCTTTTCAATTAATTTTTACAATTAATTTAAGATTTAATAGATTTTAATAGTTTTTAGGAGTTTAAAAATAGTTTAATTTGTTTTTAAAATTTTTAAAAATAATTTTTAGTTTAATTAGGTTATTTTTGAGGTTTACAAACTATTAAATCTTGTTTAGGGCTTTTTAATATTTAAAAGTGATTTTTAGGGCTTTAATTAGCATTAAAAAGTCATTATTAGATTAATTAAAAGGTTTTAGCAAGTTTAGATTTTTTGTAAACTTTTAGAATATTATTGTGGATTTTTAGTAATTTTTAGGAATTTTTAGGTTAAAATTTTAAATTTTGTCGTTTTTACGTTTCTACGTCTTAACTTTCTAGTAGTGTTTTTGTCTATTTTTCTATTTTTCGTCTTCGTCATTTTCTCTTCTCTTTTCTTGTTAATAATCAAAAACAAATCAATCAAATCAATTCAATTCACAACACACGTGCCTCCTCGAGAACGAACTCACTTTTAGGGTCATTCACACACGGTTTTCCTAAATCGTCATGCACGCTTACCCTATTTACGTTTTTTTTCCTAAAAGACGTATTTCTACGACTATCAACTTTCTAAACAAGGCTCTTTTGCATGTTGAAAGCGTTATCCAATTCATTACTTAGAAACTTTTCGATTAAATGACGTTTCTCTCAGGAAATATCACGATATTTCTCACATGTTGTGCGCAGTTTTGTTTTACCTTCGTACGCGGTATCGAAATCATCGGCTAACGTCGTAAGCGCATCCTAACGACATTGTTGCTCAATTATTTGTTTTTGAATCATAACTTTAATCTCGTCAATGGTGTTTGGGAAAAGGCATGTTATTTTAATTTTAGAAATTGTGTGTGAAAATACTGAAAGTCGTGTATGAAAATTTTGTGGGTGAAAATTGCTATTTTTAAAGAGGAAAAAATGATTTGAATAAAAAAATAAAAATAATAAAAAAAACAAATTGAACTAGGTCGCCTTTTTGATACAAATAGGTCGCACTAGGTTGTCACAGAAAAAAATTGACGTGACAGAAAAAATCAAAGTCGCACAAGATGGTTAAGTTAAACAGATGTATTCATTTATATCGTTTTTAACTTATAAATGTACGCAACTAAAATGTCTCACGTTCTTTTATTTTATCTACTTATTTAATCTGATGTAATTTAAAATAAGTAAACAAATGTCTACTTAAACTTTAAACTTTAGCCCTATGAAAGAAAATCTAAAACATAGAAAATACATTTTAATATTTAAATATAAAAGTTTTTACATTAAAGTGCGTGTCATCATCTCTAAACAACAATTTTGAAAAAAAATGTTATTCTTCTAGTTATTAATCTTACCATTATGTTGTAATAGTTTTAGCGAATTCAAAAGGATGTAAATCAGGGTCATTTTGGTTTATAATTTATAGTGGTTTCATTCAACACAATATAACATACTTACTAGTTAGAGGTCTAGGTTCGGTGGGTTTCACGTGGGCGAAAACACGACACGAAAACGTAACAACCGCACCATAGCGTGCATTTTCGCCCCTCAAACCGTACTATGCATTTTATACTCCTTAAACTTACTCATGTCTCTCTATCTTTTTCCATTTTCACTTAATGTACGTTGTTTTTAAGTAATAAATGTACATAACTAAAATGCCTCACCTTCTTATATTTCTATCTGCTCGTTTATATCCTTTTTTTTTGTAACCGTGATTTCCGACTCATTGGCAGACTAATTCACGGGGTTTGAGTCCACCGCCACACAGACTCAAACCAGGTAAAGCCCTCCCTATTCAGGAGGTTGGCGTGGCGTTTATATCCTTCTGGATTCACTAAAACCTCCTTATTGTAAAATACTGAATATGTTTATTGATTAAATAACCATTACAAACACATCATATTTATTTATAGGGAAAATTATCAAAAAGGCCCGTTTCCCATTAATGTAGAGATTTTACTAGTTGAAAAAGTTCGTTTTTCTCGGTATCCTCTCGAATTGATTTCCGGTTAATTATGTGAGATTAGTTGTTCTTGGTGAAAATAATATGTTTGGTTTTGGTAAAATAAATGTGCAAAACTTAAAAATAAATGACGGGAAATTAAAACTAAAACTAAGTGAAACGTAAAACGGTGCAATATTTAAAACGTTAAAAGTAAATGACGAGAATTTAAATGACGTGAAATTAAAACTTAGCAAAAAGTAACTTGACAATTAAATAAAAAAAATATGCTAAACGAAATTAAAATGGACTAAAAATAAAGCAAGAACAATTGACACTTTAACTAAAACAAAATACTAAAACAATTCCAAAACACCCAATCGGAATACACCCGATCGGAATCCAATCGAAATCCGGTCGGAATGTACTCCATCAGAAAGCAATGGTCGGAATGTGAAAAGGGGTCCGATCGGAATATATTCCGATCATTCCGATCGGATGATCGGAATGCTCAAAATGAACCAAATCGGAATATTAAGCAAAATGCTCCAGTCGGAATGTGATGAAACCATCACGATCGGAATCAACTAAACAAGCCAATCGGAATAACTAAACCCTTTTCCGATCGGGCGATCGGAATGAAGGGTTGTGTGTCTGGTCGGAATATCAAGTCGGAAAAGGGTTTTAAAACCTTTTCCGATTTGTTTCTTGATCCGAAAAATAGGCAAAAGTAATAAGCTATGGTAATAAGCTTAAACTCAAAACTAGAACGCCTCTAAATCGAAATGAACTTAATGAGCACGAACATCAACTTATCAAACTTAAAAATAAACAAGCTTTAAAATCAAAACAAAAAAAGATGAACTTTAAGTCACGAAAATTTAAAAGATCAAAACTTTAAATAAGAACTTGATAAAAAAGATGATGAAAACAAGATTGAGATTAACAAGAAAGATTAATAACATGAAGATTAAGACAAGATTAATCTTAAAAGGTAAAGATTTGATTAAAAACAAGAAAGATAAAAGATGAAAGATTAAAGTTCTAGTGAGAGAAACTGTCACTTTCTCTCACTAAAACTTAACTACTCCTACTCCTAAAACTAAAACTAACCTAAATGACTAACACCCCTTCATGTGGTGAAATGAAGGGTATTTATAGGAAAGGGGAGTGGTTGGTGTCTTCCTCTTTTCTTTCTTTCTTTCTTCACGTCTTTTCGTCTTTTAAGTTCTTCGACTTTTTCGACTTTGTCTCGGGATTAATTTAAACTCGTCTTATAATTTATTTATTTATTAGACTCGAGTTCTTCGGCTTTAAGTAAACTTCCGTCTTTAGACTTGTTCTTCGATAAATCTTCAGAATAGGCCCTGGACTTCCGTTCTTTTTGCACTCTTGATCTCTTGACTTCGTCTTTTGTCGTTTTCTTCTATAAAAGCCTGTGAATGCCCATGCTTTCTCCAATTTTCACCTTTTCGTCCTAAATCACAATAAAAACACAAACCACGCATAATTCCGACATAAATGACATAAAATACACGTTTTGGCTCGGTTATTATTGTAATTAAGTGGTAAAAAGGATGGGTGTTTTCACACCTATCAAATCCCCTACACTTAACCATTGCAATGTCCTCATGCAATGCATTAGTTACAAGGCATGTTTTACATTTTCCATCACAATCATCCTACCTTGGCCTATATTAAAGAGATAGAAAATTATAAACATTCAAGGTAAAGAAATTAAAAACATACCTTGGGTTTTGGAAATGTCGTGAATGATCATCATCCTCAAGTTTTCACTTCCTCCAAACCAAGCTTAGAAACGAGATCATTGTTATTATAAGTTAACAAACTAACACGAACTCATGTGGGCCAATTATTCACTTAGACTCCCTTATTCCTAGGTGTATCTCTTATATTTTATTGTTGTCTTGAATGATCACGAGGATGCATTGTTGACTTATTTCGATAGTTTATTAGGCTGAAAATAAAGTGGGACGATTTAATCAATAGTTAGCTAAAGGACAAAATCTTTTAAAACTGCTTCTCGGGACCTCACAAAGTTCATATCTTGGCATAACTCGCTTCGCGATTTGAGACCTTTCTCGGACCGATATTTGGCAGCGACTTCATACTTCAAACCTTGAGAGACGTTCATGAAATAATGGTCTTCTCTTTATAATAGGAATTTCTTCACTTGAAGTTTTGAGAGATTCTTCATATTTGGGCCACGACTTCTTCATTTTTCTCCAATCTTTATTTCTGGACTTTGATATACAACGATCCGCCTCCTTTTAGGACTTGGATCTATTTATCCTCATACCTTGTTAGGGTCTTTTTGGATAGAATTCTCCATGATCTTTAGGGGAGTATTTGCTTTTCGTCGTGTGTCTCGATCCTTCATATTGATTTTCGAAAAATGATTCTTCACATCACTTTTGGATCTTTAGCAACAAAATGTAGCCCACATGCCTTGTTAGGGCCTTTTCGGACTCGCCAATCTTCGCATCCCGCTTCAATAAGTTATGCCTTGGCTATGAACTCTAATCCGTACCGAGCAACTTTTAAACGATCTTGGGCTAGAAGCTAAGTAACCTTTTAAATCGTACAACCTTATTTATTGCAGATAAATTTATTAACAAGCGATGGGAGAATAGGCTTATAATTAACTCACATAAATTCACGAAAGAATACCAAACTTATAATTGGCTCTATCATCTCTCGTTCTCCACAGTTTAAAATTTCAAGTAATGAGACTCGTGGATGCTTAGTCTATTAAATCAAAGTTTTGGGTTTTCGAGTCATCTATAGGATCTTGCAAACTTAGACTTTTTCAAGTTTAGAAATCGCATTTTAAAGTTACCTTGATAAACGACTCTCTAGGATCAATTATAGGAACTTGCGAAAAGTTCTTGTTCTTAACCCGTGAGAGTTAAGACTTTCGCGTTTTATAGCTCCCTATATAAAAGCCTAGCAAAACTTGACTTAAACACGTTAAGGATACTAGCTAGAGTAAACTTAGATAAGTAAACTCGGGTTGAGTCAAAAGATTCACAACGTTTGAAAATTAAAACCACTTTATTGAAATTTATTCTAATTAAGGAAAGAAAATAACTATAACAAAGGAAAATACAACTATACAACTAGGCCAAAATAGATTAAAATTTTTGAAAAATGTCGAAAAATTGATTTTCCGATTAAAATGAGGACAAATACAAGGAAAAGGCCACTTAACTTCGATAGAAGTCCCCCCTACACTTAACATAAACATTGTCCTCAATGTTTAAGCATGTGGGAGTAAACTCCCCTACACTAAGGACATTGTGCACTTTGTTTAAATCTCGCTAAGGAAGAGACAACTAAAGAGATTCCTATTTTAATATTGAGAAAATATAAAATAGTAAATCGAAAAGAGTTTAGGATAGAACCGGGAAGAAGGGAACACGGAATCACGGTTCGGCAAAAGTCATCAAGAGTGTGTCTTTGAAGCTCTAATCCCTGCACATGATAAGAAAGAGAACAAGAAACACCACGGGGCTCCCCCTACACTTATGGTAAAGATAGATAGATAATTGGGTTGCCTCTCAAAAAGCGCTTGTTTATATTAACCGAGTCACGAGCCTGACTCGTCCCCGAATTAAATGGTCCATGGGGAAGTCTCGAATGTGATACCGGGATCAAAGACCTTGTCCTCGTTCCCGGTTGACATCAACAAAGGAGAGGCGGGGGGATAAGTCTTAAAAGGGAGAAAGGTCCTTTCGACATACGAAAAGTATGTGAATTCAAGGTCCACGGGAGGTGGGTTGGGTAAAGTACGCACATTGTCCTCCCCCAAAGACAATAGATGCTGAGCAAGCGGCAAAGCCGTATTGTTATCAATCATAGCATAATCAATGTCACCTCCCGGGTCAAAGCACTCATCCTCCGTGATAGTGGCTAAAGGGGAGGATGAAAGGTGCTCGGGAGGGGGACTTGGGACAATATCTTCCTGCAGCAAATTATCAAAAATAATGTCCCCCTCCATGTCATCGTCTTCATTACCTGGTGGTATGGAGTGAATGTCGATTTCTTCCGGCAATGGGTCATTATCTTCAACGGGAGGAATAGATGGAGGCAAAGACTCGGAAAGAGGAGGAGAAGTCAACGCTTCGATTTGAGCAATAAGAAGGTGCACTTTCCGTAATCTATCTCGAAGAAGCACGTCTTCCACCTTATCTACAAGATCATGTTCATCGGTGAACTTCTCGTAAACCGGAGAGAATAAATCGTCATCACCCGCATCTCCCGGTGGAGATGGAGAAATTTCAAAAGTGAAATTCTCATAGCTTGGAGAAAAATTGTCATCATTTGGATCGACCTCTTCCGTAAGAGTAACGTCGTTCTCAAGTTCCATAGCAGCCGGTATGTCACAAACCTCATTATCAAACACTGTATCAAGACCAACATCACTAAGCTTACTCAATGTATCACAATCCTTGGACACGTTTGGGATATTGAGAGGAGGGATGACAATAGCACTAAGACATTGAGCAGTAAGATCATTCCAAGAAATAGTAGGCTCATCGTCATCATCATCGTAAGAGTATGGATACACCGGAGGAGGAGTATAAGTCTCGATATTCGATATTTGCCCCTGTCGTTAATCCTCTTGACATATCTCGATGATCCTGTTGCAAGCTTCTTGAATTTGTTGACTTTTGTTAACAAGAGCGTCCCATTGTTCATTGGAGCTCAATTGTTCGAATGAGAGTTGATGATCGATGGGGTGTTGTGGGGGTGCAAAATGTTGAAAACCTGAATTATAGCATGGTTGTGGCTCATAGTAGTTCATCGGTTGAGAAGAATTATAAACCGGGTTTTGTTCATAATAATCCATTGGTGAAGAAAACTGAGGACACGGATTTTGCTCATAATAATTCGTTGGTTGACAATAATAGGTATCGTGAGGACCCCCACAGTTGTTGCAAACCGGGTATGGAGAAAAATCAGGTGCGTCTTGTGGATAGCTATTATCATTGTCATAATTGTACACCGGTTCTTGCTCGTGACCATACGGGTATCGAACCGGGCACGAAACATGCCAATGAGAATCGCTTCCACAATAGATGCACGGGGGGACTGGAGGTGGGTTCAAAAATAATGAATTAGTCGAGTTGCACAAGGGACAAAATCCGAATTGTGTGTTGTCGATATCGTTACCGCACCGCTCACATGTACACCATTGACATGAGTCGTTCCCGTACAATCGTCTCCCACATCCGACGCAATGGACATAAAAATCCATAAAGAAAGATAGATAAGCAAGAAGAATATTTTTGGTGCAAAACTTTGAAAAAGAAATGCTTTTTATGATTTTTCAAATGTTTTTGGATTATTGAAAATTCTTGACACGAAAAAATAACGTTCACAAGTGAACGGATCCCAAAAGCCAACGCGTCTCTCACAAAAAACCTTTAATCCTCACGAAAAGAGCCGGCAGCGGCGCAATTTTAATGTAGAGATTTTACTAGTTGAAAAAGTTCGTTTTTCTCGGTATCCTCTCGAATTGATTTCCGGTTAATTATGTGAGATTAGTTGTTCTTGGTGAAAATAATATGTTTGGTTTTGGTAAAATAAATGTGCAAGACTTAAAAATAAATGACAGGAAATTAAAACTAAAACTAAGTGAAACGTAAAACGGTGCAATATTTAAAACGTTAAAAGTAAATGACGAGAATTTAAATGACGTGAAATTAAAACTTAGCAAAAAGTAACTTGACAATTAAATAAAAAAAATATGCTAAACGAAATTAAAATGGACTAAAAATAAAGCAAGAACAATTGACACTTTAACTAAAACAAAATACTAAAACAATTCCAAAACACCCAATCGGAATACACCCGATCGGAATCCAATCGGAATCCAATCGGAATCCGGTCGGAATGTACTCCATCGGAAAGCAATGGTCGGAATGTGAAAAGGGGTCCGATCGGAATATATTCCGATCGGATGATCGGAATGCTCAAAATGAACCAAATCAGAATATTAAGCAAAATGCTCCAGTCGGAATGTGATGAAACCATCACGATCGGAATCAACTAAACAAGCCAACCGGAATAACTAAACCCTTTTCCGGTCGGGCGATCGGAATGAAGGGTTGTGTGTCTGGTCGGAATATCAAGTCGGAAAAGGGTTTTAAAACCTTTTCCGATTTGTTTCTTGATCCGAAAAATAGGCAAAAGTAATAAGCTATGGTAATAAGCTTAAACTCAAAACTAGATCGCCTCTAAATCGAAATGAACTTAATGAGCACGAACATCAACTTATCAAACTTAAAAATAAACAAGCTTTAAAATCAAAACATAAAAAGATGAACTTTAAGTCACGAAAATTTAAAAGATCAAAACTTTAAATAAGAACTTGATGAAAAAGATTATGAAAACAAGATTGAGATTAACAAGAAAGATTAATAACATGAAGATTAAGACAAGATTAATCTTAAAAGGTAAAGATTTGATTAAAAACAAGAAAGATAAAAGATGAAAGATTAAAGTTCTAGTGAGAGAAACTGTCACTTTCTCTCACTAAAACTTAACTACTCCTACTCCTAAAACTAAAACTAACCTAAATGACTAACACCCCTTCATGTGGTGAAATGAAGGGTATTTATAGGAAAGGGGAGTGGTTGGTGTCTTCCTCTTTTCTTTCTTTCTTTCTTCACGTCTTTTCGTCTTTTAAGTTCTTCGACTTTTTCGACTTTGTCTCGGGATTAATTTAAACTCGTCTTATAATTTATTTATTTATTAGACTCGAGTTCTTCGGCTTTAAGTAAACTTTCGTCTTTAGACTTGTTCTTCGATAAATCTTCAGAATAGGCCATGGACTTCCGTTCTTTTTGCACTCTTGATCTCTTGACTTCGTCTTTTGTCGTTTTCTTCTATAAAAGCCTGTGAATGCCCATGCTTTCTCCACTTTTCACCTTTTCGTCCTAAATCACAATAAAAACACAAACCACGCATAATTCCGACATAAATGACATAAAATACACGTTTTTGCTCGGTTATTATTGTAATTAAGTGGTAAAAAGGATGGGTGTTTTCACACCTATCACCCATTATTCTCTTCCCAAAAAACACCTAGAGTTTCCTCTTTCTAGAAATGGTCTATTTTTAGGGGGCAATAGGGCAACTGGGTGCAGAATGCGCCACGGGTCCTCTGTTGCCCTATATGTTGGGGCAATCTGTCAGAATTACCCTATTTCTTTGGACACTTGTCAAAATCTGAATGATTGTTGCCCAATATTCTTGTTGCCCTGGACCGTATCAGGAAAAACATATTTTTTAGACTCAATCACGAATTGCTCAAAATTAAAGGACTATTTTGATAATTATCCCTTATTTAATAGAACATGGCTGAGACAATAAGCTAATATAAACCTAAACCCTAATGGGCTCAAAGCCCATAGGCTAATAATGACTCGTCTAATACTCCCGTGCAGTTTGAACGGGAGCAATTCGGATGGGTAAACTGGAATGAATGTTGAAAGTCGCATCTTCTTTTCTTCACCTTTTTTTGTTTGATTGAGCGGAAGCATTGTATTTGATTGCTTAGTTGGTTATTGCTTGCGGCATCCTCCTTTTGCGTGACGATTGCTTTTTTTCGTCATGGCTTGCTTTGCCTTTAAAAGGGAGCGGCAATTTGATGATCAACTTTTATTGTTAACAACAATTATCTTTGACAATAAAAACAAATAGATGGTGAACAAAAAAAAACTATATATAGTTGGTTGATGGAAACTTAACATTTTTACGGCTAGGGTTTAGGGCTTATGAATAACATACGAAATTAAAATACAAAAAAAACAATAAACAGGAAAATAAGGAGGATCCCTCCGGATCACCAACATGTAGGCCGATGACTGGAGGATAGCAATTTTTTTTGTGAATCTATGCTAAAAATTAGGGTTTATGCATAGATGACAAAAGAAAAAAAAACTAATTGAAAAACAAACATAAAGAGAAAGTAAAGGAATCCCTCCGGATCATCATCATGTAACCGATAACCGAAGGGTAGCAAAATTTAATGATGGATCTTACGTGATACCATGTAAAATACTGAAAGTGTTTATTGATTGAATGACCATTACAAACATATCATATTTATTTATAATAAAACTAGTTATAATGCCCGTGCACGCACGGGACTTGGACATAAAAGATTAATTAAGTTATAATTTTGTTATTGTGATTTTATGTAATATTATATATGTTTTTTAAAAACATCTAGTGTTTATATGTTTGATTATATTGTTGTTTACTGTGCATCATGTAAATTAATATAAATTCATCTTAATTTTTATTTTTCGAATTTCATTCTCTTTTTACTTTCGATATTTTATTCTACATAACTACGTCTTAATTATTTATCAAGAAACTATTTACATCAACCTTACACGTACACGATTTATAACATAATACTCCATATTATGTTATAAAACAACATTAAAATTTTACTGTAATACTTAAATAGTTACGATGGGCATGGACCCACGAGTTTTACATGATTCTCCATTCTATGATAATATTAATTGATATTTTGTATAAATATTTATTGTCCAAAGGATTTGACTTTGTTAACTGAAATAAACTATCATTTTCAAGACATTATGTGTTTAGTAACATAACGACCTTGAAAAATATATATTGTTATATTATGTAGAATCCCGTCTATTTATTTTCATCTCACATCGCTGTCTGAGGTCGTGCGTTCATTTTGATATTTATATTCATGTTAAAAATAATTTACGTAGATTGTAATGCTGTTTTTATTAAATGTAAAATAGAAAAAGACAATAATATGTGTTATTATTTGAATATTTATAATCATGTGATTTGTTAATTTTTTATTATAAAATATAGAAGGTATAAAGTTTAAGGGAGTATTTTGTTTATTTTATAAAGTTATTAAAAAATATGGAGAATTATAAGTTTATATTTAAATCCATATAATTTATTAAAATTCAACCACTAAAGTATTATTTATCCCCTCCTCCTTTTTTAAGTTTTTATTTTCACAAATTTGACACACATATCTTTGTGTGTTTTTATCAAATTCCTCCACCAAAATTTTTTATTTTAACTATATTGAATTCAATTTTGACTTTTTTCACCAATCACATTCCTCAATTTTGCTTATGTGTCAAAATCAAGTCATTTGATTGGTCTAATTGTTTTTTTCTACAACCTCCACTTTTCATTAAAAATCTCAAATATTCTAATTCTTTTATTATATAAAAGACATGGCTTAGACAATAAGCTAACGTAAACCTAAACTTTAATGGGCTCAAAACCCATAGGCTAATAATGACTCGTCTAATACTTATTGCAAGTATAAGTTAAATAGAAACACAACTAACTCGTAGTGTTCGTAGTTCAATTCCTTTCACACTCTAGCTCGTGCTTTTTTATCGACTAAAACTCATGTTTTTCTATCTTTTTCGTTTTCATTTCTGAGAGAACTTTATTTGAGTTGTGTTTAACTAAACAGACGTATGAAACTAAAAAATCTCCCGGTGTTATATTTTTTTCTACCTATTTACTTAGATTTATTTTATAATAAATAATTAATTGTTAAATAAATTTTAGATTTATCAAAACACTTTTAATATATAAAATAATAGTGTTAGAATGTTACAGTTTTTGTATTAAAGTGTGTGTATTATCAGCTGTAAACAACAATAAAGAAAAGAAAAGCCATTTTATGTTGACAGTTTAGCGAATAAAAAAGGATGTTTGACAAACTATTCAAAAACATACATGATGATTTTGAGTTAAAGAAGTAACTTTTTTTATTGCAACATGCAAAAGAAGAAAAATAACACATGAACTCAAACACAGAAACACAAATCTCTTCCAAAGGAAAAAGAAGAAAGAAAAAAAGAGAGAAATACACGAAAACACGACGTGAAAACGCAGCCCACGATACATCGCGTTTTTACGTCGCCTTTTCTCTCACCATCGGCGCGAAGGGTGAAAACACTTGTCTTGGTACGGCATATGGCCTTTTCGGGTGGTTCCGTGGGAAAAACGTCTGCCACAATGCACCGTTACCGATGTCTCTAAGATATTAAAAAAGTCAAGAATTATATATCAATTTTCCGTCACAAGGTAACGCTGAGTTTATTTTTTTGGCTAATATAATAAACTCTAATGTCCACATGTGACTGAAAACATGATACCATTCTCAACACAACTTGTTGTCTTTGAAATTAGTATATAATCAAAGAAATTTTCGACTCTTTCACCTATGTGGGATATATAAGGGTGAACTAAATTTTATAAATGTAGGAAAAGTATTAACACGGTTGTTAAGTGATGACGCAACTGGATTCGGAGGTCCTCTATGAGGTACACATTTTATTCGATAATAGGGAATCTTGGCTGGAGTGGTGGAATGTGAATGAACACAATAGTGAAAGTGAAATGTTAGCTTCTATTGGCATTTTCACAAGGTTGTTATCAATCAAACAAATACATCTTATCCATAAGGAAATTATAAGTTTTACAAGGCATTCTTACTTGATTTGTCTATTAACACAATGAGTTTTGGTTGGTTTTGTGGTATGACATGTGATGGTGAAACATCTATCCATATGGTAATTCGATTATTTTACTTTTATTCGTTTGTATATACAAAATTAGCAAACGAGCTATACATCAATACATGTGGTAAGACATAGTTGTCCGAGTAACACAACTTGTTTTTGTTGTTGGTAAATTCTTTAAGTGTAAAGTCTCTATTGAGCACATACAAGTTTCGTCCTTTACATTCTTACCATTGTACTAGAAAATCTATGTGACTAATTAGAAACGAGGCAACTATAGTACAACGTTGGTGACTTGAGCCCTCCCCGTTCCTTATATTTATAATCTTGAGTATATATCATATCTAAGAGCTTAAGCGACCAAGCTCGTATTTCCCCTATAGAGACCTTACATGGAGGGGTGCCCTTGAAATCATTTTTTTAAACTAGAATTTATAAATTATCTTTAAAAAGACTGGAAAGAGATTGTTGAGAATCGAACTATGCACCTTTGAGGTAGGTGATACTTCATTTACCCATCAATCACCTCGCAGCATTGGAAATTCCTCTCCATTTATCATAAACTTTCTTACATGCCCAACATTGGAAAGATCGGTTTGTCTTGAAGAGTCTACCTTACATTACAACTTGATCGATTGTTCGTAACATGCCACTGCATGATTAATATGGCATCGTATTATTTCGTATGTACGGCAGTGGTTAAGTTTAATTAGGTGGACAAGTGAAACATTCCTATCTTAAATAATCTATATAGTTACGATTTTGTTTTATTATAGATAGATAGATTAGTAAATAATTAGTCATATAAACATACGGGCGATCTTTATAAATAAAAATTCTAGCTCACCTATATGAATTTATGGGACAACGTGTGGCCCCTTTGTGGAACAAGTTTATATCCCTAGATTTTGGCTAAGGTTTCATTTATCATTCACTACACACACATATCTGTGTGTGCGCAGCTCTCTCATCTCTCTCTCACTAAACTATGAAGGTTGACCTGGGAGTTTGATTATTTTCGTCTTGTATAGCTGTGTGTTTGATTGATCTTTGTATGTGAGGGAGAACGGATCAACCTAGTTGGGACGTTCTCATCTTTTCTATTGTAATCGTACGATTAGCATCCGTTTCGGGACTAATCTTTATCTGTTTTGTTTTTTTACTTTGATTTATAATATTATGTTTTAATAGCCAATATTAATATTTGGGTGTAAGATCTCTCTTGTTCTTTGATATTATGTTTTAATAGCCAATATTAATATTTGGGAAAAAGACGGATATAGACAAAATCTCCCCTCCCAATTCACTTTTTGGTCACTTGGAAAGAATATGACAGATTTAGTTAGGGTTAAAGACATAAATTACCAACGCACTTTACTTTTTTTCTCGATATTACAAATAATGAACATAAAATACTTATCTAGCTATTTAACTTTATGTTTATTTATAATATCGACATTGAAACTTGTTGGAACCGGCTATTATTAGTAACGTAAAATTGTTATATTCCACGTCATTTTTTTATGCCCACGTGTCGTTGACTTTCGTTGATTTTTTCTTGACTTTGTTCACATCATACCTGGATCAATCATACTCACTCAGATCAATCATACTCTGAAAACCCATCTCAAACAAAACCATCACAGTATACTCTTCCAACAACCCCGACCACGTTACAGTGGCCGCACCACGTTATGTGTTTTCACTTGAATCTAACAGGGTAACAACCGGATCTAACAGGGTAACCACGGTATTTAACCGGGTAACCATCAGATCTAACCGGGTAACCACCGGATCTAACCGGTTTACCACCTGATATAACCGGTTTACCATTATATCTAACCAGTTTACAAACTAGTTTCTGGTGGTGGGTCTTATAGTGGTGGTTTCCGGATAATGGTTGTTTTCCGACGACATGTGGCTGACAACAAGAAAAAGAGAAAGAAAACATAATTGGAATCAATAGAGAAAGTTGATTGAAATTTCAAGAGAGGGAGAGAGTGGTAGCGTACTTTATGTTAATTATTTTTAATATCGAGAAAAAAAGTAAAGTTCGTTGGTAATTTATAGTTTTAACCCAAAGTTGAATAAACCTAAACTTAAAATGACCGGCTAAAGCAAGTGACGTGTCGGTCATAAATGCCTTTTTACCTATTAAAAACGGTTAATAGGTAATATTATAAATAAACATAAAGTTCAATGGTTAGATAAGTATTTTATGTTCATTATTTGTAATATCGAGAAAAAAAGTAAAGTTCGTTGGTAATTTATGGCTTTAACCCATTTAGTTATACACAAATGTACAAGTGCTCAACTCCACTACATCCTTACGTGTGTCAAATGTTAAGTGATCAACTGACGCGCTCAACCAATCAAGTGATCAACTGACAATACAAAATTGAGCATGGTCGGTTAACAATTTGATGTTGGACACTTGTCATAAATTGAGTGGTGATAACCAAATCTGTTAAATTATTTCCAAGTGACATATGATTGATTATAAAATGCTCAAATTGACCATATACAGTCTTTTTCCCTTAATATTTCGGATCAAGTTATATCCTTCTGCAAATTACGCTTCAATAGTTTGGATTAGATGAGCGGATTCTAACTCCGTCACATGAACCTTTTGAGTACATAATACAACGCTTACTAACACGTCACGATACCAAATAATAAGACCTTTATTCCTGCTGCATATGTTTATACATGATTAGATGAGCGGATTAAACGCTAACTAATTCATATACTGTGGGCTTAGCCGAATTATACAATAGAAGCCCATAACTTTCACTCAAGATGTAAGTTGCGGTAACATGAAGAAGCTAATGTGAGTTTTAGATAATCTTAATAAGTATTAATCAACTATCAAATTTTACTAGTTATAATCTTGCGTGTTTATTGGGCAAGGTTATTTGGAGTATATTGCTTATCTGGTGTATGGAATATGTTTAACACGACTTTGTTGTAAGCATTGGCTAATTTGTCAATAACATGTCATTATCATTCACTTAACCTAGTAGATGATAGTCGGCCCAAGCTCAATCTGTGGGTTTAGGGATTAAAGTTTTTTTTTTTTTTTTTTTTTTTTGCTTGCTTAGAACGATTTTCTAAAAAAACGATGTTGTAATGAGGTTAACGTTTTCAATTTTCATGCAGGCCTAAAGTTTAAGTAGCCAATTTTGGGTTAATTCCATATAAGTCGATTTACAGCGGTTCACTTCATTTTTCATTCTTTCTCTAAAGGTGATGATTTATGGCTTCCTGTCATATAGTATATTTTAATAGCATTGGTGACAAGTTAAATCACCCATGCACGGGTGTACCTCCTTTGATACTTGAGGCCCCAAAACTGACTTTTATTTAGCTTGCAAAATTCACTTCATACTCTCGTCTACGATACACTTATTAAAGCGAATCCAAATACGAGATTACCAAGCAAAAAGGAAAAAACAAAGCTCCAAAACACTTTCAAATTCCAAACTACTATTATAAGCTTGAAGTCAGAACTTATGCATGTGTTATAAAATTGTTTGGCAAAATAGCAAGAAACGAAAGTTATTAATAAAAAATAACATAAAGTAAATCAAAATAATCCAACTAATCATTATAAGTATCCAACCCCTAATAGAGTGCAACCAACCAACATTTGAATAAATTATGATCGAAGTATAAGTTGTGACGCGACGATTTTATGTGAGATAATTTGATAGAAGCAATAAAAATAGGCCTTTTTTTTCAAAGATTTTAAGTTAAATAGATGTAAAAAGATATTAAACATAAAGCATGAGATACTCTTGTGGTAAACGAAGTGTAACATAATCATAAGGTATAAGGTTCGATTCTCACGTAGTAGTTTCAGGCTTTTTATTCTTTCTTCTAAATCATGTTTTATCGACTCTTCTTTCTTATATCTCGTAAACATTGTTTTATGTCTTATATTAAAATTTTATAATTTAAGTTCATTTGAATATCAAATTTTATTTTGGATACCAAGAACTAATCTCCATTTTAATCTAATGGATAAGATTAAAACAAAAACTTATTTTTCATCTTTTTTTCAAACAATAATATCTTTTAAACCGTTAATCGTTATGCGGAAAAAAATACCATTGCTACGGCAATTTAATTATCTTTCTACAGATATACTATATGATATTTCGTTGTGGAAAACTATCATATATGATACTAAATATCATATATGATAATAACACTAGTATCATATATGATATACTTTTCATATATGATATAAATCAATATTATATATGATTCTGTAATAATTTGTAACCTATCACTAATATCATATATGATAAAACACTATTATCATATATGATATTTTACGCAAATTTAATGCAATGTACTTTTCGAAATGTACCGTTTTGATACGTGTACTCTAAAAAAGTTGTACAATAGTAACGAACTTTAATAAGGTGTTCTGATTTGCACATTAAGGTGACGTGTCACGTTATCAGTGACACGTGTTAGCCTTTTCGGGGTGACACATCATCAAAATGTGCATAAGGGAACAGTTATGAAAGTTCGTTTCTATTGTATAACTTTTTAAGAGTACACGTACCAAATCGGTACATTTTGAAAAGTACATTGCTATTCTGACTAAATAAAAAAAAACGAATATTTTTTCTTCAAAAGTATATCATATTGCATATCTGTAGGAAGCTAATTAAATACTCGTCGCAATGGTATATTTTTTTCCGTCTAACATTTAACGGTTTAGAAGATATTCAAATTTTAAAAATAAATGAAATAATTAAATACTTTTAATCTTATACATTAGATATGATGAGCATGAATGGTGAGAATGAGTCCCTTAGTATTAATGATAAATATGGTATCCAAAATAATTTTACTCAAATTTTATGTGTTTTAAAATAAGTAAATACTTGTTTACTTAAGCTTTATTTATTCTACTTAAATTGCAGATCTGCAAGAAAACTTTATAAATCCCATTACAATATCCTTGCAAATTTCATTTCTTGAGATATTTCACAAACGATTCAAAAACATATGGTTTCATCTGCGAGGGGTGTGTTTTGTGAAACTAGCAGTAGCAGTTAGAAGTAGCAATTAGCAGTAACGGTTAGCAGTAAGAATTAGCAAGAGCAGTTAGCAGTAGCAGTTAGCAATAGCAGTTAATTTAAAAAAGTGTTTGGTACATTAACAGTAACTGTAATTTGAATGTCTAAAAAGACATAAATAGACATACATATATAAATAGAAAACTTTTTTAGATTTAATGTGTTATATTAATGAGGGTATTTATGTAATTTACTATGTTTATGCTCTTTAACTAATTAAGCTCTTCTAAAAATGCTCATTGAAAGAGCATATGAGAAATTAGCATTTTCATGATAAATGCTAATGCTAATGGTTTTAACCAAACAAGAATTTTTATCAATAATGCTAAACGCTAATGCTAATAGTCAAAAATGCTATTAGAAAAGTTGTTACCAGACACAGCCTAGTAGAAGTAACTGTTTTAAATGCCACAACCTAAAGATTTGCCTTCGATCCTTGTTTTCTTTAAAGGCAAATATTATTAACTACCAAATGAACAACGATACAAAGGCAGACCTCTAAAACAAGAAAATATAGAGGTTGCAAATTATAGAAATTACAAATAGACCCTCAAAGCAAAAAAATTAGGCTACCCACAACGCAAATGGGTCACGACCTAGTTTTTTTTAGATTTCTCTCTCCTTCGATCTAGTGCGACCTATTTGCCACAAAAAGGTAACCTAGTGCGACCTAGTTAAAGATTTTTTTTCTTAAACACAATAAATTTCATAAAAAAACATTACATTTATTTTTAAAAAAACATTACATTTATTTTAAGAAAAAACATTACACGTATTTAAAAAAAACATTTAAAATAAACAGTACAATAATCCTAATAATTTAAATTATAGCGTTCCTTGATCTTATCCTTCATTTCTTGCAAGGCTTATTGTTTGGCTTCCGGCAAGTTGGGGTTGATTTCGGCGTTATAAAACAACAAGTATTTATCGCGTTTCTTTGATTCAGCAAGATCGATTGCCCGACGTTGTAATTCGGTCTTTTCTTTTTTCAAATTCAGCTCCTGTTGCTTGATGATAAAGTACTCATATTGTTGCTGCTTCTTTTTTCCCCACCTGATGTCTTTCATCTTTTCCCATTTGGTGGTCACAGCATCAACAAATGAAGACTTCCCTGTTGATGAAGATGTTGATGACTTCTTTTTAGCTTTATCACGACCTATTGGCCGGTATTCTTGAGTCTCTTCCACCTCATCTTTAGAATCATAGAGCACATCCATGTAACTAGCGTGTCCAGAACCAGAAGTGGTTTCAGAAGTATTGGATTTCCTGTTACTTTTTTATCTGCGTAAACCTTGGCATCTCAATCTGTATTCAACTCGGGTGATCTTTGAGCACATTCTACGCCTCCTGAGATTGAAAGTCTTTTTTGTAAGTCCTAAATTCATGAGCCGTTAACTATCTTCTGACTTGATGTTGTGAGTTAGGAATAGCCGCTTATTCTAATGATAGTACTATTGGGCTGACGACCCTATCTGAGACCAGGGCATTACGCTGAGTAACCTCTGGGAAGGATAATTTTACGAGAATAAAAATTGGTATTTTAGCAATTGATACCCTAGTAGGGGCACTGGAATTCTTATAGTCATGCTGGCATTTGGCGTGGGTGACTAAGTTAAGGGGTCGGTGTCATGAGCTTAATACAATTCATTAGCTATTGCTATAAGATGGAATGCCTGATTAATAGATTGTATGGCCACAATGCTATTAAACAATTGTGAATCATTTTTACGATGTGTTCAACTATGTTTTGTTAAACTTATAGACTTACTCAACATTTGTGTTTCTGATTTTAAGCATGTATTTCAGGTACTTGAATTTGTTGAGTTACGAAGCTTGCTGGAGAAGGATTGCGAGATTGCTTTTGTTGTGATTTGGTCTAAAACAGATTTCTTTCCCGTTTGTCATAAATTTATAGTATATGGTCCAGTACTTTGGTAAAAGGTTTGTCGTTTTGTAAAGATCCTTGGGGAACCTGAACGCTACTCTGATATTTTTAAACTGATTTTATTTAGGATTGAAGGTTTTAGACATTGATTTAAATTATTTCCTTATTTATTCCTAAATATATTGTTTTAGGGTCATATAAAGAGTATTGTAAACGAAGTTTGTGAATAACACTCAATTGTGTATTTCCTCTGCGCAATGTAAATTGGGGGTGTTATAATGTCCGAATTAAAATTGCACCGTCACGTGATAACCGTATTAGATCATTCACACTATTATCAAAGAAGCTTCAACGAACAAAACCGTATAACGAACACATAATTGCTAATTAGAAATGCTCGAGTCAACATCCACGTCCCACATTGGTTGAAGATGTGAAATACTTCTTGTTTTCCTCTCACTTGGTCGTTAACGAAATAGATTATTAATCAAGAAAGATTCAAACTTTGTTCTTCGGTGCCTGGAAAACAAATATAAAAGGCTTGACATTTTTTGCATTTGTCTTGCCACTACTCCAAGCTGTATATATTTAAGGATTGTCCAAATCTTAGGATACCATATATTCTAGAAAACCCCCTCCCCGTTGGTGTGCATTCCAACCTCTAAACGTATCACCGACCCACATGAACTTACCTAACCCGTACCACACAATGACGTATTGATTGTTCCGTGAGAATACATGATACAAGAACGATTCAAGGCATGACCCTCCATGTAATGTCTCTATTGATATCTTATATCACAAAGGAAGCTATATTTATCATACAAATGTGAGAGTAAACCTATATTATTATAGTAGGATCTGTGAATCCGATTGTGTCGTTACTTAATAAGCCTAATTAAACTTTAAAATTAAATATTAGCGTAGCTTCAAAATAGAAAAGTTCTACCATGAAGAGATTAAATTTGGTATTATTCATTTATTAAAAACCATGTCAAAAAAAATCCCACATAGGTTACAATACTTAAATCTTCCTTACTGATATAGTGTCGGGGGATCAAGACCTTACATGTCAAGACTGCTACTATGTTTTCAGATATATGGGTTCATGAAGTTTATTCGTAAAGCCAAAAAGGTAAAACCTCATGAAACTCTATGTCCAAAAAATTAATACCCGTCCTTAAATTTTTTTATCCATCATTTAGAAAACGTAAATGCTAAAAGAATCCACAACAAACCCGAAAGCTGTGAATTACGAAACATAGAACCTTAACGTTAAATGATCGTAAGTTGCAACACCAACAATACTTTGGTGCATGACAAATGAAGAAGAACAAAAATACTACAAAGATACCACCACCTAAGTATTAACAAATATGCACACGGTATACCTTTTAACAATTTCTCTATTGATCACGAATTAAGCTTTACAGTCAAATAAACTATATCATCATCCTCGATCTCAATTGAGTAATAAACTTATATTCAACCGCAAAATAATTCAGTTGTAACGAAAAGAAAGAAAGCACACTAATATAACATCACACAGATAAGGGTTATGGATTTTGCATGATATGTAGAAGTTCTAGTATAATCACTAGCACAATACAACAACCAATATTGGGTCGTAATTTCGATTCAATATCTAATACAAAGTGTATGGGTAACGTAAGTTAGGTGGATCGGTGCAACGTTTCTACTGAACTGAAAAATCTCTAAGTTATTTAGAATTCTTGAACAACAAATATAGGGCCGCGAAAAAAGGTGTCGCCCTCTAAGTTATTTAGGATTCTTGAACCAAATGATCTATAAATTTGCGTTAGTTAAAATACTAAGTGTTATACAACCTCGTGTATAAATAACATTTTGTCTTATGAGTCGAGTACATGCCCAGCCTTAGTAAAGCGTGTGGTTCCGACAAGCCAACGATTTTACTTTTTTTTATCTTCCTCTTTATTAAAAACTGAAATTTGAATGTTGTACAAAGTATTTTTGTTGGTTAATTCAACAGCCAATCATCATGTGAAAACGGAAAAAAGAAGCTAAACCAAGTCTTAACATCAAGGTAAATAAAAGAACAACTTTCATCCGTGAAACAATTCTTTTTTTCATTACAGACCGGAAAGTGAAATGTAAGTCCATCCATTATTCTTATTTACTACTCGTAATTGATACGTACATGATTACAAATATTCAGTTCGTGTTTATCATTTTTTTTTATTCGACATTTGTTGGCCTGTTATCGTTATGTTTAACGAAGACATTCTTTAAACAACCTTATTGTACATACATGTACATCATTCCTTCCAAGTGAGGTAACTTCATGACCAAAAGTAGGGTTGCAATTTTGTCAAGTTTTTATCAAGCAACTCGAGCTTGAGTTCGAGCTTAGATCTATCAGCCAAGTTTTTATCAAGCTCAAGCCCAAAAAATAGTTCGAAACCTATATCAAGCTTAAGCTCAAGATTTTAATAGCTTGGTTGGAGTTCTTATCAAACTTTTTAAAACTTTAATATAACTATGTTTTCATGTTGAATTTATATAAGCATCTAAGAGTTAATTTGAGTATTAACCTAATTATAAGGGCTTATTTCATAAATAAATAAATAACATATTTTAGGAAGAATTTTAACTCTAATTAAATTTTTGTACTCATAATTTGATATTTTTGAATTTATCATGAATTATTTCATATATTATTTGGATGTAAACATAAAGATTCTATTACTATAAAATACATCATCTCAATAATTATAAGAAGATATATTTTGTTGAAATATTGTGTATGTTCGAACACTAATTGCTAGTATTTTGGCTTATTTTTTATTCTAATGTTGGATTTTTGTATAAAGTATGCTTTTATTAATGTTGTTAATTTTAAATGAATCAAATTTAATTTCCATTTATATATTATGTTTGTTATACTTTATATCTATGTTTATTGATATGTGTGACTATAAAAAAATCATTTTATACATATTCGAATTTTTTAAGCCAAGCTCAAGCATATAATTTTTTCATCAAGTCAAGCTCAAGCATCAATAGTTAAAGCTTGACACGCTAACAAGTCAAGCTCAAGTCTATAATTTTTTATCCAACAAAGCTCAAGCTCTATCAAACTCGAGTTCGACTCGATTACACCCCTAACCAAAAGCACTATCCTAACTAAATCACGAAAGCCCGAAAGAAAACGCTTGAGAAACAACCCATGAGATACTCGATTATATTATATTTTAATATAAAATAAGTAAGCCATTTGAGTTGTTTGGATAGGGTGGATCGGGAGAAACATTTCAGGCTCATTCTTGTTGTGATGATAAACCGATATGAGTTTGGGACGGAATTCCTTCATTCTTGTGGGGAGTGAAGTTATTCGGCCATTCAGTATTTTTTCCATTCGAGCCTCCAATTTTGATGACTTTCTAAACAAGGCTCTTTTGCATGTTGAAAGCGTTATCCAATTCATTACTTAGAAACTTTTCGATTAAATGACGTTTCTCTCTGGAAATATCACGATATTTCTCACATGTTGTGCGCAGTTTTGTTTTACCTTCGTACACGGTATCGAAATCATCGGCTAACGTCGTAAGCGCATCCTAACGACATTGTTGCTCAATTATTTATTTTTGAATCATAACTTTAATCTCGTCAATGGTGTTTGGGAAAAGGCATGCTATTTTAATTTTAGAAATTGTGTGTGAAAATACTGAATGTCGTGTATGAAAATTTTGTGGGTGAAAATTGCTATTTTTAAAGAGGAAAAAATGATTTGAATAAAAAATAAAAATAATAAAAAAAACAAATTGAACTAGGTCGCCTTTTTGATACAAATAGGTCGCACTAGGTTGTCACAGAAAAAAAATTGACGTGACAGAAAAAATCAAAGTCGCACAAGATGGTTAAGTTAAACAGATGTATTCATTTATATCGTTTTTAACTTATAAATGTACGCAACTAAAATGTCTCACGTTCTTTTATTTTATCTGCGTATTTAATCTGATGTAATTTAAAATAAGTAAACAAATGTCTACTTAAACTTTAAACTTTAGCCCTATGAAAGAAAATCTAAAACATAGAAAATACATTTTAATATTTAAATATAAAAGTTTTTATATTAAAGTGCGTGTCATCATCTCTAAACAACAATTTTGAAAAAAAATGTTATTCTTCTAGTTATTAATCTTACCATTATGTTGTAATAGTTTTAGCGAATCCAAAAGGATGTAAATCAGGGTCATTTTGGTTTATAATTTATAGTGGTTTCATTCAACACAATATAACATACTTACTAGTTAGAGGTCTAGGTTCGGTGGGTTTCACGTGGGCGAAAACACGACACGAAAACGTAACAACCGCACCATAGCGTGCATTTTCGCCCCTCAAACCGTACTATGCATTTTATACTCCTTAAACTTACTCATGTCTCTCTATCTTTTTCCATTTTCACTTAATGTACGTTGTTTTTAAGTAATAAATGTACATAACTAAAATGTCTCACCTTCTTATATTTCTATCTGCTCGTTTATATCCTTTTTTTTTTGGTAACCGTGATTTCCGACTCATTGGCCGACTAATCCACGGGGTTTGAGTCCACCGCCACACAGACTCAAACCAGATAAATCCCTCCCTATTCAGGAGGTTGGCGTGGCGTTTATATCCTTCTGGATTCACTAAAACCTCCTTATTGTAAAATACTGAATATGTTTATTGATTAAATAACCATTACAAACACATCATATTTATTTATAGGGAAAATTATCAAAAAGGCCCGTTGCCCATTATTCTCTTCCCAAAAAACACCTAAAGTTTCCTCTTTCTAGAAATGGTCTATTTTTAGGGGGCAATAGGGCAACTGGGTGCAGAATGCGCTACGGGTCCTCTGTTGCCCTATATCTTGGGGCAATATGTCAGAATTGCCCTATTTCTTTGGACACTTGTCAAAATCTGAATGATTGTTGCCCTATATTCTTGTTGCCCTGGACCGTATCAGGAAAAACATATTTCATAGACTCAATCACGAATTGCTCAAAATTAAAGGACTATTTTGATAATTATCCCTTATTTAATAGAACATGGCTTAGACAATAAGCTAATATAAACCTAAACCCTAATGGGCTCAAAGCCCATAGGCTAATAATGACTCGTCTAATACTCCTGTGCAGTTTGAACAGGAGCAAGTCGGATGGATAAACTGGAATGAATGTTGAAAGTCGCATCTTCTTTTCTTCACCTTTTTTTGTTTGATTGAGCGGAAGCATTGTATTTGATTGCTTAGTTGGTTATTGCTTGCGGCATCCTCCTTTTGCGTGACGATTGCTTTTTTTCGTCATGGCTTGCTTTGACTTTAAAAGGGAGCGGCAATTTGATGATCAACTTTTATTGTTAACAACAATTATCTTTGACAATAAAAACAAATAGATGGTGAACAAAAAAAACTATATATAGTTGGTTGATGGCAACTTAACATTTTTACGGCTAGGGTTTAGGGCTTATGAATAACATACGAAATTAAAATACAAAAAAAAACAATAAACAGGAAAATAAGGAGGATCACTCCGGATCACCGACATGTAGGCCGATGACTGGAGGATAGCAATTTTTTTTTGTGAATCTATGCTAAAAATTAGGGTTTATGCATAGATGACAAAAGAAAAAAAAACTAATTGAAAAACAAACATAAAGAGAAAGTAAAGGAATCCCTCCGGATCATCATCATGTAACCGATAACCGAAGGGTAGCAAAATTTAATGATGGATCTTACGTGATACCATGGAAAATACTGAAAGTGTTTATTGATTGAATGACCATTACAAACATATCATATTTATTTATAATAAAACTAGTTATAATGCCCGTGCACGCACGGGACTTGGACATAAAAGGTTAATTAAGTTATAATATTGTTATTGTGATTTTATGTAATATTATATATGTTTTTTAAAAACATCTAGTGTTTATATGTTTGATTATATTGTTGTTTTACTGTGCATCATGTAAATTAATATAAATTCATCTTAATTTTTATTTTTCGAATTTCATTCTCTTTTTACTTTCGATATTTTATTCTACATAACTACGTCTTAACTATTTATCAAGAAACTATTTACATCAACCTTACACGTACACGATTTATAACATAATACTCCATATTATGTTATAAAACAACATTAAATTTTTACTGTAATACTTAAATAGTTACGATGGGCATGGACCCACGAGTTTTACATGATTCTCCATTCTATGATAATATTAATTGATATTTTGTATAAATATTTATTGTCCAAAAGATTTGACTTTGTTAACTGAAATAAACTATCATTTTCAAGACATTATGTGTTTAGTAACATAACGACCTTGAAAAATATATATTGTTATATTATGTAGAATCACGTCTATTTATTTTCATCTCACATCGCTGTCTGAGGTCGTGCGTTCATTTTGATATTTATATTCATGTTAAAAATAATTTACGTAGATTGTAATGCTGTTTTTATTAAATGTAAAATAGAAAAAGACAATAATATGTGTTATTATTTGAATATTTATAATCATGTGATTTGTTAATTTTTTGTTATAAAATATAGAAGGTATAAAGTTTAAGGGAGTATTTTGTTTATTTTATAAAGTTATTAAAAAATATGGAGAATTATAAGTTTATATTTAAATCCATATAATTTATTAAAATTCAACCACTAAAGTATTATTTATCCCCTCCTCCTTTTTTAAGTTTTTATTTTCACAAATTTGACACACATATCTTTGTGTGTTTTTATCAAATTCCTCCACCAAAATTTTTTATTTTAACTATATTGAATTCAATTTTGACTTTTTTCCACCAATCACATTCCTCAATTTTGCTTATGTGTCAAAATCAAGTCATTTGATTGGTCTAATTGTTTTTTTCTACAACCTCCACTTTTCATTAAAAATCTCAAATATTCTAATTCTTTTATTATATAAAAGACATGGCTTAGACAATAAGCTAACGTAAACCTAAACTTAATGGGCTCAAAACCCATAGGCTAATAATGACTCGTCTAATACTTATTGCAAGTATAAGTTAAATAGAAATACAACTAACTCGTAGTGTTCGTAGTTCAATTCCTTTCACACTCTAGCTCGTGCTTTTTTATCGACTAAAACTCATGTTTTTCTATCTTTTTCGTTTTCATTTCTGAGAGAACTTTATTTGAGTTGTGTTTAACTAAACAGACGTATGAAACTAAAAAATCTCCCGGTGTTATATTTTTTTCTACCTATTTACTTAGATTTATTTTATAATAAATAATTAATTGTTAAATAAATTTTAGATTTATCAAAACACTTTTAATATATAAAACAATAGTGTTGGAATGTTACAATTTTGTATTAAAGTGTGTGTATTATCAGCTGTAAACAACAATAAAGAAAAGAAAAGCCATTTTATGTTGACAGTTTAGCGAATAAAAAAGGATGCTTGACAAACTATTCAAAAACATACATGATGATTTCGAGTTAAAGAAGTAACCTTTTTTATTGCAACATGCAAAAGAAGAAAAATAACACATGAACTCAAACACAGAAACACAGATCTCTTCCAAAGGAAAAAGAAGAAAGAAAAAAAGAGAGAAATACACGAAAACACGACGTGAAAACGCAGCCCACGATACATCGCGTTTTGACGTCGCCTTTTCTCTCACCATCGGCGCGAAGGGTGAAAACACTTGCCTTGGTACGGCATATGGCCTTTTCGGGTGGTTCCGTGGGAAAAACGTCTGCCACAATGCACCGTTACCGAGGTCTCTAAGATATTAAAAAAAGTCAAGAATTATATATCAATTTTCCGTCACAAGGTAACGCTGAGTTTATTTTTTTGGCTAATATAATAAACTCTAATGTCCACATGTGACTGAAAACATGATACCATTCTCAACACAACTTTTTGTCTTTGAAAGTAGTATATAATCAAAGAAATTTTCGACTCTTTCACCTATGTGGGATATATAAGGGTGAACTAAATTTTATAAATGTAGGAAAAGTATGAACACAGTTGTTAAGTGATGACGCACCTGGATTCGGAGGTCCTCTATGAGGTACACATTTTATTCCATAATAGGGAATCTTGGCTGGAGTGGTGGAATGTGAATGAACACAATAGTGAAAGTGAAATGTTAGCTTCTATTGGCATTTTCACAAGGTTGTTATCAATCAAACAAATACATCTTATCCATAAGGAAATTATAAGTTTTACAAGGCATTCTTACTTGATTTGTCTATTAACACAATGAGTTTTGGTTGGTTTTGTGGTATGACATGTGATGGTGAAACATCTATCCATATGGTAATTCGGTTATTTTACTTTTATTCGTTTGTATATACAAAATTAGCAAACGAGCTATACATCAATACATGTGGTAAGACATAGTTGTCCAAGTAACACAACTTGTTTTTGTTGCTGGTAAATTCTTTAAGTGTAAAGTCTCTATTGAGCACATACAAGTTTCGTCCTTTACATTCTTACCATTGTACTAGAAAATCTATGTGACTAATTAGAAACGAGGCAACTATAGTACAACGTTGGTGACTTGAGCCCTCCCCGTTCCTTATATTTATAATCTTGAGTATATATCATATCTAAGAGCTTAAGCGACCAAGCTCGTATTTCCCCTATAGAGACCTTACATGGAGGGGTGCCCTTGAAATCATTTTTTTAAACTAGAATTTATAAATTATCTTTAAAAAGACTGGAAAGAGATTGTTGAGAATCGAACTATGCACCTTTGAGGTAGGTGATACTTCATTTACCCATCAATCACCTCGCAGCATTGGAAATTCCTCTCCATTTATCATAAACTTTCTTACATGCCCAACATTGGAAAGATCGGTTTGTCTTGAAGAGTCTACCTTACATTACAACTTGATCGATTGTTCGTAACATGCCACTGCATGATTAATATGGCATCGTATTATTTCGTATGTACGGCAGTGGTTAAGTTTAATTAGGTGGACAAGTGAAACATTCCTATCTTAAATAATCTATATAGTTACGATTTTGTTTTATTATAGATAGATAGATTAGTAAATAATTAGTCATATAAACATACGGGCGATCTTTATAAATAAAAATTCTAGCTCACCTATATGAATTTATGGGACAACGTGTGGCCCCTTTGTGGAACAAGTTTATATCCCTAGATTTTGGCTAAGGTTTCATTTATCATTCACTACACACACATATCTGTGTGTGCGCAGCTCTCTCATCTCTCTCTCACTAAACTATGAAGGTTGACCTGGGAGTTTGATTATTTTCGTCTTGTATAGCTGTGTGTTTGATTGATCTTTGTATGTGAGGGAGAACGGATCAACCTAGTTGGGACGTTCTCATCTTTTCTATTGTAATCGTACGATTAGCATCCGTTTCGGGACTAATCTTTATCTGTTTTGTTTTTTTACTTTGATTTATAATATTATGTTTTAATAGCCAATATTAATATTTGGGTGTAAGATCTCTCTTGTTCTTTGATATTATGTTTTAATAGCCAATATTAATATTTGGGAAAAAGACGGATATAGACAAAATCTCCCCTCCCAATTCACTTTTTGGTCACTTGGAAAGAATATGACAGATTTAGTTATACACAAATGTACAAGTGCTCAACTCCACTACATCCTTACGTGTGTCAAATGTTAAGTGATCAACTGACGCGCTCAACCAATCAAGTGATCAACTGACAATACAAAATTGAGCATGGTCGGTTAACAATTTGATGTTGGACACTTGTCATAAATTGAGTGGTGATAACCAAATCTGTTAAATTATTTCCAAGTGACATATGATTGATTATAAAATGCTCAAATTGACCATATACAGTCTTTTTCCCTTAATATTTCGGATCAAGTTATATCCTTCTGCAAATTACGCTTCAATAGTTTGGATTAGATGAGCGGATTCTAACTCCGTCACATGAACCTTTTGAGTACATAATACAACGCTTACTAACACGTCACGATACCAAATAATAAGACCTTTATTCCTGCTGCATATGTTTATACATGATTAGATGAGCGGATTAAACGCTAACTAATTCATATACTGTGGGCTTAGCCGAATTATACAATAGAAGCCCATAACTTTCACTCAAGATGTAAGTTGCGGTAACATGAAGAAGCTAATGTGAGTTTTAGATAATCTTAATAAGTATTAATCAACTATCAAATTTTACTAGTTATAATCTTGCGTGTTTATTGGGCAAGGTTATTTGGAGTATATTGCTTATCTGGTGTATGGAATATGTTTAACACGACTTTGTTGTAAGCATTGGCTAATTTGTCAATAACATGTCATTATCATTCACTTAACCTAGTAGATGATAGTCGGCCCAAGCTCAATCTGTGGGTTTAGGGATTAAAGTTTTTTTTTTTTTTTTTTTTTTTTGCTTGCTTAGAACGATTTTCTAAAAAAACGATGTTGTAATGAGGTTAACGTTTTCAATTTTCATGCAGGCCTAAAGTTTAAGTAGCCAATTTTGGGTTAATTCCATATAAGTCGATTTACAGCGGTTCACTTCATTTTTCATTCTTTCTCTAAAGGTGATGATTTATGGCTTCCTGTCATATAGTATATTTTAATAGCATTGGTGACAAGTTAAATCACCCATGCACGGGTGTACCTCCTTTGATACTTGAGGCCCCAAAACTGACTTTTATTTAGCTTGCAAAATTCACTTCATACTCTCGTCTACGATACACTTATTAAAGCGAATCCAAATACGAGATTACCAAGCAAAAAGGAAAAAACAAAGCTCCAAAACACTTTCAAATTCCAAACTACTATTATAAGCTTGAAGTCAGAACTTATGCATGTGTTATAAAATTGTTTGGCAAAATAGCAAGAAACGAAAGTTATTAATAAAAAATAACATAAAGTAAATCAAAATAATCCAACTAATCATTATAAGTATCCAACCCCTAATAGAGTGCAACCAACCAACATTTGAATAAATTATGATCGAAGTATAAGTTGTGACGCGACGATTTTATGTGAGATAATTTGATAGAAGCAATAAAAATAGGCCTTTTTTTTCAAAGATTTTAAGTTAAATAGATGTAAAAAGATATTAAACATAAAGCATGAGATACTCTTGTGGTAAACGAAGTGTAACATAATCATAAGGTATAAGGTTCGATTCTCACGTAGTAGTTTCAGGCTTTTTATTCTTTCTTCTAAATCATGTTTTATCGACTCTTCTTTCTTATATCTCGTAAACATTGTTTTATGTCTTATATTAAAATTTTATAATTTAAGTTCATTTGAATATCAAATTTTATTTTGGATACCAAGAACTAATCTCCATTTTAATCTAATGGATAAGATTAAAACAAAAACTTATTTTTCATCTTTTTTTCAAACAATAATATCTTTTAAACCGTTAATCGTTATGCGGAAAAAAATACCATTGCTACGGCAATTTAATTATCTTTCTACAGATATACTATATGATATTTCGTTGTGGAAAACTATCATATATGATACTAAATATCATATATGATAATAACACTAGTATCATATATGATATACTTTTCATATATGATATAAATCAATATTATATATGATTCTGTAATAATTTGTAACCTATCACTAATATCATATATGATAAAACACTATTATCATATATGATATTTTACGCAAATTTAATGCAATGTACTTTTCGAAATGTACCGTTTTGATACGTGTACTCTAAAAAAGTTGTACAATAGTAACGAACTTTAATAAGGTGTTCTGATTTGCACATTAAGGTGACGTGTCACGTTATCAGTGACACGTGTTAGCCTTTTCGGGGTGACACATCATCAAAATGTGCATAAGGGAACAGTTATGAAAGTTCGTTTCTATTGTATAACTTTTTAAGAGTACACGTACCAAATCGGTACATTTTGAAAAGTACATTGCTATTCTGACTAAATAAAAAAAAACGAATATTTTTTCTTCAAAAGTATATCATATTGCATATCTGTAGGAAGCTAATTAAATACTCGTCGCAATGGTATATTTTTTTCCGTCTAACATTTAACGGTTTAGAAGATATTCAAATTTTAAAAATAAATGAAATAATTAAATACTTTTAATCTTATACATTAGATATGATGAGCATGAATGGTGAGAATGAGTCCCTTAGTATTAATGATAAATATGGTATCCAAAATAATTTTACTCAAATTTTATGTGTTTTAAAATAAGTAAATACTTGTTTACTTAAGCTTTATTTATTCTACTTAAATTGCAGATCTGCAAGAAAACTTTATAAATCCCATTACAATATCCTTGCAAATTTCATTTCTTGAGATATTTCACAAACGATTCAAAAACATATGGTTTCATCTGCGAGGGGTGTGTTTTGTGAAACTAGCAGTAGCAGTTAGAAGTAGCAATTAGCAGTAACGGTTAGCAGTAAGAATTAGCAAGAGCAGTTAGCAGTAGCAGTTAGCAATAGCAGTTAATTTAAAAAAGTGTTTGGTACATTAACAGTAACTGTAATTTGAATGTCTAAAAAGACATAAATAGACATACATATATAAATAGAAAACTTTTTTAGATTTAATGTGTTATATTAATGAGGGTATTTATGTAATTTACTATGTTTATGCTCTTTAACTAATTAAGCTCTTCTAAAAATGCTCATTGAAAGAGCATATGAGAAATTAGCATTTTCATGATAAATGCTAATGCTAATGGTTTTAACCAAACAAGAATTTTTATCAATAATGCTAAACGCTAATGCTAATAGTCAAAAATGCTATTAGAAAAGTTGTTACCAGACACAGCCTAGTAGAAGTAACTGTTTTAAATGCCACAACCTAAAGATTTGCCTTCGATCCTTGTTTTCTTTAAAGGCAAATATTATTAACTACCAAATGAACAACGATACAAAGGCAGACCTCTAAAACAAGAAAATATAGAGGTTGCAAATTATAGAAATTACAAATAGACCCTCAAAGCAAAAAAATTAGGCTACCCACAACGCAAATGGGTCACGACCTAGTTTTTTTTAGATTTCTCTCTCCTTCGATCTAGTGCGACCTATTTGCCACAAAAAGGTAACCTAGTGCGACCTAGTTAAAGATTTTTTTTCTTAAACACAATAAATTTCATAAAAAAACATTACATTTATTTTTAAAAAAACATTACATTTATTTTAAGAAAAAACATTACACGTATTTAAAAAAAAACATTTAAAATAAACAGTACAATAATCCTAATAATTTAAATTATAGCGTTCCTTGATCTTATCCTTCATTTCTTGCAAGGCTTATTGTTTGGCTTCCGGCAAGTTGGGGTTGATTTCGGCGTTATAAAACAACAAGTATTTATCGCGTTTCTTTGATTCAGCAAGATCGATTGCCCGACGTTGTAATTCGGTCTTTTCTTTTTTCAAATTCAGCTCCTGTTGCTTGATGATAAAGTACTCATATTGTTGCTGCTTCTTTTTTCCCCACCTGATGTCTTTCATCTTTTCCCATTTGGTGGTCACAGCATCAACAAATGAAGACTTCCCTGTTGATGAAGATGTTGATGACTTCTTTTTAGCTTTATCACGACCTATTGGCCGGTATTCTTGAGTCTCTTCCACCTCATCTTTAGAATCATAGAGCACATCCATGTAACTAGCGTGTCCAGAACCAGAAGTGGTTTCAGAAGTATTGGATTTCCTGTTACTTTTTTATCTGCGTAAACCTTGGCATCTCAATCTGTATTCAACTCGGGTGATCTTTGAGCACATTCTACGCCTCCTGAGATTGAAAGTCTTTTTTGTAAGTCCTAAATTCATGAGCCGTTAACTATCTTCTGACTTGATGTTGTGAGTTAGGAATAGCCGCTTATTCTAATGATAGTACTATTGGGCTGACGACCCTATCTGAGACCAGGGCATTACGCTGAGTAACCTCTGGGAAGGATAATTTTACGAGAATAAAAATTGGTATTTTAGCAATTGATACCCTAGTAGGGGCACTGGAATTCTTATAGTCATGCTGGCATTTGGCGTGGGTGACTAAGTTAAGGGGTCGGTGTCATGAGCTTAATACAATTCATTAGCTATTGCTATAAGATGGAATGCCTGATTAATAGATTGTATGGCCACAATGCTATTAAACAATTGTGAATCATTTTTACGATGTGTTCAACTATGTTTTGTTAAACCTATAGACTTACTCAACATTTGTGTTTCTGATTTTAAGCATGTATTTCAGGTACTTGAATTTGTTGAGTTACGAAGCTTGCTGGAGAAGGATTGCGAGATTGCTTTTGTTGTGATTTGGTCTAAAACAGATTTCTTTCCCGTTTGTCATAAATTTATAGTATATGGTCCAGTACTTTGGTAAAAGGTTTGTCGTTTTGTAAAGATCCTTGGGGAACCTGAACGCTACTCTGATATTTTTAAACTGATTTTATTTGGGATTGAAGGTTTTAGACATTGATTTAAATTATTTCCTTATTTATTCCTAAATATATTGTTTTAGGGTCATATAAAGAGTATTGTAAACGAAGTTTGTGAATAACACTCAATTGTGTATTTCCTCTGCGCAATGTAAATTGGGGGTGTTATAATGTCCGAATTAAAATTGCACCGTCACGTGATAACCGTATTAGATCATTCACACTATTATCAAAGAAGCTTCAACAAACAAAACCGTATAACGAACACATAATTGCTAATTAGAAATGCTCGAGTCAACATCCACGTCCCACATTGGTTGAAGATGTGAAATACTTCTTGTTTTCCTCTCACTTGGTCGTTAACGAAATAGATTATTAATCAAGAAAGATTCAAACTTTGTTCTTCGGTGCCTGGAAAACAAATATAAAAGGCTTGACATTTTTTGCATTTGTCTTGCCACTACTCCAAGCTGTATATATTTAAGGATTGTCCAAATCTTAGGATACCATATATTCTAGAAAACCCCCTCCCCGTTGGTGTGCATTCCAACCTCTAAACGTATCACCGACCCACATGAACTTACCTAACCCGTACCACACAATGACGTATTGATTGTTCCGTGAGAATACATGATACAAGAACGATTCAAGGCATGACCCTCCATGTAATGTCTCTATTGATATCTTATATCACAAAGGAAGCTATATTTATCATACAAATGTGAGAGTAAACCTATATTATTATAGTAGGATCTGTGAATCCGATTGTGTCGTTACTTAATAAGCCTAATTAAACTTTAAAATTAAATATTAGCGTAGCTTCAAAATAGAAAAGTTCTACCATGAAGAGATTAAATTTGGTATTATTCATTTATTAAAAACCATGTCAAAAAAAATCCCACATAGGTTACAATACTTAAATCTTCCTTACTGATATAGTGTCGGGGGATCAAGACCTTACATGTCAAGACTGCTACTATGTTTTCAGATATATGGGTTCATGAAGTTTATTCGTAAAGCCAAAAAGGTAAAACCTCATGAAACTCTATGTCCAAAAAATTAATACCCGTCCTTAAATTTTTTTATCCATCATTTAGAAAACGTAAATGCTAAAAGAATCCACAACAAACCCGAAAGCTGTGAATTACGAAACATAGAACCTTAACGTTAATTGATCGTAAGTTGCAACACCAACAATACTTTGGTGCATGACAAATGAAGAAGAACAAAAATACTACAAAGATACCACCACCTAAGTATTAACAAATATGCACACGGTATACCTTTTAACAATTTCTCTATTGATCACGAATTAAGCTTTACAGTCAAATAAACTATATCATCATCCTCGATCTCAATTGAGTAATAAACTTATATTCAACCGCAAAATAATTCAGTTGTAACGAAAAGAAAGAAAGCACACTAATATAACATCACACAGATAAGGGTTATGGATTTTGCATGATATGTAGAAGTTCTAGTATAATCACTAGCACAATACAACAACCAATATTGGGTCGTAATTTCGATTCAATATCTAATACAAAGTGTATGGGTAACGTAAGTTAGGTGGATCGGTGCAACGTTTCTACTGAACTGAAAAATCTCTAAGTTATTTAGAATTCTTGAACAACAAATATAGGGCCGCGAAAAAAGGTGTCGCCCTCTAAGTTATTTAGGATTCTTGAACCAAATGATCTATAAATTTGCGTTAGTTAAAATACTAAGTGTTATACAACCTCGTGTATAAATAACATTTTGTCTTATGAGTCGAGTACATGCCCAGCCTTAGTAAAGCGTGTGGTTCCGACAAGCCAACGATTTTACTTTTTTTTATCTTCCTCTTTATTAAAAACTGAAATTTGAATGTTGTACAAAGTATTTTTGTTGGTTAATTCAACAGCCAATCATCATGTGAAAACGGAAAAAAGAAGCTAAACCAAGTCTTAACATCAAGGTAAATAAAAGAACAACTTTCATCCGTGAAACAATTCTTTTTTTCATTACAGACCGGAAAGTGAAATGTAAGTCCATCCATTATTCTTATTTACTACTCGTAATTGATACGTACATGATTACAAATATTCAGTTCGTGTTTATCATTTTTTTTTATTCGACATTTGTTGGCCTGTTATCGTTATGTTTAACGAAGACATTCTTTAAACAACCTTATTGTACATACATGTACATCATTCCTTCCAAGTGAGGTAACTTCATGACCAAAAGTAGGGTTGCAATTTTGTCAAGTTTTTATCAAGCAACTCGAGCTTGAGTTCGAGCTTAGATCTATCAGCCAAGTTTTTATCAAGCTCAAGCCCAAAAAATAGTTCGAAACCTATATCAAGCTTAAGCTCAAGATTTTAATAGCTTGGTTGGAGTTCTTATCAAACTTTTTAAAACTTTAATATAACTATGTTTTCATGTTGAATTTATATAAGCATCTAAGAGTTAATTTGAGTATTAACCTAATTATAAGGGCTTATTTCATAAATAAATAAATAACATATTTTAGGAAGAATTTTAACTCTAATTAAATTTTTGTACTCATAATTTGATATTTTTGAATTTATCATGAATTATTTCATATATTATTTGGATGTAAACATAAAGATTCTATTACTATAAAATACATCATCTCAATAATTATAAGAAGATATATTTTGTTGAAATATTGTGTATGTTCGAACACTAATTGCTAGTATTTTGGCTTATTTTTTATTCTAATGTTGGATTTTTGTATAAAGTATGCTTTTATTAATGTTGTTAATTTTAAATGAATCAAATTTAATTTCCATTTATATATTATGTTTGTTATACTTTATATCTATGTTTATTGATATGTGTGACTATAAAAAAATCATTTTATACATATTCGAATTTTTTAAGCCAAGCTCAAGCATATAATTTTTTCATCAAGTCAAGCTCAAGCATCAATAGTTAAAGCTTGACACGCTAACAAGTCAAGCTCAAGTCTATAATTTTTTATCCAACAAAGCTCAAGCTCTATCAAACTCGAGTTCGACTCGATTACACCCCTAACCAAAAGCACTATCCTAACTAAATCACGAAAGCCCGAAAGAAAACGCTTGAGAAACAACCCATGAGATACTCGATTATATTATATTTTAATATAAAATAAGTAAGCCATTTGAGTTGTTTGGATAGGGTGGATCGGGAGAAACATTTCAGGCTCATTCTTGTTGTGATGATAAACCGATATGAGTTTGGGACGGAATTCCTTCATTCTTGTGGGGAGTGAAGTTATTCGGCCATTCAGTATTTTTTCCATTCGAGCCTCCAATTTTGATGACTTTCTAAACAAGGCTCTTTTGCATGTTGAAAGCGTTATCCAATTCATTACTTAGAAACTTTTCGATTAAATGACGTTTCTCTCTGGAAATATCACGATATTTCTCACATGTTGTGCGCAGTTTTGTTTTACCTTCGTACACGGTATCGAAATCATCGGCTAACGTCGTAAGCGCATCCTAACGACATTGTTGCTCAATTATTTATTTTTGAATCATAACTTTAATCTCGTCAATGGTGTTTGGGAAAAGGCATGCTATTTTAATTTTAGAAATTGTGTGTGAAAATACTGAATGTCGTGTATGAAAATTTTGTGGGTGAAAATTGCTATTTTTAAAGAGGAAAAAATGATTTGAATAAAAAATAAAAATAATAAAAAAAACAAATTGAACTAGGTCGCCTTTTTGATACAAATAGGTCGCACTAGGTTGTCACAGAAAAAAAATTGACGTGACAGAAAAAATCAAAGTCGCACAAGATGGTTAAGTTAAACAGATGTATTCATTTATATCGTTTTTAACTTATAAATGTACGCAACTAAAATGTCTCACGTTCTTTTATTTTATCTGCGTATTTAATCTGATGTAATTTAAAATAAGTAAACAAATGTCTACTTAAACTTTAAACTTTAGCCCTATGAAAGAAAATCTAAAACATAGAAAATACATTTTAATATTTAAATATAAAAGTTTTTATATTAAAGTGCGTGTCATCATCTCTAAACAACAATTTTGAAAAAAAATGTTATTCTTCTAGTTATTAATCTTACCATTATGTTGTAATAGTTTTAGCGAATCCAAAAGGATGTAAATCAGGGTCATTTTGGTTTATAATTTATAGTGGTTTCATTCAACACAATATAACATACTTACTAGTTAGAGGTCTAGGTTCGGTGGGTTTCACGTGGGCGAAAACACGACACGAAAACGTAACAACCGCACCATAGCGTGCATTTTCGCCCCTCAAACCGTACTATGCATTTTATACTCCTTAAACTTACTCATGTCTCTCTATCTTTTTCCATTTTCACTTAATGTACGTTGTTTTTAAGTAATAAATGTACATAACTAAAATGTCTCACCTTCTTATATTTCTATCTGCTCGTTTATATCCTTTTTTTTTTGGTAACCGTGATTTCCGACTCATTGGCCGACTAATCCACGGGGTTTGAGTCCCACCGCCACACAGACTCAAACCAGATAAATCCCTCCCTATTCAGGAGGTTGGCGTGGCGTTTATATCCTTCTGGATTCACTAAAACCTCCTTATTGTAAAATACTGAATATGTTTATTGATTAAATAACCATTACAAACACATCATATTTATTTATAGGGAAAATTATCAAAAAGGCCCGTTGCCCATTATTCTCTTCCCAAAAAAACACCTAAAGTTTCCTCTTTCTAGAAATGGTCTATTTTTAGGGGGGCAATAGGGCA